>JAAAKM020073195.1:179135700-179153264 GCA_010016025.2 Alatinidae sp. Z8VKAUB7J3 | reverse complement strand
GCCGTGTTCTAGGCCGCACCGCGTGCCTGGGGCTACTTTGGATCTTAATTCCCAACCGACTTTGCCTGAACCGATGAATGAAAAGAATGAAGTTTTTGGACTAGTCACGAGTTTTTCGGCGATCCTGCCGGTACAAATTGACGTTTGACACCATTCTTTAGGCAATCCCGCTTCATGAAGAACGTTAACTAAATTAACGCATGAAATAGGCGTTGAGCGCGCCGGTTTAACAATCACGGGACAACCGACAGCGACTGCTGGAACGACTTGATGGACAATGAGATTGAAGGGATGATTAAAAGCGCTGACGGCGACAACAACGCCGATGGGTTCGCGAAACGTAAAAGCTTTTCGATTCAGTGAGGATGCGGTAAGTCCCATTGGGATCTCGCGTCCTATCAAATGATTGACCGATCTTGCCGCTTCGCGAATTCCTTGTACGGCACGCGCAAGCTCTATTCGAGAATCCATGAGTGGCTTTCCGCCTTCGTTAGCGGATTGCTTAGCGTAATCCTCCATCCGCTCTTCAACAATATCTGCCCAAACTTAAAACGAACCAAGGCAAAGCAAGAACCTGGCAAAGCAAGATTATAGTTTACCAGAATTGAAGGACTGAGTTACCAAAAGAAGCCAGTTACCAGCTACCAGCTCGCAAAGAAGGCAGTCTTTTGGCACATATAATGTTTAATTTGTATTTTCTAACTTACTATTTTAACTTTGTCTCTTAAACAGTTCATTACCCCTACATTACGATTAATTTATACGAAAAGTAAGTTCACACGTTCTTCCTGATCGGCATAAAACACCATGAACAACAACAAAAATATCTTGTTGACCATATTTATACTTCAGCTCCAACCATGACCCTTTATTCTTTCATGCCTTGCCAAAATATTGTTTACTAACGGTATATTTTCCTCATATCCCTTCTTCCTGCATGCACACGGGAGTGCGACAGGGAAAGCCCATCTGACAATACTACTAACAATTCACAGCAGCACCAAGTGGCCTGAGGCCAACACAGCTACGCTCGTTCCTCCTCCATCCAAATCTACTTAAAGCCTCCCTTTTTATATCCTGCCAGGAAGTTCCATTCCTCTCACCCCAGACAAGGACGACCTGCTTTCCGTTTAGCCCAAGACGGTTGACCGAAAAGGACAATATCTGGCAGTCTGTCATCCTTCATACACAGAACGTGCCCTAGCCATCTCAACCCTTTTTCATTATAGCCCTAGAAAGCAGGATTGAACCACATTTTTCGTACAGCCTACTGTATGAAATACAATCCGTCAGCCGGGTACTCAGAACAATCCGTAGGCAATTTCTCTAGAAAACAACTAGCAAATCTTCATCCACTTTTCGGAGCGCCAATGCATCAGAGCCAAATTTGACCACTGTCATCACTGTAGCTTCCAATATTCTAATCTTGGTTTGCAGACTTATCTTCCTATTCTTCCAAACTATGACCCTAAACAATTGTTCGGGTAATAAGATCATTGACCAAATATCCAATTTTACCATGACAAATTTTCCCGTTACAACACTAGGGCTAACAGATAATAAAAAATATAGGTTCAAATATTCGGTGATGTACAATCTCCATACCCCCAATAACCGAAAATATACAGTCATATGAATTAAAATTGGTTTTTGCTTGAAAGTATCAATGGCTGCTCTACAGCGCAATACTATCATGCCATCTATTTTATTTATTGGTTTAAGGAGTATTAGTAAGCTGCTGTCCCAATTTTAGATTCGTTTGGGTACTGAAATTAGTAAGATTTAACATCCACTTTACTTAAAAAAAGCAGAAATCTGGATACTGTAGTTTGATTTGGAAGGTAATAGGGCAGCATATTTTTTTATTTCATTGAGACAAGTTACAGTAAACAATTGCTTTTCTTTATTTTTCAGATGCTAGTGGAATGGATTTCCGCTCTATGCTGAAAAAACGTAAGTATGCCAAATGGAAGCAGGAACAGGATGACCCTGATTGGGGTAAGCTCAAAGAAGTTGAACAAGAAAAGAAGCCGCAACTGAAAAAAGTTGAAAGGGTAATGTTTCTTTGTTTCTATTATATTAAAATTCAATGCGAAATCGGGGTGACCCACTTGTTAGACAAAAAATAGTTTTTTCTAACAATTGAAAAAAGTTGCAATTGCAAAAAGCAATAGAAAAATTTGAAAGGATAAAGTTTTTTTTCTATTATTTTAGAATTCAATGCAAAATTGAGGTGATCCGCTTGTTAGAAAAAAATTGTTTTACAATCCAACATTGTTCTAAAAAGGAGACCTCAGTTTAATGGATATGCCCATTCTTGATACATAAAGCACATAGCTCATGAATAGAGCTGATCCCTTTGTTAATAATTTGATGCGAATAAAGGGGGCTATTGAAAAGAACTGAGGCGCTTGGGTCAGCTTCGGATCCCTCAATTATTTAGACAGAAAATCCTTGTACGACCCTGGCTTTAACAATGTGTAGCATTTAGAGCTATTTACTAAAATGTCTGAGTATTCATTTCTGTAAAATGGTGCCTTTACCTTGCACGCCTTGCTTCGTACTCAGAATATACTTTTTTAAGTATGCCTGGTCGTTTCTATCAAAACTGAAGCCTCGAAATTTTTACCGAATCCCATCTGGAATCCAAGGGGTGCCCACAAGTTAGAAGGGCTGTCCGGCGTCCTCCAATCGTATTTTTTTTCAAAAGGGCATACAGTTTGTAATGAAATGCGGTTTCATCTTCCCATGAACCTCCGTTCTATATGATGAGAGCGCCAAAAGAAAAGGAAAAAAGAAAAATGAAAATAGGAAACACATTGTTCTTTACTAGGTCTATGCTAGCGCATTATTTCATTGCTCCGTTTAATTTTGATTGCTTTTATTGGCTAAAATAAGGACTAACTAACTTTTTTATACTTTTCTTTTATATTCTCCTTACCTCTCCTGTAAGTAGCCTAACTGCGAGAGCAAAACTACTTTTTCACCATGGAATTGGGCAAATCCTATCTTATTAAACGAGCAATAATAGTATATCTGTAATTTTTCTCGAAAATGGCATTTTTTTAAAAAATGACATAATTCATTGTGACATAACGATGTAGCTGGAAAATTCCATTTCCTTCTTCCAGCTTCTCTAAAAATTTTCATAAATTGTTTGCTCACTGAAATTAGAGACCCCTCAAGGTTGAAAGTTTTGAGCATAAGCAGGAGGAGTTTGGAAATGCAATCTGTTTGTTGACAAATCAGTTGATTCAGAGCTTTTAGAGAAACACATTCTTGTTTAATACCTGCGTGGTTAATCCACCCCAGCTAAATTCAAAAAAGAATCATTGATAATGGATAATACTTTAAAGTTTTATTTTTTCCCAATATATAACACAGAATCAATGGTTAAGCTGAAAAAATTAAATTCATAAACCTTTAAATAAATGAAATGAAAATTTTATTTAAACTAATCACCAAATTAACATTTTCTAGAAAGAGAATGAAGTTGATAAAAATGTAGTTGACCATGTGTATAGATTCCAAAACACAAGACATCGTAAAACATGGAATAATATTCAAGCATGAGAATTTACATCTAACCAGTAACAACCCATGAAAAATATTTATGAAACTAGATCCTAAACCATACGAAACGTTATTTCAACAAGTAACAAGACTGGAGAAAAATATCAATGACAGAAGGAATCAATTTCTCAATTCCTAAGACCGGACAAGGGACAACAATCAAGCAAAAGTACCCATAAGGAGAAAAAAGATACGCCGCAACTTACCCCAAACTCAAAACGATGTAAATAATATATGATTTTGAAGTAAAAATTGCTGAGATTGATAAACCCATAGGACTTAGAAAAGCCATAGAAAAGAGAAGAAAGAGATTGACTAATGAAAACCAAAACCCAGATACAAGTGATATAGAGATCCCAAATATAAAAAAAACAATTAAAACCTAATTTAGACAAAGGAAATTTTATGATGGACAACAGGTACTATTAAACAAATTACCCACAGTATGGAATTTCTTCAGTGTTATGGAATAGACCAAAATCACCTAATGCAGCTGAAAAGAAACCAACAAAAGAAGAAAAAAATTTGTGTCTTCTCATAAATTAAGGTTCTATCATATCTAAAAACACGTTTTATCCCTGAAAGTTTCATTTTCCTAACCTAAACCCTTTCTGAGATAGCAAGAAGTCAATGAACTAGAATTTTAAACTTTGGTGTCGGTATCGCGCAGCTCGAGTTTCAAGCCCGGGTGGCGGGCGGTCATATGCTCCAGCACTGACGGAAAGACCAGCGCCGCCACGGAGGGCACCGAGACGATGCGGATCAGCCCGTGAATGGCCTCAGCCGCCATCTCAATGGCCTGTACCGTCTGGTCGAACCGGCGCACCTGTTTCTGGGCCAGCTCAAAGACTTGCTCCCCCAGCGGTGACAGCTGGTTCTTGCGCTCCCCTTCGAACAGCTTCTTGCCCAGATGGTCTTCCATCTGCTTGAGCGTCATTGAAATGGCAGACTGGGTGCGGCCCATCCGGGTTGCCGCTTCTGACAGGTTTCCGGTCTGCGCCACTGTGCAGAAGGCACGCAGCATTTCTATCTTCAGGGCCATGGCTTCAGAAATTATGAAGTTACGTTCAGTTTATTGAGTTTGACTGATGCTGGCGGAGAAGTCCATCCTGCCGCAAACCTGAAATTCAGCATCTGGGGCTTCTCCGTGACCAAACTGAACCTGATTGCCGGCGAATGGCTGGCGGGCGAAAGCGAAATCGAAAACCGCAACCCTTCGGATCTGGGCGATCTGGTCGGCATGTTCGCCCAGGCCAGCGCCGATCAGCTGGAAGCGACCCTGGATCAGGCGCAGAAGGCGCAGGCCGAGTGGGCGGCCTACGGGCTGGAGCGCAAGCAGGCGGTGCTGATGAACATCGGCAATGAGCTGATGGCCCGCGCCGAGGAGCTGGGCACGCTGCTGTCGCGCGAGGAAGGCAAGCCGCTGGCCGAGGGTAAGGGCGAAGTTTATCGCGCCGGCCAGTTCTTCACTTATTACGCGGCCGAATGCCTGCGCCAGATCGGTGAGAACGCCGACTCCGTGCGCCCGGACATCGAGGTCGACGTGCGCCGCGAGGCGGTGGGCGTTGTCGCCCGCACCGCTTGATGAAGCGAGTGATTGGATTAACATGGATGTTTTCTTGTTTAACATTGTCTTTTTTAAGCTTGAATGATTTTACTTAGCTTGAGAAGGAAAATCCATGACTGAAAGGTTTATTGAGTTTTGACAAAGAATTTGTTACATACAGAAAGCCAAATGCTCGTTTGATAGTTTCTAAATAAATCATTCAGACAAGTCGTGCAAGTTTCCCTGTATTTGAAATAGGTTTCTTGTCTCATTTCCTCAGTGTTGTTACAAAACCGTCAATTACCATCAAACTGTTAATTGTGAATGGTCAGTTCAAAATTATTATAATCGTGTGTTCAAGTGATGCAATCCTAACGTAAATAAAGATAAGATGCTTCCATTTTGCGCGCTACAAGATTATCAATTACTGATTTCTTCAAAAAAGTAATTTGCTGTAAATTATTTCAAAGTGGTTTACGAATTAACTTTAATACCAAAAACTAACGATCGGCTGAAGGCCTGAGCAAGGCAAATACCTCTTCATGGACGTAGGTAGATCAGTGAAGTGGGATCCCCTACGACATCCTTAAGGAGAATATTGATCCGAGGAGAATTACTATTTTTCCTTTTTCAGCTCCATCGTAAGAATTGGTAGCCTTCTTCGTTCTCTTGTTAGAACCTCAGCATCCATCTTACTGAAAAAGTCCCTGAACATACACAAACAAGAGACTCAAAGAAAAAGAAAGGGACAAAGCAGTTTGTGGCGAACTGGTCAAGTATCAGAAGTCATGGGCGTTCCTGTTCGTTCTTCACATTATTTCGAGCACTTGTACCTGATAGAAAATACAAGGCAATTTGCCTTCATCACTGCTAGATGGATTTCCTGAAGTTTCCGGTTTTCTATCTGGTCAATTGTGGAGAGGTTGGATTCGAGTCTGAAGTTGATCTAGAAGCAAAGAGTGTGTGTGAGATGAAAGATGTCCGCCTTCAGAAAAATCTTCTTCAAACAGCCATTCTTTTTTCTTGCTCTCTTAAAGAAACTAAATCTTCCAGCTATACTTCTTTCGAATTATCCTAGCCAAGTTTAATTTAGACCCGAAGATTTAAAATGGCATGTCTATTGCTAACATTACCTTCACTTGGATAGGAATAACTAGGTTCAAAGCCATGCAATCCAGTAATGTAAAGCAACTTGTTATTCGAAAATTTATTATTTATATGCAAAGCTTGCAAAAGAACTTTTTCTACTCTGACGGAACTAAGAAATTGAAGTACCATCAAATGCATCTACTAAGTTCTTACGTTACCTTTGGGACTTTTCCGCTTTATTTTCGAACCCTTTATCCCTTAAGTCTGCCATTTCCATCTCCAGACACAGAAAATGGAACAGATTTTACGTAATATCATATGAATAATTTAATCCGTTAAAATAACTGTGTTATATGTATTCTGCTACTAAAATTTAATATTTTATAGCTTGACTTGATTTTATACTGCACAAAATATTTATTATAATTATTCACTTTAGTTGTCCAAATCCATCAGGAGTGTCCACATTAGAATGTAGTTCTCATTGAACTATTAACACTGTTTACATTGGAAAAAAATCGAGAAAACTGCATATCTTAACAGCCTAAGTTTATTGTGTAATATATGTTTATGCTGTCAAATGATTAGGACGGGATAACAGGAATTCCGATTGGCAGAACACTTCCAACATAAAAGAAAATTATCATACCACAGATTATAACACATTTGCCATGCAGAAAAACTGAATACATATGTCCAATGATAACAATGTTATAGAAATGACGTAATTAAATAAACAAATTGTTTGAAATTCGCAGAATCTTTACCGGGGAAATGAGAGGGAGGCGGGTGAGCAGCCGCCGACAATTCTGACAAAATGGTGCCCGCCACCCGGCGAGATGAGCCTCGGTCGAGTTAGGGGGGGCGTCGAAACGGCGTTAGAACGGTTGGGACTGGATCGCATCGACCTGATGCAACTGCATTGGTGGCATTACCATTCCCCCGAATATCTCGATGCGTTGGCCAACTTGATGATCCTTCGCCAGGAAGGGTTGATCGGTGAGATCGGGTTGACCAATTTTGACGCGGCGCATCTTCGACTGGCTCTCAAGGAAGGCATCGATGTCGTTTCCAACCAGGTTTGTTTTTCCCTGTTGGATCGGAGAGCGGCCGGCGCGTTGTCGAAAACCGCCCGCGAGTATGACGTCAAGCTATTTGGGTTCGGTACGCTGTGCGGAGGTTTTCTAACCGATAAATGGGTTGGAAAGCCGGAGCCCTCCGAGGTGCCTGACTGGAGCGGCATGAAGTACAAGCGCTTCGTCGACTGGGCCGGTGGTTGGGAGCCATTCCAGAAGCTGCTTGATACCTTGTCGGGGGTTGCCGCCAAGCACAATGTGTCTGTCGCCAACATTGCGGGCCATTATGTGCTGGATCATGACGCCGTTGGTGCTGTCATCGTCGGGGCGCGCTTGGGTGAGCGAGAGCACAGGCAAGACAATTTGAACTTGCTCGAACTTTCCTTGGATATCGATGATCGCACGGCGATCGCAGAAGCAACGGCGAACCTTAAGCCGATCCCAGGCGATTGCGGTGACGAATACAGAAAACCGCCCTTTCTTACTGCCTCAGGCGATCTAAGCGATCATCTCGACACCTTGCCGGCTGTTCACAAAGTCGAGCCAGTGCCCTTACGGCCTGACCGTCAACGTAGTGACAGCGGCTCACCCTGGGAAACAGCGGCCGGGTTCAGCCGCGGTATTCACCCCCTATTGCACTTCCTGGCTGAAGGGCCATGAATCTTATAAACGTGAAGCAAAAAACGGAGAAAATTTGATTAATAACGCAAAAACGGCCAATGTTGCATGAAATCACATCAGTGGAATCCCAGGGTTAAATCTGGTAAACCCATACTTAATTCTTCTGGGCCGAGTATTTGAATCCCATCGAAAGCAAAATTTTAGAAAGCAGGTAGCTAATTTAGGAACTCAAGACACTCCATCTATTTAGGCATAGGCTACATGCTACTGGTGAATTTTCATTTGCTATAGCAACAATGAATGTGGAAACAAATAATGTTTCTGTACAATTTTATGAGACAAGCTATAATACTCGTTACAGCTGAGAAATGATTTAAGGGATACAGTTCCCAAAGAGCCCTGGGAGCACCTCATGCATAGGGGATACTGCCATGCCATCTTTTATATTAACAGAATTTCTTATGTAAAGGAATATGAAAGCTTACATCCTGATTTTATATTTCTCTTGGTCCTAAATTACCAGCCAAACAAATTGCATCCGTATTTTCTGAAAATGTATGAGGAAGCTTTTATATTAGTTCGATGTGCTTTTAATGTAAACCAGGGGGATTCAAAAGGCATCATGTTTTTTTTTAATATGTTTAACAGGAAAAGTGAAATGACGAAATTCAACCATTTTTTACTAAGGGATTTTTTTTTTAGTATCCGATATCTAAATTTACATATTCAACTTAGACTCTTATAGATGGCGTGGTAAATGGTCGTGATTTGCAACTGATTCTGTGAGTGAGCAGAGAGGATTGGAAAATTGAAAATACATTGGAAGCACAAAAATTAATTACTTGACTGTACATTTTCAAAATTAACGAGAGAAAAGAATTCTTAAAGTATCACAATCTTCTTCAAAGGAGTTTTTTATACTATCTATTGCTATTTGATTGATCAAGAAGCAGACGTCGTCAGGAAACGCTGAAAAATAATTCCATTCTTTTTAATTCCGGTTATCAGAAAATATTCTCTTTCTTTCTAAGAAATTCGAAAGCACTGAAGCGCACAAAATTTAATAGTCAGACATTATGAACAAAATTTATTTCTGATAGTTTTGCCGCAGTGGGACACTTCTTTCTTTTCTAGCCAAACTCAAAATGGAATTGGTGCGTGAAAGAGAAGCCAGAGAAAAGATGGAAAAACAATTGGAAGAAGAAAAGAAGATCAAAGGTAAACTTTTATTTCTTTTTCTTAGCTGAGAAGGTTTAATGATTTCGAAATGGTTTCTAAAATGGTTCTTTTAAGATAAATAATATAGAAAATAAATTTGATGATCTCAACAGTTTCCTTTAGGACCGTTTTTTTCGTTTCAAAATTAGACTGTAGCAAAAATCATCTTGGAATATTAAAATATGTTTAAATATTTGTTTCCTTTAAAAATAGATATACAAATATAGTAAAATATTTACACGATATACATATTTAAAGGTTAAGATATTAATGCTTAAGCCATGTGTCGGTGTAAAGGCGTTGGTTTGATTCAACACAGTTATACCTTGGGATTTTAATTTTTTTACATTTTGGAAAAAAACCAAACCTTTAAAAAGTAACGTCAAATCAATACGCAATAATTACTTCATCAAAACTAAAATCGTAAGAGATCCTTTGTGGATGTTTAAAGCCCATCATCTGAGAAAAAAGGAAAATTGCTATTTTTCATGGGTAGAAGTAATGTCTATTTTTCCCTGCCAATGCTAGCAAGCTACTGGAAGACCCTCGAAAGACGCTTAATGACTTATTTGAAAGTTAATGTTCATGTCTACTTGCATCTTATGCAATTGTCTTGATAAAGCCCAATATGTTGATGTGAGTGTAAAACATGGTTACTATACATTTTCAAATTTATTCCAGTGAAAACTGTTTCATTGATTTGACTTCCACAATTACAGATTTGTACATCATTGTAGAAAAAATAACAATCCCAACCGAGCGCAACCATAAAATTTTGTGTACTATACAATTTGTTGAGACAAATTGTTTCACCTCGGCATTACTAAATATACGAAAACAACAAGCTATAATTTCTGTTGCTTTGGCCGCTGAGAAATTAAGAGCTAGTGGAAGTAATATCAAATTGCTCGTTCCTCATACAATCAAAAATCAACAACATATTGCTACAGGTACATGTACCTACACTGATTTGTCCTTTATCATTGGTGCAATTCCTTCAAAACTTGCTTTGGCCTTTGTGAGAAGTGGTAGTGCCGTTGGATCATGGACACATTCTCCACATAAATTTGAAATGTTTGGATTTTCATCCCTAGTATATAAATTGAACGGAATTCCAGTCTACAATTTATTCTTTGTTAAATCCTACTTTACCTTATGTGAGTTGGAAATGCAATCCCTAGATCGAGATTCATAATTATTTGAAAGTGGTATAATTGAAATTTTTTTTGGAGGGGTCGAAGGTGTTATTATATTGAATTTATCCTGTACTCAAGATATGACTATTATTTGAGAGGGCACAAAACGTTTAGAGAGTACCTTGGCTGAACCATTGGAAAAGATTATTGAACTAATCTCACTTAATCAATTTCAAACCAATTGGGATCCCTACATGTCTAAATAAAAATCCTATTGCATACCTTCGGAGTTCCTCGATCACATTCAAAGTGTGAGCAATGCCTTTATCAATATTAATAGTAACCCATCAACTGTACAGACGAGACAACTGGTTATGAATCTTTCAAACAGCAAAGGATAATAGATTTCGCATGATTTCAGACACTTGCATATATGGCTTCACATTCTCTTGAACTTGGGTCTCAGCGGTTGAAACATAAGCTTTAGGGCGCAAACTTTCCAAAAACGCATAGATTTCTTCAGGTTCACTGGCTTCTTTTAAGCGAACAGGGGCGAACTTTCTTCTTAAAATTTCCTCGACTTCAGGCCCTTCTTTTTTGCCTTTGGAAAAAAGATAAGCGCGGTACTCTTCTTTCGTACGGGCAGTTGCTTGGGTTGGAAATGCCTTTTGACCTTTTCGCTTACCGACACGCACTTCTTTCATTTGCCAGACCCTAAAGACCTCTTCAGCAAATTTACGCATAGCTAGTTTCTTTTCACGCGGCATGGCATGAAGGAATTGAGAAAGCGCTAATCCAGGCTTCAAGCGGCGCGGAATCGCCTCTTTTTTCTTCACTAAAATCGGAGGTCCAAGAAGTTGATAGAGGGTCTCTTCGAATCTCTCATCTCTTAAATCGCCTATCATATGGTATGCAATTTCATCTTCGTTTTTCGCCTCATTTCCCCCTCGGTCGAGCTTGTCTTTACAGATATCTTTCATCGATGTGATGGTAAAACCACTCTGCTCTGAAAGAGTGAAGATCAGATCTTTTCTCATGAAGGAATAACAGAGCTCAATAAAGACTTGCCACTCGCGTAAAGAATAGGCTTCTTCAGCATCGACAGGATTGACTCCATCAAAGCGAATTTTCTCGCGCTCTTCAAAAAAGAACTGATGCAACATTTGAAGCTTCTTTTTCAATTCCGCAAGATATTGTAACCCCTGCTTATTGAGAGTTGTTTGTTGTCCCCACCTATCACGTTTCCAGAAAACCTCTGGAAGCATGTTTTGTGCATGATCTCCCACTTTATCTGGTTGACTATAGGTTTGGATAAAGCCGTCAATCAACCCTTCGAATCAGCCTGTCTCATACATTATAAACTTTAGTTTATGTGGCCAAACTATTCAGAATTGACTGAGCTGTTGTGCCATAACTTGTAGAGCTTTGGTAACAGATCCATAAAAATGACAGAAAACTAAAAGTCAACATCTAATTTCTTTGAAATAATAGAAAAAACCTTTTGAATTCTCTTTTTTTTTGTCCTGAACATAGATGTATTTTGTTTTACACTTGTTTCATTAGAAAAGGGTTGTCCCTAAAAATTTTCTAGTATACCTACTAGAAGAATGCCGAAAATCACCTCAAAAGAAATTTAATTAATCAGTTTGACAGCTCTTCAAATTTTCGTGCAACCCGCTTTGATTCAAAACCTTGCCGACACAATTCTATTGTCATTTTAAATCAAATTTCATAATCAAATCACGAATTCTCAATAGTTTCCATGATAAGTAGCCCCTTCGGAATGTTCGCTAATGAACCCTTTTCCTTTGAGGTAGTCAGCCGACGTTGAGGTTCACAATATGATGTTTAAGGTATAGAATCCTCTTAAGACTCAGACAACATTGAAACGTAATAGACTGATATACTGGAAGCAGGTTTGAAAAGCCAATAAATGAAAAATTACTGAATGTAATGAAGCAAGATTTTTGTTATAGTGTGTTTGGTTAGAAAAGGAATCTCTACCAAGATCACCCTCCTCTCTCCTCAGATTGGTCAGGAGGATTGGTCTTGAAATGACTGAAACTAAATTGGTTAAGACTTGTTTATATTTTAGGTTTTGACCACCAATGAGGTTCAAACCATATTGAACCCTCATATAACACCTCACAGATTATGAGAATAAGGACCGGCTTCTCAGATCTCAGGTGATAAAAAACGTTTGCCCACATTATGCTGGGTTTCTGAAATTGACTTGGCACTACTGCAGAGGATCCTCATCACGTAATCCAGCCTTTACTGGTACTGACACACTCGAATTGTCAAAGCTCAAGTTAAGAATTTTTTTGTTTTGGATTCACAATCATGCTACCAGGGTCACTCATTTTTTCAGAAGGCCGTTTTCTTGATTCTTGCGAAAGGTTTACATCTGGTTCATCAAGTAACTCCGCAGAAACACATTCGGCATTGACTGGTGCTGACTTGCTCAAATTTTGAAAGCTCGAGTCAAGAATGTTTCTTTTGTTTGTATTCACAGTCTTGTTACCTTGGTCACTCATTTCTTCAGAAGGGGGTTTTATGTGTGATTAAAGTCTAAGATTTTTTGCACGTGGTTCATCACTAAATCCAGCGTTTACTGGTACTGACGCACTTAAATTGTCAAAGCTCATGTTAAGAAATATTTTTTGTTTTGGACTCAAAATCATGCTACCTGGGCCACTCATTTCTCCATAAAGCCGTTTTCTTGACTGTTTGGAAAGGTTTACATTCGGTTCATCAAGTAATCGGGAAGAAACACATTCGGCCTTGACTGGTGCTGACTCGCTCAAATTTAGAAAGCTTGAGTCACATATTTTTCTTTTTTTTGGTTTCATAGCCTTGTTCTCTGGGTCCCTAATTTCTTCAGAAGAGCGTTTTTTGGGCGGTTTAATTTTAGTAATGTTTGCATCTGCTTCATCACGTAATCGGGCGGAAAGACTTTCGACCTTGACTGGTGCTGACACACTCAAATTTTGAGAACTCAAGTCAAAAACTTTTCTTTTTTTTATTTTCACAGCCTTGTTACATGGGTCGTTCCTTAGTTTCCGGCCCTTCACGCTCTCAGGTGGCGCCAAACTAGCCAGATTTTGAGAAACTCTATTAGTAGAGCTTATATGCGACTCTTTCTTTAAGGTGGCATCATTCCAAGCTTCTGAAGTTGCTTTCTTACAGTTTTTTGGTGTGCATCGATATTTTACATCTGTAGATCCTCTATTTTAGGGCTTGTTAATCGCTTAACATGTATCATCGAGAAGAGAGGGTTTGAAATGTTAGTTTAAACTAACATTATAAACCCTCTTTTCTCGATGATACTTTCTAACTTTAATGGGCTTTGGATTAATGACAGACCGGATGGCAGTTTTCCCTTGCTCAAGTCGCATGGCGCAGAGAGGCTGGTCTCTAATTGTGTTGAGCAGGATGTCGATGTCAACGGCTGGATGATTGGGAGCTAATGTGGTGATTGCAGTATGTTAACATTGGAGGTCGCTTAACTCAGTTGGTGGAGCGCACGTTTAACATGTTACCTCTTGCATTTATGAACAATGAATTAATAACAATAAAACTAAATTTAAAGAAAATAGTAGCAGAAAATATACATAATCTGCAAAATAATATGTTAAATAGAAATCGTAAAGTGATACTATGTACATAAAATGAACAATAATATGATATTTTCCACCAAATGTTTTTCTAACTGTACCTAATAAGGACGCTTGAAAACTAAGCTTGCTCTTGCTCTTTTTTAAAATGCTTATAAATAGTTTAAAGCGTTGTTATATCCCTCGATATGTTTGGAGGCGTTTGACGTTGAATTTCTTTATTTTTATTGTAATTCTTCTGGTGAAAGAGGCCTTTTCGATAAAATGACAAGGTGAAGTGAAGCTAAACTTTCTCATAGATGTAAGACTTATTCGAATGTTAATACAAGTTGGATCATTCTTTTTAGTGTACTAAAGACAGCAAGTATTGCCTAAAAGTTGTTGAGTGGGTTAGAATAATATGCCATTTTAAAAAGTAATCAACAATACCTATTTTAGGATAATATCAGAACAAACACTGAGTATATGAAGTCTCAATGGGAAACGGGTCAGGCGGCTCGCTCAAGTCTCACGGAATTGGTGTCGGTTCTTCAAAGTCACATAAAGCTAAGTGAACCTGAAATTTCCAAATTCAGCGATCCTTTCGTTGAACTCGTTCCGCACAAACATGAACGCCATATCCGTGTTCCGCTCAATTTGTCGGCAATCACTGCGTCACTCGATACGCTTATGGCGTTGGACGCTCAACCAAAGGCGATTTTTTGGGTTCGCGAACGCGGGGCAAGTGACCGTAACCCGTCTCCTTTGGACAGACGAGAAGTGGAGTCACTGCTGCAAAATGATCTGCAACTGTACGATAGGGTTGAGTGCGAGGTCGTTGGAAAAAACCTGCGCGTCATTTGCGACATTTACCTGCCCAAGGCATGGTTGTTTTTCAACGCTTACGTGCCGCTTGGCAGCACACTGGATCGCGAGTATCTCGACAGGCTGAGACCAATACTGGGTCTAAACGAGATCCCCTTTGGATGGCATTACCGAAAAGGGACGGCGACATACAAATTCAAAAAATTCGTACATCGTCAGAATATCTTTTATAAGAACCTCTGTTTGAACAGAACACTTAAATAAAAATGATAATCTTCAATTTAAAGAAACACAATGAGAATTTGCTTTACTTTACTTTCCTTTTTTTTACCAAAGCTTTAATTATTTTATTTCTACAAATTAAACGATTCTTTTACTATTCGTAAAATATCAAAAGGAAGTAAATAAACCACTTGAGAAAAGTTTCCACAAAGCTTTTGTTTCCCATATTTATCTTTATATTATTCTTTATTTGAACTCGACTTTCACCAAAATTTACAAGCCCTTTCTATTTCCATTTAAAATGTTGTTACCCATTAAACTATCAAAAGCCAATGCAAGAAAAATCAAACACCTCGAACGTGAAAAAGAGAAAGAAAGCAAGCCATCGACACGGGAGCCGATGAAATCCTAGCTACGGCCGACTTAAAAACCGATCAAGCCAAGCGCCGACTGAGCGAGCTGCAATCCTTGGTTGCCGACCGTGAAGCCGCCCACCTGGACTTGAATCAGAAACGAATCCAATTTGATATCCGCACTCGCAACGCGGCTCAATTGGAGGCCCTCTACAACACGTTGCTCTCTCGTCTAGAAGAAGTCCGGATTGCCCAGCGGAGCTTCGCGGGACAAATCAAGGTGGTCGACCGAGCCATTGTCCCCCTCGAACCAGCCAAGCCCAACTTGGCGACCGTCCTAGCAATCGGCATTGTGGGCGGGATCCTCGCCGGAGTCCTCTTCGCCCTTCTGCTGAACACGCTCGATGAATCCATCGGGAGTCAGGACGACGTGGAATCTGTCCTAGGACTGAAGTTCCTGGGCTACATCGCCCGCATCCGGGGTCGGAATATATCAGACTGCGGACTCGACTCCTTGCTCAATCCCCATTCCCCGGCTTCGGAATCCTTCCGCACCCTGCGGGCCACCATCGCCCTGCTTCCCAACGGCACCTCGTACCAAACGATCGCCGTTTCTTGTGCCAATTCCGGCGAGGGGAAATCGCTCACCATGTCCAACCTAGCGATTGTTTGCGCCCAGGCCGGCACAAAGACTCTCTTGGTAGACGCGGATCTCCGCCGGCCAACCATTCATAAACTCTACGACCTGCCTAATCGCGTCGGTCTGACTCAGTTCCTTCGAGGTACTGCCGGATTCGATGAAACGGTTCAGGCAACCAAGGTCCCGAATCTGGATATTGTCCCTTCCGGAAAAATCCCCCGCAACCCCGCGGAACTCATCGCCAGCGATGTCTTCAAAGACTTCGTTGCCGAAGCTCGCCAGCGCTACGACCGCATTATCATTGAAGGTCACCTGGGACCGGGTGACCGACGATATGGAGCGGATTCTGATGCACCACGCCAAGCCAGCCTTGGTGGCGAGTGAGGAGGCGTTATGTCTCAAAACTCGTTAAAACAGACCTTTGCGCAAATCGACCGCTTCGAGGCTCCTTTCTGTCTGGCATTCAACCGATTGGCCCAGTTTCGCCCTTGGGCTTCATTTTTTTCCCTGGTGAGTCGTCTCGGCAACGGCTTGTTTTGGTATTCCCTCATGTGTGTGCTGCCGGTGGTCTACGGCAAAGCTGGTGCCATGGTCGTGGTTCAAATGATCTTTGTCGGGGCGCTTGGGCTTTTGATTTATTTGAGAATCAAACGATGGACCTGCCGCCGCCGGCCCTATCGCATGATCAAACAAATCCATACCTCGGTTGCACCTTTGGATCGCTTTAGCTTTCCCTCGGGCCATACGCTGCATGCTATTGCCTTTAGCATTCTTATTTTGGCTGCCTTTCCGGAACTGGCCCTTTTGATTGTGCCATTTGCCCTCTTAACAGCGGTGTCTCGGGTGGTCTTGGGCCTTCATTATCCCTCAGATGTCCTCGTTGCCGCATGCATGGGGACTGCGCTTGCCGGGTTCACTATTTTCCTTTCCACCGTAATTTATTCATAACTTTATTCGCCTGGAAAACCGGACGGTTGACCCACTAACCAATTTCTAACGAGGGGTTTACAAATTCCTCATCAAGGCCATTTAGACTGCTGACCCGGATGTAAGGTCATCCAATATCTAAAAGGGTGGAATCGGGAAAATGAAAAAACCAAAGGTTCGTGTCGTTAATCCCGCTACGCGGGAACCCATTGCAAAGAGCCGGGGTCGCTTGGTTTCGGCCATCGTCGTGGGCTTGTCGGCCCTCATTTTAGGTGGTGTGTTTATTGGCCGCATGACTGTGCTTATTTATCTTTATTTTGAATACCCGTTGTCTTCGTATTAACAATTTATTTAAAGACGAAAGAAACTAGACTAACAGCGTTTTGAATAACCTCTTTTATATTGAAGGTGGCACTGTTTCGAAAGGTTTTGAAATTTTATCTGATAGAAATGAAGCAATATTAAGGGAATTAAAGTTTGCAAATTTTCTTATAGTGAAGAGCAAAAAAACCGGGCATAAGCCCGGTTTCGTTATTACCTTCTAAAAGTTAACTAACGCCATAAGTTAATTATCATCTTTCATTAATCTAGCAATTTCTTCTGGTTTTGCCCCGGCTTCCAAAGCGTACTCAGTAATCGCTTCTTCATCCAATCCCGCATTTCTTGCTGACGCTACAATCTTTGCTAGATATTCGTTGTGTTTAGATTCTTTCACCGCTGCTGTTACTACTTGTGCTTGTTC
>JAAAKM020073195.1:178949834-179131944 GCA_010016025.2 Alatinidae sp. Z8VKAUB7J3 | reverse complement strand
AGGGCGGCGGGGGAGTGCCGGGCCCGGGGGCGGGGGGGGGGAGGTCGGGCTATTAATGGGTCACGCCCACTCGATAAAATTTTGCCTCCTGTTGAGATATTTTTAAAGAACTTTTCAGGCTAAATATAAAGTTAATGCCTTAATGACGTCGGTTATAGTAACCAAACTTACAATATTAATGTTCTCTTACATCATCATACGTGGCCTACAGTAGTAATGATCAATACTTCATCGTAATTTTCAAGCTCCATAAAAAATGTATTGCTTCTTCCCTGATAGCTCACCGAACCCCCATTAGGCGTGGCTAGCTACGGGTCTGTGGTGTACTTGATGTAATCCCCTACTTGATGCAATTCCCTTACAAAGAGGTCATTTACCCAGTCGGCCTACTGATTGCTAAAAGTCACAATGCTTTTTCCATGCCAGTTTTTACAATGAAAATATCTGGGACAACAAGTTCTACCACAACTACCCCTACCACAACTATTCTACCCATGACGGCCCTTGCTGAAATTTCTCCTTCGAAATCTATTCCTATGAATACTGGTCCTATCCTGACAGTACTGACCAGGAGACTACTCTTATCACAACTACTCATGAAATGGTTCTTTCAACAACCTTAACTTTTACCGCGTTGTGTTCCGTTTTTTCTATTAATATAAAATACTCTTAAATGAAGGAAAAATACCCTTCTTTTCGTTACTATTTTGAACCTTTTAACACATTTCTTTAAAATGTGCAGAATATTAAAAGGTAAGGTGAAACTTTCAATTAAGCAATCTAATTAGTATTCAGTAATGCTCAAACGATATTGGCCTGATGGGAGGTTAGAGCTAAATGATAAAACTACAAATATTTGTGGCAATTTATGTTTGTTTTAAATTTGACTTCTTTTCAGAAAGACAAACCTTTAAGTAGTCTTAATTTTTCGACAGCCAAAGGGTGCACTTCATTCCATAGTGTCTCTAGGTTCTGGACTGATATCCTTAAAAATTCGGGTGCTGAAGTATTCCTTTGGAGATTTTTGCCTGTTTGTATAAGGGCCAAAATGTTAGACCTTTTCTTTTCCAGATCCTGCATTACTCTCTCATGTTCATGAAAGGTTTCTGACAGAGATTCTAGATTCTCTTCAACCACTCTTCCAACAGAATGGCCACGAACGTATTCCAGGAACTGGATACTCTGGAAACAAAAAATACAGACTAGTGACAACTTGTCAGACAACATTATACAAAGAATAATACTTAACTGCCTTCTTCAAACCGTTAGTATACATGAAAAAAGGACATACATTCCACAGAAACAACTAAAGTAAAGAAGCTACACCGAAGAAAGAAATGTGAAGTATTACGTAACACCCATTTTTGTATCGTCATTACGTAACACCTCATGTGTGAGTCCTACTTAGTTATAAACGGGATTCCCCACGGGACCCTGATGAAACAAGTCACACGAGAATGTGTCATCCTTAACGTAAACATTCCCTACTATGTAAGAACCAAAGAATCTTGAATAAAAATGTCTTGAGAAAAATGTCTTAAGAAATGTCTTGAAAAAAAGTGTCTTGAAAAAATGTCTTGCAATGTCTTGAAACGTTTTGGAAAACGTCATGAAGAAAAATGTCTTAAAAAACGTCTTGAAAAACGTCTTGAAGAACAATGTCTTAAAAGCATCTTAAAAACGTCTTGAAGTTTCTTGAAACGTCTTGGCAATCGTCCTGAGGAAAAATGTCTTAAAAACGTCTTGAAATGTTTTGAAGAGAATACATAAAAACCGAACAAAACATGATTTGGCAGGACCCTGATGGTCTTTTCCTTGCCCTCGTGGGTTTCTAACAATCAAAGAAACTGTGGTGTAATATCTACGTTCGCATTGCATTCAATCTACGTTGCACGTTTGATTTGACGGGGCTCTGAATTTTAACAAGACCTATTTTGTAACATCCAAAGAAATCATTTCCATAATTAAGCAAACCTCAGTAATGTAACAATGAAACGAATCTCCACGTAAACAAATCACTATTACGTAACAAGCGCCTGCATCTTGAAGAAAATTAATAACACCACAAGTTTTTTAAAAAAAATTGTCCGGGCTGGGATTCGAAGGGGGTTGGCATTCCTTAAACCGGGAACCTCCTCATTACTAGGGTGAATAACGGTCTGAGATTCTGTTTGCATATGACACAGCTTTCTGTCAAAGTGAAGAACCCATCTGCGGTGATTCAACTGTTGATTCAAACTACTGGTTCGGAAATTCGGAAAGGCATATAAAAAGTAGCAGGTAAGTAACGATGAAGACCACTTTATGATCTCCATCATAAAACAGCAGAATTCAAAACAATGGGGCATTACTCTACGACAGTGAAAGAGTCTTAGTTTAATAACAGTCGATGACAGTCTGACACTGAGGCAATATAAATTAAAATGAAGCAAATATAATAATGTTTCTTTACAGAGTGATTTGGGGGAGTACTTACTCAAACCTTCATGCACAAATTTAACTGAAAATGATTTAACAAATTAAATTACAGAACCAATAGCTGATATGAACTCCCTGGAAGCAATGATTAATCGACTGTTTTAATTTACGTTTTTAATCATATTCTATTGTGTCATTTTATTTTTCAATGTGCTTTGCTGGGGACAAATATATCCTCAGCATATTGGATATAAAGCCAGGAAATTCATCTAAGAATTTTCTTTTACTGCCTTAGATTAATGCCCATTGTTTTGCATTTTACTATTTTTATGAAGTAAGAGGCAAATACGTCAATAGATTGTATTAATGTATATTTTACTGTGCTTCAGACATTACTTAGTTAACCTACTTAATCCTTATGCCGGGGTGGTGCTTAGAGCGTCGTTAGACTTTTCCACGTGAGGTGGTCTGCAGCAAGGACCTTTGCATAGGACAGAAAAATTCGAGCCCGGTGCAGGAATTTCCGAGACTGCAATTCCCCAGGAACTTGGGGTTTTCCTTTGAAGTTTCCAGCCACTACTGGTTGGTGCAAAGTCGATATTGTCAACACTCCGAGATGGAGTGTCGCCAGGCAGTCGCAAAAGACGTCCGAACCAGCAAAGTGTCCGCTCGGTAACCAGTTGCGACAAGGCTGACTGGGAAGTTATAATCCATAGGCGGCCTTTAATGACAAAAGCCTGTCCATCGGAAGGAGAAGAAGGAGAAGAAGGAGAAGAAGGAGAAGAAGGAGAAGAAGGAGAAGAAGGAGAAGAAGGAAAAGAAGGAGCAGGAGGAAGAGAAAGGGTGTAATAAAAAACTGAAAACATTAAAATGGCGGATAAAAACACATGTAAAGATAAAACAATATATTTGTGATGTATGTGACAAGAGCTTTTCTCAGTCAAGCATTTTGATTCAGCACCAAAGAATACGCAGTGGGGGAGAAACCCTTTAAGTTTGATATATGTGAGAAAACATTTTCTCGGTCAAGCAGTTTGATTCAGCACCGAAGAATACATACTGGTGAGAAATCGTTTAAATGTGAGGTCTGTGAGAAAAGTTTTTTTGATTCAAGCAATTTGATTGGGCACCAAAAAGTATACACTGAGGCGAAACCGTTTAAATGTAATGTATGTGAAAAAACTTTTTCTGAGTCAAGCAGTTTGATTCAGCACCCAAGAATACATACTGGGGAGAAACCGTTTAAACGTGATGTCTCGATATAATAACTAACGCTCAGGGTGTTTTTTCACAGTTGAAAAAACTTTGGAACAATAGGAAGAAATGTCTTTGAACCAAGATTAGAATATTGGAAGCTATGATGATGACAGTGGTCAAATATGGATCTGAAGTATGGGTGAGCCAAAAAACAGAGGAAGATTTGCTAGATGTTTTCAAGAGAAATCGCCTGCATGCCAGCCAAATACCAGCATTTATTTCTTCAATAGCCTTCTCTGTCAACTTCTTCCCCTTCACAATTGGTTTTGGGCCAAAGAGTTTTGGTCGACCCATGCCATCAGAACTGCACACAGTAGAATGAACTATTTCTAAAGTAAGAAAAAAAGATTTTTATTAAAATTAAATAAAGTGAAAACGACTCTATAATTAGAAATCATAGCAATAACAAATGAACCTATGCCAGGATTGCTGTTAATAAAAAAAGCAAAAATTTCCTCAAGAGTGATTTGATACAATTAATGCCCAAATTATAACTTCGTCATGTGTGTCAATGAAAAAATTATGTAAGGCCACTGGATGAATTACGTATTTTCTACATTATTTGGTGAGGTGTACTATATCCAACATCCGAGCTTTAATTTGATGGTTGACAAGATCTGGTAATTTTGGAAAGACATTGCATTAAAAGAAGATACTTGGGAGCTATTGTTGGTTTCCGTTTTTCAACCTAAATTCTTGGTACTTTAATTTACACTTCTGTGGCACAAGCTTGATCTTAAAAACAGCGAAGAAATAAGATCATTTATAGATATTGCCTTCTTTAGTCTGTCTAGCTCGGGCCACACTGAACAGAAATCCCTGTTCAGAAACTGAGGAACATGTTTCATTCCAAAAAAATGAACCAATAACAAAACAGTTTGTGTTTTAACAGTCAAGTGCGTTGAAAGAAGTCGGGTCCTCGCTTTTATTCTTGGCTAGAAACAACTTTTCTTCCAAGTTTTTAATCGAAATGAACAAAACAATAAAAATTTGACAAACAATAAAACAAAATGGATTGTTTGTCTTAGACCAGTTTATACAACAGATTAAAAAAAACAAAAAACTATGGTGCCAGGACACAGACCAAGTTTGATTAACTAAATAAAAATAAAATGAAATGTACTAAATAAAATGCACTGATTTACGTTTCAAACCGTCTAGCAATAGTGATTTTTTTTTTATTGCATCAGTGTCAGAGAACCTTTAAATTCCAACGCGCCCCCCTGGAAAGTATTTTATGTACTCCCTTGCGCAGTATTTTCTGTCCTGCTACACTGCTTTTCCGTCCTATGTATTTTCTGTCAGTATATTCAGTATTTCAGTATATTCAGTATGTAAACCGAAGACTGGCTGGGTCAATACAAGATACTAGGGTATATTGGAGGGCTGTTATTGATGTTAAAAGTAAAGATCACGATCTAGTAGTGTCTAGGGCTAATTTAGAGCAGAAATTTCGGAAGGGTAAATACCTCTCGGGAAGTTATGATGTTGGTAGACTCCAGGATGAGAATTTGAGATAAACTTTCGAGGAACAGTTGAATGCTAAACTTGAGAGTTTAAAATTTGATAATGTGGAGAATGATTGGAATAATGCTAGAAAAAACAATTTGTGAAGTTGCTGATAGTGTATTAGGGAAGAAAATTGGGACTGCAGATGGGGATATTAGTGGAAAAGCTTTATCTTTAATGGAGAGGAGAAGGGGCTTGTACAAGAATCATCTGAGTGATAAATCATATGAAAACAAAAAGAATGTAAAGAAAGTGGAGGAAACATTAAAATAGGAACCAAAGAGATGTGAATTGTATGCCATGGACAAATTGCCGAGGATCTGGAACATGCAGCTAGACGGCATAATAGTAAAATATTTTACTGGCATGTTAATAAATTGAGAGGGAGTAGTCAATCCGGACTTTTCTCGGTTAAAGATAGGAACGGGGCTACAATTAGCGATAAGGAAAGAGTTAAAAAAAAATTGGCAGAATATTTTGAGAATGTGCTAAACCGAGAGAGTTGTAGGAAAAGATATAGAGGAAAATGAAAAAGTTTGTGATACCTTGGATGTAAAGGAAGATTTGTTTTGTGAGGAAGAAGTAGCGCCAGTGCAAAAAGGATTGAAAAATAATAAGGCTCCTGGTGCTGATAGTGTGGTAAATGAGTATCTTAACTATGGTGGCTCTGAGGTTCGAAATAAGTTACTGAAGATTATGAATATGACTTTTGAAAAAGGGTAAGTACTTGACGATTTTAGGAAAACAAAAAAATATCCTGTGTATTTACATTTGTTTTGACGAGGACTTGTAGAGGAAGGGGATTGAGTCTCTAACTCTTCTCACTGTAAAATATTATACTGCTGAATATTATACTAATCTGAAGCCTCCCCCTCAAATCAGGCTTTGCCCCTAGCTATATCGCTTTGCCGAACTCTTTTTTCCGTGTCCGTCCTTATTTCTTGTTTTGTCTACAGTATTAGCTGTTTGTTTAGATACGTACGCTGGAAATTTAAAGGATAATATTTGCTAATTTGCATATGAATTACCCAAAAGTCTGGTAAATTTTCCCTCTCCCCCTACGTACTTCCCTGTCTTTGTTACATAGCTTTTATAACTACCAGTGTATTTTTGCTCTGTTAAGACCGCTTTAGGAGCACTTGAATGGTGCAGGGGCCCCCAAAATTCCCTAAAGTGGTTCCAGAGGGGCCTGAAATGGCCCTAGGGCCTTGGGGTTGCTTTAGGGGAAACTAGAACCTCTCTAGGGGGACTATGTTTTTTGCTGTTTTTTGCTCTGTCTTTATTTTGCTCTGTTAAGCTAGAAAGTCGTTTTCACAAATGTTGAAATGAGATACATTGCCTCAGATTTTTATTTATTTTCTTTTTCTGTTTAATAAGGGCTAAAACTAACTAATAAGACTTGTTTTAATTGATTCCTCATTCAAAATGATGTTTGCTTCTATGGCGTATTTGTATTTTTTAAATTGGCTTACAAGTTATGCTCTGCTTATATCTAGGTGCTAAAACTCCCAAACAGAATCTAAACTGTATTTAGGAGACAAAATGATGGGTAAATAGGGACAAAACAATACTTGCGCTCTAAACTTATCTTATGTCTATTCCTACCCGAAAAGTTAGATTATTTAAGATTTTTTTGTTGTTTCAAAATTAAGAAAATATTAGAGCAGCTTTATTACAAATTTTAATTAAATTAAAACAGCCACAGGATCTATCTAGCACCCTATGAAGAGCAGTACCAAAAATTTGAACATGGAACCATTCGAGAGAACTACTCGTTTCTCGCCGAAAGCCGACGACATAAGGAAGACGAATTTCTAGGCTCATAAATAATTCACTAATTTACTTATTTAAAAAAAGCTTTGACATAAGAATCTTGTAACTTTTAAAAAGTGACGTAACTAGGGGGGCAAATCTGGAGCGTAGCCTCTGAGGAGGTACCAAACTGAGGTTTTGTTTATTAATACTATGATCTACTTGTATTGTTGTAACGAGGGTGAGGGTGGTCTGTAGACAGGTGGCCATTGTTCTTAAAATTCATAACTTTATTGCAGATCCATCTTTTTATTTTGATTTTCGAATTCTTTGCTTTCCAAAATTGTATTTTTTAAAAATAGGGCTCTGTTCAACTAGATATTGCCAAGGATCTGAATATAAGAATTGGTTGATTATGTGAAATTTTACCAAACTGATTTACCGCTGTGGATCTGCTACTGTTATCATGGTGCTCAAAATAGTGAGGTGACTCTGTTTAAACCTCTGTTTAAATAGTAACTCTGTTTAAACCTCGTATCCTAGTCAGAAGATTTTTTTTCGGTAGTGGTAGATTCGTTTGACCCCTTGGTGCCTATATTGGGCAAAACCCGAAAAAAAGGTGCAAAGCCTAACTAACGCGTGTTGAGTGTAAAATAACTATGCTGCCATCTCTATTCTATCTATAGAAATCGACATTTAGGTCACTGTACAGTGACAGTCACTGTACAGTGAACAGTGAATGTCACTGTACATAACAGTGACATTTAGGTCACTGTACAGTGACAGTCACTGTACAGTGAACAGTGAATGTCACTGTACATAACAGTGACATTTAGTTTTGTGTAAAAAAAACGCAGTTTTTATAAAACATCATTTAAGTTAGTTACAATTAGTATCATTGAAGATTGATGATGCTTAGTGCGTTTAGTAGGTGCATTTGTAGACAAAAACCACTTTCATATCATACCAGATGTAATTCTATTTCTTATGTATCCAAATGAAGTAGCTTAATTAAGAAATACGCTTAAAATTCTACGGACTTTTTTTCAGTCTAAGTTTTCCAAATAAGTGTTCCCTCCTGAAAAACTTTAAACCTGATTTTACTCTTCTGAGATAGTATAAAGCGTCAGATACATCTATTAATTATAACTATGATTAAATAATACCAAACATATGGTAGAATAATAGAGGTTTTTAAATACCTTGTATTCATGGCATAATATAATAGAGGATTAATCATTGCGTTTGACATTGCCAACCAGTAGACAGCAAGATATACATGTTTGACATATGTAGTTCCAAGAAACTCTGGATCATGGTATTGATAAATAAAATAAATGTGATAGGGAAGCCAGCATATCGTGAACACAGCAACTAAAATGATGAACATCCTCACAATCTGAAAATTTAAATCGTTTGTTCAAAGATTGGTTTTGGTTTTTAACTTTCTTTATAACAATTTGTAAAGTTTAAAAAGACTGCAGCAGGTGATAAGTCATTTTCAATCAGTCTCTTTAACAAGTTCAGTTCTAATAATCATCAAAAGGATAAGAAAGGATAAAGAGCCTCCAGAGCCATGGATGACGCATAGGGCCCAAATTGACGTTTCAGTTGCTAGGTCTTTTTCAACGGGAATATAACTTTGAAGACCACACTGCCTTTCCATGACGAAAGTAAAACAGTTCAAAATAGGGATGAAACCTTTTTTTGACAGTGAATAGATATAGGATTATTTAACTAGATATTTCGAGCACATAAGTTTATCAAGTTTATGTGCTTCACTTGTTTTTAGCGTGTTCACTGACCATAAATGAGGCTAATATTGTTGTGACCAAACTGCCACGATTCTTATGTAATACTTTTTCTTTTTTCTAGAGGACAACAACACCCGGGTGCTTTTTGAAAGGATCCTGAGTTCGCCAAGTCTTTCCAGCCAAAAGTCCATGTGAGTTTTTCTCTTTGCTTAGTTAGATCCCTTCGCTTTCAAACCGAGGAGGAATAAATCGATAATCGGCTTTAACTCTAGTTTCTTTTGGTATTTAGTGAAGAGGTTTGGTGTGATAAGGGTTAAAATTCAATATAAATTCAGTACCTTCAATTTAGGTATTATCATTTGGCTAAAAGAGATTGGACTTTATAATTCTAGCAGCTTTTGAGCCTGAACCTCTGGTTTTCACAAAAACTTATAACTTCCTGTATTTTATAAAATGTCCCTGCTTTTTTCATGGGTGGGGGGCAAGCTTTAGCACCCTTGAAATTGTGATTTCTTGTCAGAATAAACTCCTGCGTAAGTCCCATTTCCTGAGTGTTTGTCCTGTGTCTAATATGGTTGTATAATATGTTTATGGTTGACTGACCTATGGTTGTCTAATATGTTTATGGTTGTCTAACTATGTTATAGTTGTATGTTTATGGTTATCTAATATGTTTATTATGGTTGTCCTGTGTCTAATATGGTTGTCAACAAGTGTTGCACATCTTGAAATCTTGGAATTTGTTATTGTTTCTTAAAAGTTCCTTTCTTTAGAAGCTTCGCAAGAACAGTCCATTATGAAACAATTCTCTATTGTAACTCTAGTATGATCATGTTCATTCTATCGTTTCATCACGCCTATTCCGTTACCCATTTAAGAACAGATACGGCTATTCTTTGAATAAGTTAGAATAACTCCCTTATAGATTTCCACTGTCTTACGAAAAGAATTCCCTATAGTTCTTCCTGTTATGGATGTTGGTGATGGAAAGGCAGTGTAGTCTTTGTCACTATTTGCGTCTGATAGATTACCGTTAGATCGAATCAAATGAAAATCGATTTTAGCTTTGTAAATTTTCGTTGTCTCTTCCACCTTGGACGAAACGAAATAGAAATCTAGAAAAACGAGTATAATATTTCAAATAAGACAGTCGAAAACAACAAAAAAGTTTTTTCCCTAGTAATAATAAAAGTCCAAATATGTGGGCTTTACGTCCGGAAGCCTTTACCAACCGAAAAAAAAAACTAAACTAGATTGAACAATACAATTACAAATAAAAAACAAAACACAAACGACAAAAACTCACACCTTAACGATGTCCATTATGAAAATATTCACCATGCAATAGCACAAATACAAACATAAGTACGTCAAATATATAAATTTCATTAAACCGGATCAATTATTTTAGATGGTGTATTTTTTTTTCTTCTGCCTTAAAAGAAAACGAAAAAAAACGGATATAATATTTCAAATAAACAGTGGAAAATAACAAAAAAAAACTATCTTCACTAATAATAATAAAAGTCCGTATATTTTGGATTTACGTCCGGATGGCTTTACCGACAGAAAAAAAAATTAACCTAAATTAAACAAAACATATAACGAAAAGGAGAAACAGAACAACCCACAATCGAAAAAAACACACCTTCATACAAAGCAAACATAAGTAGGGCATACACCACTTAATCTCATTAAAAAGAATCCGGATCAATTAGTTTGGATTTTGAAAATTATTTTTGTTTCTTCTGCCTAGGTCGAAATCAGGATGAAAATGTAGAAAATGGGGCATAACATTTCAAATAAGACAGTGGAAAATAAAAAAATGAAACCCTTAATTTACTACTGCAGCTTTGAGTTGAGTCGTTTTTGCACAAAGTCAGACACAATTCAATTTTAAATCGAGTTATATCACAGCTGGGACTACATCATTACTACATCATTTTGCAGTGAACAACGATTTAGCTCATTTTTTTATATGCTAAGTTGGTCCATAGTTTGGGATGTCACTTTGAGCATCGTTTTCTTTGACATTGATTCAGATTATAGCTCGTTTTCACACAACACCATTGAAATCTGCAGCTTATTTTTGCTCCAAGTTAGAAAGTAACATGTCTGCATCGAGTCAGTTAATCAAAGTCTCAAAAGTGATGCACTGCAACATCTTTATTTGCATTAATATGCGATTCCTTTAGATTGGGAAACTGTTTATAATTTTGATGAGCCCCGCGTATAGTTCATTGAACCACTTGATAATCTTCTCCTTAATAGTTATAATAGAGAAAACTTGTCTATTGTATTCGGATTTGTGATTGGAATATAAGGAACTACTTTTCGCTCGTCACGATGAATAGAAGAGATATATGACGCAGTTGTGAAATTACGGATAATATTATTTTTCATTTGTTTTTATCTGCGATTTCCGCATTGAAAAAAAAACAACAATTAAAGCTAAGGAAAAATGAGTATATAAAAGGGGAGCCATAGTGGATATATATCTGATAATGCTTTTCTGAATTACCTTTAAACTACGTCTTCGGACAGCCTACGTGATGTTTCATAGAATTACGATTTTCCTCAAAATCGATTATTGTTTATATTGTTTTAGTATATGTTATTGCGTTTTGAAAGGGGAATATATTTGCTTCCAAAATTCCTTTTTTTCCCGTAATAGTCTGCAGATTACACTAGGCTTCGTCAAGACGTTGGAGATCCCTTTTTAATTCCAAAGTTAAACATGTTGACATCCAAGTTAACTATGAAATGTTGTAAACTAGATTAATCCCCTCCTCCTTGTAAGATTGTATAAAAATTCATTAGAGACAATTAAATTTTTCAATATCCAAATTTCTTACCTGCCTTTTTGAAGCTCTTACTATTTCTCTCATCGTATTCTAAAGTTTGCTTTTCTGTACGTCTATTTACATTCTTTTCTTTTGCTTTACAGTGATGCATCCATGCGAATTATACGAAATGCCTCAAGAAAATGGGTCTTATAATAAAGAAATAACCAAGTGTAATAGCTTTGATAAGCCATGCTATAGGCATGCGGATATGTTTAGACAGTGGACAACTATCAATGGAGCATATGAAAACGGTGGCGGGAAGCGTGATTCTGGAGCTAGGAACGAGGTCAAACATGGCTTACACCGTGGTGGGAGCAGTATCAGTGCTCAAAGTTCAAATACATATAATTCCAATTCCTGTAAAGGTAAAGTCTCATCTTGTTATGAAATAAATTTGAAAAAGGTTTTTCCACAAAACAAGTTTTTCAAAAGAAAGTAAAGAGCTCTATTAAACCAAAAATGTGCAAAAATAAAGTCAAATAATCTTCCAAGCGTAAAACTACCACAAATTACATTCAATAAATAAATGAAACTCAAAAGGAACAGAATTTACGATGAATAACCGAGTCAAACTCAAAACCAGCAAAAATTAACATGACTACTGTTGACAACCCCCATGCCTTCTCAAGACCAGAACATAATTGGTGCTTTACTGAAAATAAAATACATTTTAAATATTTCCACTTTCTGACTTTGATATATTAAAATTTATAAAACTTTAAGGAATAAATACCAGTATATGTCTATTAAACTGATAATCTACGGTCATTTTTTTAAATGCAAATAGTCTCTTTTGACTGGTTCAACATCCCCAAAAACAAGGCCAGTTAGTTTCAACTTCCCGCGGCCGGCCAGGCCCATCTCGCGGCGCTCGCCCCGCCGGCGAGCGAGGGACCCCAGGCCAACCGGCCGCCCAAGGTCTCATTGGTCTATCACGGTCTGGATTTCGAGCGATTCCCACCGCCTACGGAGCCGCCCCCGCAGCGCGACGGCACCCAAGCCGAGGATCCGGTCGTCTTGCTCTCGGTCGGCCGGGCGGTCGAGAAGAAGGGCTATGGCGGTCTCTTGGAAGCCTTGGCGATGCTGCCCGCCACGTTGCACTGGCGACTGGTCCACATCGGTGGCGGCAATGATTTGAAACGCCTGAAGGCGCTGGCCGCACAGTTGGAGCTGTCGGCGCGGATCGAATGGTTGGGCGCGCAGCCGCAGACCGAGGTCCTCGCGGCCTATCGGCGCGCGGACCTCTTCGTTCTGGCCAGTCGCGTTGCTGAAGACGGGGACCGGGACGGCTTGCCGAACGTCCTGATGGAAGCCCAAAGTCAGGGCCTCGCCTGCCTTGCGACTCGGGTCTCCGGAATTCCCGAACTGATCCGGGACGGCGAAACCGGCCGTCTGGTGGCACCCGACGATAGCCGGGCTTTGAGCGAGGCCTTGGCAGCTCTGATCGGTGATCCGGAGGATCGGCAGCGCTTGGGCCTGGCCGGACAGCGACGGGTTCGGGCGGACTTCGATCTGTCTGCCGGTATCGCGATGCTGACCGACCGCTTTACCATTGAAGACGCGGCACGCGCCGCCGAATAGGCACATGCGGATCGCCTTTTACGCACCGCTGAAGGCGCCCGATCACCCGGTCCCCTCGGGGGACCGGCAAATGGCGCGCCTGCTCATGGCCGCGCTCGAAGCGGGCGGCCACGAGGTCGTTCTGGCCAGCCGTCTGCGCAGCCGCGATGGTAGCGGCGATGTCGCGCGACAGCGCCGGCTGGCAGAATATATACAGAATCTGGAATTCTATATTCTTTGATATACGTTACTTTCTGAAAATATATTGAAAAGAACAGAACAGAACGTGTCTTTAATTAAATTTAGATTTGACACAATTAGATAGCTGTTAATTACAACAGCTTTTGACCCGAGTAAAGGAGAGGAAGGTTAAACCTACCTGAAATTTTAAAGGTAATAAGACTTAAGATAATTACACAGTGCAATTTTATACAACATTCATATATACAAAGCGATTTAAAGGTGACTTTAGCAATTTCTTCGTTACTGATGCAATGCTATTTTGTAAACACTGCCTGTTATATGTATACAACGCTATTTTGAGGTAGCCTTAATAAAATCAGGTGGCATTAATAGCGTCTAAGTGACTTAAGAAATACTGTTCAGTACTTTAGGTGCTATGCTGAGAGAAAAAGCATCTCTGACAAAAGACAAACCATTTTCTCTTCTGATATTTTTCCTGTTCAGAACAGAGTTTCTGAAAGAAGCCAAGGTTTCATTTGGTTTGATCCCTGGCTTTTGTACTTTCCAAGGCCGGGCTTCTAAAACAGCTATCTTAAAATCGGTTGCTTCTGCATCGACTTCTAACGGGATGAAATCTTCTGTAGCTGTAAGAAAATAAACGGTTTTCATAATCAACAAATAGCAACAATCAGCTTTTAACGAGTCAACACACGGATAAGTAACGCCTGTGGACTAATATGGTAGGTAACGCCTATGGACTACCAAGGTAAGTAACGCTTAAGGACTAAAATGGTAGGTAACGCCTACGGACTAACATGGTAAGTAACGCCTATGGACTAAAATGGTAAGTAACGCCTATGGACTAAAATGGTAGGTAACGCCTACGGACTAACATGGTAAGTAACGCTTATGGACTAAAATGGTAAGTAACGCCTATGGACTGAAAATGGCCGAGGCAGAGCATTTCAAGGCAGTGGCTCTTCTGGAGCAGATTCTCGGAAACCTGCCCAAACTGACGAATCTTGATGCACAACACCATCAGGGCAAGGAGGGGTGAAATGAACTGGAGCCTACCGCCGATGAAGCTTGGTTTGCTGCTCATGGGGCTAATTCTGACGATTCATTGTGGATCGGAACAGCCAAAATCCGAAACCGGGCCTACTGCCAAGGCAGAACCAACCGTTTACACCTGTTCCATGCATCCGCAAATCCAAGTACCGGAACCCGGTCTTTGTCCCATTTGTGGGATGGATTTAATTCCTCTGGCCGCGGAGACCGAGGGGAGTTGGTCACTGTCACTGACACCTCAAGCTATTCAACTGGCAGGAATTCAGGTAGCGCCGGTAGAGCGGGCATGGTTGCCTCGAGAAGTCCGGATGGTTGGAAAAGTGACCTATGACGAAAAGCGGGTGGGCGTCATTTCCGCTTATTCTCCTGGCCGGATCGACCGGCTCTATGTTGATTACACCGGTATCGAGGTCCGTAAAGGCGATCATATGGTCGACCTTTTCAGCCCGGAGCTCATTACTGCGCAACGAGAATTGAAGCAAGCACTCAAGTCCTCTCAAACTGGGCCGGCATCCATTCGGAGCGCGTCCAAAAAACGGTTACAAGCCGTTCGGGAAAAGTTAAAACTTTTAGGGCTTTCCTCGGAGCAAATTCAGGATATTGAAAAGCACGACACGCTTTCCAATCATTTAACGATAGAAGCACCCATGGGTGGACTTGTCATCAAAAAGCATCTCAATGAAGGGGCTTATGTTCAAACTGGAACACCAATTTACACCGTCGCCGATCTTTCCAGGGTTTGGATCAAATTGGATGCTTATGAATCGGATCTTGCCTGGCTCCGCTTCGGTCACGTAGGTTTTGGTTGTTCGAAAAAAAGCAAATAAAAGGGAATTGATTAAAGATAAGTTATACCAACTAATTCTCTCTCACTTTCTTAAAAACTGTCAGTTTGTTCAGAGCTGGCTAATTTTTGTCGTGTCTTGAACGGCTAAAAAAAACATGTCCCGTTCACAAAAATAAATCGTTACTAACCATAGATTTATATGAATGGATGTCAAATGGAATATGAATTGGAAGTAGGTAAACATGAAACATGAAATTTTATTTTTAAATAAAATGAAGGGCAATTTAATTAAAGATTCAATTTCTTGCAAACTATAAAAAAGTATTGGAAACAGGTAAACATCTACCAGGCACCTAACAATCAATAGTGGTGAATGAGAAGCTGAGTTAAGTGGATTGTTTTGCCGCTGGCAAGCATCTTAGGAAACCTTTGTCGGTGAAACTGAAGAAAAGACGCAATGAGCTCACCAAATTACACACTATTTACAGTCTGTTATAAGTTAAAACCTCTGTCTTATATCTAAGAAACACGACAATGATTTTTCTTTTTTCGGCTCCCCTTTAAAATCTACATTTTGTAACGATGCTAAAGGAAATATGGGAAACTTCTTATCTCACACTTCGGGTCTCTTATGGTTAATGAAGGCCTGCTTTTATTAATAAACCATCATTCCAATTCATTTTTTTTAACTGTGTTTTTTAAGACACGAAGATTATCATGGTTGCAGTGGTAGCTGCCACCTAGTAAACTATGAACCACGTCCCATAGTAAACAAATATTAAAACATGCGGTAAAAAAAACCGTCAAGTGAGAAAAAATTGCCATTTGCAGCTGATTCAGGAATGGTAATCATTATCTCAATATATGTAAAATGCTTGTAAAATGTTATTTCGTAAGAAAATTTATGGAAATTTCGAAAAATAGCCTACTCTAAATTCCTTCGGACCGCTACAACTTTGAGAGCTCGCAGACAGGTAGAAGAAGTTCAGACAAAAAACAGCCGGGTTCCATTGTGCTTTAAATTCTATAAGTGCTGTCGACCTCAAACTATCATAAATCAATAATTCATTTGATGGTTTCCATCCATCATAATAACCACCAACTACGTATAATTTCTCATTGAAAACTGCTGCTCCTGAATGGTGTAATGCAATAGGCATTGACGTTCCAATTTCCCAAGTGTCTTTTTGAATGTCATATATGAACATGGATTTTTCTGCAAGTTCCTTGTTGTTCAATCCTCCAATTACATAGATTTTTTCATTATGGGCTAACGCCTTTGATTCTGATCTTGGTTCTGGCATATTTGAAAGTTTTTCCCAACCTTCTGATGGTTCTTCAGCAAAAGTATTTTGAAAGGGAATGATTAAAATGATTAAAAGTAACAAAATATTTTTCATTCAATCATATGTTTTTGATTTACTATTTATTTTGCATGTATGATTAATATTAAAATTTTATTTTCTTTCCTCAAACACTCCAAATCTTTTTCTCCCATTTCTTATTGTAAGTTCTGTTATATTTGCAGATCTTGCAATTTTTCTTAATGAAATTATTTCATTAGTTCTTTGACATGCAATGTATAGCGCCGTTGCTGCACTACTGGTAGGATCCTTTCCATCCATCACACCATAGTCTTTTACATCATCTAGGACTTCAATAGCAACACGTTTTGTTTTCTCTGAAATCTCTAAATTGTTTGCAATTCTTATAATACACTGTTTTGGTTCTACAACAGGAATTTGTAAATCTAATTCTTTTATTAATAATCGGTAGTATTTTGTAATATTTCTCCTACTTGTTCCTGACACTTTTTGCATATCTTTTACTGTTCTATTGATGCTCAATCCATTTGTAGCCCTTTTTCTGGTATTTTATTGCGTAGGCTGTGAATTAAACCCGGAGACATTTGTAGCCCTTTTTTTATTAAAGTACATAACCTTATTAACGACGCTTCTTGACTACTAAGGCCCTGGACTTCTTGACCCTGCGCCGGCCCTGCAGTGTGCTCCCACAGCCGGGTTCGATTTTTGGGTCCTGTATTACCAAGCCAAGGTCAAACCCACTGCGCCACCACGGGACTTCAGCCCTAATTATAGTTACGAATTTCAGATATTTTGAAATGTTTGCTGGTAGTGCTAAATAAACCGCCTATTAGAGTTTATGCTATTACTTTATCAAAGAATAGACGTGTTCCAGAATTCAATTACCATTAATTATAATTTATTATTAACCTTTGCAAAAATAGTATAAAACAACCGATTAGTCCTTAAAATGCTTATAACACAGAAGGGGCTGACATCATAGACTGTCCTGCATTTATTAAACGAATTGCTCATATTTTGCTACGGTTAAAAGATACTAATAACAAAAAAAGAATTATTATTAATAATAATTGAGTTTTGGAACTCAATTTTTTTCTTGAATGGAGGGTGGGAGGGTAATACGTACATTTTTTAGATACCGTTTTCAAATGTCCCTGAAGGGTCTTCATACGTGTATTCTGTGAATTATGTATTCTTTTTGTTTATTTGAAATTGATTATGATTATCAGAATGTTTGAAATAAACAAATTTTCTACTAAATAGCGATAGTAATTGATTTGAAATGTCAAATGTCTATGGGTTTAATTCACAGCCTACGCAATAAAATACCAGAAAAAGGGCTACAAATGTCTCCGGGTTTACCACTCAAGAATAACAGCTGGGTTCAGCTCCCAAAGTTGCAAGCAAGGATTTTGATTATAAGAAACTATCGTTATTTAGTAGAGAAATGGAGCCTTGGCTGGGTAGTGCCTCGAATCAGGCCCTAACCATTACCCACTGCTTTTCCCAATCCTCTTCCCGGCGAATATGGATGGGAACGAATCAAGGACTCTATTACACTGCTGGATTTGGTGATGTTGCGCGCCCAATATCAGGAGTTTTGGGGAAATCACAAATCAATGCATTGCTTCAAGGTCCGAATGAAGAATTATGGGTGGGTACGGAGAAGGACGGCCTGTTTTTAATTCAGAACGGTGAAACCCGTTCCTTTGGAGAAGCGGAAGGGCTCCCGATTAAATCCATAGCCTCCTTGTGCTTGGATGGCCAGAACCAATTGTGGATTGGGTCCCGAGGTTCGGGACTTTGTCGATACGCGGACGGGCAATTTAACGTTTTTGACAATCCCGATGATATTTCCCATTTACTACTCGGACCCATGCTCGAGAGTCGGGACGGCGCGCTGTGGGTAGGAACCTTGGGCGGCGGCATCAACCGCTACAGCAATAGCAGTGTGGAAAATTATGGTTTATCCCATGGCCTGGATCACGAGTTGACCTGGCTCGTACAACCGGACCCGTCGGGAAAATTGTGGATGACCACGGATCAATATTTATATTCGTTTAATGGTGAGCGCCTTGAAAAGGCAGAACGTTGGTTAGAAGGCGAGGGTCCGGTTTATGTCGCCGACTTGAGTTGGGATCAACAGGGGCGTCTCTGGGTCGCCACGAATGGCAAAGGACTGTTGCGAATCAAAGGTCCAAACTTGGAGCGCTTTGATGCCGGGCCCGAAAAATTTCTCGTTGATACCGTGACCGCCCTGCACCATGACCGCAAAGGTCTTTTGTGGATCAGCACTTTTGAAGAAGGCGTGTATACCTTTTCTGATGCTGGCTTCCAGCCCGTTGCCATTCCCGGTTGGGACAAAATGAAGTGCACCAATCGATTCATGGGGCACAAAGCTTAACCCTTGGGAAGCGAAAAAGGCATCGACGGCAACCGCTCCTTCGAAACTGGAAGCGACAAAGGGAGTTGGTGACTCAGCCTGGGCTTTTACGCGTAACGCCGGTAAGGTGTCGAACAAGGGTTGTGTGGTGTACAGATAGGCCATGGGGATTTGTAATCGGCTCAAACCCGTAACACCTTCAGCCGCTTCCCAAATTGTCTGGTAAACGGCCCGAAGCGGTTCAAGTGCCGCTGCCGTGGCGTTGTCGAGTGAAGCAAGCGTGGAGTTACCGTTGGCATCGACAAAAGGCGACGTGCCCTTTAGTAAAATAGTCGTCGATTCCGATTCAACCGAAGCATTGGATTCGGCTCCCAAGACCCCGGGCGTTACCACTACGAGGTGGGGCGTGCCAGGATTCAAAGGTGTCACGGGGAAACCCATGATGACGCTGTTATCACCGCTTTCATCATCCTTGACAATGAAATTGACTTCTTTGAGGGGATTGACCTGTAAACCGGCTTGGGCCTGCGCTACTGCCACCAAGTCAACGAGTAATACGGTTTGTGCATTCACGGATTCCGGAACGACCTTTCCCGCGAAGGGAATTCGGATAGGCGCGGTTGTCGAGAACCCGGAAAGTGTATTCACCTGGGAAATCAACGCATCGACCGCCGGATCGCCGGTCAGGGGCAAAGCCAGTTGGCCGGTAAAGGGATTTCGCAAGATTTCGTTGGGCAGTGGAATGGCTCCGGGATCACCAGAGGCAACATCGAATTTAACAAAGGTATGGTTTACGGGAGGTGCCGGTGTTTGAGGAGTGTTGACCACAGGATCGCTTTGCGAACAACCCCAAACGAAGAGTAGTACCAACGTAATTAACCAATACTGAAACCGAAATCTCATCTTAATGAATAAATGTAGATGTAAAGAAAAGAAAAGACAAGACAAGAAAAGAAAAGAAAAGAAAAGAAAAGAAAAAAAGGAAGATATAATATATATATATAAACCTAAAACCACATTAAAATATACACTAAAAACTATATAAAATGACTTACAATGCCTTGAGGCGAGCTACAAGCTTTCGGTTAAAAAACCTTTATCAAGTAAAACCCTATAACCCTATGTATATTTATATGTAGATATGAAAATTAAATTTACAGTTATATTTATATTATATGTAAGTAAATATGAATAAAAATACATTAGAGTGAAAACCATGTTTCGATAGACTCTATTTGAAGCAACTTTTGATTATAGAAAACAAATAGAGCTTTACCCCTGTCTTCCCATTGCGATATGAATCGTATATTAGTAGACATTAGTTCTTATTTTTAAAGAAATATCTGAGGTAACCTTAAGCCATGCCAGGGACGCGGGAATGTAAAGCAGATTGGGGGGGGGGGGTAGAAGTAGGCTGGGTTCAAAATATTTTTTTCATGTTCCACTAAAGGGATATTTCTTGTCGATATACGCATCTTGCTCTAAATATGGCACAATGTACGTCGCAATCAATTCCAATTTTGATAAAGCTGAAAAGTGGTCATGGAAAAAATTGAAAATTGACAAATCTTGGGGTGAAGGAGGGCATGGCCCCCTGTCTCCTGTTCCTTTCATCCTGCAAGGTGCTTCAATTGGAACAATCTACCGTTTTCGAAACAGACCGTATTTAGAGGAAGCTGTTTTCAATGAAGGATAATTTTGCTCTTACGCAAAGCACTTAACTTAAAGTGTCTAAAACAATATTGTACTGACTGGTACCTCATGCTAACGTCAGACGTTTGCGAGAGATTTTGACCCAGTGTGACCTGCAAAATTTCCTGGTCTAAGACACTATTGCTGAGAATAAGTGAAAAAAAAAGGTGATTTGGGGTAACAAAACGATCAATCAAGTTGGCAGCTTCACTTACCTTGGTAGTTTTATTGGTATTATTCCTTAGATATTGGTATTATTCCTTTATTCAGATATTCCTTATGGTCCTCATCCTAGGACCATAGATCCTAAATATTCCTTGTGGTCACTATCCCTTTGTCAAGCATATGTAATAAAATTCGTCCTTTCTTGCATCTCTGCAAGTTTTGTAGAGTAATATCTCAGCAGGACTTATTTACTACTGTTTTTATTAAAACTCATGTTTTTAATTCTGTATCTCTATCTCAAGCTTTTCTATGTTTAGCATGGCTACCATATTTTAGTTCTTTTAATCGTTCAAATATTAAAACAACTATTTTTTTATTTTAGAAATTTTTTATGTCAACTTTCAAAATTTCATTCTACGTCATCAGTAAGAAGCAACAAAAATTTAATTCGCTAGGGCCATCTATTTCCCATAGCCCGACTTGGAATTTTTAAATTATTGAAACTAGACTATTTTTCTTCTTTAGTCAGTTGGTATTATTTTTATAATTTCTAATATTTCAATTTTTTTTTAGATTTGCTGCTTGTTTTATGTTAAAATTTACGATATTATTAATGAAATGTAATTAAGAATTCCTAGCGTAATATAGGTTTAGGTAGATTGGCCAGTATTTATATTTGTTTGTTGTTTATTTTTATAAGATCACTTTGTTTATTTTTCTTTTTCTTTATACTCTCCACTTTAGGAGATTAATAAAATGCTTAATTTGAATTATGTTATATAGTTTATATTGTTTGATATACATGTTGATGTTTTGCGTGTACAATTTACAAAAACTTTTATGTTTGACCACATATTTCCTTTTCATACTAAATTCGCAACACTTCTATCCGTAACACCGGTGAAATTGAAGCCCTGGCAGGATGTGACCGTCTAACTATAAGCCCTGCACTTCTGGAAGAACTCGCCAACGACAACGGAGAACTCTCGCGGCAACTACATCCCACTGAAACAAGCACCTCACCCAAGGTGAACATGGATGAAAGAACGTTCCGATGGATGCTGAACGAAGACGCCATGGCGACAGAAAAACTTGCTGAAGGCATTCGTAACTTCGCCGCAGATCAGACAAAACTGGAACACTTATTGTCCGATTAGGCCTCCGCCGGGAGCGCGCCGCATGCATAAGAGCTACCCCATCGCTGACCTTAAGGACGGTGTTTTGCGTAAATTTCATTTACCCATGCGATGGCTGCATGTTCACTGAATTGCTCAACCAGGTTATGCATTGCCGCCGGCACAGGTTGCGGTCGCCGCATGTCCACGTGGTCTACATTGGCAATCGGCGCCAGTAGCGCCGCTGTAGTCAGGTCGGCCACGGTAAACGCCTCGCCAACCATATAACCCGTTGGCGACGACTGTGTAGCCACGCGATCAAGCAGCTCATGAGTCTTCTCCAGACATCGTGTGACGTTCTCAGGCGTTACCCCATTACCTTTTGCGATCAGACCCCGTGCCAAAGGAAAAGAGGCACGATAGGCCAGCCGCGTCGGCAAACTCTTCGAGCCACCAAACATGCGACAGAGGTAGCCGCCATCGTTGACCAACACAGAAAAGACCAGCGTACGCACCGTCGGCCCTAATTCAAGGTCGAACTCAGTTTGTAACGACAGAGCGGCGCTGCGCTCACCCGGGTCGGACGGATACAACGACGGCTGCGGAAAGTCCTGCTCCAGACGGTCGATGATTTTGCTGGAGCCGCTGATGATCTCGTCATCTACCTGCAGCAGAGGGGTTGAGGTTTGCCCACCGACCATCTGGGGGCGCAGGTCGATCTGGAGGTGCGCGGCAGCCATGCCATCGTGGTCGCGCGCTGCCAGTTCGCGCCCCTGCGGGACTGGCTTGCCGCGCATCACCCGGAACTGCGCATCATGAGCGCCGGGGATTCCATCGAGATCTTCAAGGAGATGGGCCTGCCGGCGGAGGTGGTCGAGCGCTTCAGGCTGCGCGATCTGGCCGGCAGCCATGCCCTCGGTCACACCCGCATGGCGACCGAGAGCGCGGTGACCACGGAGCACTCCCACCCCTTTTCCACCGGGCCCGACCTCTGCCTGGTCCACAACGGCTCGCTCTCCAACCACAATCGCTTGCGGGCGGAGCTGCGGCGCGCGGGCATTGACTTTCAGACCGACAACGACACCGAGGTTGCGGCCGGCTACCTGACCCTTCGGCTGCGCGAAGGCGACAGCCTGGAGCAGGCTCTGGAAAGTGCGATCGAGGATCTCGACGGCTTTTACACCTTCGCGGTCGGCACCCGGGACGGCTTCGCCGTGCTGCGCGACCCCATCGCCTGCAAGCACGCCGTGCTGGCCGAGACGGACGACTGGGTCGCCATGGCGACGGAGTACCGCTCCATCGCCACCCTGCCAGGGTCCGACCAAGCGAAAATCTGGGAGCCGGTCCCCGGCAAGATCTACAGCTGGGGCCGGGCATGATCGAGTTCGACCTGAGCCAGCAGACGCTGCGCGAGATCAACCAGCAGCTCCACGGCTTCTCCAGCGAGGCCAACGACCGGGACATCCGCATCAGCAATCCCAAGGGCGCCCATTCCATCGCGGTCGGCCTGGACGCGCCGCTGTCGATCGAAGTTCAAGGCCACACGGGCTTCTACTGCGGCGGCATGAACAAGCAGGCGGAGATCACCGTGCGGGGCCACGCCGGGCCCGGGGTGTTTAGAATTTCCTTTGTGAATTGGGGATCCATTGACCCAATGACTTAAACATGTTCAGAGAAAGATTGTTGGCTCTTTTTGGTCCTTTGTCGTGCCCTGTTTTCGGGGAAATAATATTTTTTATTATTTCTCCTTCTGCATTGGGGTGTATTAGAAACTTTTTTTTTGGTCTATTAGGTTCCTCTTGACTCAAGGGCTTTTGGCTATAATTTTCAAACTGATCAAGGCCGATTTTTGGGTCTCCTATCACCCTGCCATCAATAAAACACGTGTACCTCTAGACCCGGAGAACAATCCCTTCAAATTTTGAGCCAATCGGACACCCAAGATCAGCCATGCCCACGAATGACAATTTGCCTAATTTACGACCCTTGCCCCAGAAATACTGGGTGTGTCATCCCCGAAATCATATACCTGTCAAATCTAATCATTTTTTTTCAATACACATAGTAAGCACTAATATTTTGGTAGTAATTTTGCTTAATGAGATGTATAAACATTTCTTTGTATGTTTCTCCAAATTTGTTTTCTGTTTCAATTTTAATTTTTCTCAGATCGACATCGCTGCTCCAAAAACAGCTCAGATGTTTTCCAGAGGAATTGTCTAAGAATGGTTTAAGTACTCGTTTGAGCGGATATATATCAAACAAATAGGTTGTATGGAAACTGTGGATCGATCGCACTTTCTAGGGCTGTAATGACAGAAAGATTAAGATATTTGCGCTACGTTTTAATGGCAGATTGCCAAAGTTCTTTTTTTTCACAATCCAGCTGTGGCCAAACGGAAAGCGGGACGTCTTGAAATTAGGTGGGAAGACGTCATAAGGAAATATCAAAAGGAAGTCGATCTTCATGGGGGGAGTAAATAGTGAAGCTTTTTATGGAATAGGGAGGAGGAGTGTGCGTATCTGCACTAGCCTCAATACGGCCTATGTAGCTCCTTCACAGCGGCGTCTGTGTTGATAAATGACGCTACTTTTATAAAGTGTAGGCAAACGCCAGTATAAGTCGGATGTGGAATTGGCTTTTTGTTGACCTGATTCTCGGCTTACTCAAAGTGTAGCAGCCTCTTATGGCTTTCTCGATCTTCTGATTGTATTTCTCGGTCATAAATTACCCACTGTGATAAACTAGGCAGCATTTCTGACCACACACTGGGAGGTGGTAAGACTCTCTGACATGCAGACTCAGGAGAGCCTCTGGTAAACCATATATTTTATACACATCTCTTTTACGTCTTCTATCGCAATGGTGACGTACTGTGGTGAATGAAACATCTTGCACTATTAAGAAAAAAATTCACAAGGGTTCTCTTTCTCGTTATGAGACTAAATAAACTCCATTACGTCTACTGGTCGGTGAATCATGGCTTCGCGTAAGAATTAGAAACGAAAGTAAACCGAATAGTATCCTTTACCCTGACATCTAGGAATTAGAAACTCTCTAGGAGTTAGTCTATCTTCTGTTCAACTTCAGTAGTAAAAGACAGACACAGATGCAATCACTACTAAGGAAGGTGGAAATAAAGAATAAAATCAAGTTATGTAAAAAACACAAATCATAACCACCTCGGAATCAGAAATCAGAAAAGACAGAAGAAGTGCAAAGATACAGGTTTTCAAGGCGTAGATTCCTTGCAATTCGGAAGCATTCCATTTTTCTTGTCTCTTAGTTGATATCACATTTTATGTTCATAAGCAGAACTGCTACTCTCTCAAGTTTTCTAAATGAAGCTGTTCCATTCGACATTTTGCGAAATACAACAAAGGAAAACCACTTAATTGCAAAATACCACGACTTTTCATTATCCTTCCACGACCTTTCAGCACTCACAGTTGTTATGTCAACAGAAAACGTGCTGGCGAAGAATTCTACTAGAGCATTTGCCTTATCTAGGCTAGTGCTACGGACCACGTCACGTCGATCTATTAGTATTGCTAGTTTCTGTTGCTCACCTAGCTTGCTTTTGCACAGGTTGTAGAAATCGCTTTTTGTTCTAATTTTTTGGAATTCTTCCCGTTCGCAGTCTTTGTTGTAGTTTCTTATACCTTTTGTACATTTTGAGCTGAGTTTTTGAAGCCTGGTGTGTCTACTTCTGCTTCCAGATGCTTTGTAATCTTTATATGACTTATCAGTCCCCGATTTTCGTTTTGAATGGCAAAATAAAGAGCTGTTTCTCCCTTTTCAGTTTGAGTGTCATCGTCAACGCCTCTGCTTAGAAGTAATTCAGTTTTCCACCATAATTTAATAGGGGTATTATATTCCAAAATAGTTTGAACACCTGTTGTATGATCGTTTTTAATGGCAAAATAAAAAGATGTTTCGGCCTTTTCAGTTTGAGTGTCATCGTCAACGCCTCTGTTTAGAAGTAATTCAGCTATTCAGCATAATTGAATAGCTGTTTTATATTCCAAAATAGTTTCAACAGCTCTTGTATGTTCGTTTTTAATGGGAAAGTAAAGAGCTGTTTAGCCCTTTTTCAGTTTGAGCGTCACCATTAACGCTTCTGCTTAGAAGTAATTCAGCTAATCAGCATAATTGAATAGCTGCATTACATTCAAAAACAGTCCAAATAGACCTACCGTGCCTGAGCAACGTGAAGTGTTGGGGCAACCTTTGTCCGGCTTCGCCGAATAAAGTCAAAACTTTGGTTTTGTTTCTTTGCTATCGGTTAAACGCTGAAGTGGTCAGCCTATCGAAGCTTTTAAAACGTTATGTTCAAAGAAGAACGCGATCAGTAATCACATGATCAAAGGCTATTCCATAGCTTAGTAAATTTGTTGTTAGAACATGATGCTAAGAGCATCCAGAGCAATTTTTAAAGCGTTTAAAAATTTTTTGAAATATGAGAAGGATTTTAGGGTTCTTCTTTTTAGGTTAAGACAAAGTTGCTGAACTGTGAAAGTGGTCCTTACTCTATTGACTCTCCCAAAATGATACAAAGAATAGCAAAAATGAAAATAAATCAAAGATAACCTTGATCTAACACAGTAAATAATGATAGTAGAACAATAACTCTCTCTACACTGTGTTATGATTACTCTATACCAGGTTTGGGACATGTGTATAATTGATAGTATGTGCACAGTTTCTCATATTCGGAAGGTAGTAATAGGAAAGATCTACTAATAATGGGTTTGATAGAGTACGAAGGGGACGCATTAAGCCCAATCAATGACTGCTTTACATTGGTTGTTTTGTGTATGTTTAGGGTAGTATATCTAATTTGAGAATTATTTATGAATTGGTGCGAAGTTATAGATAGGACGAGAAATCCTTGGCTGGAACAGCAAGGAAACCGGAAAGCTTGATGTTAATAAATTCCATCGTTTGTCAAACATAAAAGTCATACATACAAATATCAATAAAGAATTATGAAATACCGGATATCTGTAAATTGTGATATATACAAGACAATTAAGTTGTCGTTATGTCTTCAATTTAATATCTGCATTTCCAAATATTGCAGAAAACCATCATTAGGATTCATCTACTCAATAAAAATGTTCTAACGTCTTGACTTCATTATTTTTGTGAGTTTTTACGTTTATGCGCTGTATCATGATTAACAGGTTCATCGTATGCCTTCAGCTTGTATTTGATAATTGCCATATGAGCTGTTGACAATGGAATTCTATCAAATCTCATTAACATATATTGATAAAATGTTACTGAATGAATTTCGAAAATGCAATTCCTGTTATTTGAGTATAATTCTGAGCCATATCAATATCTAGGAATTTATGGCAAAAGAAATACATACATACATACATACATACATACATACATACATACAATTGACGGTTTGTTCTAAATATCACGCCAAATAATTTTGGTCTTTTTATATTAACAAACAGTCAGAGCCTATAATATTCAATATAAAATGAATAAATAAGGTTTAAAAGACCTGTTTTCAGGATTTGACGTCATTAATTTACTATCACACAAAGCAGTTCTGTCTGCGGATTATAAAGTATCGTAAATTTAGCATAGAAGGAAGAAAGGGATCTCTCCATCTGACTTTACATGTATATGTCGGCATAAAATGCTTAGAAAGTACAGGATAGTAACAGTAAGAAAGAGATTTTAAACAAGGTTCCAATTGCTTTATGCCATTTTGAAGAAGAAAAGTAACTTGCAAGGCGTCATTAATTTACTGATGATGCTTTTCATTCTGTCATGGAAGAAACAAATAAACCTTTTGGAAGAGGTCAGTTGCATTTGAATGCTTAATAGCATTTTTCTGAATAAACTTTCGGCATTTCCATATTACTGGTTACTCTGCATACCTCCAAAGTACTTCGGTCATAGGGATATACATGCTCAGCTAATCGTTGATGTCCTACCAGGACTTCGTGAGAAGAGAACTCTTTATGGATAAGAAGAACGGTACCTGTCAGGTTGTAGTTATGTCCCCCATACTTATGCATTCAGTGGAGCAATTATTTAAATTGCCTTTGATATCCAGTAGCGCTTAGAAAATTTCCTATAAAACTGCGAGGATACAGGAGGATAGACCAAGGAGAGGCGTTTGTTTTAAAAAGGGGTTTTATTACTGTCCAGTTTAACAATGGCATCAATCAGGTGCTTAAACGGGAGAAGAGCATTTCTTTCTCGGATATTAGCCTTTCTTGTAAAGTAGATTACTGTGCCTTCCTATCTTTAAACAAAATTTCTAGTTCTCCCCTTCTGCGCCATGGTTTTACTATCCCTTTTGTAGATCTTCTCCGCTGGCTGGGGATTTCTATTCCCCACCTAACAATATTCTCCCATTCCCAACCTAACTATCTTCCATGCCTGCGCCAGCGCAGAGTCTCAGATAAAAATAAGATAATACAATTAGGATATGCTCAGATTGTTGCTAATTAAGGGACATACAACAGACGTGTGATGGTCAACCTCTGTTCAACTTTCTGTGATCATTCAATTCGTTTGCTTCTGGAATTTTCTCCCTTCTTTAGAAAAAAGAACTAAAATGAGTCACATTTTTATGATTATTTCTTTCTCAGAATAGGTTTCAGAATTCGTGCCTGTTACTTATGCCTCTCTGATCGTTTGTCCTTTATTGATTTACTCTGATTGCACTGCTTGCGTTTGTATTTCTCTGCATCACCGCTTTATTAATTTCCTAGAGCTGTGTGTTTTCCCCTCCTTTTATGTTTATTTTTTATCGTTTTTAATTTAATTTTTTATGCGTTACTCTTAAAGGGTTTTCTTTCTATTTTCTATGCGTGTTTTATTCTGTTTTATTCTATTTCCGTTAGATTTTGTAAGTAAAGATTATTTTAGGTTTTTTGTCGTTATATTCTTGGATTTTTTAAACCGGATTTTTGTTAGAAAACTTTTTGTTCGTGATTTTACTGTAGACTACAGTTAGAGTTACTGCTCAGAAAGAACTCAAGTGCTGCTTGTGTTCGTGTTTCTCTGCATTGCTTTATTAATTTCCTACAACCATGCGTTTTTTCCTCCTTTTATGTTTATTTTTTCTCGTTCCTTTATTTGGCAGTTCGGTTATCTTTTGTCTTTAAAGGTTCAGATCATACAAATCATTACCAAGAAGAGATGATTTAAAATGTTAATATTGAAAAGAAACCATAAAATAGAAAATATGACGCAGAGAGGCTGGTCTTTAATTGAGAAAAAACTGGATATCGATGTCAACATGTTGTTGACTGGTAGCTAATTTAGTGTCTAGCTAAAAAGAGTATGTTAACATCAGAAGTTCCAAAATTCAGTTGGTAGAGCCCACGCCGCGATATAGCGTAGGTGATTGGTTGGATCACAGGTTGTAAACATATTTAATGTCTCTAGTGTCTTTTTAATAAACAAGTACAGGACGCTATACACAATGGGTAACAAGAAAAATTTTTCTATAAATAAACATTTTCCATTTTCCCGTTTAAAACTTGTATTTGTTGCAATTTCACAAAGCCATATATTCCATCGACAAATTGCACTAGACCAAATGGAAAAGGACACCAAACTGGAGTACGCAGCTTTTGTTGTTTTTTACCCTTTACAAATACATGCAATTAGGCTTGCTTACTTCAGCTCTTTGTCCTCTCGCATTTGATTTTCTCAAGGTTTGCAAATAATTTACGCTGTGGTGACAATAGATTTACCTATTTGGAGTGTACGACACTCCAATTCTAGTTTAAGATCTGTAATGTTGGTGTTCAGTGACCTATTTTTAATTGAACTGAGGAAATATTTCAACAGACGAAGCGTTGTCAATGGAGTTTCTATTATTGACATTTCGCCTAGTGTAAATGTCACAGATTAAGAACATCCTGTCGCTTTTCAAGCCCTCGCTCAGAGATCTCTGTAAGGGAGGTAAAATACCTCTGATTCCTAAAGAAATAGTAGATGTAGATAATGCAAAATAGGCTTCAGTTTATTTACTATATATGTCTTTTTTATGTACGTTTCCCAAAGCAATGGAAAACCGCAACGTCCTTGCAAAGCTGTTCATGTATAGGCAAAATTTACAAACAAAATCTATACTTTTTATCTCTTGATGTATAAGGCAACTTTCTTTTAGAAGCTAAACCTTGCTTCGACCAAGTAGAATATGACGACATTCAGTACATTGTTGACACTGCACTCTATATATTTTCTGAAACGGGAGTACTTTACAAACTGACTCCACTAAAGTATAAATAGACACTAGGTCTTTGTCCTTGATTGGAACATGGGTTAACGGGTAGCAGTTAATCATCTAGTTTCCTTTACTACATAAAAATGTATATACATATATATATATATATATATGTGTGTATATATATATACGTACATAGATCTTTTAGATTAATGCTATAAAGAATTTATCGTTGGTTTTAAATTTATTTATTAGCAACCGTTTTCCAGCTGTCACTACGCCAGAAGAAGGAATAGAGTTCCGAAAGCATGCTTAGAGCCCAAATTTAGTTTGTAAGGTTCTTTGTATATTTTTTTAAACTTATGGCTATTTTGAAGTCTGTTTAATTTTTATAAATATAAGCTTATAGATATACATATTTATATGCTGATGTTTTCACGCATGTATGATGCCCTGGGCACTTTTTACTGGGATAAGCTGAACGTTATAGTATTAAGGCAGGATAGAGTGAGATAATCTGCACCTATTGATGCTCGTGGTAATCGAAAGGAAAGAATCAAATCAAAACGTGACAAGATAATGATAATGATATCCCCATTTTAAGGATAATCTACACATGATTTAGTAGTTAACCTCGTCTCTATTGAGTTATAGGAATTTCGTATATAATGGATACTTAAAGTCATCTATTACCTGGAAAGATGATAAGTTCCTGTCTTTACATGCCTTATCTTCAGGTCTGATTAACTAACTACCAACAGTGTTATCACCCATGCTTTTTTAACTCTGGTGAACTAGTTTATATCTTTTAAAAATAGCTTTAAACTGGTATCACTTGAACTTTAATAATTAGTACTTTCTTTGACCGGTTGTATAAAATTTTGTCGTTGATACAGTAACATGGTAACTATCCTCTTGTCATCTACCATTCTCCTACTTTAGGAATTTATCTTAGCAAATCCTCAGCTTGTTTTGGGTGTTATAATGAATTTTTGGAACTTGATGCTCTTCCTCCAATTAGTAAATGAGGTTAAGAGTTCCTTAACAAATTTGCCCTTACAGTTTCATATAGATTGGTTAATGTCTAGTAGCTTCTCTGCAGAGATTGTTGTGGAGCTTTTTTTGTTGCATTGGTTTTTTTATCTATTATTAAGGCAGCTTTGTTCCAGTGTGAAGAAGAATTCTCCCCCTGAGGAGTAAATTGTATTCCTCTCTATGTGAATGGCAAAGTTGTGGTTAAAATTATAAAAACTAAACTATTGCAGCAAATTATAATTTCATGTTGTAAATTTACAGTTCGATAAATTTGCTTATTGGTGTACTTGCATTATGTATAGAACATTTCAATCTCTGTCATATATGTCTGTAGCATAAAAGTTAATAATCTTTTAGGTAGGCAACTGAGGCTAAAACTTGTTTAAGTATTTTGACATATGACAAGTGTAATTTCAAACATATTCAATATATAACTCAGATGTTTTGTGTTCATTGATAGAATGGTTTTTCTACTCATTGACAGTTCTGTCAAATTCTGATGCCACTTGGGTGTCATCAGCTCCAAATTTTGCGTTAATTTGTGCAATTGTGTGATGTTTTGGCTAGGACAATACACGACCTACCATTTTCATTAATTTTATTTTGATAGGCCCAGATTGACTGGAGCTAGTCAGTACTGGTATATTTAGCCACTTTCGAGAGAAACGTCTCCCATCTCCATGTTGCGGGATTTGAAATGTGTTGCTGTTTTTATAAAGTTGAATTTATAAGCAAATTGATAAAGAGCTGCAGGGGAAGTATTACTTTTCATTGTTGTCAAAGCTTCAAGCTTTACTAATTACATTTCATCAATCGTGATACAAATATCTTGAATTAGCATATAGTGCAAAGGAAATGCGCTTTTACGTTCATAGTTATTATAAAAATAGAATGTGATAACTTAGAGGGAAGTGAAGTTATTCCAAAGCAATGTTAAAACAAGGGGAGTACAACATAGAAACAGCTTACATTGAACAATACCTGCGTTAAGAAATAAAAAAGCTTATCTTTGGCTAATGATAAATATATGAGGAAGCTACTTAACGAAGTTTCATTTGTGCATCCACTAAATTTCTTTGGCCCCTAATTTAAAAATCCCTAAACTAGATGCCTGGTTCAACACCTATTAGCTTATTTGTCAAAAAGGCTGGCAGTACAAATGTTAAAGATCACATGCGATGGAGCACATGTTTTAAGTTTTATAATCATTATCTCCAGCACGATGACTTTTTATTTGCAAAGTCACCACTCATTCTTAGGCTAAAATACTGTCGCACTTTTGGGCCATCTGAAAAAGTGATTAACAAATCTTAAAAGCTTAACCAGGGATATGCAAATTATTTTTCATAACAGGGCAACAAGAGGCGTCAAGCTGAAGTTCATAGGCAAGTGGAGAGGCTGTTTAAAGGAAGTTTAACAAACGCAGCATATTATTTCCCCTATACAGGCAATAGCATTTAGTCACGTATCTTCTTACTATGAGTAACTTGTACCAAAACATCAAAAAGTGAGCATATTTTAAATCAGACTTCTCGACACCTCCGTCCCCAATGTTGTAGTCAAAGTAGAGTTGTACTCTTCCTAATCTTTATTTCATTATTAGCGTTTTCATAGCAATGTTAAGTGTTCATTCAGCAAAAAAAACAAGGTATTGCACCTCCCTCTTGCTCTAATGTACGATATTTCTGCGATGGGACTATCACACTCGACGCTTCGCGTAAGAATTCGAGAGCAGGAAACATTTAATCTTTTCTTTGGCCGTAAAATTAGCTTTCATTATATGCGTCAAACGTTTTCCGATACCATGCTTATGAATAAATGTTACGGAACATGAATTCACCTTTGATAAAAGAGCTCTATGATAATTCTGCTAACCATGAAATTGACAAAAGGGTATTTGAAGATTCACCCATTATATCATTCATACAGTTCAAAGGACAGAGGTAACTTTTTCGGTCGCATTTCGGGTTTTACAAGACTGATAAATTATTTATTACACTACAATACCAATACCAGCTGCTTTGACCTGAATATTGCAGCAAATCCGAAGAGCTATCATATACAGCCGTTTACTTAAACAGGGACCAAATATTTTGGTCGAAGTAAGTAGTATTCGAATTTGTATACGAATTTATACATTTATGTATACGAATCAAAACTTTTCAAAACTTGAATTTATACTTGTATTTAAACTTATATTTGTTTTCGAATTGTATCTATGCCGTATTCTTAAATATAAATCCAATAGCGAACACCATCAGCCTCGTGTGCAAAGTGAGTTTTTGACGCAACTGCAGAGTAAGTAAGCAATAGCAGAAATGTCCTGCCTTTTTTGTGCCCTCATAGTCTGTCACTCCCATTGTATTTATGCATATTTTTAGACAGTTATTTTTTTAGTAATTTTACAACGTGTATTAATCATGGTGCATTGATGACGTAGTGAAGAATCAAAGAGACGCTAGAGTTGTTATGAAAGTATTTGAATGGCTGTAGCATCAAATATCTATGCATTTCAATGAATACCAGGATAGGTCTTGCCACTCTGTTGGGAACCTCAATTGCATTGTCAGTAGGTATCCCATAAGATACTCCTTTGGTAACAGCAGCTAGCCAAATTCATTAAAAATGGGGCACTAACATTGGGGTTAGTGTTGTCTGACCTTATGTCATGTTTATTCATGATTTGGGAGGCAGTGTGACTGAGTGGTCAGAGCAGCATTTTCGTAACCCAAGGTTCAAGACCAGTAATGCTGTGATATCATTGAGCAGGACCTCAATTTTATTGTGTAACATCCTACTAAGGTGTTGGGATGTGGATGTGGCCATGATGACAAAAATCACAGATGAATTTTGTGTGCCTGTTATGTGTCTATACTCTCCAGGGCATACATCAGAAAAACATTGCTAACAGCAGAACTAGGTTGTGCGGTAAATGCCAGTTCTAAAGTGTCTATGGATGTACCTAGCGCAGCAAGGGCATCATACACATGAAACGTACTTTACTGTAGCTTTATCAATTAAAGATGTAGATTTTAACCTTTTGACACTCTGCACCCTAACGATAATTAATACATATGCCAGTACTTCCATTGCCTTTTACCTAATAAGTAAGCTATGCTACTAGCTAAAAATGATATGGAAAATGCTCTAGTTACACACAGAAATGTAACATTACATCTTCCAAAGTTCGACGGAGCACATCTTATATAACATGAAAATGAGAGACGTCTGCAATAATTGAAGGAAGGGGCTATCTTCAAAATACGGACAACATTAACTTAAATATTAATAGCTATCATCTTGCGCCTGCAGTTAGCTGTAGGATTCTGCGATAAGATTGCATTATTCTTTTAATTGATTAATTCTATTATTTGATTCATTATTAAATTAATTGATTTTATTTATTTATTTATTCATTTTGTTGTTGAATCCGAGCCAATATTGATTACCCTTTAAGAAAAATCTTGGAAAAGGCATGAAATATAGTTAAATATTTCTTGGGAATTTCTGAAAAGGTTATGGAATCAGTGGAGCAAATGCATTGGTGTAAGGCCAAATGTATTTTCAATAGAATAAAGCAAGAACTTTCCAAAACTCATTATCAGAGTTTTGTACCGGTCTTGGAGTGACGGCAATCCTAGCAGTTCCACAGCCTTATCGTAGGAGAGTCACGGCGGCCCAAGATGATCGATACCGCTCGCTTCTGAACCGATTCAAACTCCTGACAAAGATACACTGTTCTAAGTGCTGAGGGCACCCAAACAGGACACGCATATTCGAGAATGGGGCAGACATACGCTATGTATGCATTCTTAATACTCTCTGTGTTCGCACTGAACCTACGCATACTGTTTAAAGTCTGTAGACTAGCGTTTGCACTTTTAACCACGTTTTCGATATGTGCGGCAAAGCTGAAGTCATTGGAGAAAGTAACTCCAAGGATCTTGATACTGTTTGTTAGAGGGAACAGAACATTTGGCTCCGTAACATCACTTTTTAGCGGGTTAAAGCACACTATCTTCGACTTGTTCATATTAATCTCAAGATTTAGCTCAGCGCACTCTTTTGTGAAAATACTGAAACAATTTGAATTATGACGTCACAACTCCGTTTTGTACTAAATATTTTAGGATAAATGACAGGTCGTCAACGAATTTTTAGCGGTCGTCATAGTCAGCTATGAGAAAGTTAATTACAGACAAGAATATAGTAGCTGCAAGCTTAGTGCCTTGAGGGGTTCCACAGATAAAAGAGGACCATTTGGAATTACTATCATCTTCGCAGAGAGCAAACATACGCTGCATCCTCTGACTGAGAAAGTCCAACACGAGTGTAAGACCATTGCTGTATCAGTGCTCGCTTAAATCCGTAAATCTTATTAGAGCCACAAATACTGAGAGTATATGTATAGCATTTATCATGACTTTAGTCGTGATGCATATCACAACTGCTGCTGTAGGAATCGTCGTCGTTATCATCATCTTTACCATCGAGATCAATATTCTCATCCTGATGATTTTCATCCATCCTTTCCATTCATGCAGATCCCTATACTCAACCTTTGTGCACTACTGTTTTGATATTGTTATCATCCATCTCTACAAACTTTCTTTACTATGTAAGGTCCTTGATAGATTCCAAACCAGCCATAATTTTAAGATATACACTAACTTCTTTTCTTTCCTTTCCTTTGTGGCTTAGTCTAATTCCATGCCATGGTGTCCCCAAATTGTTGCTATACAATAAGGACTCATTGTTTCCTTAATTTTATTAAGTTCTTGGCGCAGTCTTAAACACTATCTGTGTATGGACTAAATAGAGTACTTAATAAAAAGTCTTTCGTCGAAGAGAGATAATTTCAATTATCAGTTTTGTAAAGACACTAAAGAAACCGATTGTCTTTTCAACACCCCCAAAAGCATTTTGCTGAACAAATCTTACCCATTCTCTTCTTGTTTCTCCTTTAATTTCTTAGTTCAAACTATTACGTTACGCTCAAAACATGCTTTCTTACATTTCCCTTACAATATAACAGGTGAGCTTTATATACATGCTATAATAGACATTGTTATAAAGGATGAGGTATTGGAATCAATTATTGCAGTTGCAGGTTGTTTTAGTGCCTCAACTTTATTAGCTTTCAAAAACTGTACTTATCTTTTTCCTTGCGTTTATGCGTAATACGCTATGCTAATGAATTAGAAAAAAATACAAAAAAACAACTGCTTTATTTCTAGCAGTGGAAGTTTCTCTTCTTGATGTTAATGTATACTATTGTTTATGTTACTGTCTTAACCGAACGTGTTTCATCTTGTAATTAATTGATTCGAGAATGGTGGTAGAATACACCGAAAGCTCATCAGAGTACGTTTTGTCATTATGTTTCACCTACGCGCCTTATGCTGGGCACTTATCTTTATAATAAGAATTACAATCTTGATTAGGTGGTTATTGTTTTCCAATGTTTAATGTTTGGGCCCTAGACGCCTCTGTCGAGGGTTTATTCCCCTTTGGTACTAGTTTCTTCATGAAATGATTCGGGACCCATGGTAGTTTATGTCTAAAAGAAAGCTATTTTCCTCAATGCAGGCCAGTTAAAACCTCTATTAATGTCAACAAAAATCAAAAGCTGGAGTGAATTGAGCTTTGGTATTGTCAAGACACCCTAAAGTTGCCAAGCATAGACAATTTAGGAATAACACTCGACGGTAGTTTCTATCGCAGGTGGGACTTCGAGCATTCTCCTTATTCCTGCCAATGCTATTGAAGTGCCAGGGCTCTTGAGTCTGATACTTTGCCGAAATACTGTGCACTTTCTGTATACGTTTTATGCCAGTACTATCCACACTTTGCGAAGTCGCAGCAATTGAGTAGCGTACTTCGATAGGTGATTCATTTTGGGCTGTTAAAAGGCCTCTGAAAGAGAACCTATCTAACAGACCTATACATGTATATAGACTGGGCTTGTCATCTCCAACTGGTTGCTTGAGGTTTATCGTCACAGGGACCGCAGAGCCGGGGGGCCAAGGCCCATTTCTTTTGTCAGAAAAGTCGGGATAATGTGACCTAAGTATTCCATCTCCGTAATCTTTATTTTATATTGTTAAAATGAAGCGTTTAACAAGTCTCATATTGAAGCAAGTGCAAAAAGTTCGGGTCATCGCCCCCTCAGCCCCAGTTCTGCACCGTGGGGATAACATTCCCTGATTTACAAATGACTGTTGTATCATCGGCATATTGTATAATCCTGGCTATGAGGTGAAAGGGGAGGTTCACGATTGCGATGTGGTCGCGGTGCGGAACGAGGAGAGTCCGGTGGTGGTAGAGCTCAAACTGACGCTCAATCTCGACGTCGTTTTGCAAGCTGTGGAACGGCTTGCTCTGACATCGAAGGTCTATCTAGGCGTTCCGCAAGAGTGCAAGCTCTTGAATCGGCGTCGGCGGCCGGTGATGAAAATGCTGCGGATGTTGGGGCTGGGATTGATTGAGATCGATGCGTCGCGGAAGAGCGACGGCGTGGTGGTGACGCTGGATCCGCTGCCCTACAAGCCGCGCAAATCCAAGTTGCGGAAGGAGCGCTTGTTGGCGGAATTCACGAAGCGCGTCGGCGATCCCAACTTGGGCGGGACTGCGAAGCGGAGAGGGCTGATGACGGCGTATCGCCAGCGGGCTTTGCGGATTGCCCGGTTTCTTGAGCAGGAAGGACCGACTAAGGCCTCCGAGGTGGCACGAACGCTGGAAGAGCCGAAGGCTCGGGAGATTGTTTATCGAAATGTGTATGGGTGGTTTGATCGTGTTGGGCAGGGTGTTTATGAACTGTCACCTCGCGGAAAGAACGAGATTACGCTTTGGTGAGAGATGTCCGGGATATCTGAGATTCCATCTTCGCCTTCAGGCGGTAACCTGGTGGGGCGAGTGTACCCGCGAGCCGTTGGGCAAGGTCGGGGTGCCAAGTTGGCTTCGGCTTAGCCCCCAGCAACGCGGCCGTCAGGACCTTCGTTCATCCTGCGGCTAAGAGGTGCTGGGTTGCGAGTTCGAGGGAGGGTTCGAAGTCTGCGGCCGTGTCGAAGTATTTCACTTTGTGTTCGCGGCACTCCAGTTGGACAAAGAGGTCCTTAGTAAACTAATTGGCCTTTTCACTTCATATTTCTTACTGTGTCAAACTGTACAGGTCCTTGTTACAACAATTCCAAATACAGGTTTTTGAAAAGAACACTAGAGAGATAGAAAATATATCACCACCGCAGATCGAACCCATGACCCACACTTTCGCGGCGTGCGCTCTACCAACTAATCTAGGTGACCTTCGGTGTTAACATTTTCTATATCTCTGGTCGCCACATTAGCTACCAATCATGCACCGGTGGACATGGACATCCAGCTCAAGGCACTTGGAGACCAACCTCTCTGCGCCATGTGACTTGACCAAGGAAGGACTGCCCTCCGGTCCGTTTATATATCCAAAGCCCATTGAAGTTAGAAAGTATCAATCTATCCCAGGTGGTGACATATTTTCTATTTCTTTAGTGTTCTTTCCAAAAACTAGAATTTCAAATCCTCTCTTTTCGATTATGATTCCAACTATGCGGACCCCTGCTGGAAATACTAAATTTATTGCGGTTATTTACCTGATATCGGTTGTCATGATGAGCAAATTTATAAAAGGTAGGTAGAAGGTTCTCATTTACCTTACAGTTTGCAATATTTAACTGACGTTTACTGTAACGACAGCAAAAGACACAGGAGACACCGATCTCAAAGGCCGACAGAGAGTTTTAGCAACATAGAGCACACGCACGATAGCAAGGATGTTTGTGGGGTCACTGCAAAGATGGCACCAGAATGTGCTAGTTTCTGAAAGTTTGAACCAATCTAATAACCTCGACGCGCTCTACTAACGCCTGTAAGTGTCAACAGTGAACTTCAATTGCAGTTGCATTGAAGTTCATCAGCAAATCGTGCTATGAGACAAAACATGATATTGAACAGGAGAGCTTCACAAGCACGAATGGCTTAAAACGTGTGCTGCTCATGCGCCGGGACGCAGGCGATGGAGCGCCCCGGGCAGGGCGACCTCCCGGCCGAGGGTCGCGAGGGCGAAGGCGACGTCGTGCTCCACGGCCTCAAGGTAGTCCGGGGACCAAGCCTCCGAAGATCCTGCTGTGCCGCCACGTGTGTGCGGCCAGGTACGCCCGCGTGGCCGTCGTGCCCACGCCGCCGAAGCCGTCGCCGAACGGCAGCCAGGGGTACGCCTGCTTGAGCAGGACGTGGCAGATCCACGCGAGGCAGCAGTTCGTATCGAGGCCGCGCGTGAGGATGTCGGTGAGCGGTCGGCGCGGAGCGTTGGCCACGCCGCTGCTGTCCAGGTCGCCGAGCACCCAGGTGCGTCCGTCCACGAGGAGATCGAACAGCTCGTCCGCCGCCGCGACGTGCGTGCGCGCCAGGGCGGCCGTCGCCTCCCAGTAGTGCCCGAGGTGGCGGAGCACCTGGCGGTCGCGCAGGAACGAGAGGACACGCCGATCGTCCAGCTCGGTCAAGGCGTGGATGCCGTAGGGCGCGACCTCCGCCAGGGTGAGGATCGCCTGCACGGCATCACCGCGCGCGCGCTCGTTCCATGCGTCCGCAACGGTGCGCGCGTACGTCTCCGGATCGTCCACCGCTTCGATGCGCAGCGCCTCGAACAGCGGGCGCGTGCTCACCGGCAGTCCGTCGCGGATCATCAGCGCGTGCAGCGCATCGAGCGCGTCGTCCATCTCCTCCGGCGTGCAGTCGCCGGGATCGGGGATCGCCTTGCCGGCGAGGAAGTCCCCGATGGTCTTGCTGCGAATGCGGCCCAGCAGCCAGCGCCGCTCCATGAAGCGCCAGCGCGCGATCATCGGCGTACCGAGCCCCTCGGCGCCGAGCCGGACCAGGCAGTCGAGGGCGAAGTCCCGGCCGTCGACCACCAAATTCAATTGCACGAGCACTGGAAGTTCCGTGTGGGATTCCTCTGTAGTGGGCAAAGAAATCTTGCATGTTAAGTAAACAATGAAAACGAAAGACGTAGAGAGAGAGGAAACTAGAGATAGGAGAAGGTGTGGAAGAAAAGTAGGAATTTGGGAATAAATGCTTAAATAAGAAGACAGAGACTAAGTCAGTGTCACGTTCCGTGAGCGATTCCCCTGTAGTGAGCAAAGAAATCTTGAATGGAAGTAAACAATGAAAACGAAAGACGTAGAAAGGGAGGAAACCAGAGATAGGAGAAGGTGTGGAAGAAAAGTAGGAGTTTAGGAGTAAATGCTTAAGAAAGGAGACAGAGACTAATTCAGTCTTTCGTTCTGTGTGCGATTCCTCTGTAGTGAGCAAAGATATCTTGTATGTAAGTAAACAATGAAGTTTACGTAGTTCCTACCATGTTCCCCCGATTTAAAGATACGGGACAAAACAGAAAAAGACGCCATATGAAGGACTAAAATAGAGGGCAGATGGAAAGGAATATGCAAAAAGATATATAATGGCAGAATTAACAAATGAAGAAAATAAATCTAATAGGGAGAAAGTGACGAAAAAGGAAGATAAGAATTGATAAAGGGGATAAATAAATGTTAGTAGGAAAATGAAATACGAGAAGGATGAAAAAAAGAAAAAAAGTACCTAGGATTGAAGCTGAAGAGAACTGGAGCAAAACAGTCAGTTAAGGGAATTTGATGAGGTAAAAAACGTTTACTCGAGAATGTAATGGCCAAACATTATCTATGCTTGAATAAAAGAGCCAACGAGGTTAAATAAACTAAATATTGATTGAAACAATTGTTCTCCGTAGATCACAAATTTCAATATGTTAAAATTATGGAAAAGTTTAATTACCTGAATTTGCGCCGAGAATAATACCTTCCAACATTACACCAAATTCTCACGTAGCGATTCCACGGTGAGTATAAATTTTCTGGAACTCAAATCAATACTGGTAAACTTACCAGTGACATATATGACAAGGCTACTTTTCCTAAATTTTAAATCTTGCTGTTCCTTATGAACAGGACCATCAAGTGAATACACTCAGACATATATTTTTTTTGACGAAAGTGTAACAACCTCAAAGGGCATTTGTTGCCTTGTGGGTACTATCAGGTACGATGTATGGTATGACTTACTCTTTTACTTACAGTTACCTAGTTAGTGAGTTAGTTAGTTAGTTAGTTGGTTAGTTAGTTAGTTAGGTAGGTAGTTAGCTAGTTAGTTAGTTAGTTAGTTAGTTAGTTAGTTAGTTAGTTAGTTAGTTAGTTAGTTAGTTAGTTAGTAGCCAGTATATAAGCACTTTGGGAGCTTCGAGAGCTAATATGGCGACTATAGACATAGAGTATGTTCAGGTATGTTAACATTGGAGGTCAGCTAGCTCAGTTGGTAGTGCACACCATGAAAGCATGGGTCATGGGTTTGATCCCGGTTGGTGACATATTTTGTATTTCTCTAGTGTTCTTTTCAAAAATAAAAACTTTCCTAAAACTTCACCTCTAAGTAGGACCTTGAATAGGATTACGGGGGAGGTAGGCTATTTTCTCATGCCAAACCTTTAGAAATCTGATAAATCAGCAAAATAATAATGTGCATTTACAAGGAGGTTGCATATGGGGCATCTGCATTTAACAATGGGATAAAAAGTTGTTTACGTATGCTTTGATACAATGTAGTCTCATGTCATTTCAAAAACTCCTTGAGTAGCGTTTAAAGACATGAATTAATATATTTTGTGCAGATAAACCTATCTCTTTCAATAATTCTACCTTTTCCCTGCTTTTGATGTTAACAGCAGTATTTATATTTGGTTGCAGGAACATGCCAGCCATTTCAGATTGCAGTGAACGAAAATTTGTCTCCAAACCACGCCCTCCTTTGAACTTTTTAAGTAAGGACGGGAGTGAAAAATTACTGGCGGCAAAGAACTAAAAAGAGGCACCATATGTGTGCTTTTGTAAAAGTATGCGACTAGCACACAAAGCGACATGCTATTAAGCCGCTTCAGCTTTGCATCTTAAACCATGTTCTAAAAATTTTGAAGAAAGATCATACTATAAAAATATTTGTTGTTGTAATAAAACTTTCCACATTATATTATGCTATGAATCAAAATATGACAGAGAAATGCGCGTTCTCTTTCTGTGCGAGACCAAGTTGTAACCTCGTGCGGTACAGACCTGGTCAGACTTCGTAAAACTACTCTAACCTCTCCTAAAGCTAATAATACAACCGAAATGCTTTCGAATATGAAGGTCAAGGTCATTAAGGATGGAGTTGATATGGCACATTGTCTTCAGTTGGAGTAGGATATCCAGAAAGCATTTTTCGTAGAAAAAAAGTCTTGCGTGTAAGATAGGGGAAGAGAATAAGTGCAAGTCTATAACATATTCTCTGCAATACTGATTTGCGCGCATGCGTGTATGCTAGCAATTTAAATGGCACAAATTCTTTTTTAACTTTTCGTAACGGATCACTGGCAGACTGTGCTTTAGAATATAAGTGAAACATCAACAGAAAAACTATTATCGTGACAACGTTTTGCAATATTTGAAGACTTTCCTGACTCTACCGTATATCGGAATTAAGACAAGGCTGATAACAAATGTACAGTAGACCTGACAATCTCTTTAAATAAGACGACAAGTTATCAATATAATACTTCATAGTTGGCGCTTCAATGACAACTTGTCATTGTTATATTCACGTAAGTGACCTTATTCTAGCTTGAAATCGATAGAGTAAAACGATGATCAGGCCTTGCGGACTCTGGGCGTACCATGTAACTTTGTTAGTATGAAGGCGGTAATAGACTTTTAAAGGTTGAGAAACCCTACTCTAGTTTACATCAGCAATATTACACATCGACCACTGCAAAAGAGTAACTACCCTTGTTTTCATTTTTTAAATTTTCTTTGATTTTCAAGAGCTTTAAAATGGTACTTAAAGCTGCATTCCGAAGACTAGATCACATTGGTTTGAAGGCAATAAGTAGAAGAGACACTTGCTAAGAATGAAGAACACAGAAGTGATAACGCTGTCAAATTTTGATCGACCATGAAAGAAACAATAATAAATTTGCTGTAATTACCAGTATTTGTAGATATGAAGGACGCTCTAATGGGATACAAGTCAATTGTGTAAGCTGTGGCGTTGTCGGCAATCAGTACCGTAGCCAGACTATCTCTGTAGGGCATGCTTATAACCTATGTGCATATTTTAAGGTATGATTTATAAATTTAAGATTTACTGGCCAGCTCGTTCATCAATTAACGTAATTTTTGTGTAACCCCTTCTGGAAAATCGGTGAACCCATTTAAAAAGCAAGTCAGGGGTGGCGGAGCGAAAAAATTGTGGGGGCCTCAACCCATATTTTAGCCACTAAACATTGAATAAGTGGCATAATTTTAACAAAAAAAACATGAGAGGTGAATAAGAATTGGAAGTTACCACAAGTACTCGCAGAAACCAGGTGTCTATAGTTAACTGCACTTCAAAACTTTCAAATTTACGTGTGCCGATTTGATATATTTGAAAAGATATATGCAGTAGGGTATTCAGCAAGTCTTCGATGTGCTCTGACACATTTCAAAACTCTAGGACAGACGACTATGAACTAGGGGATGCTATTTTACACCACTGAACAGAGGAAAAATAAAATGGGCACCAGTGTCAACATCATTGAAATTTGTTGAAGAGAGTTTACCTACTGTATGACATTAATTTTGCTAATGAGGCTGATTTGAACTTCCCGACAACGGCTTTATTTTTTACTTGACCTTAGGTGTTTTCTTGTTGTTAATCTCAGGATGGATGAAAACATAATTGAGCTAGTTTTTGCCAGTACAGCACAGTGATATCTTGTTTTGGTACTTTTTGGAATTTATTAAATGTATTTGGATTTTATTATGTATCTCACTTAACATTCAATTCAAGTAGCTTTGTCAATTAGCCAAGAAGACAAGTTGACCTGTCTTGATCTGTCATGCCCATTATATTGTTGAGGTACGTAAATCAACAACAAAATAGCACAAGAACATTGTCTGACTTAACACGTCATCTTCAACAGAACAAGTAGAAAACTCAAGAGTATGATTAATGTAAGACAAATTATATGCCCTAAATAATTAACATAAAAGACGGGCTACATGAATGTCTAATAACGTATGTTTCCTAGTAAAGGACCTTGAGAGTGGATAGCTGTTACGTGGGAAGTCAAGGCAGATAGAATGGGTAGCCAAGACATTTTTAAGAGAAATATTTTGACACAGAGTATAATATTTGTAGTGTTTTGAGAACAACTTTTAGATATCTAAAAGATATGAACAATTTGTGTATTGCTGCAAGTATCATCTAGAAGAAAGGATTCAAATGTCATTTTTACAACATTTACACAGGTTTTGGATTGTCAGTATTTTCAAGGAGTGACATGGTGCAACGAGACTGATCTTCAATTTCATTGAACTGGATGTTTTATGTCCACTGATGGATGATAGGGAGCTCATGTGGTGACTAGAGAAATAGAGTGTGTTAAGAGCAAGAGTCATCGAGCTTGGGTAACTAGCTGAGAGGGCTTCAAGAAGCTTTTTGTTCTTGATAATTAACGGAATGGATGTGAAAACACCGAACCAAACGAGATCAATTTGGACGTTCAGTCTTTTTTACATTACATTGCAGAAGAGACCTAAAGAGGTATTGAAAAAAGACGAAATGTTATCTTGCAAAATAGAAAAAAAAAATTGTGCGTCGTTTGTTTGACACTCATTACAGTACAATCGTCAGAATGTAATGTACCAAAATTAAACCCAACTGTATTTTGAAAAAGTCAATCAGGATTGAATTGTCTGAATGGATTGTGTTTTTGAACTTATCAACGTCCGCTAAAACTATAGATTAACTGAATAGGCCCAATGACAAATCAAATTCTTTTTGTCTGCATGGCAAAGGTTTTCTTACTTTTATTTGCTGACTTCAGAACGGCGAAATGAATGCAGACCTGGCTTTGCCAATCATACGAAAGCAAATCAACCGTGTGCAGTTTGGGTTTATAGCAGAGTCGCATTGTTTAACGGTGTTATTGCTCTGTGTAACCCGAGGTGGCTATTGTCTTTAAGAAGCTAGTGTTTGGCAAATAAACGATGGGATATGCTACCTAATTCTGCCAACCAAACTTGTGCGGCCACCAAAGACGGCAAGGGCGCTGATTGCCAGTCTAAGTCTGATTGGCTATTTCAAAAATGCAGTTGGATTTGATGTTTCGTACGTTGTACTCGGAGGATTGCAAATATAGCTTTTCAGTACACAATGATTTTGCTAATTCTTACCGTATTTTTGTTTTGTACAGCGAACACACTTTGAAATGTACAAAAAACTAAATGCTATAAAACACAGATTTCTACATAGGCAAGTTAGTTCTATACAGCGTTCCTTAACCACGGTTTGATTGTGACATAATCTGATAAATTCATTACCCTGTTGAACACAACATAAATATAATTGCCATAAATAAATTACAAGCATTAAAAAATGCAAAAAGTGTTAGTAACATCAAAATGACGTAAATGATATAAATACCATAGCTTTAAAATAAGGATATAGGATAATGTTAATAATGTGTAAGTGATTAGAATGGTTAGAATGGCCTAGCGGCCAATTGTTTGAGTGATCGAGTGGCCAAGTGACCACGTTGTCGACTAGCCAAGTGGTTAGAGACGCCTGAGTGGCTGAGTGGTTGAAATGGCTAAAGTAGCTAGAGTGGTTAGAGTAGCTAGAGTGGTTAGAGTAGCTAGAGTGGCTAGAGTGGCTAGAGTGGCTAGAGTGGTTAGAGTGGCTAGAGTGACTAGAGTGGCTAGAGTGGCTAGAGTGGTTAGAGTGGCTAGAGTGACTAGAGTGGCTAGAGTGGCTAGCGTGGCCGAGTGGTTATTACATCTGCGGTGTACAGGGAGTACTACTTTGTGGTCTCACAATTCAGAGATTTGTAAGCTTTAGCAGTGAGTTGCTTATTCATGAGACGATAGTTGTTAACGACCTCAGTCCAATAACGAACAATAATGTATCATCTGGCCCTTCGTATTTGTTTTGAATATTTTTTTGTCTCTTGTTAAATTGTTGCCAATTTCCTACAATTCCTTTGTCTTTGCGTTCTTTTACATCTGTGTAGTGCTAACTTGAAATAATTTTTTCTGTGCTTCTTGATAGATTAGTCTTCCACACAGTTACACCAAGTTTATATTACTTACTACTCTGAAGATGTCAACAGTTTAGTTTGACGAGACGTTAGTTTACTTTAAGAGCAGAAAAAATATATCAATATGTCTCTTTCTTTAACCCTTTCAGCCCCATAAGGAAACCAGCAGCCAAAAATGGATGATATTTATGTTTTGGTGATGGTTTTGTATTGGTGGCAGTCTCTCAATCAAAGACCCCTGATGAGCAGTGGGTCCGACGTTGAAACTATCCTAAATAAACACAAAAACCATCAAATAGGCTAACTGATAAGTAAAAGGCAGCTGGGGCGTCTAAGGGCAACGCCCCACAATTTAGGTTACCGGGCAGAGAAGCGAGCCATGAAGCAGGCTCAACTGCCCAGTAGGACCGCCTCTCGCGGATTATGAAAGCATCTTTCATCAATGACAACAGATACTACATCCATTCCGTGCCAAATGCCCGAGAACTGTAGTGGCTTCTCTGCTTCAGTAGTAGTTATTTATCGTACTAATGTAACACTAGCAGCTTACTGATCATAGTTCTACAGAATCATTACACTGATCAAATATATACAAGAGTTTTAGGATCTCCTATACACTCCATAGATACCATATTAGAAAATTTGTGCCTGGACATCAGCAAAGTACAAGACGAAGGTAATCAATCACAAATGTTGTAGAGAGAATAATAAACTCTTATTTTGCGCAGGCAAGCAGCTTGCAAATTGCAGAAAGCCTTCCGTCGCGGTCAATTTCAAACTTTGCTACCATTGGGAATAAAAAAATTGGTGAACAAGTCAATAAAAATCGAATAATTGGTATAACATCATGAATAAAAACTGACGAGGAAATACGCGAGGCTTATAACGGAGATATTGGAAAGACAATTACGTCTATGTGGGACAATTATGAAAAAGGTAGCCTGCATATTTTTTAAATCAACAGCGAAACTAAAGGCAAAAGAAATACAGAGACACTGACATCAGCTGTGATGATTGAGGTGCAAGGAATAGGCTGGCCTATATAATAGCAAATGAATGGTACTTTGAGTCTATGATGTGGAAGCCATACAAAAGAAATACTGAGACACTGACATCAGCTGTGACGATTGAGGGTACATTCAACACACCAGACGCTCGCTTTGATCACATCCATATAGACATTGTTGGACCTCTTCCTCCATCTAACGGATATCGCTATCTTCTCACATGCATTGATCACGTCACTCGCTGGCCTGCTGCTATCCCTATTTCGGATACTTCTGCCGAAACTGTCGCTCGCACTTTCGTCTCTCACTGGATATCATCTTTCGGCATTCCATCCACCATTACCACTGACCTGATCGAGGCTCTCAATTCGAATCTGCTCTTTTCCGTTCACTCGCCTCATTGCTTGGCACTAAACGCATTCGCACTACCTTATATCACCCTATTTCTAACGGTCTTGTTGAACGCTTTCATCGTCAGCTCAAAGCTTCACTCAAATCACAATCTGATCCTTCTCACTGGACAGACTCTCTCCCTCTTGTCTTGCTGGCAATTCGCTCAACAGTCAAGCCTGATCTTGGTTATTGTTCTGCCGAACTTGTGTACGGAGCCCCCCTTCGCCTCCCCAACGAATTTGTTGCTCCAAGTTCCAACCAAGAATTACTGGACTCAACCCAATATGTCGACCGTCTCCACGGCTTTATGTCGCAACTTGCACCTGTGCCAGCTCTAAATACCAACAATATTTCGCATATACCTAAAGAACTATCTACCTGTTCTCACGTTTTCATCCGAGGCGACTCTGTAAAAGCTCCATTCCAGCGCCCTTACCGTGGACCACATCGAGTGCTCGCCCGTCAAGATAAATATTATACCTTAGATATTAATGGAAAAAGGGACAATGTCAGTTTAGATCGATTAAAACCGGGTTTCATGGACACGATTGATTACAAGGACGAACACTTACATTCTAACTCTAGCACAATTTTACAAGATTCCTCTACTACAATTTGCAAAACTCGCTCTGGACGTCACGTTCACTTTCCGGGACACTAACATGTACACACACACACGCACGCACGCACGCACACACAAACACACACACACACACACACACACACACACTTCTCTTACTTATTTAGGATTATACCATATTAAATATAAGTCACGATCAACATGAAATATGTCAGTAAGGTAGCAAGAAGATTAATTAACATATAAATTATAGATTTTATTGCATTGATGGCTTTGAAATCAGTTGATGGAGCAACATACGTTACGATACTCGACCACATAAGTAAAACAACATCAACTTCGTTACAAACGTACGTCGGGACTTTATACTTAAAATGACAGTTAGAGATGATGGGATTGCTTGAATGTAATGTTACATGGAAGAAAACATTAGATTAAATATAGTTGATTATGTTTAGAATTTAAATAACAATCCACGCTTTATATTTTAACAAGGCTTACCAGTTCTGCGACGTGCTAAAATTTAAGAAAATGTAATATGGCGTTAATTTCATGTTCAGAAGACCATTACATGCAACTTTAATAACAATCTACATCAAACAACGACTGTGCTGATTATGTTATAACAGTATCTTTACCTTAAGCATTTATTTAGGAGGTGATTATCTGTTTTATCTCTTATTCAGTATGCTGCTAGTAGAAGTGCAAAATATGCTCTTGGAATTGACTATTTTGGCAATTAGACATCTGCAACTATATTGTGCTCTGAAATAAATACTGACACGTCAGAGGGTATTATCTATTGCAGATAATTTTGCGTTGCGCTTATCCTCTCTGCTTTTACGTACGCCCTTACTGAAGGTGTAACATTTGCTGTTGGAGACAGCGTCCTAAGGGAAAGACCGTTTCTGCTGGATTACCGTGCTGATTGAGTGGGTGAGTGGCTCGAAAAACTTACTAATTCAATAAGAATAGTGAGCTGTTATAATTCCTTGCTATGCCATAAAGAATCTTTTTGGCAGCATAAGCTGAAAACATTTAAACCTTATGGCTTGAATGAACGGGAGGTAACAACCATTTAAAATATTTTGTAGCTTTTTCTGGCTTCCAACCACTTTATCAGGGGAGTTGAATCTCAAGACAGCCATTCAAAAGGGGTTTTTCAGGTGCCCGCCCACCTTAGTCATGCATGGTGACCCTTGTGGCATTCGTCCCCCATTTCTGGGGTCAAACCTTGACGGTGCTAGCACCCTCCCCACTCTGGAGGGGTTTCTCAAGACGGCACTCAGGTCTTCTTTAATTTGGCCTGACACAACCCTGTTTGAAGTGGGATTCTCAAGATGAGCCCAGTGTAAGTTGTTTACTACCTGAAGAAAAGTTTTGAAATTTCGATGTGGTTTCTACTTCATCACCCTTTATGCCAAAATTTCTGCATGGGCCTGCCATTAAGGAATCTCATATTGTTAGGTAGTAGGAGTTTTATCTAGGCACCTTTAAATGTAAACAATTTTTATTTTAAACAGGTTTTATTGTATACAGAAGCTTTATTTAAGGATCATACGGAATGAGAGTATAATTGCATGTGTCATTTTCCTAAATCTTGTATTGTTTGATTATTTATACTCAGCCCATCTTCGGATGAATTATGAAGTTCATCTTTGATTTACAAAGTATTACAATGAGGGAGAGAACTTGAAAGACACGCTTTTGCTAACGGATTTATTTATTTGCAGGTAAAGCTGAAAATCAGAGTTCAGAAAAAGCCAGTGTTTCCAATATGAATCAGATACCAGTAACAGTAGCTCTTTTGCCCGGCATCGGGTATTATGCAAACTCGAGTGACAGTGAACTTGATAGTTCTGACAGCGAGATAGATTCCCCACCTCCTAGGAAAAGGCTAAATCTATTGGGATTGCTAAATGGACTCACCTGCTACGAAACCACTTGTGAGATGATACTATCAGCTACTTGTGGCCTGATTTCGATGCAAGACTCTTCAACTGTTGTTCACTGACTTTCCATCTTAAATATCGAATGCAGGGCGTGACCTTACAATTTTTCATCCAAACATGTTGTCTGTTGTGGGTATTGCCTGTGCTTTCGCAGAATTTGTGAGAAGATTCAAGAGTCTAAAGCGTTTTTCTTAAGGCCTTTTGCGACTAAAATTATGGAAACTAGTACAACCTACTCGTAGGTGCCTAATAGGAGGGGAGTTGAATTAAATTGGGGGTTGGAAAATGACGAAAATGTAATAGACAGGGGCTCCGGACAAAAATTTTAAAAAATGAAGACAAGAATTAATATTTATTTTAGAATCAACTGCAACTTCCCAAACGTAGGGCAATGAAGTACCAAAATAGCAGCCAGTTATACATGCCTTCCAAGATTTCAAAATTGTTCCCCTCGCCCTCCTGCTCAACGACAGTGTTATTTCTAACATCCATAATGCGCTTTTTCACACTTTTTCGAGTCCCATAAAAGGCAACCTTCATCTTTTTAATGTGTGATTTTCATTTTTTCATACAGATATTTTCTAATTGCCAGCCAAAGTTCCTGCTCAAGAAATTGTCGTGGGTGGGAGATTACATAAGACTTTATTGGCGGGCGGTTGGAATACGAATGCCCTGGACGGAAATTTTTGAAAAATGAAGTGGCGACAGGGGACGTCTATTAGGCACCAAAGAGTACTTTAGCTCTTCCTCCGAAACTCCTAACAAGACAACAACCAAAATTATCCGAAATTCCCACCTTTTCGTGCCCGTTGATGATCAATTCTTTTCGCGTAGATATGGCGAGTGTACCTGGCACAGACGAATATTTTGGGACTTTTTAGCGTAGTCTGACTGGAAATCTGTGAATTGATAGTGGGTCCTTTATGGATGTAGATAAAAATCGCAGAAGAAAAAATCCCTACGAGGGAAAAAGTCTCTAAGGGAAAAACACCCTTATGGAAAAATTCACCCTCATGAAAAAACACCCTTATGGAAAAAAGCCACCTAGGAAAATATCCTGAAAGAAAAAACCCCCGAAAGAAAGAATTCCCCAGAGAATATACCCAGCATGGAAAAATTCCAGAGGCAAAATCCACATTTCGAGGGAAGATTCCACCGTGTGGAAAGTCCGCATCTGTTTAAAACATATCTTTCACAGCAACCACCCCTTTCCCCTACCCACCACACATACCACCACCAAAGATCATGTTCTACATTCATTAGTATAACAATTTTGCCAAAATGACATGCGACTAATAATAGTAAGGAAAGGACTTACCTATCGCAGTTTATTTTTTCATGATATTGTTATCATTTTCTAACCAATATGATACTGCATGGTACCATAGCTGCAATAAAGGCTGCCACTCATAATATGAGTTTTCTAGAAGGTTAAACAGTAGTAGTTTACACGTGCATATACGTTATTTAAAATCAATATTTTATCATTATTTGAATCAGCTCCTTGCGCCACCATCTTCAAGCTCTGTATGTATCAGCCAATTGCACGAAAGATCTAGAATAGAAACTTTAGCCTTTCCCCAGCTGCCCTTTTAAATATCGATAAATACCCAAATGTTAGCTTAGGGTGGTAAGTAGCAGATAGCTGTTGACCTTGACCTCATAGAAAGTGTCATCATCATCATGATCATCATCATCATCATCATCATTGTCATCATCATCATCATCATCATCATCACCATCATTATCATCAGCATCATCATCATCATCATCATTATCATCATCGTCATCATCATCAACGTCATAGTCGAGTCAAGTTAAATTGAGTCAAGTCAAGTCATGTCGAGTCAAATCAAGTCAGATCAAGTTAAACCAAGTAAAAGTAAAAAAAAGTAAAAGTGAAAAAAAAGTAAAACTAAAAAGTAAAAAGTACAAACTAAAAAAGTAAAAGTAAAAAAAAGTAAAACTAAAAAGTAAAAAGTACAAATTAAAAAAGTAAAAGTAAAAAAAGTAAAACTAAAAAGTAAAAAGTACATACTAAAAAGGTAAAAGTAAAAAATAAAAAGTACATACTAAAAAGGTAAAAGTAAAAAAAAGTAAAAGTAAAAAGTACATACTAAAAAGGTAAAAGTAAAAAAAAGTAAAACTAAAAAGTAAAAAGTACAAACTAAAAAAGTAAAAGTAAAAAAAGTAAAACTAAAAAGTAAAAAGTACTAACTAAAAAAGTAAAAGTAAAAAAAGTAAAACTAAAAAGTAAAAAGTTTATACTAAAAAGGTAAAAGTAAAAAAAAGTAAAACTAAAAAAGTAAAAAGTACAAACTAAAAAAGTAAAAGTAAAAAAAAAGTAAAACTAAAAAGTAAAAAGTACAAATTAAAAAAAGGAAAAGTAAAAAAAAGGAAAACTAAAAAGTAAAAAGTACATACTAAAAAAGTAAAAGTAAAAAAAAGTAAAACTAAAAAGTAAAAAGTACAAATTAAAAAGGTAAAAGTAAAAAAAAAGTAAAACTAAAAAGTAAAAAGTACATACTAAAAAAGTAAAAGCAAAAAAAAGTAAAACTAAAAAGTAAAAAGTACAAATTAAAAAGGTAAAAGTAAAAAAAAAGTAAAAGTAAAAAGTAAAAAGTACATACTAAAAAAGAAAAAGTAAAAAAAAGTAAAAGTAAAAAGTAAAGAAAAGTACAAACTAAAAAAGTAAAAGTAAAAAAAAGTAAAACTAAAAAGTAAAAGATGTTTTTGGGAAGGTGGTTGACTGCTTTTTGCCAGCTCGTTAAGTGTTCCTTAAAATAGTGTTCTTTCAGGGCCTTGACAATAAAGCCTTGGGATGTTAGATCAGATGTAACTCGAGATTCTTTGGCTGACTGAATGTCCTTAATCACTGCTCTGCTGTTTTTGAATTTATCGTATTGAGTGAATTTATCTCTGGTTAAAAGTAATGTATTTCTTTAACGTCTGGTTCATCAGAGTTTATCAATTTATTTCTAATTATAGACTGGCACTGTGTGAATTTGGTAGATATATCAAGAACATTTAGACCAAATTTAGATTTGCTTAACATAATGGTATCCAAGGAACCACGTGGAGGTATTGCAAGCCATCTTCGGAAATAATTAATACAGATACAATAAAGATTTTGTTTAATCCATGTAATATTTATATCACAAATTGTTAAATGCCATGAGATCTTTGGTAATAAATATCAATGGTAAAGAAGAAACTTATTACATGGATGCAATGGCAATGAATTAATTTTATTGATAATTTTATTGACAGACTCAAGTAAAATATTTTTACGGTCAATATTGTCCACTTGAAAATTAAAATAACGACCCAGATAACGAAAACTAGAACCAAGAGGGACAGCAGGAATAAGTTAACTGTTAATGAACAGTTTAGGTAACACTTGTTTGGAAGACGTATTTGATTTTGTCATACCCAATGGTTTACATTTATCAACCCTTATAGACATTCGGCTACTTGAACATCATGCAGAAAAAGCATTGAGCAGTATCTTGTTCTCATATTCCTGACCAGTTAGAACAGCTGCGTCATCAGTGAACTGATACCAATGTTGAGGATTGAAATTATACGTCCATTTATAACCTAACTGATTAAATTTTTCTGATTTAATATACTGAATAAAGGTGTTAAACTACAGAAAAAACAAATATTAGACATTGCTTCCGTATTTTGTTCCTTGTTTAAAATATAAAAAACAAGCACACACGAGAACACACACACGAACACGCACACGAACACACGCACTAACAAAAACACGCATGCACAGAGTAGGGCATGCCCGTAACCCTGCACAGTTGAGCATGTTCAATTGCAAATGCACAATTGCACATGCACAATTGCACATGCACAATTACAAATGCACAATTGCAAATGCACAATTGCACATGCACAATTGCAAATGCACAATTGTACATGCACAATTGCACATGCACAATTGGAAATTCACAATTGTACATGCACAATTACAAATGCACAATTGCAAATGCACAATTGCAAATGCACAATTGCAAATGCACAATTGCACATGCAAAATTGCACATGCGCATGCAAAGGAACATGCAGAATTGCACATACACGATTGCATATGAGGATGCACATGAAGATGCACATGAACAAACAGACACATAATTTTCACAATTTAAAAATGCTCCAGTTCATCATCCTATAGGCTTTTATAATTCTATACAGTAAGAGGGTAGTCTGCTCTACCGATGAGAACTGTTTTCAATTTCTTTATTAGTTGTCCACATGTTCCTCTCATCATACTTACGAGAAAACGTGTAAAATTTGGTAAGATGCATTCTTTCTGTTTTCATAATAGAAGTAACATATTGCACGAAGGGGAAACATTGTGTACTTAAAAGCTTGTGAGCCTGCTATAGGGCAGCAATTGCTTGAGAACCAAGACTATCACAAAATGTACACGGACGATTGCTTCCCTAGGAAAGAACAGGTCTGCATTTCATTTGGCCGTTATGGAGTCCGTCCACATAAAAGCAAGAAAGCCTTTGCTCTGCAGACAAAAAGAATTCGTTTTCTCATTAGGCCTAAGTTGAAGTGGACTTCTCAACATAACACTGTGCTTGTGGAAATTATCAACTCTTTGTGTCAGGTCCCCCCAGAATTGAGTGACACTATTCAGGTCCCCCCAGAAGTTCAGGTCCTCACACTTTTTCCCAAAATCGTAGGTCCCCTCATAAAATAAGAGATTTCAAACAGTTAGGTCCCCCCCCAAATCATAGGGCGGGTGTGTGAAAACATGACGATTCGTTATTATTATCATTGTTACTAACACCAATCATCAGTCATCATCATCAACCATCATTATCATTATCATCATGATTATCATCAATGTTATTGTCATCATCGTCATCATCATCATCATCATCATCATCATTATCATAATAATTTTCATCAACATCATCATCATCATCATCATCATCAACCACCATTATCATCGTCATTATCGTCGTCATTATCATCATCATTGTCGTCATTATTGTCATCACTATCATTATTATCATCATCATCGTCATCATCATCATCATCGTCATTTTCTCCTTCTAATTGCTCTTTCACATCTTGCTGCTTCTGCTTCGTGATCAAATATCTCTACTCCTTACAATTTATACCCAAGTCGACAAAAGCCTTATTACTTAAAATTTAGTTGGTTGTCCACTTGTTCACACAGTTCCAAGTATGTGATCTGTAGTGGCACACTATCAATTGTGTGAACCCAAATAATAACATACTCTGTTTCTCTAGTCGCCACATTAGCTCCGAATCCTCCACCAATAGATAGCGACCTCCAGCTCGTCACAATTCCGAGACCAGCCTCTGTCTAATTCTACTATATTTGACTTGGAAAGTACCGTACGACTCTTGAGAACATTTCGTACACATAGGAAGACAAGAGAGAGCTTTTTGTAAAAGAAACAAGAATTCAATAAAGGACCTACAAAGAACAAAAGGGAGATATACCTACCGGAGTGGGAGACAGTACTGGCTATAGTACATTGTTAACCTTATTTTACTCACTGGGTTTTTTTGGGGGGGAGGGTTTTTTTTAGTATCCCTAGCAAACGTTTGCTTACCATTGATCATCCTTGAATTTGCAAGAACAAACGCTTTACTTTTATTATGTTTGTAACGTTTAAACGTTTACTTTTATTATGTTTGTAACGTTTAAACGTTTACGTTTATTATGTTTGTCACCACACAGATGCATTTTAAATGAACAGAATTTTTCAAATCAGTGTGAAAATTTGCGGTTGAAAATACGAGTGTGATTTATAGCTAGGCAAAAACTCTAATTCAACGAGCTGTTTTCAGGGTGATCATGGTCGTTTAAGTAAAGGTTTTTATACCTATAACTAAACAACACTGCATTCTTTTTATTTATCAAGTAATATTCACGAGTAACTAGGTTTTGAATTTCCATCTTATAAGATGAAATCGATCTCAACGCAAAATATGGTATTTGACAGAAATTGTAGTAAAAAGGCATTCTGGCCGGTGACCTTGTTACACAAAATAGCCCCTTTCTAAAAAGCAATAGCATGTAAAAGTAAGCTTTCCCAAATATGTGCCAAGTTGAAGAGACTGGGCAAAGCTGCCTTGGGAGGGGGGCTCTAGGGGCTGATCCCCCTTCTTAATAATGTGACAAGTTTTGGTGGCTGAGCCCCCTTTCAACTTTTAGTTTTCGCTTTATGTTACTAGAAATTTTATTCATTTTGTGAATGGTTTGATAAGGTTATTGTAATATTTGGTTGGACATTTTTGGCAGTGTGAATATTTGGACTTAAAATTATATCTTGCGTAGCAGCGTAGAGGAAAATAATAGTGGGCGTGGCATTTGCTACTCATACAGCCCCCCCCTAACTTTTTGGGACCTCGCATGATGTACAAAACCATCATTCTACACGTTGTTTGTTATAAGCATAACGCTTATAAGCATAAACAGAGTGAGGTTGCTGAAAAAATTGTTTTTCTGAGCAGTGACATTTTCATGATTGGTGGGCCTATGATATAAATTTATATGCAATGTTGAGAGTGGGTAGAATCCTACGTATAGTTTGAATGTTGGATTACGTTTCATGTTTATGCTTAAAAGAGTTATGCTTATAAAACAAGTCCAAGGTTTATAGATGCGACATGCTAAAAATTCCAAAGTGAACAATAGTCTTTGTAGCTAAGGTAGTAGAGTAGCAGTTTGCTACACCTTGGAGTGTGTGTTCGAGTTGAACTTTTCTGGATTTGAATTTGATCAAAAATAAGCATATGATAAGCATATTTTGAGCCTGAAATAGAGCCTTGCTTAAGCATACCTAGCCTGTCCCTGAAAAATCATATGCTTAAAAAAAGTATATTAATATATGGCTGATAGTTTCAGTAGTGATCTAGTTTTTCTTGAAGAAAGAGATACCATTTTAATGCATGGAAATGGCAGTCACTATTAACCACACTATAATACCAGGTACTTATGTGTGGAGTGAGAAGTTAGTAACACCCTATATATAGATGTATAATTAAATAAAATACTACTCAATGGTATGGCGTTTGATAAATTTCCTTGCCGTGATAAGCATATCTTGATCTTCTTTGGAAATGCAAAGAATGGACCTTCAGAGACTCTCCACATTGACTATGTTTAATGATCACAGAAGTTCATAACCCGATAATATTTATAAAAAAACCCGACTTTTCCCCGACATGTGTTTATTCAGCATTTAAGTATATTAAAGAATGATTCGCACAATGCTGTACCAGTTTGCTACTTGGCCAAGCATTGTGCTGGAAAGCACAGTCAATGTAATATGTCGCTGCGGAATAAACCACCTACCCCACTCTCAAAACCCCAATCTCTCTACTTCCCCGGATGTACATACCCGAGGGTAGCATGTATCCCTCATTTTAATTACTCCATGACGTTCTGTTTTTAAACATACTTTTTGCTTTGGTGTATAGAACGTATTATAATAGAACAAGATAAAAAATCACAACAAGCTAGTTCGTTAATCACCATGGTCGACAAAAATCATACACAATGTACAGTTACCAATAAAAATATTACAAACTTCATAAAGTTTCATATTCATATTTCATATTTAAATGCCTTTTGGCATCTATAGATGCTTGAAATTTTGAACAACTCAAAATTAACCTGACATTATTCTATTGAAATGAATGTTTCTTTTAGCAATTTATGATTTTATTCAATAAAGTAATTTAACATGAAAATTCTATTAATGTGAAAGTGTTGATCAACAGGGAGACGGAATTATTTCCTTCTTATCTCTGTTCAAGTGGTATTTTTTTATATTCATCAAAAATGAATGGTTTTCGTTTTTTAGTGGCGGTGATTTGGAAGAAGCAAAACGTCTGTTGCAAATGGGAGTTAAAGTTAATGTTACCAATGTATACAAGAGGACTCCGCTACACACCTGTGCAAGAAGAGGACATACTGATGTATTGAAACTACTCATTAGAGAAGCAGGTGGTGTAACCTCATATTTATTTATTGAAGAATTTGATATATTAGCTAGATATTATGACAGGATATCATATGATCACTGACTTTGACTAGCTTATTGTCAGAACCAATTACTTAACAATGCAAAATAGACCAAAATAACAAAAATGATAGTAATAATGACTCTTAATATAAATGCAATCAATACGAAAATCGATGGCAATAAATGTTCTTAGAAAAATCTCACTTTGTTTATCGCAGTTGGCTGTCACAAGGTCAAGCACAACTGGTTGGCGCATACGCGGCACTCTCTCTCATACAACTTCGTAACGGCTATGGATGATGACGAAATAGAATCCAGAACTTTCCTCTCTCCAATATTACCTATTCTGTGGCAGAGCCCTGGTTTTCATGAAGACGAAATCCATATATACTGCACATAGCACTGTAATCTATTCGGCGAACCTTCAATGCACTAGCAACAGTAAAAATTAAGATTTAATTAACGAAATAACTAATCTAAATGAAGCATGTATCTATCTAGATTACATAAATAGATAAATATTTAATTGACTCACTAATGAACTACTTTGCCTAACTTACTAACTAAGTACAGCATTTTAAGTAGCTGTTTCTGCGTTGTGATTTAGTGATGATTTCTATTAGTTGTGTGGTAATGAAAACTCCTATCCACCGGCAGGACGGGGTGCGGATACGTAATAGTGCTCTAGATATAGAGGATAGCTGCGAATACTCAATAAGCAGTGCCGTACAAAAATCACAGGTTGCCCTTGTGCAAAGCATAGTACTCGGAAGCCACCTCAGGGTAATGGTGAAGACTGGCAGCAGGATGGTGGATTTGAAAGCATGCAGGTCTAGACATACATATTCATTGGATGCGTTGGAGATGATCTGTATCAGATAGACAATAAAAAAGAACCAAATTCACCCGAGACAGTAGGATACTGCAGTGGCTAGTAGGAGTTACGACCTCTAGCACAGAAACCATACTAGTAATAGTATGGTAGCAACTGAAAAACATTTGTCCGAGCAAGTCCGAAATAAGGAAAGTGTATTAGTTGAGATCATGAGTCGCACCGATGATATTCCTGTGGTCCTAATGTATGGAGAACCTTACGTCTTGAGTTTTATTATTTTCTTTGGTTCTGAGGAACCCGTCCACACGTGATGTTCATTCTTGTCTGATAGCACGTACAGTAATTTGATGTCGAACGGAGTGGCATGCGTTAGTAAAAAGAATGTTGTTGTCTTAAGCCATAAGGAAGGCACTGCTAGTGCCAATAGAAAGAGAAGGGTGGGAAACGACCTGTGACATAATAGATTTTTGGACATCGCCAATAAATTAAGAAAGGTTTTAAAGCATTGCTGCCTGGCCAGTAGGGAGTCATTAATTCTTGGAATCAATTTAAAATTTGGGTAGCAAGGCCATGCTGTATTACCACCGTTCTCTTACTAGCGCAGCACTGTTTGAATATAATTTATTAGCGCTGCCGTCTCACGCGTGCGATAGCCACTTGGCGCCACTTGGTTTAACTATTTCATAATACAAAGCAGAAATGAACTGGCTTATTATACTCAATATAAAAGATTGTCTTCCTGCGTTGAAATTTGATATAAGAATGTGTTTAGTAGATGTCCGAGTTTAAATTCCATCTGAGCGTAACATTTTGTTTGAAATTAATGCCTTATTCTTATTAGCGCCGCACAATCTACATTAATTTTTATTAGCGTCTAACTATCTACAAATATATTTTAAATAGTTTGTTAGTGGTACAAAACAAGAATATTGCATGAAATAGCGAAAGCATTGTGTACGTAAAAGCTTTTTTCGTCTGACACTCCTCAGAGTACTAACGTCAGAATGACCGAAATGGAATGCGTGAAATAGTATACCCAACTGTATTTTGAAGGAGCCAATCAGAAATTGGACTGCCTGATGGCTTATGTTTTTGGACCAATCAGCGTCCATTACAGCAAGGTTAATTAAATAGGCCTAGCGAGAAAACGAACTCTTTTTGTCTGCACAGTAAAGGTTTTCTTGCTTTTATGTGGACTGACTCCAGAACGGCCAAATGAAATGCAGAGACCTTGGATTTTGATTTATTTTCTTTCTTGTAGAAAATGTCAATGGCCCATATCAAGCTTTTAGATTAATGATGGCTTCGTTTGAAATAAATCTGTTTTCCAGGTCGATTTAAATACATGCTCTAATTTCATGTGTGATTTTCAAGCAAGATATAATAACGTATTATTAGAAAGATTGATAATCTCGGAGTTATTTGTACATTTCTCAAAATCATTGAATTTAAAAATATAATTGGCCCTAGAATCAATCCTTGCGGTACCCCACAATTAATCGGTATGGCAGATAATCTACGATTAGCAATCTTGCATATTTGGTGCCTATGGAACAATATACTTATTATGATATGTTTTCTTACATGCCTGATCTTACAATTAAAACGATTTTTCAGCACTTAATATGTATTCCAGTCAGGGAATTTTAGTAGACAACAATGGGTCCTCTCTACTTTTCATGCGCTTTTTAACAAGAAGAACATAGCAATTCATAACATTCATTAATATATCCATAAAAACTGTCACGTTCTCAGGGGAGTATAACGTCTCCCATGGTTGGTTCGTCTTGTGAATCATTTATAAAGGCATTAGAAATATATGAAACATTATTATGTTAAAAAATTTACCTTGTGGAACTCAATTTTTGTTTACATATGACAAAGAATTCCACTCTGGATTTAAAGGTTAATATTATTTCACACCAAAATACAAATATGAAAAAAGGTCCAGTCACGTAAGTAAAGTTAAACACAACTAAGTTCTGTTTTAACACATTATGGAGATCTCATTTTCTTCTGTGTGATGTTACAGGTGTAGCAACATCCCTAATGGGCCTGACATTGAAAGTTTCAAATGTTGTTTACCGGAGTACAAAATTAAACGTTAGGTATAATTTGAAAAAGAATGGCTTTATATTCTGAGAACAGTAGATTGTTATTTTCACTTGTTAATGATATTTTATTTCTTGAGTTTTTTGAATCTCAGCCTGCCTTGTTTCTTAAGATGTTCTTATTTTTTGGCCTAATCTCAGCCTGGTGTTTCTTATAAAGGTTGTTCTTATAAAAAAACAACGTGTATTAAAATATAATCCTAGCTTAGTTACGACTAAATAATTTGAAGTATAGTAAAACAAGCACAATCACGTAAAACATTATTTAAACGTCACTCCCTGATTTGAAATATGATGAGATAGCAAGAGCTATTCTAGAAAGTTCCGATAAGATTAAACATTTATTTGGTAGCTTAAGCTAGGTATTATTTCTTACGATGAAAAATGCTCGTCAGAATTGCAGATATTTTATCAATTAGCTAGTTCTCCTATAAATAGTAGCAGCGTACAAAATATTTAGTAGGGATGTGTAAAAAGGAAAGCAAACAGATGAGCGGTAGTTAAGATTTCCGCGTAATAAGCAGTGTTTTACGATTCCTGCTCTTTAAAGTAAAAAAGACGATTCTGAATATAAGAGGAAAGCTGCATACACTTCAAATTAACCTCCCGCCATATATGGACTGTGAAAGTATCTAAGCTGCCCTCCACTTCTAACAATCCCACCCCAAATGCTCTTTGCGACTACTTCAGCTTTTCAGTACCGGTTTGACTTCAGAAACATTTACGATCATCCATTAACGTTTTTGCGTCGGGCTGTAAATGTTACTTAACGCCACAGAAAATTTGTTTACCAAGGTACGGAATGTTTGCGTATGATTGCTCTGTACCCTAATTTTAAAAACTTGGTAAAGGTAAGTTGTAGAATCGTCATCTCGGCTTTATTGCATTAAATCCTTCAGCACGTCTCCTCCAGCTCAACTCGCGAAAATAGTCGTTAAACTGCCTTAAATCTCTTTCTACATGAACGACAGGTTCAAATACATAGTGCCTTAAATATTACTACAATGCATCCGGGAAACGCCTAATACTAATGGGATAGTATTATTTATACAAATAATTAATAGACCTTTAACACTTTTTGGGGGAAAGAAAGTCACCTTTTTAGGTCTTTCGTATATACAATGGGGCACTATAGGAAGAAGATTGTAATCAGCGCAATATAAGTGACAGAAAGTAAGTGAGTAGCTACTCATGGAATGCAATACATCGCTGCACTGTTACTTTCTAGCAAGGACCGCATCTTTTGCAGTTCTATTCATGCTAAATGCGATTTTTTTACAACCCCAAACGATCAGTAAAAAATTATCTCTTTCTTTTAAATACTAACACCACTTCTTAAAATAAATGGAAATTATTTGAATACAAAATCAAACTTAGGTATTTTACCACGTTAGCAGGCATGTTCTTTGTTACGGAGTACAGTCTGTCGAATCTCAAGAAAATCACGTAATAGTGGAGAAAAGAAAATAGCGTATGTGAGAATTTATTCCGATAACAAGGACGTATGCAATGCAACAACATATCAGACATAAAACAAGATATACCTTAAGGGATATTTACTATTTGAAAGAATTTCGAGTCCTGTAGTTCGTGTGGGTAGCATTCTCAACGGACACCCAAACTTCTAAAACTTGTATATTCGCCTGAAAAACAAGAGTTACATTCAAGGATTTTTTTAATAGTTGACAACATACTCGGAGTATTTTTATTGTCTAGAATGAGTCCACATATGTAAGGAGAGCTAAGACATGTGTGGGTCGCCTTGATCATACGGGACTTGCTCCTGTTGCAATCACCATTGGCGGAAAATTTAAGCAAGAACCAACATGCAACAGTGTACACTACCTTTCATGATAATACACTAGATCAATTATCTGAGCCAAAGTTTTTGTTTAGATTTGTACATTGTATACAAAAGTTATAAATAATCGTTATACAGCGATTCATTATTCACCCTGAGAATGGCGTCAAGATGACACCGAAACGTCGGGAAAATATGATTGTCTTATTGTTCACTTATCTTTGCGTAAGCAAATCTTTACTGATAAAGTAAAGTGATGTAATCATTAAAAACCTCTTTGCGAGGAATGGTAATTATGACTACATCACAGTGTTAATCCTACCACCAAATGCCCGTATACAAAATCTGCCCTTTAAATCTTGTTTCAGCTGTGAGAAATGGCTGTTTGAATTTGCACTAGTCTTTAAGGAAACTCTGTAAAATTAGCTCAGTTTACAAAATTATGAACTGGGCTCATTTTAAAAGGTTTTGATTGGCAAGACTTAAAGTTTGAAAGGGTGTATCTTAACGATTGCTCAGTGTATGGTTCTCAAATTTCGACAGGTTATCTAGGCCAACAAAAAGAAAGCAATGAGTGCAAAAATTATCATATTTCTGATATTCATTAAATCCTGACGTAACACTTCAGTACTCTAGTCCACCACAACCATAAGATGACAAACAGAAGGGTCACCTTTCTCAATGGTAATACAGTATACTTCCGACATCTTGAACAATGAAAATAGTGCGAGTAATGAATATTCGAGTTATCGGGGGGTTTCTTTACCAGAAAAGTATTAGTGAAGGTCTAAATGGAATACAAAATGTGATCAAGTTACTGAAGGTCCCGGTTATTGTTGGTTGGAGTAATCGGCATTATACTGTAACAAAGAAACCTGAATATTGTAAGTAGATCAGTTATTATAAAATATACATGCTAATAGAATATACAACATTTTAAAACTTCCAATCATTTTTATCTAAAGGGTCGCAAACCTGAAGATGGGGAAGAAGAGGATATAGACCAGACAGACAAACAGACGGACTAGACAGATAGACAGACAGACATACCAGACTGAGAGACAGACTGACCAGAAAAACAGAAAAGACAGACAGATAGACTAGAAGGATAGAAGGACATTAAAGACAGACAGACCAGACAGATAGACAGACCAGACAGATAGACAGACCAGACTGACAAACAGACTGCACAGACACAGAGAACAGATAGACAGAGAAGACAGACAGACATGATAGACAGGAAGACAGACAAGATAGACCAGAGAGACCAGTACGACCAGCCAGACCAGACAGACAGATCGGACACACACACAAACAGGCAGACAGACAGACAGAAAGACAAACAAAACAGATTTACCAAACTGATGGAGGAACGTTAGATAAGACGAAATAGACCTAAAAACCAGACAAACAGACAGAAACGAAAGATAGACAGACTAGACACACAGAATGACTGGACAGACAGCCAGACAAGACTGACAAAAAGACAAACAGACTGACAAACAGACAGAGAGATCAGACAGACAAACGTGACAGACCAGACAGAAGGACAAAGAGACAGAGTAGACAGACCAGACAGACAGACGGACCTGAAAGACAGAGAGTCCGTCTGTCTTTTTATTAATGATCTGCCGCATATTAAAAATCTCTGCCCAGAATTCATTACTTGGTTTACGACGGGCAGAGTAAGACCCAGGTTAATATGCCCTTATTTGCTGATGATACAGCCTTGGTGTGTGTTGTCCCTACAGAAAAACTGCTCAAATCACTGATAAATACAGCAATGAGCAGGATATGTACATGGCTTAATAAAAACCATCTTGACCTGATTATAGATCAGTCAAATTTTGTTATTCTCTCTCGATCTCCAAATCTTTATCCTTGGTTTACAGAAATGATTTAGGAGCGAGAAGTTTTCAACAAAAGAGCACTATGACCAAAGTTCAATCCCCGACGGTGGAGAGCTCCTTGAATCGCTTATTGAAGCCTTAAGGGGCCCACAGATGCGTAACAATATTGACAATGATATTGATAAAGCTGTATATTGACAACATAATTGATCGTCCGTGTTTCATGATTGAGATATTGCTCAATATATTGACGACATCATAATTCATAGATATTTATTAACGATTTGTCAATGTTATTGAATAGTCTGTGTCCAGTCGTCAATATTTTCCTCAATATTTTAGTTTAATCTCTTGTTTTCTTGATGATTGAAAGGGAAGAGTTCTGAAAACTAGCTGTTTCTGAGAATGTCATAACTCTAAGGTTCTATTAACAAGTCAAAGGATTTTTGACATGAATTTGCATAGTTGTCAGTTTAATATCTCAACAGCAAATTTTTGCGGAAACAAATCGTACCTTTATATACAACTTGAGACGTCAAATGATAATTTTACATACTTCTTGTACTACTTTCCTGTACTTAGCTCTTTCTAAAAACCATTTATGTCCATTTATTCCAAGTCATCGTACTTTGCCTTCGTTTCAGTGAAAAAGCGAGGGTGAGAATTACTTACTCCGTCCATGGCGAATGATCATCTTGAAGTGATCTATTATTGTCAATAACATTTAATAGTCTGCGGGGGAAGCAAAACTTCATCAATAATTCCGTCAATATTAGTGTCAATATTATTGAGTGCCTGGGTGCCACTTTATATTACCAACCTTTCTGGCCTGTTCCTTCTTGGCACTAATCTTCTCAGTCTGAGCATTTTCTATGTAATTATATTGTTTCATTCGTTCCAGCCAATATCATCTTTGATGCCATGAATACTTAGCCTGCTTTTTAGCTCATCTGAACTTTTTCCGTGTCTCATTCTGGTGTTACACATACATGCCTTAATCATCATTATCAGCATTATCATCATCATCATCATCTGGATCCTCATAATTACTGTTACCGTTATGATTTCCACCATCATCATTGTCAGTCATCTTTGTGTCAACATTTATCTCTCTTTAGGAGCTCCTGTCCGCAACTTACTTTATGTCAAATGATCGCTTTGAACCAGTATTTTCCATCATCATCCTTTTTAGTTAGGCTCTCATTAACGCTAACTGCACTTGGGGGGCAATTGTAGCCATTCAATTGCCCTCAGTTTCGCTACCTAACACTTAAAGATTTTACCCTTGCGTTACAAAAATTATATTTAAGTTTCAGTGATCAGATAAAATCTGAACACGATGTAGATCGAATTATTTATGACAAACATGGACACAAGCATGTATCAGGAGTATAAGACAAAGTGTAGTTATTGTTTTGAGACATTACATCAAGTAACAGTCGTCATAAGCCTTCCATTTTTATATCTCTTCAGATGGACTCACGATTAGTTGTGTGACCAAGGACATGAAGCCTGAGAAGACTATAATGGAAGAAATATTAAAGATCATCAAGATTTTGCATTGGAATGTAGTATAATAAATTGGGATATTTTAACATCATAGCTAAAATATTGTTGATCACATGCTGATCATTGCTGATTGCGTACTGACACTTATGGATTATTTGCTGATTATTTGCTGATCATTGTTGACTACTTGCTGATCATTAAATAGTACTGAGCAAAGATCATTTAAGTATCATTAAACAAGTGTATGTCATATCATATTTTATTGACGGAAGCATTCCAAATTGTCAATAGTTATTTTACTATCTCTTAGTTCCAGAATTTAATCAATAGACAAGTAAACTACTTTAGTGGCTGAAATGTGAAACAAATCAATTCGCCCTTCAAAGTCAACTTTTGTAGGCGTCACTTCAGTCAGGACATTTTCCTGGGGTCTGGAAAGGTCAACTTCTAAAAGGAAACAACCACCTCGGGTTTCAAAGACCAAAAACACCGCTAAGCAATGTGACTCTGCCATAGGGTAGCACTTGCTTGAGAACCCAGACTGCACAAAGTCTAAACGGACGATTGCTTCCGTATCATAGGACAGGTCTTCATTTCATTTGGCCGTACTGGAGTCAGTCCACATCAAAGTAAGAAAACCTTTGCTATGCAGAAGGAAAGAATTTACTTTCTCACGAGGCATGTTCAGTGGATGCTGATTGGTTAAAAAATACAAGCCATTCAGGCAGTCCAAATTCTGATTGGCTATTTCAAAAATACAGTTGGGTATATTTTTTCACACATTTCGGTCATTCTGACGTTAGTACTATGAGGAGTGTCAGACGAAGAAAGCTTTTAAGTACACAATGTTTCGCTATTTCGTGCAATATAATTACCTTTAAGGCTATCTATAGACTCTCTCCGTCGTATATTTTGAATTTAATATCCATAAAGAGCAGAGACATAATTTAAGGTCAAATAATAATGGTATAATTCTAATCATTCCGACATGCAAGTCTCTTAGCACCCTTGGTGATAAATTGTTTCATATAGCGGCCCTTAAAGCTGTGGAATAGTATTCCATTAGACATACGCAATTTGCATAGTTTCAATACTTTTAAGAGAGCATTGAAGACTTGTTTAACTGTTCACATTAATGTATTGAAGGCAAGATTGAAGATAAGCGGTGATTAAAAATCTCCTTGCCACCCCCGTTTAACAGGAATCGGGTTAGTAGTATATTCAGCGGTGCCAAGTAAAATTGAATAAGGCTTCTCGGCCTTTTGGCAAGGAATGGATGTAGTATCTGTTCTCATTGATGACAGATGCTTTCCATAATCCGCGGGGGCGGGGGGGGTGGGGGGGACCGCCAAAATTTTAGACACTAAACAGTTCAATTGTACTTCAGTAATTATCATCGAGAAGAGAGGATTTGAAATGTCAGTTTTCAAAAGAACATTAAAGAAATAGAAAAAATGCCGCACCTTATGCTATTTTCAATGGGCTTCGGACAGATAGACGGGCTGGATGGCAGTACTTCCTTGGCAAAGCCACATGGTGCAGAGAGGCTGGTCTCCAATTGCGTTGAGCTGATTGTCAATGTCCACCGGTGGATTATCGGGAGCTATTTAGCGACTAGAAAATTTGAAGTATCGAACCCATGACCCATGCCTCACCTAGGTCACCTAGCTCAGTTGGTAGAGCGCACGCCGCGAAAGCGTGGGTCACGCGTTCGATCCCTGGTGGTGACATATCTAACATTTCAAATGCTCTCTTCTGGACAACAAATGTCTTAGAACATCTGTGATCAGATGCATAAGATTGAAAGAGTTTCTAAGGCCATAAACTGAGCCTAAAAGAAATGTAACATTCGCTTATGGGGAGGCTATGTTTAATAATTACAAAACCTGCGAACTTGTACTGAAGACAGTATAAACAAATGACACCCTAAATTTCTCCATCTTAATGGCATGGGAACATATGTAAGCGATAACACAACGGAGCTGCAACAGTGAAGGACGGGGCTTGACTCCTCGTGGTTCTACGTTTTCACCATTAAGCTTTTCAGCATCTGTCCTCAGTCAATCACGTTACATGATGACCTGAAACACGGAGATGCGTATCAACTCGCAGTGCCCAGTATTGGCTCATTAATTACTTCGCCTCTGTTAAAGTTTCATGTACTTGGTTTGGACAGGCGAGCGAATCATTTAATAATTATATTTAGCCCTTTGCGCTAAAACGTGAATTAGTTGCTGTGTAAGGACTTGGTGAGTTTTCATTGTATTTAAGTTTTCATTGTATTTACACTGCCATAAGTAACCTGTAGCTACATTTCCACTTTTCGTTTACATGGTTTGTTTTATTCTTTTGCCAATATGTTATAAAACTTAGCAGATAAAAATCAGCAAGTTGCGTATCCCCCCAAATCCTCCTTTCATTATTTACATAATTATACCTTGTTCTTTTGAGGTTAAAAATGGAAAATGAAAAACAAAGACTGCGCATGTTATGTGAAATGAAGACATAAGTTTCAATTGCGCCGTAGTCATTGCTGTTGTTATTGCTATCATTAGTGTATATATTTCGATTCATGCGAATTTATGCTAGCCAGAGTCGTTTACAACTGCAGTCAATTTACGTTTCAACTAACCAGAAAGATTGTAGGTCTATAGTCCTCTTTGGTTATTAGAACAATTTAGAGAGGAAGAGTTTCAAAACTATACAGTCATATAGCAGTTTCATTTTATTTAAAACGTTGCCACCTGTTTGTCACAATATCCATTAGTTATTCATTAAACAGCTTACATTACATCTGAGTCCCTAGCTAAGTGATTCACAGATCACGTGATGCTGGGGACCTAAGTCTCATGGACTCTTTAACAGTAAATGCATGATAAAGCTCAACGAAATCTTTTACATTTTCCCCCATCAATTGGAACCAGAGGACGGACACAACTTTTCTACAGTGTTTTTATTGTTCTTGTTATTCTTGTTGTTATTGAGAAATTTTTATGGCAGGTAACAATGCATTGTTTTGGTATAAGTAGGCGCTCTTTTATTTTAGACTCCTATTAGATTTAAGTCAACTACGCTCGGTGTAGTGACGTACATAAATTTTGGTTCCTGTCGAAAGATATTGTATGTTTTATTACTCGTTTGCTTTGACACTGATATGAGCCTTATTTTTTTTCATAAACAGTTTCAACTAAGGGCTCTCTTTTATTGTTGCTTATTTTCCAAATAGTTTGACATGGTCATGGGATTTTGTAACTGTGCCAGTGCAAATCCAATGCAAGACAGCTTATTGGGACCGAGGTGAAGTTGCCATTTTATTATCATCAAGGAGTATATTCAAAGCTAGATCGACATTAAGACCACCATCGATATCTTTGCTGGTATTTCATTTTTGTATCTCAAAGTTGATATTTGTTTGTGAGGCATGTTAACATGTACAAATATCCTGTGCCTGAATAGGCTAGCTGACAAAATTTGTATTTAAGAAGATACTCGTTAGTTACTTAGTACCAGAGAGTCAGTAAAACTATGCAAACCATAACCAGTTTAAAAAAAGAATGCTCTTTCTTGAATTGAGAGAAATTTAGGGGAAAATTGCTGGCAAATGCGGTATGGAAGTTCCTAAGCCATTAGAGTCAAAATGGAATAGTCAAAGAAAAGCCAGAGTTCTTTATTGGCAAGGCCCCATTTAGAGAAGAGCAGCCATTCACTTCATACCTTAAAAAGGCTATGTTGGATAAACAATGACTTTAAACACAGATTTCCACAGTGCCACACCGATTTGGCTTTGTCATCAGAGCATTGCCACAAAGCGCCGGCTTGTCAAAAGTAACGGTAGGGGGCTGAGATATAATGCTAGGCTTTGAGTTTTATCTCCAATCGATCATCACAGAAGATTTTGCAACTATTATCACTCATAAATAACTTTCTGTTTCGGTAACAAAGACCGATAATGTTTTCAAGAATTCAGGAAAGGAAGTTGAAGTCTGTCAGTTAAGATTTTCCACTGAGATTTTTATTAATAAACATGGCGGAAGAGCTCATCAGCTACCAACAGTAAACTCAAAACAAAGTTGTTATACGTTTAAAATACACACACACACATAACAGTCTCATCTCCACTGCCAAAAAAACCCTCTATGCCTTTCCAAATCCACTGAATCTATTATCTAAATGAACTATGCTGTGCAAATCATTTATGCCCCTGCTGGTTGAAATGGCCAATAAGTCCGCCTGTTGAACAACACCTCCCCTATTAAACTTCCTAGTATCTGCTTTGTAATTCCTGATTCTAAGTTTAAAAGCTGTAGTGCGCTACCTACATACTGTTTATTTAAAACCTTATAGCTAAGCAAATATACTACATTACTGGAATCACAATCAAAACTGCCGTTGATGCAATAACATCTTTCTCCTCCAACCCCCTCCCGCTTGCCTGAAGAGTGTCTCCCTCCTCCTGCAATCTGCATACTTTACTTTTGATATACTCAAAACAACCTGTATCTACTTCCTCATGTACAAATTCCATTCTAATACTAATTAGTTTATCCGTAAGTAACCTGTGTTTTGCACAAACAATTGGTAAACCCTGACCATGGTGTTAGAATAAAACTCAAGAAACTCAGGTAGCTTCTTTGCAACAACTTCATAGTTAGAAATTGCTCATCTGCCTACAACATTAGGGGGGCGCTTGTGAACCTTAACAAATAGAATTGCCTAGATGTGAATCATATCATTTTTTTAATATTTGTAGGAATTCAGGGATTTTCTGGAGGGATCTGTTTTATGCATTTCATACTACAACAGCTTGCAATTTTAGGGAGTGTAGGAGATTTGACTCCATGTTGTCATGGATTTGTGAACCAACACCTCAATGGTTGAACTTTCTGGCATATATGTGCATAATAAAACTTAAAACTACATTAAGAAATAGATTAAAAAACTATATAAAGTCACTTAAAATGCCTTGAGTCAAGCTATGAGCTTTTGTTTAAAAATCCCTTATCAAGTCTGTTAAAAAGCTAAGAAATAAGATTAACTCTACGAGCTCTATAACACACGTCCGAACTCGACGAGCGACGAGCGAAGAAAACCAGATTATGAGTTGGGCTCAAGGTGACCTGATGTCGTTTGTAGCCTATAAATACCATTTCTACATTAGTCTGTGCAAGTCCTATGACTATGTGGATAGCACATGATGCCTGAAAAACAATAGACGACCAACCCACATGATTAATTTGAAAACATCACGAGCTAAACATACGAGGTAATCAAGTAATCGTTTGACTCGTTTACAAACAACACCTAATTAAACTTTGTGCATGGTCACAGAACCTGTAGCCATATCTACTGGATAGTACAACATTGCCAGCTATAGCACCCAACTTTAACTTCATGCCTGTTTTAATATTGAATAGTTTGGTATTTATTTCAATGAGGTTGTTTCAGTATTAGTTTACATTGAGTTGTTTTGTGTTTTTTTAATTTCTTAAAATCCGATTAGGATCCAATAAAATGGCCACCGTCAATAACTGGAGACTTTAAGGTAAGCGGTCTTGATCAACGTCAAGTTATATATATTATCGTATAAATGTACAACGCAGATGGAATGTGCATTGGTCGAAAAAATAGTGGGAACAAAAGTAATCCGATTTTGTACCCAGTTAGAGATTTTTTGAACTTCTTTGCTAACATTGAACGGATCTTCCTTTGAATTTCAAATGACCCCACTACATTCGACATTGCATTGCTATATAAAGTTGTCTGTCAGCTTCTTACACATCTCTAATTGTTCAATGTTGCAAAATGGAAATTTGATATTGTATTCAAGCACTACTATAGGGGGTTCCCTAAGATGTGAATTTAGTAAATGTAGTAATTTAGATAATGTTAGTGTGAGGACCTGGCCAATCATCTTATAGAAGAACCTGTTGTCTGGCAAACGGCATATTTCAAAGGATTCAGATTCTCACGTGCTGTATTAAGATCAATTTTGCGTAAAACAAACGGAACAGAAAAGAAGCTGAGTCTTCTGGAAATTTACGTCTCTTCTAGAGCTTTATCTTAATTCTAGTCGTAGATAAATAATGCTCAACTGCTTTATTGTAGATAGGTAAGAGAAATTTTTGCGTTTGTTTATGTCAAACAAAATGAACGACCAATAAAAAACCACAGAAGTCCCTTAGAACAGATATTGCATTCTAATGGAGATAGATAACCATAAGCTGTCTGGTCTGATTCTAAACTAGCCACAAATTTAGCTAAATAGAAATTAATCTAAAAGGAGGATTCAGTTTTGAAAAGATTTGGGTATCCAGCTGCGACCTAGCTTGTATAGACGTGACTCCGGTTCAATGTATCCTTAATGATATTTTTTTTTTCTTTCCCTCATTTTAAGTTTTCCCTAGCTTGGTTACTTCAGTTATTCATTCACTGGACTTTTTTATAATTATTTGTTTTCATTCTATGAAAAGGAGGCAATACTACTATGCATGAAGCTATATTTTACAAAATCTATTGCTTTTTGTCATTTTTAAAAAACCTAAAATTTCGCTGGAAGATATCACCCGAAAAACGTATAAATGCCTAACACATTACATTCACATGTTTCCATAGATGGAATGCTAGTGAATATAATTTGAAATTGAATTCTATCGATAGAAAGGATGCCCTGGTAGAATTGTAATTAGGCCGTCATACTATTCACATTACTATTAAAGTAATCGTAGATATTAATAAGATGGGATAAACGTTTCCTTCAAGTGTACGAACGATGGGTACACACATAATACATTGGTACGAAATTACGATACATAAGCGCTATTCCTAAAGTACTAGGTAACAGTAGTAGTGATTAACCTATGGAGAGGAAAGAATACGAGTAACAGTATTGGTAGGAAATAGGAGGGGACTTTGCCCGAGTGAAATCAACCTAAAAACTTGTAAGTATTCTGATTAGGAGGGGCTACTATTATGGTTGTAAACAAGTGTTGCTAATTCTAAGTTTTCGGTAAGTTTAACTTCATACCAGAACGATTGTGTTTTTGCCTTTGACGATCAGGTATATTTACTAGCAGTGCAACTAAAAACATTGGGAGCCGTTACCGAATTTTAGATCTTTGGAGATGAATAGACGAATGCTACACGTTCTAGTACTTGTATGTTGATGGCAAAAGAAGTAGCTCTGATCGAATATGCATGCCTTAAAGGGAGACTTCTTTAAGGATAATCAGTGAGAGCTGAAAATGAGTACTAGTCAGTGTGCTAGTTATGTATAAAAAAAGCTTAAGGTTTGAAGTTGATACAACGTGTAGTATAGAAATACATAGGCCTACGCACAAGGTGAACGCGAAAGGTAACATAAGCCATGTTCACACTGGTGTTTCAAATAGTTTAAAACTTTCATCATCTGTACTTTCTTTGTACATTTTACATCAAGATTTATTAGTCTATTTATAGAAGAAGCAATATTTGTGCCTGAAGATTCTAACGACTCATTAATTTGTCGTTGTGTCATGAACAACTGTTTGCCATCCCCACACAAAATCAGTTTCAAGTAGCTGTCCACATCCCGCACCCAGACACCAAATTTCTATCTGCGTAGGAATCAAGAAGATTCACATCGAAAACACTTAAATCTGGTTATCGCCAACCCCAAGCTAAGGGGGTGGGGGTACAATGAGACTCTCTCCTCTTGATGGAATCTTACCCACACCTTGTCAAAGTGTTAGCAAGTACTTTTTTGATTTAATTTTTATTATCAGTCAGAGCCTCTAAAGTCTGCTTCTTACCAGCCCTCTACCAGCTTCAGAGATAAATTTTAAACTGCAATAGTGAAAATGTGATTTTGGACCATTATGGCCAAACATGGAAATTTTCCAATTCAATTTTCAATTTTATTTCACTTTTACTGAAAGGCCTTAAGATTTCTGTTCTAACAAGACCTCAACCAGCTTCAGAGACCAATTTAAGGCCAAGATATGGTGAAAAATGTGATTTTGGACCAATATGCCCAAATATGGAAATTTGGCACCAGACCCTTGAAAAACTGATTTTTTAAAAATTTCATTGCCTTTCCTGTAAGGCCTTGACATATTGTTTCTAACGAGCCCTCAACCACTTTCAGAGGCCAATTTAATGCTGAGATACGTTGAAAAATGTGATTTATGGCCAACATGCCCAAATATGGAAATTTGGCACCAGACCTTTGAAAAATTAAAATTCTTGGATTTTTTTTCATTTGTCCTGAAAGGCCTTAAAATTTCGCTTCTAACAAATCCTCAACCATTTTCAAAGACAAATTTTTGGCCACGATTTAGCTTTCTAGGAATTTTATTATCCACAAGACTTATCACCTTAATTTTAATTCTGAACAAGTTGTTTTGGCTAGTTTTGACATTAAATCACTTTTCACTAATGTACCCCTTTGTTTAATGATCGCCTTTTCTTCTCATCAACTTTTCCATGGTTTTTCATGTCATTAGTTTTCATAGAATCATTTTTTACTTGATAACGTCCTTTATGAACAGGTAGATGATGTTGCAATCAGCCAATTATTTACTGATATATTCTTGACTCATCTTGAACACAAGTGAATGAAGAATTTTTCTTTTATACAGAAGATACTCTTCCAACCTTTTCTGGGGTTGCTTTCATCACATCTTCCCAAACTGGCTTATCTGGCTTTTGGGCAGGTAACAAAGATTATGTAGTTTTAAAAAGTTCTCATATGTACACTTAGACCAACGTATTACATATTTTGTAACAGGAACAAGGGATGGCCTAATATGGAACTTTTATAATGGTAAGAGGTATGTACCATACCCATTGTCGTATGCCTTTATGTAAGTAATTACCAAGAATGTATTCTACCAAAGACAACAACAAATTATTGTTGTTATCATCAGCTTTACGTCGAAAGGGCCAACAATAAAATAAATGCAGGTAATAACTGTAGGTAAGCAAGTGCGTTAACAAAGCCCACTCAAGACAATCAAAACCCAATGAACTATTCTTTCAGCATCTTGTAAAATACGAGACCTTTGACATATACTGTATGGGTTACAATCTATACTAATGTGCTCTACTTGATCATTCAATCACAAATAGTATTGTTATGGCAGCCAATAATATCAAAAACGTGCGACGACTTTTGTTGAAAACTAAAAATCAGCGCCCTATTTTGCTGTTCTAGCAACACCATTCCACGTTTCAGGAACATAGGTACCTTTTGTTTGGTGATGTAACTCACTTATCAAAGTAAAAAGATAATAGTTAGAGACGAATAACAACATCATTTTAAATTGTCGATACTGAAACATGCAAATATCTTTAGTCATAACACCAAGATACATACATAACTGTGGTGTATAAATCTTTGCAAAACTTGACGAACGAGTTTTATTTTACTGTACTTTCTTGTCTTGTCTTGAGTTATCCATTAGTTGACAAGGAACGTTCACGACATTTGTACAACACGATGTTTGCTCAATTACTGCAGCCAGAAGCTCTGATCCCTAAAAGCCAGTGTCCTCCAGAAAAGTCTTGATCGTAATATGAGTAAGTTCGTATACTTTCTTTTCTTGAGTCACCCATAACTTAACAGGAAACGTTTACTTCGTTTGCATATTTCTAAATTTGATCGGAATTAAACTGTTCGAGTTTGTTTTTCGCAAAGTTTGTAGCCAATTATTAAATGATACAGATTGCAATAGAATTTTTTTTGAGGTACGTTCTTTTTTTATATCCGGCTTTTGAATTGAGTAGGATTGTTCATTTTCTGAACTCATTATGACTAAGTGTTAAAATTTGATGTCTTAAAATTTATCACATCCCTTGTATTCAATCAGTTTTTTTTGGTCTCATTTTACTCTGAAACTAATGGTAACTGTTCATGCTTTCCATTTGATGTCTTTGTTAACAAATGTAGAGTGAAGTATCATAAAGACAAATATAGAGTACAGTAGGGTAAACATTGCTTTTGAGTAGAAGTAGGAAAACGGCATTTTTAAAAGACTTGATGGTTTAATGTATATATGCAGATAGTTTCAGCATTTCATTTGCTGTCTTTCTTAATAAATGCGGAGCGAATTATAGGCAAGATAAACATAGAGCGAGAAAAAGAGTTTACATTATTTTTGAGTAGAGAGTGGAAACTGCAATTTTGAAAGATAGTTTAATGTTACTATGCCAACAGTTTCCACATTTCGTCGCATACACTTCCTTGAAAATGTTAAGTAAAGTAAAACCTTTCAAGTTTCTGGACGGAGGCAGACGTGATGCAACGAAGAGATGGAATCACTCCATTCGATACCCATTCGCGAGCACGGGATTTGTAAAACCTCAAATGCTTTGTGTTTCGGTAAGGGGTAAATGCAATTTCGAATATTCGAATTGATTTCACGAAAACATGCAACGGGCAGCAACAATAGTTAATGGCATAAAAATAATGCAGCTAAAGTTCTAAGACAAGTAAAAATGGGAGGTTAGAAAATGGGCTTAAGAACATGTAACAGGGGCAGCAGAAATAAAAAAGAGGTATGTATGTATGTATGTATGTATGTATGTATGTATGTATGTATGTATGTATGTATGTATGTATGTATGTATGTAGTTATCCAGCGGTCTATCCACCAATCTATCTTTTGTGGTTAAGGAAATACCACTCTCATCAACTGTTCATCAACAGTTCGACTTCTATTGTCTTCTTCAGCTCACTGGCTGCACAAAAAAGAAATTAATGACGTCCATGATCTACTCACACAAAAATATGCATTCCCGTAATCATCCATTAACTGATCACTTTTAGGTTTATTCTTGTTATATAATGCGTAGAGATAAAATTGACGTTCCTGAAAAAAAGAGTAAAAAGAAAACGATAAATGCAATAACTCCGCAATATATGGCGAACAATACCATCAACTGCCTTTAACATTATGGACGACTGTGTCTCATTTTTGTTTCAAGAAATAATTAATCGATCAACTTATCTACCAATAAACACCCTAATCAATGAAGTGACAAACACTAAGTGGTACAGCAAAGACATTGTGTACCTTAAAGCTTTTTCATCAGACACTTCTCATAAAAGAATCGTCAGAAATTGTCGAACGCACGAAAGAATAAAACAAAAAGAATTCGTTTTCTCATTGGGCCTATTGAATTAATCTAGATGTAGTGGACGCTGAGTGGTCAAAAAAACGCAAGCCATGCAGGCAGTACAAATTCTGATTGAATCCTTCAATAATACAATTGGCATTATTCTTCCGTACGTTTTATTTCAATAACTTCTGACGATTGTCTTCAAAAAAGCTTTTAGGTATACAATGTGTTCGCCATTCTTGTTGTTTTCCGCAAAGTAACTGATTAACAATTACTTTGTTATTTATGTCAATTTTGACGTATAAGGATCCGATAACTTGTTCTGACAGCTATAAAAGACAAACAAGCCCTAAAACACACCTTCCCCTGCCTAGGTCATGCACTGAGAGAGCAATAATATGAGGTATATAGGATCCCATCTGCTTCGAAGTCTCTCATTAAAAAAACCTGAGCAGTGGGCCCGATATTGAAACTACCCTAAAAAATCCTAGAGAAACCACCAAACTGGCCAACTAATAAATAAAAGGCAGCTGGGGCGTCCAAGGACAACGGCCCTCAATTTAGGCTACCGGAAAGAGAAGTAAGCCATGAGGCAGGCTTAACCGCCCAGTATGACCGCAACACGCGTATTTGGAAAGAATCTGCCATCAATGAGAACAGATACTACATCCATTTCTTGCCAAAAGGCCGAGAAAGCCCATCCGTTTAGCGCCGCCCCTATCTGCCTATGATATTTGTAAGCGTCATGACTGAAACACATCCTTTCTCCTAAATATGTAATACCTAATATAAGAATTTAAACTTTTACTTCAGAATGTCAAAATGTTTTAGCTGAGTATCGGGCTGCCGAATGATAACCCCTCCAGGCACGTGCAAAATTGTTAATACCTATCACTCAATGTTAAATTGAAAATTGCAGCTTTACCTCTGCATTCTCCTCTGCCGTTCGGGACCTTTGCAGCTGATTCTGCCATGTGTAAAAGCACTAAAAATAATGATAGGAAATAGTGTGATAAAAACTCTTTCAACATAATGGAATCGGTGACTATTATACAGAATGTGAGTTAAGAACCAGGATGTATTGAACAGGTTTTAGAGGATAAGAAGGAAACGACAAATTTCCCTAAATCTACGATAAAAGTAATGGCAATTAAATATGATATTGATAGAGATGATACTAATTGTCATCAACATGATGTTAATGATGACGACGATGGTGATAATGATGATGATGATGACGATGACAACGACGATGATGCTGCTGCTGATGATGACGATCACTGTTTGTAGTCAAATGACCACTGTTTATTGTTTAATGACTGTTGTTTGTAGTCAAATGGCCACTGTTTGTTGTTCAATGACCATTGTTTAGTATCAAATGGCAATTGTTTGTTATTAAATAAGCACTATCTATAGTTAAATGGCCATTGTTTGTTGTTAAAGGGCCACTGTTTATTGTTAAATGACAATTTTTGTAGTCAAATGGCAACTGTTTGTAGTCAAATGACCACTGTTTATTGTTAAATGACTGTTGTTTGTAGTCAAATGACCACTGTTTGTTGTTAAGTGACCATTGTTTAGTATTAAATGGCAATTGTTTGTTATTAAATAAGCACTATTTATTGTTAAATGACTATTGTTTGTTGCTAAATGGCCACTGTTTGTAGTCAAATGACCATTGTTTAGTATTAAATGGCAATTGTTTGTTATTAAATAAGCACTATTTATTGTTAAATGACTATTTTCTGTTGCTAAATGGCCACTGTTTATTTTTAAATGACTATTGTTTGTAGTCAAATGGCCACTGTTTGTAGTCAAATGACCACTGTTTATTGTTTAATGACTGTTGTTTGTAGTCAAATGGCCACTGTTTGTTGTTAAATGACCATTGTTTAGTATTAAATGGCCACTGTTTGTTATAAAATAAGCACAATTTATTGTTAAATGACTATTGTTTGTTATTAAATAAGCACTATTTATTGTTAAGTGACTATTGTTTGTTGCTAAATGGCCACTGTTTATTGTTAAATGACTATTGTTTGTAGTCAAATGGCCACTGTTTGTAGTCAAATGACCACTGTTTATTGTTAAATGACTGTTGTTTGGAGTCAAATGGCCACTTTTTGTTGTTAAATGACCATTGTTTAGTATTAAATGGCCATTGTTTGTTATTAAATAAGCACTATTTATTGTTAAATGACCTACACTAACTACCACTACAACTACTTACCTACACTAACTACCACTACCTACACTACAACTACTTACCTACACTACCTACTACTAACTACACTACTTACTACTACCTACACTACTTACCTACACTAACTACTACTAGCTACACTAACTACCTACACTAATTACCACTACCTACACTACAACTACTTACCTACACTACCTACTACTAACTACACTACTTACTACTACCTACACTCACTACTACTAGCTACACTAATTACCTACACCAACTACCAATACCTAAACTACAACTACTTACCTACTACTAACTACACTACTTACTACTACCTACGCTACTTACCTACAACTAACTACTACTAGCTACACTAACTACTACTAGCTACACTAACTACTACTAGCTAAACTAATTACCTACACTAACTACACTACAACTACTTACCTACACTAACTACTACTACCTACACTACCTTCCACTAAGTACTATTAACTACACTACTTACCTACACTAACTACTACTACCTACACTAGCTTCAACTAACTACACTACTTACAACTTACTACTACTACCTACACTAACTACCACTAACCTACACTAACTACCACTACCTACACTAGCTAGTGCTACCTACACTACAACTACTTACCTACACTACAACTACTTACCTACACTAACTACAACTAGCTACACTATCTACCACTACAACTACGTACCTACCTTAACTTACTACTACTATCTACACTAGCTACAACCTACCTAGAACTGCCTTGCTACTCTAATACAATCTATCCTACAGCGTATACTGTCGGTCTGTCTGTCTGTCTGTCTATCTAGACTAAAGAAACCTACCTGCCGTCACTAACTACCACTATCGTCCTACACTGTCCTATTTACAACTAACTACTCTCCTATCTTCTACGGCATCTCTGCACCATGTCTGTACTTGCATTTCAAATCCTCTCTTCTTGGTGATACTTTCTAACTTTCAATTGGCTTTGGAGAGACAGATCTGCCGGATGGCAGGCCGTCCTTGGTAAAGTCACATGTTTAAATGAACAATATAATGTTTGAAGCTTCTTAATAGAGATAAACATCAGTTATGGAATTGCTTCCTTTCTGCCACTTTAGGTTAATTTGCTACCAAGGCAGCTGCTGATAAAATATTCGTGCAGATAGAGATTTGAGTAAAGAATGTAATATTGCAAAAGAAAGCAAATGGCGGCAATGGGAACATCTTTTAACTGTTTAAATAGACTTAATGTACTTTGTTAGGACAGTGTAGTTAAAGATGTCTAATTAGTCTTACATATTGAGTTTTAAGACTTATTCTACCTGAAATATATGTTCATGGAGAGTGAGGGAGAAACAGACATTTCATAAAAAATTGCTGTTGCTTGGAGAAGGTTTGTGATCAAGGAGTTTTTCTCAAATAAAGATGATATTACATTTGCTGCATTTTTCCAAACGATGTCTTGACCAACGATCGTGTTTCATTAAGATCTATAATGAAATTTACGGTTCTTTCTGGCAGTTGGAATCCATCGTTAAGGCCATGTTTTGTTTTTGACGATTGATGCTTGGTTTTTCCAATGTGATGTCATAATTAATCTGTTTCTGCGGTAGTAAATTGTGACGTCATCACTTTAGTACTCTTTGACTTATGGTGATAACGTTACCAGGGCAACCTTACAAAATGGGCAACGCAATTATAAAAGTCTCTTCGGGTCTAATAAATAGTTATTTTTACTTTCACATCTTACCGCGAATTTCAAAGGAGTTAACTTGGGTGTGGTCTATGTATTTGGCTTATAATATGTAGTCTTCTCTAATACGTAGGCAGGTGTTTGTTGAAAAAGAAAGTCTTTGCCTCCGTTATGTTCTACCCGTCTAGAGGAAAATTTACGCTTAATTAAGCCAGCCCCAACCCCATTTACGGAATTCTCAGGTGCATGGCTGTATGTTACTAACAAGCTTTCCAAAGTTTGTGTGGACAGCTTATTTATTTCCAAGTAAGTCCAGAAACAAGAACCAAATCATTGGCAGCTACCGATCAGCAAGTATTACATTTCGAGCGAACAGAAAAGAACAGCATTCAAAAGGTATCGGAGGCATCTTCATGAACGCGGAACAAGCCATTATCGGTTCAGCTTCTTTTCAGATGTCAAACGCCGTGTCTCACTAACGCTTTCTGTCTTCTTCTCAAGGAACAGCTTAATTTTCTGCTGTGAAAGCTTGAATCCTGCAGTCACTGAAGCTTCATAGTCAGTTTGTGTTAAACTTAAAAGTGTTATCGTTGTGCAACTGAGTGTACTGTAGCTGATGATTGCCGAAAGGGCATTGAATAGGTTTCTGTTGTTAGTAATTTTTCTAAAGAACAGCTGTGCTGTTGGCTTGTTAGAGACATACATTTATGTCGTCGACATGAAAGTGGGGAGTGGTAAGTGTTCTATTGTTCGTTAATAGTAGACTTTATTGTTTTCTTTGACAACAAGGAGAGGAATGTGGTGTAAAAATTGGCATTTCTTGTGAAGTTGGTAAAATTATGTACTCAAGTCAAAGTAGAATGTTATTTCGAACTTAGTGTATCTTTTTATACGGCGACAGCATAGGAAATATATACTAGTAATAAATTGAGATTTTAAACAATACATGTAAATTGATTAAGTGGTCTAGAAGACAATGTCCTTTATCTTTAATTATGTTACGCAAGATATCAAATATTTATAAGTAACTGTAAAATCAGTGAAGGTAATATATCTGTTTCAAGTGTCATGAGGTTTTCTTCATGATGTGATTTGTGGCTTCTGGGCTGTTTGACCTTTCACGTGGTTTTAAAACAACCAACAATCACGACCCCATATAAAGTGAGTAATCTTGCCATTGTAAAAAGCATGTATATCGTTTGATACTTGTTGCTCCCGAGCAAACAGTACCAATACGTTGGTGGAGGGTCTGTAAACATTTTTGCAAAGTAATGTTTTTCTCGGACAAAGAGAAGAAAAGAAAACACGAAACAAGAAAGAAAAAGAATAGAAAAAAGAAAAGGAAAAAAAAAATTTGTAACTTAGAAATATTTAAACTACCCTTTACTTTTGCTCTGCTGGAGCTCAGAGAAACGCTCAAGACCGCAAGATACCCGGTAGGAGATATTAAAGACTAAGTTGAATTTCTTTGCAGGGACGTACCCACTGCGGAACACTGCGGAACACCAATGGCAACTGCCCTGCACCCCAAAACTGGCGCTAAACCAGCAGTATTGCCAGGCAAAGACTCTTCCAGGGCTGACCCGGCTAGCGGCAGAACACTTCCTACCCGGACAATTTACTTCAATTCTCAATCGGCGGAAATCATCCTGGCGGGGAGTTATCTGTGTGGGAATTATGCAGGTAGCAACCATCCTGGATGCGAGTTTTCCGGGAATTATACGGGCGGGAATAATCTACGAAGGAATCGTCTAAGTGGGAACTGTCCGGGTGGGAATTGTCCGGGTGGGAACTGTCTTGGCAAAGACCCGGCTGTGTTCTGCATGTGCACGTGTAAATATTGGCCGCGACCACAGTTTTGTAATATTTAATGTGTTTTTCAAATTAAAATTCAATATTATAAAGATGGAATTCCTGTCAACTCACGTAAATGCTCTTGTTCCTGCTTAATTTATAATTAAATGTTCAATATCTTCATTTCATTGTTTCTAACGAAGTAAGAGCAATTAAAGAATTCAAAGTAATTAATGAAATGGATAGCCAAGGTATTGTTTTAAGGTTCTTTAATCAAGGAAGGTCTGACAGACCACATTCGTGTTTGGCATAGTGCTTTAAATAGTTTGCCCAAAAATGTATACAACTTTTCAAGGAGGGCAGGTATACTTGGAGACATGATTCCACTCTTCTGAACCTTTTCACCTTTTTGCACTTCAAGGGTGATTTAGATGTCTATGCAGACATCTCTGGATACAGATCGCCGTCCATAATTACTGGAGACCACGGAAGGCTAGGCATGCTGATACGCAAGGGTGATAATTTGTACATTCGCCAACTTACAGTTGGTTACGAAAGTAATCTCTTGATTAATGCCAACAGGAAACGTGAGAAGTACCACAAACTCTGTACGCTACTGAAGTCGTCGTATTCTATCAAATTTGTAAACTTAAGCATGTGTGCTATCGTTCAAAATCGTTAGGGGAATTTTTGGGTTGCATCGGTCTTAGTAAAGGAGAATCCTTCTATATTTTTAAAAACATTGACTTGCTGTTGCATTCGTGCCACCTACTACTTGTTTTGTTACAAGGATAAAGGATGGGACACTCCAGATCTGTTAACCTGGCAATAACATCCTAGTTTGTAATGTTAGCGTGTTGCAGATATACTATTTGTTTTAGAAAAGAAAGATTAGAAGAGAGGGTGAGTATGAACTTCTTCTGAAGAATGATCACATTTTGCACTACATCGGCAAGCTTGGCGGACAAGGAAGTGTGGACTTCATCATCAGCAAATGGATTGTACCCAAACGAGTTACTGTCAAAGGCGCCTTGGACAGGATCGTTACTGCTGTATTACAACTAAATAAACAATACAGAATACAATTAAGTGTATGCTCCAACAGCAAGCTATTTGTTGCAGGACCGACACTTTGCAATTCTCTGATTTAAGTATCCACGTAAAATTAGAAATTCTACTCAAGTAATCAGACTTGTAAAATTGTATGAGTATCTTTATTTCTCTGGTATTCAGAATGCTATTGTGTTGTCGTATATGGCCAATTTGGTTTTATCTATTGGGATGGACGATAATAATGCACACTTGTATCATACTGTGGCTTTTATTTCGTTTCTCTGCTTTGTTGTATGGCGACAGTTCCTGCTTGTTCAGTTTCAATCTGAACCCTAGCCTTAACCTGACCTTTGCTATAGTCAATACAAAGTATAAAAAGGTTAATCGACCAAACGCTCGGTTTACTGTATCTCCATCCTGCTAAAGTAGACAAATCATATTCTTAGTGTGGCAATTTTATAGTTTCAATTAGAATCAGAGATTTAGCGATAATCATATCGTTTTCTACGTTTATAACGGAAAAGTAATATGACGATGAAATTTGATTAGATTGTTGCAGTAAATATGTAGCGACTGACAGGAAAGAATTCCCCGTTAATCTGGTAAGTTGAGAACATCGAGTAGTTGGTAATTTGATTCAAAATAATGGATGTATCTCTCTCTCTAAGTGCCTTGCTCCTTCAAAGCGTTGGCTGTCATGGTCCTCCACTCTACCCTGTTCATAGACGTCTTCATCAGTTCCTTAACTTCCACTGGATGTATAAAAGGACGGATACTGGTTTACATTCGATCAAAATACCCATAAAGAATACACAAGTTTGAAACAACTAAAGAGTGACAGTAACGAAATTTCGAGGCTATGTTACCGTAAGAATGCTTAAAACTCAAATAACCTCGTTCCTACGGAGTATTTATAATGATGGAACCAGTAGTCATCAGATGAACTCAAGAAAACTCCTGAATTCCTGTTTGCCCACATTTACACTAAGATTTTTTAAGTGAAGGAGGTCCATAGAAGAAACTGTCGAAGATAGGTCCACATTGATCTCATTGTACTCGAGCTGTAGTTCGTCAGTGTGAATTGTGTCAGTGTGCGTTTTCCGCCTGGCATTTCACTTGTTACAATTGTGAAGAACTTAGTTGGAGCCGCGAGTAACTGCTTCAGATTTTCAATTATCACACACCGGGGTTTATGAGATATTCCGTAACCGAAAATCAACGGGATTTCTCAAAAGGTATCAGGAAAAAAGCTCGCCTGGAAAAATCCCCACTTTTAAAGAAAACATTTAGATGTTGAATCTTGACGAGAAAATCGGGAGCTGATGGTAAATGTAGGGGGCTAAGCCTCCTCTAGCCCTCTCCGTAGCTATGGGCCTGGCTTATGACTCATTTCACGTAGCTTTATTTACATGTACAATGACTCTATTCCGGTAGAAATTTGGAAGATGGTAGTATAAAAGTTAAGCTGAAGTGACTTTGTCATACTTTACATATGTACTCTGCATTGATAAGTCAAATACTTAATTATTATCGCTTTGCACTAAATAGGATTGATTTCTTTCCCTGTGCTCTGTATTCGCCGCATCGTATTTAAGAATTTTACAACGAACCAGATGATTTGTAAATTCGAGGTAGGCCCTACAAAGAACAACACCAATATTTCACTTTACATATTGCAAAAGGTACGAATAGCTCGATAATGATAGAAGACGTGGCCCGTGAAAATCTCAGCAGCCAGGGTCTTCTTTGTCCTTTCATTCTCCTTTATTTTCCACTATATTCTTCTTATCCCTCCTCTCTCTGCAGTGAGTCTGCATTTTCCTCTCGACAAGAATATCTACTCCCCTACAGCTTTTCCTCCTCTATCTGTAACTCTGTTCAGCTTTCCACTCGGTACAAAGAAAATTTCTTACATTTTTACTCCTCTGATATTCCTTACATTTGACACTCAAAGCTGAAAAAATCAATAAGCGCTGTTGTATAGTTAAATAACCTGTGGTCTTGTTTCTAAAACATGAAGCAAATCCAAGTGTTCTATTTCCATTCAAAAAATCCAAATTGTAAGCCACGGTGCGTTGTATTGCTATTGGTGATTACGAGAAGGAAGAAATAAATTATGATGACAACGATCTTCTAGCAGTGGATCTTGGTCTTCAACTTACGAATCAATAACCAGTTTACTCAAGCGCAAGAAATTTTAAATAACGGGCTAAACTTTACCTGAAAAGAGGAGTTTCCATGTTTAAGAAAGCTTTCTCCAATTTCTCAATGCACTGATTTCATGCGGGCAGCTTTGAAAAGAAAACAACGTGACAGCCTCGTTGCTATGATAATCTCGTTTTCATGACAACCAGCATCTCGCAAAACCAATCCCGTGGAGCAAAGAAGACAGAAGTGGTATGGGCACATGATGAGACTACCAGACAAAACACCAGCCAAAAGAGCCCTGAAAGATTACCAAAGATATGTCAAAAAGCCCAGAGGGAAGACTAAAACAACATGGCTTGAAACTATAAAGAAAGATGCGAGTAAAATTAAGGTGATGGTAATACGTGGTGGCAGGCTACAGGAAATCGGCACAGAGTAAGCTGCACAAAATAAAATCATGTGGTAAAACCTGAATTCCTAGGAAACGAAAAGGCATATTAGAGAGAGAGAATCCCATTGCATCAGTTCACCGGACATCTAATCATTTGCTCAAAAAGTAAACTCGATGAGGAATTAGCCAACATTAAGACCATTCTGCAAGAACATCAACATTGCATTGTCATTTCCAATCAAATTGCCAAGTTTTCGTTTGACCCAAAATATGGCCCTATGCATAAAAAGAGAGTCCTGGCGCCGACTTCGACTGACGATGTGCTACTAGAGCCCTGCACTTCAACAAAAGAACCCAAATTAATACCTAAAGATGTGCCAATCGAAAGCTCTGGGCCAGACGAATTTTCCGTGTTTGGGATGCACGTTGCTAATGAGCTTCGATGTGTTAAATATGACTATGCTCTCCAGGTTGCCAAATTCAAGATCAATCAAATTCTATTTGAAGCATGTACTGGGGTTTACGATAGCCCTCAGGTTACTATAACTGATTATCGTCATGTATCGGATACGCCTATGGACAGTTTTAATCAGCCACGTGTGTTCACACAATCGTCATCTCATGTGCCTGGATCTTCTTCACAGATATCGTACTCTAAGTAAAGGACGGAAGTGAGGCTGTATCAGTGTAATCCGTGGATGCTGTACTGACCTTGAGGTTCCAGTGGCATAGCCAATGGGGTAGCGGGAAGTGGGATATGCCTCCTTGGGCCTCCAAACGCCCTCTGTTTCACTCTTCGATAGTAAAACTATTCATCCAAGCCACTGGTGCGTATAAAGAGCAAATGACCTGGGGATCCTGACACCCTCCGTTCGACTATCGATTATTTTTCAGTATTCCACGATGTACTATAGATCTAATGTGCAGTGCATGCCGGTAAAATGCGTTTATGGACATATAGGTTCGCAAATGTTCTCAAACAGGCCTCAAATCCACGTAGGGCGTGCCTTAGGGGTAATGTCGAGATCCTGCAAAGGTTCCTGGATCTTTCCCTGATGCATTTCACTAATTTGAATACCAGTGCTCTAGTAATTAACCATCCAGCCTGACCGAATCGTATTCCTTTCCAGATAAAAATTATGCTTATATGCAGTACCATCGAAACCAACCACCATGTAAGAAAAGGCCCTCTCTAATTTAACCAAATTAACTGAATATTTCTAGTTTGAATACAAATGCTAGACTTAAGTATACTTAAAGGTAGGCTACAGTTTCCCTCTCCGAAAATTCTTAAATGAAATGACTGAGACCGAAATAAACGAGATCAAAATGATTTGGAGACCGTAGTGACTTAAGACCAAAATAATGGAGAGATGATGAGACTAAAGTCAGCTCGTCATGGCAAGAAAAACCATTTGGTACTGACAAAAGAATGTTTAAATAGCCCTAGACCGCCTGCTGTTATATGGAGATACAAAATAAAATATTTTATATTATTTTTACCTGGGAACTCTTTAGACCCAACGCATTTCGCTAATTGGCACTTGACAAAACTAGGAATGTAATACCAATGTCACTGAATACTGAATACCGAATATTATCTTAGGTTTTTCTTAATAGGTACTGTTTAAGCACGCATTTCTCAATAGCCCTAAAATTTGTTGTAGAAGAGTATGTATAAGTATGAAGCTACAGACCTTGAGCTAGTGATAAAACCTAAGACATGTTGCTAGACGTCTGATTTTCAAGAAATTTACATGGTACATATTTTGGGTAACTATTGCCATTTACGTAGGACAAATACCCACATCAACAAGTGTTAATACATACAAGATATTAGTTATGACTTGCAAGGGCTAAATAGACATATAGCAGAAATCCTTTTGAAAAAGATTCCTTGTATTACAAAATTTGTAGATAATATTTGATAACGAAATCATTAGTGAAATGTCATTGACCGGTTTCGTTTCACCCTCATCAGCAAAGAAAGAGTTGGCGCCTACAAATTGTCAGTAGGTCTTTACGATTGTCCAATCAGGGGTCGAAAAATGTTTGCTTCGATCCCTTTCTTTGTTTGCGAGTTATCATAAATGATGCTTGAATGTTTGAACAACTCGTTCTTTTCGTTCTCAGATCTGAACAGTGTTTCTATATTGACAAGACGAATGTAGACAGTGCAAAATAATATCAAACTTCTGATGTTCATGAAATTATGCCGTCACACTTCAGTACTCTATTCATACGTCATAATCTGTAGGTTTGCATAATTTTGCATCATTTATATTACCTCTTTCTTTAGTGGTATTCAAAGTTTACTTGTTAATTCTTAGGTGAACTTGAAATTCTTGACTATATGAAAAATATGAAGGTATCAAAGAATACGAAAACAGCAGAACCGGCTGTAAGAAAAAAGGTGAGTTTCTGAGAAGAAAATAAAATCTTACCATTGAAGCTTGGCGATCATGTGTCACAAAGAAAGCAATATCCAAATAACATTAGTTATATCGCCGTTTGTGAATTTTTATTTGTTTATTCAGGACCTTTGGTCCACAGTCGTTTTCACAGTAGGACTCAATTTTGTCGAAAAGTATGAACTCTAAACCATCGTCTTTTTCTGCATTAACGCTCCAGCGGAACTTAGCTCTTCCTTAGATTAGCGCTCTGTTGAACGAGCGACGACTTTGGAGCAAGTAAAAGGAAAGGAAATCAGCGTTTTCCACGCAGAAGTGCCCCCCCCCCCTCTAAGTTCTTTATGGGGTGCTTGTTCGGATAAACTACGTTTATCAAAGACTGCTATTTGGAAACTAAGAAAATTGGTTAAATTTTATCACTGACAGTAGTTCTTTTCAAAAGACATCAAGGTACAAGTACTTTTAGGTAAAAAATTCTGAGGGTATATTCTCGCATTTATCACTTTTTCTTGTACGTTCCTGTCTCCAATAGGCCCCTACTTGGTGCTAATTAAGATAAAGAAGGTATAACAGAAACGGTATCCTTTCATCGGAAAAGATTCCTGGCACTACAAATTTGTAGATAATATTTAAACATTTACAACATACACTTGTCTTTTCGCCAACCTTTCTTAAAATTTCTCAATTTTTCCCTCTGCCTTCCCAGCGTACCTCAAGCAGTTTTCATCACCACCAAATTTCACATGATTAAAAGGTTGTTTCTTCATTATGTCCACTGCTGCCCTTTCGTGAGAGATCTTCATACAGTCCTCTCCCTCTTTGAGTGTCCTGCCTATTGGCAGGTTTAGTATCATTTAGACTTCCCACTGAGGAGCTTTATTCTCCAATGAAGCATAAGATCCTTTAGTAATTGAAAACATCATGTGGATTGTTTGCTGTTTTTTTAGTCTCATTGCTCACTCAAGCCGTCCTAAGATATCGATTAAATATGGTCTGTCTTCTATACCAGAGATGAGCCTTAAATTATAGAAGCTTAAACAAATGCATGGTATTGTTGACAGTATAATTCACATTTATTAATACTTTTATTATGCATTATTTGTCTTAACTTGATTTCATATTTTTCTGTTATCAGAATGAACCTCGCTCTTGTCACCGCACTGGTGCTAATTTCTTTTCTATGTGACAAAAGTCTCCTCTATGTTGAAGGTAGGTATTCCATTTAATAGAATATACTATATATACATATATGTTACTTAATATATGTATTATCACTTATTATTACATAGTATATTTATTATTACTTATTATTATCATTATTTATTATAACTAATAATTATTACAATTACTGCTTATAATTACTTCATTTAATTATCGCTACTTATTATTATTGTAGTTATTATTACGATCATTATTATTTTTAATTTTGTTTTTTTAAACTTTAATATAATTCATGTCTTATACAAGCTGATAGGATCACTGATACTGCTTCTAGCCCATTATCCTTTAGTCAGAACCAATAAGGAAGGTGTGCCACTTTGATTGGTATGCCATCAGCCATTTTCTACCCTACAAGAAATAATACATATTCTCAGAACCCTTCAATTTAGATTGTTATGCTTTTGTACACGCCCTCCTTTTAATTGTGTGATATAATTGTGACTGATCTCAAAGGTGTGATATGGTAGTTATGGCAGGCAGATAGCTCGAAACACGTAATAATGATAACTATTTATCACTTGGTGCCATGATGGACAACTATTGCTATCATTTCAGGCTACAAGAAGAGTTTTGCAATTTAGGTGTAATTAAATATTTCAATGTAATATTACATTTTACAGAAATAGAGAGTGAATACGAAGGACCATCATTGGAAGATGGGAAAGTGACCGAAAAATTTGCGAAAGAATTACTAGCTTTTCTTAAGGATCAAAAGAAACTTCACAAGAAATATGCGTACCAGGTAAATTAGATTCGAACTGTATTTATACTGAAGCAAATATTGATAATAATTTGCATTTGGTGTAATGTTTCTTGGTCTCAGAACGATGTTAAATGGTGAGAGGTGTGCAAAACTGGTTAAACACATTTATAAGTACACAGGTCAGTGCAGATACTGCATATTTGTTTATTAACATTTCCACCGGGAATGTTTCCTCTATTTAGAGTTTTCAACATCGCCATTGCCTTCAGCAAAGGACAATAAAAAGGTTGCAGAGGTGTTATCAGGGCTCCAATATTGTTGCAAAGTATTACACTGTTTGGTTAGGGTAGATAGCATACCTGCACCAGGTGAAATGCTGATCAATTGCTTAAATATAAATAATGCTCCACTTTTCCAATGTCAAGCAGTTGAAGGCTGACTGTATTTAGTGCAAAAATGCTGTGGGGTATTGAACCTTTGCCGCACATTTGTCAAGCAAAGTTACTACTATTAAGCCACTACATCTTTACAGCTTGACTACCATTTTAGCTTAATAAATGCCACTCTTCAAGATGCGGCGTTTATCAGAGAGCGGCGTTTATCAGAGAGCGACGTTTATCAGAGAGCGGCGTTTATCAGGGAGCGGCGTTTATCAGAGAGGGGCGTTAATCTGAGAGCGGTGTTTATTACAAATACTCGGCTAGAAGTGCAGCGTTTCTTAGACAAAATACGATATTCTTTTCAGCACACCAGTTCTTTCAACATATTATCTTAGCACTTGATACCTACAATTGTGGACAAAAAGTAATGTAAACATTTACTAAATCTCGATGAAAATGACGGGAATCATGGAAGTCACTTAGTAAAGGAAAGGGGCTCCCATTTGTTGTATTACACGCTATCTGCCCCTTACCTCCTATCAACAGCGAGGTGTGACATGCAAGTCACCGAAAAGAAGATTTGCACGACTTGATCACCCTGGGTATATTGAAGTCCCAAAAGTTTTTATGTGTGTCTGTTTCAACCAAACCTTCAGGCTTTTGTAGGTACAATTTACCTACTCTTTCCGCTTCAGAAATACCACGTTCTATCCACTATGTATTCCGTGCCACTCCGTAATAGCGTCTTTTGTACTCACGCTGAGCCAGTTTTCTGCATTCACTGGCAATGAAGGCAACACCATCGCTTTTTTGACCGCACATTTTACAAAATAGTGCTTCACTCGACTTATCAATGTTATCATTGACGTAGTTCGTCCGCAGCGATTGTTTCTGTACATTGTTATTATTATTATCACTATTATCACTATTATTATTTCCGAACGGTCGCTGTAGAACTATCTTTAAGATAAATACTTTATTGTTGAGGAGGGATTTGGTCTGGTTGATGTGAAACGCCTCTTTAACTTCTGGCTCATACCGAGTATGCGCTTTATCAACAATGATAAATGATTCCGGACCAGCCTCAACCCCCCACGACTACGAGGTTTGATCGATGAAGAAAACTTGTCTTGATGAGCCAAGTTTTTTCAAGTAGAATCCAACATATCTAACGTTATAAAAGTGCTGTTAAATATTAAATCCACTCTTGATTTTAGTAACACCCTAGAGCAGCCAATACGGCGCTTACAATTACTTATTATCTAAATAAAGAAGGACGGAGTAAACGAGAGCGTCCAAAAACAAGTCAATTCAGCTCGTGTACTCTCAATAACTAAAAATAATAATAATAATAATTTTCCTAAACGTCAACATTTATTTCTTAATTTCACCTTGTACAAAAATTCCCACAAAACTCTAAGTCAGACACTCACTGCATAGTTATAATAATCTGCCTTTCTTGGTAATAGCTACATGACAGAAACACGTACAAAAATAACGCCTAAAAGATAACACAGTAGTTGGTTAATCTTACCAACCCAAAACTTCTGGATATGGCCATTCAGTATTACGCGTAAAATAAAATACGATGTGCGAATACAACAACTTAAATGTTTCAAAGTATGTATTCCCATCTTGCGGCATCAATTTGTTAAACACATTTCAAAAACGGTTTATCGTCTTTGTAAAGGCCTCCAATGGCACCTATGCTTAGATCAATAAAATTTACTGTAAAATTTTTATTCAATGTAGAACAGAGCTCTTCGTATTTTGCCAATTTCCTTTTGTAATTAATCTCCAATCTTGTTTCAAAGGCAACTGTTAATTCTATTATATTTAAAACATTATCATCTTTTATGATCAAGTCGGGACGGTACTCCTCACCAGTAATTATCGAAGGAGAACGAAAGCTGGGTAAATCGCAATAGATCTGTACGCGTTCTTGTAAGGATGAAAAGTGATTGCATATGATTTGTAGTATCGAATCATGTCTCCAATTATATCGCCCCTCATAGAAAAAACAGGAAATGACATTAATGGACAAGGCATAATGTGTTAATAGAATGGTTGTTACTAGAGTTTACATATTATATAATTACAGTACCTATCTAACCTGTCCTGCTGAGGAGTTTACGCTCGCTCATTTCACAACGATTACAACAATTCTAAACCTGTTTTCGAAGTATGGATATATAAACAATACGAGTCACCCCAGATTTTTACACTCCACTATATAACCTCAATGGAGTTATATAGGGAAGGAGCTGCAAGGTATATAATGAAGAGTGCAACACTTGGGAAGAAATGGGTCGAGTGGTTCACCATCTTTATCATCATCAGGACGTGCTTACGTGGATAAAGTGATTAAAGACTCATATTTCTGCACTCATCTGATTCAGAAAGTGTAATACTCGATAACTTGGACGCCCCGCAATTATTTCCTGGAAAACACTTTGCCGCACGTCCAATTATTTGCAAAAGGACCATCCGAAAGAATTGGTGGAAATACTTTAATGAGAACATTTTGATCGGTACACGTTATATCATCTTTCCCATTTCAATAACTTCAATCTCCTTTCTAGCTTTGAGGATAATATTTATGGAAATATGAAAATAATAAAAGAGCAAAATTTCAGTGCTTATTGTATGTCGCATTCGGATGTATATTTTGAGAATGCACAAAGAACCAAAGCAGTCATCTCTAACCACTGAAAATCTAAGTTGCAGAGAGAAAATACTGACATTACTGTCAATAAAAATTAAGTACTGTTTAAATCATGGCTCGAACACATGGTCTCTGGCTAACTAGGCCAGTTCCTTTCCCAACACTCTAAAAGTACAGTACTATACCTTCCTTTTGGTTTAACACCACACCTCCTGGAACAGAAAATTGCTCCCAAATTTTGGTAGCAGTCCCTCTTACTGGTATTTGACTGAAGGGCGAGTCAGATAAACTTAGCTTTCTTTTTTAAGAGAACCGCTGTACTGTTTCTGATGTCGCTCACATAATTGCTTAAGTTGCTTTCACTAGTTAGAGTCCATTACCAATATCACAGTGCCTCAACAACATACAAAAACCCACGGGCCTACTTAGGAGTAAATAAACAAACTTTCCCTTTGAATCACTAATGTACTTTCGAACTTAGGACACAGCTTCAATCTTGATTATCATAGCCAAACCAGCCTTATCCCTAATCATCCAAGTAATCGTTCCAAAGTGCAAAGAGAGCATCTTTGATATGTTTGCAAACATTTGCAAACAAACAAGCATAACTTTTTGTCTTCGTGGGTGCCTTCGTTTGCGCACGTTTTCAATGACTGTCCAAATACGTTAACTTTTCCTAGTCATTTTGCTTCCAGCGCCGGTACTTTCCTGAATATTCCGAAGACGTAGCACATAACTACGTGACGATGAGATGTCTCCCAACAATGGGATCATTTTCTGTTTTGAAACACTTATTATTGGGTGCACGTATGGTCACCTACTGTAGTTTATCGCAAACGTCAAAGTGATTTTCAGAATAACTGCTCTCCAAATTAACTCAATACGATCAATAACTTGTTACGTAACATTCTACTATTGAAGGTGGGTTGATATAAAATGTGGCAAAACTTCACAGGTTCTGAACATGAATATTGAGGTCAATGTATCTAACAACTTACTAGAGACATACTGAATTTCACAAACGCGACTTAAAACTTGGAAAAATTCTTCAAGTTTTGAGAAGATATTAGAGAAATTAAAAGTATCTCGTCGTATGATTCAAACCCAAGCATTCAAGGAGTGTGCCTTAACAAGTGAGCTTTGTAATCCCCGATGGTAACACATTTCTCTGGATACAACGTTAACTCCTATATGGGAGCAGTTAGCAAAATATGAACGTAGTCTTTTGTATCCCTAACTGAAACCCCGTTGCTATGTTTTGACTATCACTGTACTGCTTCTTGATAAGAAACGTGTTTGGTCTTTCCATTTCCATTTTCTTTTCCATTCCATTTCCAGTCGATTGTACAACGTTTTATATCCTGTGCTTTTTGTGTTTTTAAAATCTTTGAATAAAGATATGGCTTTTTTCTGTTTTGTAATGTATAGGAATGATGATTCTTTAGTTATGAGCGTTTGGAGGAACACCGATTACATTAGAAAGAAACATAACTAAGGAGTTACAGTTACGTTCCGTCAATAAATATTTCCCCATGTGTGACGTTTTCCCTACTTTGACAAAGCCACTATAAATCTTCCAAATAGCATTGCTACCCTTACTACCATTGGAAAAGCTTAAATAAATGGAGAATGATTCACGCCCCAAACTACAGTATGTTACTTTGTTACAGGTCTATTTGATGGAGCAAGTCAAATTAAGGAAGTCAGGGCTATATAAGAAATTTCTCGTGTGCATCATCTTCATGTATTGGGGGTTAGTACTATCACTAGCATGCTGGTAATGGTAAAGACCACACTATTGATACGCAAGAACCTTGCTTACGCCTTAGCCCTTGCCATTGCATTACCATAACACAATTCAAGATTGAGCAGAGCTTTTGCAGTTTAACATTTTACTTTTTTGAAGATTGTTTTAAGAATATCATAATTTCAAATATTGGTCCAAAGCTGTTTATATCCTTGTAAACTTTGTTTTGTAGAGTGATGCAGTCCATGCTTCAGATTCCTGGTAAAAGATGGAAGAAGATAAATTATCAATCATCAAATAATCAATAAATAAATAATTTTGTGATCATTAGAAACCACACATTAACCTTGCCCTCCATACAATAAATAAGGCATGAAAGGCAATAACACCATAGAACGTGAGTAGCACCAGATAAAGACAATGCAAAGCATGAAAAGCGAGAGCATGAACAGTGGCATCAAAAGCATGAATACCGAAAGGGTGCGTAATTACAAATAAGCACAATGCAACCCTTGAAACTTGACAGGAGGAAAAGTGTGCAAATACGGTGCTTAGGAGAGATAAACACATTGCAAAACATGAAAAGCGAGATCACGATAAGTGTGCATATATAAAGAGTAAGAGAGAAGAAGGCGTGAAATTCAAAAATACCATAGAGCGTGCATTGGACAAGAGAAAGACAATGCAAGCTATGAAAAGCGAGAACATGAACAGTGTGCAGAAAGCGAGCTTGAGAGAGAATAAGGCAAGAAAAGCATGAACACCATAGAGCGTGCGTAGTACGAGATAAAGACAATGCAAACCATCAAAAGCCAGATCATAAACAGTGGCATGAAAAGCATGAATACCGAAGGCATGCGTAATTACAGATAAACACAATGCAACCCTTGAAACTTGACAGGGGGAAAAGTGTGCAAATATGATGCCTCGGAGAGAATAACACATAAGAAGCATGAACACAAAAAGCGTGCATAGTACCAGATAAACACATTGCAAAACATGAAAAGCTAGAGCACGATAACTGCTAGAGCTAGAGCTGGAGTGTGCATATATAAATTGTAAGAGAGAAGAAGGCGTGAAACGCAAAAACACGATAGAGCCTGCATTGGACAAGATAAAGACAATGCAAGCTATGAAAAGCGAGAACATGAACAGTGTGCAAAAATCGAGCTTGAGAGAGAATAAGGCATGAAAAGCATGAACGCCACAGAGCGTGCGTAGTACGAGATAAAGACAATGCAAACCATCAAAAGCCAGATCATAAACAGTGGCATGAAAAGCATGATTTGGAATACACAAGTCACCTTTTAAGCCAAAAGACCCTCCGAATGTAAGCTCCCCTGTATATAACCCACCACTGAATATAAGCCCACCAAAAATGCTTACAAACCTCTATAAGCCCAGGGCTTATATTCGGGTTTTTACGGTATCTCCTTCAAGTCCTCAGGTTTCTGCAACTAGTTCATGAAAAAAACTGAAAATAACTAGAAAAATTCAGGTCAGAAGTGAAAGAAAACGTTTTGTACGATAGAGTTCTTATACTTACATGCTACCCCAGGAGTAGCCTTGACAGGAGAGAACTGTCCACCCCTACGTTCCTTCTGGAATTCCTTACGTAATTGTTTAATTTGACTGGGCTTGTTTATCTTGCATAGCGTCTTTCTCAACCAGGCCCGAATCCACGAAGGGGGGGGGGCAATGGGCGGAATCAACCCCCTAAATTTACCTTCAGCTCCCAGATTCTCCTGCCAAGATCCAAACTTGTACAGGCTTTCCTTAAGCAATTGAAATTTCAGTCCCCCCTCCCAACCCCCCGGTATTGAAAAAGGCCATTTCAAATTCTTGACTCTGGCTGCAGGCCTATTCTCATTTCATGAGATTTAATTTTGTACATCGCATTCAATACAAGGTTTAGTCTGGTCTTTTTAGAACACATCTGGCCCACAAATGTTTCTCTTAAATGAGGGAGTCAGTCCCTATCGTAAAATTTTGAAGCAGGCCTCTGATGTCAAATTACGCTGCTCGTCCTATCCTATCCAAATCGCTCAAAACGGATTGTAACTCGGATGTGAACTACGGCACGTCACTCATACCCAGGCCGTTTCCCAAACATATTGTTGGATCTCCCGCCTCGTTGCAGGCGGCCTCGTTTTAACTCCTACGCATTGTTTAGATTAATACCTTCTGTTACTGATGACTGATGTTAAGTTTTGATCACACTGCTTCAGCTATCTTTTCACGGAATGGCAGGTGAGCATGGATGCCTCAGATGATACCATTCTACTTACAAATCCCAAATTTGATGCCCTGGAAAGAATGCGCGTTCTTGCGTGCTCCAATCGTGACTGGGGCTCTAGTCTTAGGTTCTGCACGTTGCTATTTGTTGTTAAAAGTCCTCTTCGTAATGCGGCAGAATACGTCATTGCTATCAACGGTTCATACAGCCTGTACAAAGGACTGTAGCCATCAAAGTTATGCTCTGAAACAGCTGGCAAATTGAAGCGATGGAGTGTCTCAAGGCTTTTATATGATGGGGTAACTCTACAACATCCTGCCTTTTTTGGATGTCCGGGATTTGCTACGGACTCTTTTATTGTATACTGGACGTTATATGTGCAATGGCGATTTTCGTCTCTTTTGCTCGTGTATGCAAGTTTCTGAGCCGTTACAACAGGTATGGATCTTTTGCAATGCATTTAACTCGCCCTCATTGTATTAATTTTACAAACGTATTTATGTATTTATAAACGTAGGTATGTATTTTCAAGTCATTGCGTTTGGACTAGAGCAGCTCTGTAATATAGGTAGAAATGGAACCGCGTAGAACTGAACGTTTTCCTAGTTTTTAAGAAATAGACAGTATTATCAATGATCTCAGTACAATTGAACAGATGTCATTTAGAATCCAACATTACGGGTATCAATTTTGCTTTACACTACTTGAAAGAATGGAACTTTGTACTGCTTTAACTACATTCGATAGCCAATACTTGCACTGCACGTTGTTTTCTGTTTACGGCTATTAAACCAATCTTGTAAATAACCTTAATATCAGATTCAAGTTTAATAAACTAAGATGTCATTCATTACACTCTTATCACTTTAATTCGTGCAAAGAAAGATTATTTGTCGTATATTTGAATAGATATATTAGTTTGAAAAGAACACTAGAGAAATAGAAAAGCATGTCACCACCGGGGATCGAAACCGTGACATGCTTTTCTATTTCTCTAGTGTTCTTTTCAAAACAAACATTTCAAATCCTCTCTTCTCGTTGAAGATAGATATTTGTTTGTTTATATGACGGGTGTCAATTTATAACAAACGATATTTACTGCAATTTTCAGCCAGCGCCACCGTTTTCAGTTTGATGGTGAATGGAACAGGCACTTGGATTACAAATAAGAAATTGCTTTAAGTTTTGCCTGGATACATCAACGAAAACGAAGATTTATATTCATGGTTAATGAAGTGCCTTCTTCAGTTTCATACTATCACCATTACCTTGTTAGATCTTGGATCATTTCAACTTTGTACAACATATATTCATTTTGATATCCTATTTTATAACTTGACCCAAAAGTCTCTAAATCACTGGAATCTAATCATTACTTGAGAAAATTTGATTTCTTATCTAACTAAGGTTTCTTCAAACGCAAAGTTATAAAAGAGTCAACGCAAAGAAAATTTGGCCGCTTTTGTGTTATATAAGTGGAATAATGTTTCCCATTCTTGTAATTCCTTTAATGTTTAGGGATAATTACTCTCTTCGATAATGGGAGTGGACATGATGAATTGAAACTTTTGCTTCACATCAAGAGAATAAAATCAAGGGGAAAAAAATACATAAAAACGAGAGAGATATGCAATATGAAAAGCCTGAACTACTGCAAGGATGATTTTCATCTGATGAGAACTTGTAGAGTACGAGGTTTTACTTGGATTTGTTATCCGCAAACCGCGTACCTGCACTTCCTCTTGAAAACATAACGGACTTGTCAATTGCAGCGCTTTCTCTTACCTGATTTACCTCGTTCTAAGTCTTCTACTGCAATTAATGTTTTTAAATACGTTTAGGACCTCCGTGCACACTATTTGGGTACATTGCTGGTCGATACGCATAAAGTGTTCCGCAGAAACGGAGCTTTCTGACAAGGTCTGGAGTAGAAAATCTTGAATTTGCAACTTTTTGAGCTAACTATGGGCAGGAAATGTTTTGCAATCGAGATTTTCGAATACGCTGACGTAATTTGATGCTACGAAAGCGGTGAAACTCGTTTAAATGATTGGCGGGAACGACTAAGAATAGCGGACTAAAAATTGTGATTTGACATGAGGATACGCAAAGCCAGATGACAAAGATTGTACCGTCTTAATGTGGACAGAAACAAAAAAACACAAGGGCGTTGCTTCAGCCATTAAAGAATGACACATTCACATCATCCTTTCGGTGACGATAACATAGGAAATGATTTTCCTGTTTCGTACAAAGAAGGAAATCAAACTTCCCTTTGGAATTCTTGACATGATAAAGTGACATTTCACACCTGTTTCTATTAGGAAACATCCTTCATACCGATTTTCACAACTGAAATAAGAAAGACAAATAGGGGGCAGCGAGAAAACATGGGGCGTTGTTCACAGAAGACCTTCTTCCCAATCATTAAAATTATTTAAAATCACAATCAGTGTTATTGCTGATTTTGTTAATAGCCTTAAAAATGCCCTTATGTGAAATAAAAGGTATAAACTACAAAAGTTTAGGTTATTTTATTCGTAAAACATCGGTTTACAGGAAATTGTTAGTTTGAAGTTGTTGATGTCTCGTCCACTGTTGATTGATTTAGACAGGGTCTTTGTAAAGTATTGTCAGGAATCGCCGCTGTTAGTCTATTCGATGTCTCGACGAAAATTCTTTCTAGTGACGTCACATTCTGAGGGGACGCTTGACAAACATTTGCAAAGATGACATCCGACAATGTGGGGAATGACCAAAGATGTTGCATGCTGTACAATCATGCGGCACAGCAGGACTATAAACCAGCCTTAAAGGTCATGATTTTAGGCTAGCTTGTTAATAAACCCAATCTGAAAGCAGGCTCTTTAGGAAGTAAAACGTTAGGGACCAATCAATGCCCAATACCTGTTAGAGTCGCTACGAAAAGCGCCTGAATTATAAAATGCCTTATCGTGAGTTCATAAGGTGTAGGGTAATATACGAATCCTACGGAAACTTGTATTTCGGGCCTTAACAGTTGCTGTGGTTACGTATAATGACTCTTGGCCAATGTTTTACTTACAAAATTGTTCTTGTCAATCAGTTAATATTGCCTATCTTGGAATTAAAAACTTCCAGGAGACTTGCGAACGTATACGCTATTCAAGATATTATTCTCTGCAGTGTTTATTTATAGTTTTATTGCAACTTAATAAATTTCGCTTTTAGGCTATACAAAGCTTATCTCGTACCTAGGGCTGCATACCTTCCACGAAAGAGTTTTACTCTTATATGGCACTTCGCGCGGTACCTTCCTCGCTGTACGCGTAAATACAGCTCAATCTTGTTTACATATAACGTATTTCCCAGGGTTGTGATCTACAGACCATGACGAAACGGAAGCTGCATATACCATCCCTATTTTAAAAAGGCCATGTTTAACACCTTATAAAATCTTCAACAACTGGCCCTCCCATTTCATTATCCCTATATCTATAATTGCCCCCACATTTTTATCTTCAATCGCATAAAACCATGTGTAGGCAAATATTCTATGTGATATTATGAGTTTGGTGCAGATGGTGCCTACTCTTGGGTGCCTAACAGACGTCCCCCCCCCGCTAATTAATTTTTCAAAAATTTTCCACCCAGGACATTCTTATTCCAACCCCCTTTTTGTAGGATACGAGGATTTGATTACAACTGCGATTTGTACAAAAACGACGTAGGTTTACGAATCACAAGATTGTTTTCAAACTTCAGAAGGCTATCAAAGTGAGACTTGCCTACAAGTGTATGAAATGTTTGCGTACTGGGCTTTCTTCTTTTTGTTGGGTACGAGGATTTGATTGCAACACCGATTGATAGAAAAACCACGTAGGTTTACGAATCACAAGATCGTTATCAAATCTTGAAAGGCTATCCAAGGGAGACTTGCCTGCAGGTGTACGAAATGTTTGCGTACTGGGCTTTCTTCTTTTTGTGGGGTACAAGGATTTGATTGCAACTGCGACTGGTAGTAAAACCACTTAGGTTTACGAATCACAAGATCGTTATCAAATCTTGAAAGGCTATCAAAGTGAGACTTCCCTATTAGTGTACGAAATGTTTGCGTACTGGGCTTTCTTCTTTTTGTTGGGTACGAGGATTTGATTGCAACTGCGATTGGTAGAAAAACCACGTAAGTTTACGAATCACAAGATCGTTATCAAATCTTGAAAGGCTATCCAAGGGAGACTTACCTGCAAGTGTAGGAAATGTTTGCGTACTGGGCTTTCTTCTTTTTGTGGAGTACGAGTATTTGATTGCAACTGCGATAGGTAGAAAAACCACGTAGGTTTACGAATTACAAGATCGTTATCAAATCTTGAAAGGCTATCCAAGGGAGACTTACCTGCAGGTGTACGAAATGTTTGCGTACTGGGCTTTCTTCTTTTTGTGGGGTACGAGGATTTGATTGCAACTGCGATTGGTAGAAAAACCACTTAGGTTTACGAATCACAAGATCGTTATCAAATCTTGAAAGGCTATCCAAGGGAGACTTACCTGCAAGTGTAGGAAATGTTTGCGTACTGGGCTTTCTTCTTTTTGTGGATGTCTCACAGGGAAATTTAGGATGCTTTGATTGCCCACCAGGTTATTAGTAAGTGTGCTTTAGTTGTCATACCGTTCTTTAAAAATCTAATTTACTGCACATCAAAGGAATGTAAAGTTTTGGGGTCTAACACTAGTAAGTATTGTGCAGGTACAACAGACACCCCAAGAGGTAGGCAAGAGTTGAATCGAACAAAAAACAGAAAAGTATGGAGGAACCTGCCAAAATGTCTTTAATTCGTTTTTAATGCATAGTGTTTAGGAAAATTGGCAATATTGTCATGCAATGCTTACAGCATATGTCTTAGGTGTACACTTCAATTTTTCTGTATGGTCACTATTTCATGTTAATTTCATACACATATATATGAGATTTACTTTGGGAATACAATCTGATGTTCAGACTAGAATTCATAGAAGTAGGACGTATTCTAAAGTTATACTTTACAGAGATTGTTTTGGAGATGAATAAATGTAAAGGAAGTTTGCTCATAAACTTATCGATAGTTACCTTATCATGTCTTCACTTAGCAATAAGATTCTCCAATACGTACATGGTGCTATGTTATTCACTCTCCGTGCATTATTAACTCCCCCTTTCAACTTTTGAACATTTATTATAAATTGATTGCCCAATGTTTTGTTTATTTCTTTGCGTAGTTTAATTTATATAACCATTATATATCATTATCATGATCTTTTCTACTATGCCCTCTCCTTAGGTCGCTCTCCATTTGTTTTCCTACCCACTTTACCCTTTCTTTCTTGTGCATTCCACTGCATTCTATCATGTGTACCGCAGCTCTTTGTACCGGTATATATTCTTGCATTTGATTTTCTCAAGCTTCATAGATAACGTACACTGTACCACAAAATAATTCTTTTGTTGGAATGTACCAGATTGGAATTAAACTTTAATTTATTCATAGGGCCATGTAAATCACGATAACATTAACGGCAAGCAGTAAGATATTATGTTAACTGCCTGAAGAGGAAATGGTTTGTTGCAAAACTTGTCCAAGTGGCCAATAGTGCAGTTTGAAAGGCCCTAGTGGAACTTATTTACGTTAAGGATTCTTAGATGTGAAATGTATCAGCTGTCTGTTGTGGCTGTTTTTGGTGGGCAATAGTATTAGTTGAAGGCATTCGCACAGGCCGCTTTAATAAAGCTATCGCATTTCATAGTGGAATTAGGTATACTATGTGTTAGATTGTACCACGATTATTAGAAGGCCCGTTTTAAATTAATCGGCAAGTTCCGGTTGTTAATTTTGCTACAATAGTTTATATAGATTAGGTATTTTATACTGACTCGTTAAATAATTTTGAATATAATGAATTTTTGTTGAGCAGTTTTGTCAGTGTGCAACAAAAATAGTTTGCGAATGATACTAGTAAATGTTGGTAAATGTTATTAAATGTTAACAATGCAACGAAATGGAAGTATCAAATGACGAATGAGAATAAGTTGATCTCGTTAGTCTCAAATTTTATCTGATTCTTTAAAAATTTGCCTATCTTTGTTTTATATGTGCGTGCATTTTACTATTGGTGTTTATGTTTAATGAATAAGTTTCTTCTCGAAGGTGGGATTTGGGGGGGGGAGGCGGGTAATTAAAGTAGGTACGAAGTCTATTACTTAGTGTGTGTCGTCATTATAATGTTTTGTGTATTAAGCTCTTCCAAGAGATCAAGCTTATTTTCTTTATAGCATTTTCAGAATAGCATTTTTAAGCAAATAAACGTTAAGTTATTGAATATGTGTGGCAGACAGTTATTAAGCATGATCGTCTTGATCTTTAGTTTCCTAATCACATAGATGCATGTACTTAGTGTATGTTTTTTGATTCGTTGTCTCTTGGACATTTTTAAAATTAAGGGTCTGAAACTTGCTGTAAAAATTAACATTGGCAGGGTCAGTGTAAAAGCGTAAAAGGGGGAGGGTAGTACATGCAGAGGCGTTAGAAACCCTACAGACACCCCATATTTTGTAAGGGAGCCAAATAATGTTAATTTCCATAAGTTAGTAATTTAGCTCTTTATTTCATGAAAACTTGCAGATAAATGTAATTGATTATAATTTCCAAACTCCAAAAACATTTTACTTCTTTTATGTATTTTCGTTTTCTATTATTCCCTTTCAAATAGAATATTCTTCCTTCAAGGTTTAGTTCAAAGTTGCTTAAGATTTTTAATTAACAAATCAAACAGAAAGTTTTTTCAACTATCAAATATCCAATGGGAATTCGCAGTTGTATCGCAAAAATTACCTTTCAACATTTTCTCACTTGATCTAAACTGCTTTTATTCCTGTTCGACATTATTAGTTTACAAAACATTTTGTTGCCTTTTCTTGTCGTGGCAATTGCCATAACTTTATCGAGGCAGAAATATAAGAGCATAAACTTCTTGTAGTTAATAGAGGGCATGTTCTCCTTATTAACCAACCAGAGATGATGAAGCCGTTTAAAATTTTATCAATTCATTTGTAGTTCTTTGACAAATGCTTCTTTTGAAAAGTGAAGTAAAGATTTTATTAATTACAGTTATCATATAAAACATGATGTCCCACGAAAACAAGAATGCACTTATAAAAAGAGGCTATAGATAGTGTCTGAGTGTTATAATAGAAACTGAGGAGTATACATAATAAAACAAACAAACCATAACTCAATTTCTTTGAGGAATAAGAATGCACGCAAGCGTTGGTTGTACACTGCTGTTGTATTCCTCTTTTTTCTGTTTTATCCAGACTTTGCTCTCCTATCATCCGTCTGATGTCTGCATTATGAAACTGACCTCTGATCGACGTCTGTCCGACGTAATTATCTTAGCCATAGGGTCGTTTGTTTCACATTATACTGGGAACAAACATAAGGCTTGTGTCGAGCTTACATTGTAATTTGATGTGAGACCTATCGACATTAAGATTAGGATCAATACAACGTCATTTCAACATCCAAACTACGATGTCGCATCAACTTTCATACCCAACAAACCAGCGACGCCGGTTCAACAAAAAAGGGGCGTCGATGTCATGTTGATCCGGCATCCAAGTGCCAGCTGGGTTAGAGGCTAGCAAAATATAATCTTACTCATTGTACCTCTCTATCAAAAACCAAAGAAGAATTATCATTCGTCGATAAACCATAAAACTAGTATATCCATGGTGTGTTTTTAATACCTTGAAAGCATGTACATTTGGTGTGGTTGTCTCTCCTTGGGAGTTATAAAACTCGTTTGTCACAGTGTTCAAAGCCATATAGAAAAACCCAACAGTTCATAATCGTATCTGATAAGATGGTTAAGTAAAATGACAAATATGGTAAAATTTCCAGCATAAGGAATCAATTCTGCAGGTAGTGAGATTGACACTACTTGAGCGAGGAAAGAATGATCGGAATTGATTTATAAGACTCGTGTATAAAACGAAAACATGTCATTGTGCGACTGTGGTAAGGCAGGTTGGCGGCGGATTACTCCCAAACGTTTGTGGGTCGTTCGATAATGTTAGGGAATTATGACTTAAGTCAAAACTCCTCTTCAATTCAGATAAAACCGTGTGCAGAGTGTTGGCTTTTGTGTCATTTGTTGTCCCAAAAGCATATTTGATATTTGGGTAGATGTTGTTGACGCTTTCTAAAAAAATGTATGCAATAAGGAAAACGTGGAGCCACTTTATGTAGTGTGCTAGATGACCAAATCTATGAAGAAAGGACTCAATTTGACCCATCTGATTGATTAACTGGTAACTACCTATTCACTGAGTATGAAAGTAACCAATTAACTAACTACCCACATTTTTAATATGAACATTAAGTACGTATAGACCCTCTCAGGTGTTTGTTTTTAAAAGAAACCTTAAAAAAGCTCTTGATATATTCTTGATTCCAAATGATATTCTTAAATATTCTAGCGTCAAAATACATTATCTAGTGTCAAAAACAAACTGACTAACTAGCTAACTAACTAACTAATCAACTAACTAACTACTCAACTAACTAACTAATTAACTAACTAACTAACTAACTAACTAACTAACTATCTAACTAACTAACTAACTAAATAAATAACTAACTAAATAACTACTTAACTAACTAATAAATTAACTAACTAATTAACTAAACAACTAACTAACTTACTAAATAACTAACTAACTAACTAACTAACTAACAAGGACCCTTCTAACGAACTGACTGCTTGGCACGCGAACTAAACTATTTAGCAAAAAAAAATTACCGTTTATAGAAACAGTTTCATTCATTATTCAGGTTGTTTGATCGTTCGTTCGCTAGTTGGAAGGTAGATAAGATAACAGATATATAGTTGCGTAGGTTCTAGGGATGTAGATATGATCTCGTTCTACGGTCAATACTTAAATTATTTTGCTATCTCCACGGTTGCCAGAATATCGACTGAACTTTACTTTGGGTTACACAGAGCCTCTTCAAATACGAAAATTGCTAAATCGCGATTACTTTATGGAAAGATGTGCTAGCCTACTTTAATCTGAACTTTTAGTTCTAAAACCTTTTTGTTTACTCTCTTTGTATGAGGATCTCCAGTTTGAGGTGCGTTGTGTTGGCCCAGCTTTACACTGTCCTCTGTCGATTTTGCTAGAAAGGAGATCGTCTTTGAGCAATAATTAGAGCACATCATCAACCTTGCCTCTTCGGACAATAAGTTACGTACATCACTTCGCAAAATAGAGGAAACCGCTGTTTTCATCAATAATACAAGCGAAGTAGAACTCAAGCGTTTCGTGCGTTCATACAGATCAGGCCATACAGATTTAATGCCTTATGCTCAACTACTTAAAAATACTGATACCTTTAAGTATCTAGACAAAACGCTTCCTTTCAGCTAACACACACAGTATACTACAAAACAAGTATCAAATATACTTGGAATATTCGGACGAATCAGACAATTGCAGACATTAGAAGCGGCATACTACTCGTATACAGCCATTTCATCGTTGTTGTGTAGCATTAAATTAGAAAGATGTCGCAGAAGAGCGAAAAAACCATTTACTGTAATGCAGGTATTCTTCCTGCTGCCGATGTACAAGAAAGACTCGGTTGGAAACAGCTGCACAACAGAAAAGAAGCACATGTTTGTAACCTGATCTCGTTGTATATGCAAGATGAATCCCTTGCATTAATATGTGGCCATGTTAATAGTCCTAATCGATTGTAAAATGATCGATTAGGTAAGCAGGGTCCCAATCGATTGTAAAATGATCGATTAGGTAAGCAGGATCCTAATCGATTGTAAAATGATCGATTAGGTAAGCAGGGTCCTAATCGATTTAAAATGATCGATTAGGTAAGCAGGGTCCTAATCGATTGTAAAATGATCGATTAGGTAAGCAGGGTCCTAATCGATTGTAAACGAAAAGAAGTAATCCTTTAAAAGTATATTATTACTGAAATTAACTTAAAACTTAATGCTCTGCTATATTTTCACAGTGTATGATGCTTTCCAAATACAGAGGTTTTCACTCTTAGGTTTCACGTCTGTGCACAGATGTCGCTCAATTTCAATGAACGCCATCAAGCCTACCACACCACGTGCAACCAGTCTATTTATACCAGACAGACCATTTACCCTTTGTAACCTGAACATGACCATGACATACTAAAGCGTTTGCATTTGCTACTCGCCGCGTTAAACAGTTAAGGCACTATTCTGTCGTAAACCCTCAACTATATCGGAAACCCGAAGGCCAAGGCGAGCACGAAAAACGCTCTACGTCTAAGGCAGAAATACTCTTGGTGTGTTCTACCATCGAATTCAAAAGTATACAAAAGGTGAACTTGTCAAGTTACTTGTGATTTCGCTCCGATTCATGCAAATGATTTGAGATTCGAACACAAACGTCGTATTGACAGAAAACCATTTCAGAGCTTGTGTTGGGAGCCTTTACGGTAAGCAAATTTGGCAATACACGACGTAATCTTCGTAAAGTTGACATTAAGTGTCCTGATATTTAAGAAATTATCCTTTGTTGAAAAGTTAAGTTCATTAAAAAGATATATCTGATTGACTTTATTCCTTAGTAGAGCACTTGTCCATGATAACAAGTTCAACATTTTATCACTAATCCCGTATTAATGACCATTAAACTCTTTGATGACGTTGGGAGAGCAACGAAGGGCATCAAAACTTGGAACAAAAGGACTTTATGGTTTTCGAGGTGTCCCCTCCACGTATCTTGTCAACCCATTGTCTGGTTGGGTTATATTGTCAGCGCTCCCATCCACTAGTCTGCGGCCACACCAAGACAGGAATAGGGTTTTCACAAGGTTAGACAAGGTTTTCACTGAAATGACATCAGGCCAGTTTGGATGTGTTTGTACCTCAATTTAAAATTGTTACAACTACAGCTGTCATGAAACATACCCTTTTAGCATGGAAAGGAAACTGATGGTGTGTGGTCCTCTTTATGTGAACCTTGGATACCTTCGTAATGTAGAGAAGTGACGGGCATCCACAGTAAGATGATAAATGTGTTTAAACATATAAATTAGATTAAACTAAATAGGTACGTTCAATAGTCTTTTCCTAACAAAAAAGTGAAATCGTGGACCCTAGATGATTTCGAATCCTGATACTTTGGAATTTGATGCCAGCGATCTATCTACCATACCAATATGGCTTATTCAATTTTTTGTGCTGACTCAAACATCAATTGTGTGTTTACTATATGTTAAATATTTTGTCAGGCAACTAAAGTACATTTTCTGTAAATTTTGTTATTCCAATAAATAAGGGAATTAAAGTAATAATTTTTTCTTCCTAAAAACGTTCTTTTCAAAGTGGGGACAACTTGTAGCAAAGAGTGATGCTTATACACTATTTGGTCATATTATACAACAATATCGTGTGAACAGTGTTAAAAGTGGGCTACACTAGAAAATTGTTTGCATGTCCGTGAAGTATTTGGTATACACTATGGTCTCCAGTATGCAATGGTTAAAACCTGCACCACTTATCAGTTCAAAGTCCAATGATGGACATCCAAAAGGAGTAAAGGAATTGGGTTGAAATGATAATATATCTAGGGCCTGCATTCTCGTCGCCGGTTAGTGAGATTTGACACCTGAGTTCATTTTAATTTTAGCTAGGCTACGTTTACACTACCCTACTTAATAAACTTCCTTTGGCCTGTTATTTCAAGACTATTGTACTATGTTCGAGTCTCTGAGGTTATTAAAATTTTATAGTTATATCAAATAGGCTGTTTAAAGTATATGTTAGAAACCAAATAGGGGGAGTATATGATGATACATTCCTTCCAAATCCCTAACGACAGTAATTGTATACTGGATTTGCATCCAGAACTCCGTCTTTCAAGTAAGGTCAGTACAAGATAGAGTGGCTACAAGTAATGGGACCATAATATAGTGACTGTGGGGATTTCAACGTATGTGCGCGTATGGACTGGTATTTAGATACAGAGCTGCAAAACATAGCTCGTGTATGGTCCCGTGCAGTAAAAAGTGGTCAAAGGGTAATTACAGCAAGAGAAACTGTAGTAGTAGAAGTAGAAGTAGCAATAGAAGTAGTAGTAGCAGTAGTAGTAGCAGTAGCAGCAGCAGTAGTAGTAGCAGTAGTAGTAGCAGCAGTAGTAGTAGTAGTAGTAGTAGTAGTAGTAGTAGTAGTAGTAGTAGTGGTGGTGGTGGTGGTGGTGATGGTGATGGTGGTGGCAGTGGTTGTATTGGTAGAAGCAGCAGCAGCAGCAGCAGCAGCAGTAGTAGTAGTAGTAGTAGTAGAAGAAGTAGTAGCTAAAGGAGCAGTAGTACTACTACTACCACCAGTGCGGCCACTACTGACAAAAGGAAACGTAGCAGTGTTGATGGTGGTAACAGTAGTAAACAGTAATAATAGTAGTGAAAATAATGGCGCTGACAGTCACCAAGTGAGCAGTGCTCTGTATGATAGCAGTGATTGCATATAAAAAGTTGACCTATTGTCATAATTGGCAAGGTGTTACAGGTAAAACTATTATGAAACATATTATGAGCCACAAAAATATAAAGAGACTTCGAGAAAAAATACACGACAGTACATAAAGCTTCTACTTTGATTCAAGGTAATTATGCCTGTTAACTGCTGCCTACAAAGTAGTAAAAGATTCATAAATGTCATGACACATATGTAAAGAACCGTACACCAAGGCAATGATCCATAACTCATAGCCACAGTCCCTGACGCCACCGAAGCTCCCACGCGATAACGAGTTTCACGGCGACCCACACACTGATAATTCATGCTAAGTGAGAATCTACGTTTTCAATATGTTGATTCGCTCCCCCAACCCACAACACCAGAGGCTCAACTCACACTCCACTGGTGTCAAGTGTTCTGTTTGAATTCTACGTGTTAACTATTAACCCATCCCACACCTGCCATCACTGAAGCTTGTACGGTGTTTTTACATATATGCCAGCATTGCACCGGTGAAAATGTATAAAGGGGAGGGCGTTACGCGATGTACTTGCCCGACATGCGTTGGGTGTAAAATGTATGGACCACACCCAAGAAAAATTATGCACCCTAGCAGGATATAGAGGTAGTCTGTCTCTACGAACACCGTGGATGATATGAAAAATATGAACAATTCTGGACTAAGCAATTATTTAGCGATAGATATTGATACATGAAAGACAGTAGAGAATGTAAGACCATCGATATCAATCTCGATTTGGGGTTACTACTTCGGACGAGAACGAGGCAGAATAGAGGGTCAATAGAAAACAGTCAAATACACAGAGAAACCTATAACCTATTATCTGTTTTACTCCATAGGGACAAAGAAGGTATTTTGCGCACCTAGTCTTTTAGGGTACTCTAACAATGGGGGACTAAAGAGGGGCTAAAATCCTCTAAATGTACCACCATCCCCCTCCCCCCAGTTCTCTTCTCAAGATTCAAATATCTATAGGTATTCCTTAAGCAGTTACATGTCAGTTCCCGAAGCTCAGATTATCCCCCAAAGTTTAGAGTAGCCCCTCTAATTTTATGGCTACGAACCTGGTCTTTCCACGTCAACCTAAAGTTGCAGAGAAACATTTTTAAGTTTATCGACACAACAACCACCTCTTTCTTCAGCAGTGCCCGTTACTTAACTCACTTAAAACCTCGCCCTCGTATTTCAAATAGGCTTTTGAGACGCAGTAACATATGACAATATCCAATTCTTGGTCAATATAAAGATCTCAAGGTTCTTTCACATCAAATTCAAATGCAATCCTTTGGATTGTTACTTAACTGTGAGTTCCAAAGCCTTTATTTGTATACGAAGAGATAGATTAAACAACATTATTTGCATACCCATGACACATGACCACATTCCCTCTGACGTCATTAGTTCACCTGTAACACAGTCGTGTTACTTATCCACTGAGAAATAACTGTGGCTGTGCTGGAAGTAGGAAGTGATACGCACAAAGGAAACCGGAAGAACTAAGCAATGAATACTGCAAATGCAGTTCGCAACAGAAATTAAGCTGCACTGTTCATCTTTAGTTACTTTCTAAGAAGACCTAAACATGATACGAATATTGTATTTGATGATAATTCCATTGGTAACACTTGAATGTACGGGAGAGAAGCAAAGGAGCAATCCAATTTTGCCTTCGATGACGGAAGGTAGGGCTGCGTACGTAGCACTTTTACTTCAGTGTGGCTTCTTAGCAATTGAGTAATTTGATCTGCCTTTTTCTAGCAGAGAAAACGCGTTAGTGTTTGTTGTCGGGTTTTCAGTTATCACAAAATCTCAGTCTCCGCTTACATTCTTCTTATATTTGAAATATTGTGATCCATGAGATTTAAGCGCTATCAAACGATACAGATAAATCCTAACGCACGATTTAAGATCGTAAAACAGGTCATTGGTACAACCCTTGATACAAAAATTTACCACATCACAACATGATGAGTTGACTTTCAGAACTAAAGGAAAAGTCTTCGTTTTATGAAAATGTCTAGTTCAATCGCAATAAAACGATTAATTTAGCATATGCAGATGACGTTTCTAGTTAACGTACAAAAAGGAATTTTTGTAGATTTGTGGCAAAGCCAGACATTCAGATAAATTTATCCTCATCCACAACTAACATTTACATGTAAATATCAGATTGTGAAGTTGGCTTTGCTTTGGAAGAGTCATTTAATTTTTGCCTTCTATAGACACGTATCTTTGTTTCAAACATGTACAGAATGATGAATTATTATCCTACAACAACGAGTAACAACTCGCCAAGACAACGCCCTACACTTTGGGCACACCCAAATCTTACACTTCAATGCGTGCTTATGACCTCTATTGGTGAAATTTGTGACTGTTTTGCTTACCTTAGCAGAAATTCAGTTCAACTTTATGAAACTCAACTTTGCTGCATACTTCTTTTCCTTTTGAATAGTGAATCGTACTATCGACAGCTACCTTCCCTATTATTTTGTAGAAGACAATAGCCGCATAATTATGTATGTGATGTATAACTGTTTGAGTATTTTTATAGCTTTGATTCTTAGAAAAAGCGAGCGTCAAGGATTACTAATTCTATCGGAAACTTTGTTTTCCAAGTTGATGTCCGATATGTCCAGATTTGTGAAAACCTCCCTGCTCTGGAAATTTCTCAGCTCCTTGCTAGAATAAAGAGTCACACGAAGTTCTGCTAATATCTCCTCTTTCGTCTCCCTCATTGTAAGAAGAGCTCTGATGACTATCGTCGCGCTGGCCCTGTATACAATTAGAAACGAGGCCCCGTTCCATTTTCAATGTGTATTTTGCCGCCCATTTTTGTGTTTACTACAACGAGCAACTAAAACATAACATAGTGACCAATATGGCTTCTACTTATGCATGACATTGAACTGAAGGCAGCGCATATCACGTACCCCAAGTCGACTTTCGAGCAAGTTTATGTAGAATAATGAAACATTACAGAGGATGATTCTTAACGAGGTGAGCTTACTGTGTGTTTTGTATGCTCCCTTAGTGCTTTACTTTAGTTTAATCTTTGTGTAGGTCTGCTGCTGTCCTGCGAAATCCTCTAAGCCATACTATCACGATCCTTGGATCAAAATCGCAGAACTTCTCGGTGTTGATGAACAACAGGCAAAGAAGGTCACCCAGAATAGAGTGGAATTTAACGAGCTGATTCGAAGACGTCTTGGCTCGACTCTAAGATGACAACATCATTAAACAGAGGAACATTCAGGAACAGGAACTAGAAAAATAAAGAGTATGTCCCCACTGTGATCCCCGGTGGTGACGTATTTTCTATTTCTCTGGTGTTCTTTTCAAAATATAATAAATGCTATCAACCGGCAACATACAAGACCCTTATTAGTCATTACAGAGTATTTATTAGATTCTGTGCTGCTGTGGATAAAAGATCCACGGAGACAAAAGGAGTTTATATACGAAGGGCGTGTTATCAGACATTTGTGTACTTTGTAAGTATACGAACAAACACATATGCTGTTACGACTGGACAAACGTACCAGGAAAGCCAGGGACAAAAATATAACTAATGTTTTCAAAATCCGAACAAATGTAAACATCTGAATTTTAAATACAATAACATTGGCGCAAGTTCAATCTTCATGAATCAATGTACTAGTTAAACTCTTACGAGCATTTTTTGCCTTTTCTTGGCTCTGACTTAACTCTTCAGATTGTCGGTGGTTGATCACCACCCTGTCGATTTTACAACGAGAACTGCTCTCGTCTGCATAAACCTACAACATGTTCTCCGGAGCTTAAATAATATTTCACTTTGATTCCTCTTTGCTGATCTCTACTGTTCTCTTATAACAATAATAATAATAATAATAATAATAATAATGATAATAATAATAATAATAATAATAATGATAATAAAAACTGCTGAACGATGGAACCAGAAATCTCTGCATGGTAAGTACGCACTCCGCTGTCAACAAGCTGATGTAGACCAAGACTGTATAGCTAATTTGACCATTTAGCCTCGTAGCCCCTTCTAGAGTTAAAAGACGGATACGAGGTTTCAAGACCTCTGCCGGATGTTCAACTTTCGCCAAAAACTAGGCTGTTAACAGAATATTATGGTGAAATATAATAAGCAAAACAATTACACAGTCCCTCTGTTCTCTCAATTAGTAAACAAAATCATGTGACCTCTTAAAATTGTGGGATTGGATAACGTATTTTTACCAGAGTGTATTGGTCCAGCAGAGACATCCAAATCTCGCTTCCATTTTTTTGCTCGAGAAAGAGGCCACGAAGTTAGCCTGTCCAAGGAACTCGAAGAGCCGCAACACATACAAGCCATTATCCATTGCCTTAAGCAGCGAGATTGGAAACCTCTCATTTTCCTCCTTTGAAGCCTTCACTATCCTGTAAAGCATTGTTCTTAAACAATTTGAGACTCAAATGTTCCTCTCTCACAGTTTAATAAGGACCTCATTGTGTACAGCCTTCGTCATCTTTTCCATCAAGGCTTTCATCTTCTGGCATAATCAACCTTTAAAACAGACGTTTTTCCACAACAAAGAAAATCAAGGCGGTGTTAAATATTGCACCATCAATGTCAATGCATTGAAATTAAGATCATTAAATGTCCATAATGCTAATCGTACTACTAATGACGCGCTTATTACACGTCCGGCTCTGTATTCTAAGATGGATATCAGGATGGAAACCGGACGGATATGCAGATAATTTTTATCTCAAAAAACGGGTAGAATAACAACAACAGCGGTTTTCAACCATATTTCTTCGGCCTGTGCCCCGCCCTTCAGCTAAAAATTGGTACAACAGCCCCTCCCCGATCTACATCAATTGATGCTAAGAGAAATATGTACTAAACCCGAGCAGGGGTGGTGCAACTAGCTCAAAAGAAGAGTGGAATATTTTAATGATAAACATCTCTTTGACATATACACATCAAATTGGTTAAAATAAAAATACATGGCCCAATTAAAGAGCGAAAAAACAAGTTTTACTCTTATTCTGCTGTCAACTCTATTAACTTTGTTGATAAACAAGAGAGACAACACTTCTTTACTTGGTTTATTTTAACTTCAAATTACAATAATATTCTCGTTAATAAATTTGATAGCTAATTTGAATTTGCCGATTCCTTTTGATTCACTTTTTTTCACTAAGGTACAGCAACACAACTGAGGTAATAGATTAGAATGTTAGGGACTTTTGAAAAGTATGTTATATGGTCATATTGCTTCCCACAATATATGAAGGTAATTGATACAACAGGCTCGCATTGCTTAAACTATTTAGAGTGTTTTAGAGCGCAACCTATTTTTGTAATTTCCTTTTCTTGTTAGGGCAAAGCGGGGCAGGTAATAACTGGGCAAAAGGTCATTACACAGAAGGAGCAGAGCTGGTTGATTCTGTCCTTGATGTTGTTCGCAAGGAATCTGAAAGCTGTGACTGTCTACAAGGATTTCAGCTGACACACTCCCTTGGTGGAGGAACTGGCTCAGGCATGGGCACACTTCTTATATCAAAAATACGCGAGGAGTATCCCGATAGGATAATGACGACATTTAGTGTTGTACCATCACCAAAAGTATCAGACACAGTAGTGGAACCATACAATGCGACCTTATCTGTTCACCAGCTTGTTGAAAACACAGATGAAACATTTTGTATCGATAACGAGGCTTTATATGACATTTGTTTCCGTACCCTTAAATTAACTACACCAACATATGGAGACCTTAACCACTTGGTTTCTGCGACAATGAGTGGAGTCACGACATGCCTACGATTTCCAGGACAGGTATGTTAGAAAGGAGCCCAGCCTTTCCGAACGTCTTGACGCTGGTAAATCCAGTAAATTATTGTATAAGGGAGGGGAGCAACTTCAAACACTTGACGAGGTAGATTACATGGATCTCTCTCTGCCATACGCTCTCAGTCGTATACATCCGCATTGTTAGTGTAGTTGGTATCATTTTATCAGATTTTATCAGAGATTAATGTCTTGCCCACAGTCAAACTGCAACGATCTTGCCACGACTGTTGCGGCTTTCCCCCCATTTTTCCCTCGTCGCGGCCAAATGCTTTTCGCGACAATGAAAGTCTCGTTTCAAGCTAAAACTTTGCCAAGTTAACATTTAGTTCCTTTCCATACATTTTGATGCACAAAAGGAAAGGAATCGGGTTCTCCTGCCTCAGCATTGACATAAGCGCGACCTACGTAGGTGACGTGATTAAAATGGTATGATTTTGCCATCTACGACTTGAGTGCTTGAAAAGCTTGTGTGATTAAACTAAAACTTCTGGATTTGAAGATAAAGAGGCGATTAATTTGTCCCGGAAAAGGAAAGCTAGACTCAAGTGAAAACTTCAAGTCTGTCCAAAGGCAATAGAGCGCTTCCGCAGTATTCAGTTGTCAATACATTCATTTTTGTAAAAGTAAAAATCTACGGTGCGGATTCTCAGATTCTCACTTCTAAGAATGACCAATATCGAAATTGATTTTAATCTTTTATCTTTCATTTGCCTATTTCAACAGGAAACAGTCCCCTCTTTTTCAGAAACCGTATACATCTCTTTACGTTATGTAATAACCGCTAGGGAAACAATTTATCGCTGTCGTTAAAAGTATTGTTATCTTTATTGCTGATAGTGTGACCGGGACTTTAGGAAACAAACATATTCTACCCACCTTCCGTTTGAGGCCTTTGACTGTTGCTTGTACCATTCCTTTGTTGATTTGGCCGAGGAAGGACTGTCATCCGGCACGTCAATCTGTCCCAAGACCACTGAAAGTTAGACTAACTAAGACATAGATCCTGAACATAGTGCTGGCGTGGCAGTAGGTTGTTGGCGCAAGTTGTTGAATGATTCTTGTAGTTTGGAAACAGATTCCCTTCAACAAACACAGTTTTGGACAGATAATAGCGATGACGCTATATAGTACAAACATCAAACAAATTATCTTTTTATTCCTCGTGGTCTTACAGTAAATTTGACAGTATTATTTACATAAAGTTTATAAACCCAATTAAATTGAGAGTGGCAAGCATACAGTGCACATGTATTACAGAACTGACTTATATTACATAACCTAGACCAAGTTGAGTACCAGTTTAGGAAAAGTTTAGTTGAAAGGTAAACCACTTACCACAAAACTTGTGATGTTGGGAAATTTCAAGAATTTGGAATGGAAAGATTGTCTTCCTTAGCCTAAAAGGACTCATCAAGGTCTGTCTCGAAATTGGAATGAGGATGGTTAAAGCAAAAGTCTGCTACGTAAACTTGAGTTTTCCTCACAGTTTCAGTTAAAAACAAAACCATTTCTAAGGAATTTCCCTCAACAATTATAAACTAACCGTCGGCTTTGTAGGTTATTTCTTGGGAGTTCTAAACCCCTTAGCGTTCAATAGCATAGTGGATAACTGAATAAACCTACCTAAATTAAAACGTTTCGTGACAATAAAGGAGTCTATAATACCTGAATAAAGCTATATCTGCAATGGATTTACCAGGCGGATATTGTCATTTTGTTATGAACAGCAACGCCCAGCAAAGAATGCGTATATGCATCATAAAGCTAAAGAGTTAAAAAAGGCAACTGCTTGGAGAACTCGTCTGTTTTTTGTTGTCTTAAAGGCAAGGTTGCGAAGGTCAAATCGAACCCGTGACCCACGCTTTCGCGGCGTGTGCTCTACCAACTGAGCTAGGTGACCTCCGATGTTAACATACTTTTTATTTCTCTAGTTGCCACATTAGCTCCCAATCATCCACCGGTGGACATCGACATCCAGCTCAACGCAATAGGAGACTAGCGCCATGTGACTTGACCAAGGAAGAACTGCCATCCAGCCCGTCATCAATCCAAAGCCCATTAAAGTTAAAGAGTATCATCGAGAAGAGAGGATTTGAAATGTTAGTTTTGAAAAGAACGCTAGAGAAATGAAAAATATGTCACCACCAAGGATCGAATCCGTGACCCGCGCTTTCGCGGCGTGTGCTCTACCAACTGAGCTAGGTGAGCTAGAATAATCATTTCTTTACTAAGATACATGATACGATAACACCCCTCTTAAAAGATCTTAGTATAGAGGATTGGTTTCAATACATAGGATGTAATCCGGGTCTCGATCGGCACTTGTACGGAAACTTTCATATATGAAAACATGTACTACCCAGCTTAGGCTCAAATGCCTTCTCTCTTCCTCCTCCTACACATCATGTGCTTGCACATACTGGATCTTCTATGAAAATCTTATTCCGATTCATGCAAAAGATCTTTCAGTAAATTGTGCATGTGTTTTCTGGGGCTAAACCCAGCTTTTACTGTCAATTCCTCTTTCCGGAATCCCAGTTCAAAATCAAGAAGGATGATACATGAGGGTCAAACCAATGGCAATGTGGGATCATTTTCCTGGCATTGCAGTTTGCCAAAAAATTAAGACAAGCTCACTTTAGTAATGAGCTAGGGGATGTTCTAAATTTCAGGGTTTTTGTGGTGGGATCCCATTGTACTGAAGCTATCAATGTTTTACGGCGTCTTCTCACTAGGATTTATTTTTTATGCACCCTAGTCATTCCCAGGTCTGGACAGCGAAGACGTGGATGCAGTAGCTCCAGAGTTTACGCTTTTGGATGATGATACGGAGGACGACGAAGATGTATTGATTGATTGACTGATTGATTGATGGATGGATTGAACGTTATGTTTCCATCAAATCTATAGAAAGATCATGTATGTTTAGTTATCTGTTCTTTCCTTTCCTTAATAAGCGCCCAGGTCCGAATAAGCGCCCATCCCAAAACTTTTGTCTTTAAATAAGCGTCCTGTGGTTTATCAAACGGATTCCCCAACTAACTGGAGATCTCTTACGGGTAACAACAATATACGGTTTTTGAAGCTTCTTAATTTGCAATTAATGTGCCCATAGCAACGTATCTTCTTTTAAACTCTGTTTTTCTTCAAGCTGGTTCTGTTCCTGTATCCTCTAGCACTGATTGGTTCTTTGGCCTATCCCGTGACCCAAAAAAACCTTCTGTGACATCCCATTTAGAATGTAATTCCTATAATGCTTTATCATTGCGCGGGCCTCTAAAGGTATCACGCAGTTGATACTCTTGGGCACTTTGCACTATACTACTCTAGTGTAGGTTTCAGCTGTCTGCTATATTTCGTTTAAAGTCAGGACGACTAGGTACACACAAATTTGGACAAAACCTTCTACTATCAATAATTTTAACTGTAAATTAAAATTTTGATCACTTCTGCCTCTTAAATTTCTCAAATAGATGTCACATGCAAGAAATGAACGTCTTTACAAACTTTCTAATACCTGTACAATGGATTTGATCACCAGTCAGCGCCCTCCAGGCGCAAGCTTTAATATTTTAACGCGATATAACGCATGCCAAAGAGAGTCATTTCGAGTAAACTTTCTAATACCTGTACAATGGATTTGATCACAAGTCAGCTTCTAAAATTTCTCAAATAGATGTCGCATGATACTGTTCAACAATAATGTAAGGCTTCTGTGGTTGGTATAGGCTGTCCAAATTTTGTTATCTTGCTGTTGACTTCGACTGAATGTATAGGAATAACATTAACACTCTTATAAGCATATCCATGAAAAGTAATTCTACGTTTGAACTATACGTGCACTCTCCCCACTCTCAACAATGAAAGCATTGCACGTCAATTTAAATCATAAGTCCGCCATTTTGGCAGTCACGATAATGTCACTTCTCAAAAAAACAGAGTAGGCAATATGTTTATAAAGAAAAACATTGTTTGAGATACTTTAATGACAAATGGTAACATGGATGACCATGCGCATTGCATGTAGGATGTGTCTACTTTACACAGATGTAAAGATAAAATTACCGTACTTGGGATAAAATTATTGGGGAGAGGATCCTTTATAAAAACTTGTAAATACAATAATGGGGGAGCCGTAACAACATTGGATGGGTTTACGAGCAAAATGTTTGCCTCAACGGTGACTGAACGGATCTTAATGACTGCTTTGGCCTCAAAATTTCTACTATTTGTCATGGAAAATATATGAGCTCTGCAGTATACCGCTTGGTACCATCATGTGATAGAATTGACTGTTCAGTGACTCATTTTTAGAGATAGGATTCTTCCTTATTCCTAGTCGACTCATGCAAAGCACTGGCATAAAAAGCTGTATAAAAGTTTTCGGAATTACTCTTGAGAGCCTAATAGAAGAGGGGGTTGGAACAGACGGGGGGCTGAAAAATGACGAAAAATGGAACAGACGGGGGGCCTAGACAAAAAGTTTAAAAAACGAAGTCAAAACAATGTTTAGAATCAACTGCAACTTAGGGTAAACAACACAAACAATAGTCAGTTATTCGAAGTCATGCCAGTCTCCTACATGCGTTCCCAGATTTTAAAAATGATGAACCGTTTGGTTGACCTGCTCTGCTTTCACCTCATCAAGGGGGTTATCAGGGTAAAATCCAAATTCTTTCCCCAGATATTTGCATACTACTGGAGTCTGAGACAGCTGAAAATCACCTAAGGAAGGTAAGGTGATATATAACATCAGCGACGGGGGAAGGTAAGGCTGATTGGGGTAGGGGGAGGCAAGTAGGCTGGGTTCAAAGTTTCTTCTTCAGGTGCCATCAAGGTGCCTTTGGTTAGTGTGTGGCAAGGGGTGTTTCGTGTTGATATGCATATCTTGCTGTGAATGTGGTGCAATGTCTGTAGTAATCACTTTGAATTTTGATACAGATGAAAGATGAACATGGGAAAACTTGAGATTTCGGAAATCTTTGGGGGAGCATGGCCCCCTCTGCCCCCTGTTCCCCCCTCCCTGAACATGATCATCGTTGTTATAATGGGTGGGGTGTGTTTGAATGAACTAGCAGGGAAAATAGTACAAGAAAATGATAAATGATAAATATTCACTGTATGCATAACGCAGAACGAACAAACGCAAAATAGAACAAAAGAAGAACTAAACAGTATCGGCGGTGGATTGATACTTAACAAGGAGCAACCATAGAAGAATAGGCACAAGAGGGAAATAAGGAAGTGTGGCGAGTGGGTGGAACTAAGACACGTCACTGGGATACAAAAGTATGGGAGAACAGAAATAAATATACACAATGAAAGGAAAGGTACGTGAAGCGGGAGAGAAATCTCCTGTGGAGGGCAAACAGTCTCCAAGGAAGGAGAAAATGGCCATAAGGAAGAACTGGCAGAGGAAACGATCAGAAAAGAAACATGGTAGACTTTCATTTCAGCAGTCTTTGGAGCAGTGTACCAAGCAAAAAAAGAAAGGTACTGAAACTTGGTAATAACAAGATTTGAGACAAACTGTACTCATATTTGCCCAGCGTCGTTTTATACTGATCCATACATCTTGTAAAATATTTTGATAATTACATTTTGCTTTCAAAAATTATATGAGGTTTGCGTCTCAACAACCTAAACTGCATCACTTTTGACCAAAACTGTTCATGAAATCTAACTTGGGCAATTATCAGTTAATCTTGAATCAATGTTTCTTTATTTAAAAACGTAATTTTTATGTCCTGATAAGGCAATATTAATAGTATTGATGAGTTAAATGTCATTCTTAATTCTAAAGTTGCACTCCTGACCCAAGATTGTATACATTTTTTATGTCATATATATCGCTAAGGCAACCCTTTGCTTTCTAATAGAGAAAGTTTTTCTTACAAATATACAAAGTATTATCCATTAAAATTTCAAGATCAAGTGAGAAACTGTATAAAAATCCCCGCTTATATCGACTATAATTTTTTTTCGCGATATTTTTTACGTTATAAAATCATTATGTTTTGATCCTACCAACAATCTTTATCATGAAATAGTTATTGCTAGTGAAAACATCGAAATTGTTAAAACAAGGCAATTTTGGTAGTCTGGAAATATTTGTTTTGAGAAAAGAAAAACATAAATAATAGTTAAGTAGTGTTTAGTTGGTAGAAAACTCTTGAAAACATGAGATATAAGTTGGAATTTATTATAGTTTGATGTACAATGCCCCAAAAATATTTGATAGTTTTGCTTGACTTACGTAACAAATGGGTTTTGAAGTGTTTGGAAGTATTTAGGTATCATAAATAGAGGCTGAGAGCAGAATAATAAAAACTTGATTGTTGAGATGCATCAGCACCTGCCTATATCAATTAGTCAGATTGTTGTATTACGTCATTTCTATTTATCATTCTAAAACATTATCATGTCTTACAATTTCTACGCAACTCTTATGAAGGCCAATTCCTACAGGTTGCCTATGCCTGACTATGAAGGACAAACAATACCATATTTTAGTAAGTCTGCTATTGCCTATAGCTGACAGGAGAACCAAGGAGAACTGCTTTAGGTTGTAGATTTTCCCATCAACATTCAAAAAAGATATTAAACTATCCTGCAAGCCTTTACCAAACTGAAAAATTGAATACAGCGGGCACGACCTGAGCCAGTATAAGTGCCTGTTTTTTTGGTGGTGTCAATGAGAGCTACTAAGGCGGTAGGCAAAGCTCGTTTGTAACCACAAAAGCCATATCGATATCGAAACTAAGGTTACTGTACTCGAAAAAAGTCTGATCTAGGGGCAGCTGAAAATATTTAGAACCCCATCAGAATTAATTACGACTACGAATCTACAGGAAATGTACCCGCAAAAACTAACTAAAATTTGATAAGAGCTGGCTTTGTACTATCACTAAATAGACACGGCACGTATGCATAACTACCTTTCTCTCTGTTTCTCATCAAGACTTCTTTACTTGGTGATGAGATTGGCCGTGGGCTGTAACATCTCGGAAATCCGCTTCTTACTTTACTGGCCCATGTATCGGGGGTGGATGCTTTGCTAGAGCTTGTACTCGCGGCTGTAGTAGGATAAGGGATGTGGTTCCTTGACCCCGACGTCTAGAAGGAGATTAAAAACACATGTTAAAAGAAGAGCTAGAGGAAGCTTAGCTCACAGAATATTAAAACGCCAAAAGATCGTCAATACATATCTACAAGTGGGGTTAGATTCGAGAGCTTTTATGAAGCAACGAGTCTCATTCTAAAAGCGAGGACAATGGACAATTTCTGTAAAAATGGTTAAATGCCATTTACGGAAATCGAAGATATACTTCAGTTGCAGTTATTATACACGGTTTCAGGAAATAAAAAATGCTTCAATCATCGCCCACAGACGATCAATAATGTTATCAATTTACGTCTTCATCAGTATTACTGTCAAGATTATTGCGCGTCTGTGGGCCGCTTAAGATTTTCAAAGGCAAGAGTATAAATGTAGTCGTTTGCTTGGCCTGTACAAACAACATCCCAACACTGGCACTGGAAGAAAACACTCCACAATGCCTATATTTGCATGTGTTATTGATAAAGATACATCAAACAAAAGGCCGGTGATAACATTTTAGACAATTCAGTGTCTCACCTGCGTATAATGATGCCCCTTCTACTGCCAGCATCATCTTTGACATTCCTTGAACAGTAGACAAAATTGAAAGCGTTGGATATGAAAGATTGCCTTCTTTAGACCGATACCCGATGCTTGGAACTTTGGCTTAATGCAACTATACTAGGCCTTATCCCAGCAAGTAGCCCTTTAAAGTAAAATAGACCCATCGATAACAAGTCACAGCATATCAAACGTCTTCCACAGGGTATATGCGTTACTGCCAGGTAACTTGAAGATACCGGGAGCCACTGTAAGGTTTTGTTCTCCTAAGTATTTGGTAGCCAATGAAAGGCAGTGTCTGGAAATCCAGATAAAAGTGGTAAAAAGTAGAAATTCCAAAGGACGTTTGTGATATAATACGCTATAATGGATTGATTATTTTAGCGGAGATCGTTATTGTGACAATACAATACTAGCGACCTATTTGGGACTAACCTTAATAGTACGAACTTATTTGGAATGAACCTTTTCCTTTCAATCAATAAGATTAACATCATGATGAATAAACCTTTACACAGTAATTAAGGGCACAAATACTTCTCAGGGGTCTAACTAGAACTTTTTGAGGGCAGGGAAGCTTTATCAGAATTAGGGCAAGATTTTCTCATATACATTTTCATGAAGCGAAATTGGTTTGGGGGTAGCCCACATACTTTTTTAAATCTCAACCAGAGGGCCCATGGCAAGCTGTCACGGAGGGTTGACCCGCACTCTGAGGCTAACAATGCTGTCCTCTGGTGAACAATATATAAAATATTCTCTACAATACGTACCCCAAACAGAGACGTAATGATAATCCTTTTACTGTTTAAGAATCTGGAAAATCGTCGAAAGATCAATATTCTTTACGGGTTTTGGCCAACAATTATTCCGATGTGTCGCGGACACACTAATTGATCGATATTCATGATGTTTTGTGTGCGTTCTTTTCTACGTGTGTTTGCGATCTATGTGTTGTATTACTTCTATGGGATTCTTATCTTCATTTATTAGGAAACATGTTAGATCTTAGCCTAAAATTTCTCTTTAAGTGTTTCTTATATTGAATTTCACCCCAATATTGTGAATTGGTTTATTAAAAACAAAAGAAGTGTGTGCATTATCTTTCAAAAGGTTTGAGCAGATATGAATCATCTATTCCAGGGCGAGAATTATGAATGGGAATGGTCATGTTGCAGCGCGGCAAACATTTCAATTTCGGTGCAAATTGGCCACTTATGATCCTCATACATACGCATTCATAAGCTAAACTGTGCCGCGAATGAACGGCAGTCATGTGTTTTATTTTGTTGAAGTTACAAGCTTCTGACAGTAATTGTCGATCATAAAACTCAATCCGACGTACAAATGCTGAGATATTAAGATCATCCACGATTGTGAGTACTAGCCATATTTTTAAAATAATTACGTTTACTTTCTTTAATCCATTGTGTGGTAAGAATCTGCCATTTTATTCTGACTGAAATTTCAAAGGCCATTTTTAAAATTTTGGTTCGATGCGAAATAGCAAGCAACAGAAATGGAATCCAGTGTAGACTTTCCAAAAAAGTGCTATTGTTGTGGTGGCGTCGTGACTATTTTTGTATTAAGAGCGGCACATTAGGAGCGACGTTTGATTCAGAGTCACTCCAAAGCAGCTCCATCGTCGAACCTATTTGTATTAGGTTCGGCGCATGACAAGAGCGACGTTTGACTTGGGCCTTAGTTCTTCAAAAGGCGGATGAGCTCCATGTGAGCCGACGGCACCCACACTCGAAGAGGAGATAGGCACCGCCGGGTTAATATGCCTATTGAAACGCAGTGATATCAACCCTGAACCAAGTCATACAGGATCGGTCGAGGCCCGGGTTAACAACGACCGTGACCCTTACTGGAGCTTACCAGGGTGGGGGAATCGAGAAGTTTGCTACTGGTAAGCAACATAAATTGAGGTTGGCAAAACAAGAGACTGCTATTGGAACCTAGAATGTCAGAACCCTCAGTGCTTCTGGCAAGTTAAATGAGCTCGAGTACGAATTGGAACGATATAAATGGAACATCTGTATGGCTGAAATGAGGTGGCCAGGGTGTGGTGAAATGAATACTGAGAAAGGAAACAAAGTCTGGTCGAGTGGAAAAGAGAAAAAACATGAAGCAGGTGTTCGTTTCATTATACACAAGGAGTGCGCAAATTCAGTACTAAAGTGTGAGCCAGTATCATGCATAATCATCCGTATCAGAATAGCTGCAACTCCAAGGCAGCTCCCCATTATCCAAGTGTGTGCACCTATCTCAACATGACCAGACAATGAGGTAGAAGCCTTTTGTGACCAGCTTCAGTCCACAGTGATCATCATGCAAAAGAAGGACATACTTATCATCCAAGGGGACTTCAACGCAATGATTGGAGGTAATGCACACAAAGACTGGCCAGAAACTGCAGGAAAGTTTGGCTTAGGTCCAACGAATGATAGAGGTCTCAGGTTACTGCCGCTGAAACACGTGCTTTGCATCTCCACTTATGTCGACCGAGAGAAACAAAATCTGATCCACAGAAGTTACAAATCTCAAAATACGATACAATAAAAAGAAATCCAAGTCCCTTCATGATCGGATGAGGCCAGAATTGGTAAGCAGGTTGAATGTTGCGAAAGTATCTAAACGGGCGTATGTCCTATTGAAACTGTTAACCTATAGAGCCAGCAGAGGACGTGAGCGACCTCACTCATGGCATAACCATAATAATAATAATTTTTTTAAACTCAATGCCTTTATTGGTGATCTTTTTACAAAATCATTTCCTACTGTAGTCACCTGGCGTAGTACATGGGACAGCAGGATTGATATACAAGAGTGTCTAGTCCGAAGAAATTATTAATAATAATAATTTTTTTAAACTTCATCAATCTCGTCCTTTCCTATGTCAAAATACATCCATTACTCTCTTTACAGGTATATCGGATCTAGAGATCAATAATACATGTTGTTACGATACAAGAAGATCGGGATTAGACCAATTACTGTTCCGTTTAGAAAAGATGAAATATGTAGATCTAATAATACAAGAGATAACCTTAAAAATGAAATACGAAGTTCCTTAAGCATTAACAGAAAGGATTTACTATCTTTTGCCATACCTCCTATCGCACTCATACTTAAATTAATAAACTGAACACTTTCATAATGTGATTCCAGATCCTTGCATAGTGATTTATATTTCACATTTTTGCGGTCCCAATTCTTTTGTATGTTAGTTTCAAACCCTACAGTGAGCGCAAGAGCATAAAGCTTCCCTTGAGATTTAACAATTAGATCGGGGCGAAGATCAGGGCCGGTAATGATGGATGGAGACTGGTATCCAAGTATATCAGCATATATTTCCATCTCGCTGTTAGGTGAAGTAATGAAATCGAAAATGCCAATGTTTTCGGCGTCATTGTTGATAGATTCGTGAAAATATTTCAGCGAATAGTTAACCAACCAGATCTTATGGTAAGTATTTTCTGGTTTCTACATTAACAGCCCCGGAATTTTGAAAATATTTAACCTCTACCCAGAGTATTTTGGAGTTTTGCAAAGCCCCAAATTGAAGCGCCGTACTAAGCCAGCGAAGAGAAGAAAGTATTGGGATATCTGTCCACATCAATAATGCCTGTGCTTGCGTACAGCCCCCCTTCGTCTACCCCAAATTTTGTTATTTAAAAGACTACAGAGTGTGCTTCAAAGTCAAACGAGAAAAGTAGCGAAATCCGTCAAGATGTTGATGCTATTTTATAAAGTAGCATAATTTTATAAAGTAGTATAATTTTTGAGACAGAGAAGTAACCAGTGTGCGTGTAGGTTCAAGTATCTACGTGCTGTAGTAAAGTAGTAAAAAAAATGGGATGATATTGAAGTAAATCAGAAGACGCCGTGCAGGGCTTTGTATAAGACCTAAGGGGTAGCCTTCTGTTTCAATAACATTCCTATTGCTAGTAGCTATGCATTTAAGGCGACAAGGTTTCGCTGGTTGATTGACCATTTGCGATGTAATTGCTACGGGGATTTTAAACGTTTGAGATATTGTTCTCGCATATTTTGGTTACCAAATTCTTACCTGAAATAAAATTTTCCTGACATTTCAAATATACTGCACGTAGAATTCAAAGCCATCAACTGAGAACAGCTATGCTGAATCATTCCTTGCGCGGACGTTACGTACATTCGCAACAAATTAATGCATTGTATAGATAAGTACTGGTTAACAATATGTTTGAACTATAAAGAGATATTCCATTAAACTGTCTCAAATTTTTGAAGGTTCTGTGTGTTACATCTCCTGATCCAAAATGTCCCTTCGTTTGGTATTATTATAAATTGGCTAAGAGACATTTCCATGCTCCCACACAGCCGTGTTTTTCCTCGTTTGGCACTGTTATGAAATGAGCTAAGATACAGTTACACGTTCTGATAGCCATGTTTTCCAATGTTTGTTGCTATTATCAAAGCGTCTGAGACACCTATACACGCTCCGACATGTTTTCTCCCTGTTTGGTACAGTTGTGAAAGGGGCTACGACACCTTCACACGCTCCGACATAGCCATGTTCTCTCCCTATTTAGTTTTATTATGGAAGGGGCTAAGACACCTTTACGCATACTGGTAAAGCTATGTTGTTTCATTCGTTACTTGTTACCGCGCATTCCGGCATGTTAATTTTTTCTCTTTGATTACTGTGGCAAAACCAGTCGATCAATTCTCGAACTATTTGCCGGTATTTCTTTCACATTTTAAAAATAGCGGCTATTCCAGTGCCTTTTAAGAACTTTGGACTTCAAAACTTTTAGATATTTCCAGGAGCATGCTCAGTAGCACGAAGGTAATGTTGTCCTTTCACTTTCCGGTGTGCCAAACTCATTATATTTCAAAGTGATAATGTTATAATGTTTAATAATAATGTTTACTAGTACTAATTAAAGCAAACAACTTATATGAATAATTTCCAAAGGGTAACCTGTCGAGCTTTGGAGTTCTTTGGACTCCAGATTTCTTTAAAAGGCATTCAAGACTAAGTTGCCGGTGCATTGCTAAGAAAATTCCAGTATGACGGCTTTTCCGTCGCTCTTGTCAGCATAATTTTTAACATTATCGTGATTACCATGACCAGTCAGTCAGTAAGTCAGTCAGTCAGTCAGTAAGTCAGTCAGTCAGTCAGTCAGTCAGTCAGTCAGTCAGTCAGTCAGTCAGTCAGTCAGTCAGTCAGTCAGTCAGTCATGTTTATTAAGGGCAGTTTCAACATCCTGCTGAAAAGTTTATTTTCCTTTCTACTTACTATGGTATCACCAAAGGGGAACTGGGACTATGCCCCCCCCCCCCTTCTCAGAAAGATCTACCTAGAAACAAAGCACAAATATTTCCTTTCGTTTTTTACTGATGTAATTTAACATCAGACATCATTAATCCATTGGCAAAATCAGTTAGGTTCCTGAGTGACCATTCAAGAATTTGAATAATCTGAATGGGGGTAGTTGGTGGGCAACTAATTGCCCGTTCCCCTAACTTGGTTGGTCACACCCCTGTCTACGCATGCCTGTAATTTCTGCTTGTTGCTACTTAAGAATCTCTCATGGTATTCTTTGTATAGAATTTCAGTTTTAACATACCAGTATGTTTCTTCTCCCCGACATACTTATGTATTCTTTCAATATTGAAAACGTCCTTTACTTTGTTTCGGCCGTGCGTGCATGGCAAGGTATCAAGTGCACAAATATATTAACTAATTGTTCCTATTCAGCTCATTCTTAGCCCAGGTAGAAGTTGATATATGATTAGCGTTTATTTTGCAGATTTTGGATGTCATTTGCTTGCACGTATGTCTAAAGGAACTGTGGAGAGGAGGAGAAAATGGAATTTCACAACGTTGGATGCTACATCTGGTTACAATTATGCAAAACATTAAATTGAGTGTGAATGCTTTACTACAAAGTATTGCAGTCAATTCATCTGACTTTTGCCCAAAGGCTCATGAATTGGTTGAACTGATAAGGTGAGTCAGCATGATAATCTTGGCCAAATCCTGACCTTACCCGAACCGTAAGCCGAACCGTAACCTGAGCCATAACCTGAACTGTAACCTGAACCGTAACCTGAACCATAACCTGAACCGTTACCTAAACTGTAACCTGAACCGTATCCCTGAGTATCTGAGCTAGAAATTCTGTGGAAACCCTCTGTTGTTATTCAGAGTACCTCCGTGTTGTTGGGTTTTGAACGTTTCCAAACCTAAATTATACGCGCCATTTTTGTCCTGTAAACAAAAAAAGCGTGTCCTCGCGCTCTCCTTTTGTGTCACATGGCATAGGCAAAAGCCAAAACGGGGTATTCATGTTGTCGGACAGTACTGCAATTTTAACCACTTTTTACGGACTTTTACGGAAAGTGAGGACAACATAAGAGAGAAAGAACGGACGGAGGCAAATCAGATAAGTATAATAAACAAAATATCAAAAAATTCGGGCCATTGGAGGTACGCTTTAAAGCGAGCTATTCTTTATGGCTTTAAATATGCTAAACAAGCTACTTTATTAACTTGGCTAACGTATCTTAAGTACACCTGCAGAAAACGACCGGTCGTTTCCTGAACAGGGCCGTCCGCCGCTCCGGGCACTTCCTACTATATCGCCCTCGTTTTGTATTCGAGGTTTGGCGTAGATAGTTTCTTCAGGAGAGGACAGCAACATTTTACTTTAAACGATTTCAACAGTTTTCCCCGTTTAGTTAAAAGATATAAGTTACGGATTTGATGAAACACGATTTAATCATTAAGTATGTGGGTACAAACGCCACTAAGAAAACGTTTAATCAGTCAGTGTCAATAGCACTGTTGGCCTTGTTACCTACAACTTGTCGGTGTTGTATTCACCATAATATTTGCACGTTAAATGCATTTGCCAGACTGAAAGTCCCTATCGAAATCACCCGAAACTATTTAATAGGGAAAAATAAAGGAGAAGAAGGAAACTGCATAGTAATGTACTCAGCCAATATGTAGTATCAACAGTGCTCACTATTCAGATTATCCTCTTAAATATAATGATCCATGTTTTCGCTTCCTAACCCTGTTCTTTATACATTATTGATATTTACTACATCTAATGTTCTCTCACATTTTTGTGAGTAAATTAATCAGAGTTCGACTGTTATAGTACAATGGTAAATGGTGCCAGAGATTGGTCCTTTGTCTTATAAATTTTATGCTAACTATTAGTATTTTATTAGTAAAATACTTTCTATTTCTCTGTTATCTCATCAAAACTGTTAGTAATATTTAATGCATTTTATCATCTATTTTCCACCTATCACATTTTTCCTCCAGGAAGCCAACTATATCAAATTTACCATTTCTCTCCTGTTTCAGACCGTCCAGAGCAAGGAGATGTGTTACAAATGCTTTTGGTATACTGGCCAATGGCTGACAAGTGTTTCATACAAGCTTTCGTGTTCAATCTTAGAAAGTGGAGTTAATAATTCCGGCTACTTTTGTTCTTCATAAATGTATACATCATGTGTTAGTGTTGACGTAGATGAACAAGGGAGGCTGATAACTGGATCATGGAGAATAGAAGAGAGCTCCAATTACCTAATAATATGAACATTTTCCCAATAAAATCATAATATGGGTAGTTGTTTCAAAAATGTCATTTGGAATACAATTTCTCAAAAAATGCTATATAAACCCCTAATAGCTAAGCATAGAAGAGTATTGACATAGGAAGAGTATAACACAAAACGTTCTTGCTTGTATGAAAGCATTTCATGTCACACTGCTCTCATTTGTCATTTTTCTTTATTTACATTATTGTGATATAGTGACTCAGCATCTCGAATGTTCCTGACCCATATACAAATAGAAAACTAAGCAAGTTTACTATGATGTAATTAGCCTTATGTAGAATAGACCTACAATAATTGTATAAATACCTGTAAATTTGGATGTGATCTTCAGTCAGAATTATGAGTTATAAGAGTACGTTGCTGAATGGCCCTTTAGGGATTCGAACCCGTACCCTCCAGCATGGAAGGCAAGTGAACTAACCACTAGGCCACGGCGGCTCTTATTTTCTTGTTTACCTATCATTGCGTACTTTGTCACTATACATCTATCTCCTCCGCGTCCACTATTCCTAACGTATTGTTTCCTCTTAATTCTGTTGGCCTCGTTTCCATGTTCTCGCTGTAGCATGTGATTGATAGAATCCCCGGGATACTTCTTTTCAATTTTAACTAATGATATTTTTGTACGTTAGTGTTGCAGGCTATTTAGTCAAGTCACCTGTCGAATGTAACCCTAAAGAAATTTTGAAGTAAGACTTGACGTGTTCCTATGTCTTTAAAGAATCTTTTCAGAAGACGGAAGCTTTCCTACGACACGTTTACGTTAATGTAAAACATGATTGCTGATACTAATAAGAAAAAAATTAATCTCATGTAAGTTGTTTCGTAGGCACTGGTGGAGACAAAAAGGAGGTTGCCTTTTGTGATGCGTTTCCAAACGTGCCAATTTGGTACTGGTGCAAATCAATATCTAATGTTCGTTTATATTATTTGTTTGCAGGGAAGACTTGGAAGCAGATCCTTATTGGCTTCATTTACTTCAAAGGAGTTAAGTGGTCTCTATGGTGACATCAAAGTGAGAGTGGTACAGTAATCAGAGAGAGGTAGACAAGACTCTCGAAAAAGAGACTACCAGCTTCTCAGTTAGACAGAAATAGATTTAATGACACTGTTAGTTAAATGATTGTAAATTGATTCGTCTTAGGTGTAATGCTAAATTCTATTTGATATGATACGGTAATTTCTATTGCTTGTGATTCGTTTGTGAACTGACCCAAACGACGCTTAGTCTACTGCGGCTACTAAAAACTGCTTACTAAAACGAAAAGATTTACTAAAACGATGCAACATATCTTTCCGATATAAATGGTTTCTGGCCAGCCGTGGTAAGAGCTGTGCTTCCAAAGGATTACATATGCATTTTAACAATGATGGACGATCTAGGAGCTCCCATGGGTACCCCATTATTTTGGGAATAGACCTTGTCTTTGAAGAGGAAACAGATGTTGTGAACAAGGATTTGGAGGATCTGGAGGACATCCGAGGGCTTTAATGAAGTTCTGGAGACACGTGAAGCGTCATTGTTCAGCAGCTCTTGGATTGTGTGAATTGTGTCTTTGATTGAGACGCTGGTACAGAGAGAGGTGACATCAAAGGATACCACGATTTCGTCAGTATTGACTGCTTGCTTTTTGTTTCAAATTCAGCTAAGTGTTTGTAATGATTTGTCTTCAATTTGATATACAGCGATAGCAGGTCAGCAGCATAACAGGAAAGTTAAATGAGGGCTTCCAGAGTAGGAACCTCTGGGTCGTATCGGTATGTTGGGCTTGTGTACTTTGGGCAGTCCATAGAAACAGGATTGTGTATGGTCCATGCTCTAACGGTCAAGACACTTTTGAATGTAGCCAGCCTTGCCCAGGATGACTGTAGCACACCCATTGTCCGCTTGGGGGATAGAAATTGAGTTGCTTTTTTCAGGGTCTCTATGACAATGGTTTTGGCTCTTTCGTATTCAGTGAGTTGTCGGGAGCGACTTTCGATGCTTAAAGGGCGAGGCTTGTCTTCGCTCGTATTCTATCTGCTTCACTCTTTGGGGGATCTTTCACTGCAGCTTCTACTGCGGATACAATTTCCTTGAAAGGAATATTCCTGGGCGTTGCAGAAAAGTTAAGACCTTTCCTTAGAAGGGATTCCTCTGGTTGGGAAAGTGTGCGGTTGGAGAGGTTGGTGATCCAATTTGATCTGCTCTTCGAATCTATTCTTTTGACTTAAGTTTTTAAGACATCACTAATTTTTTCGAAGTTGTTTAATACTTCAAAGGGCGTTACTCTTTAAGGCTTGGCAATAAACGTGCGTTTCATGTGTGCTTGAGACTTTTTAATAGATGTCTCAAAATTTGATTTGTCTTTCCTAATTAGTAGATGAATGCTGTAAGAATACGCAAAGTACTGAGTAAGCATAGTGGGGCACGAAAATTCTGCTAAAATGGTTATTGTGGGATCTTCATGAAAGATTATCAAAAACAAAACGTAAGTTTGTATATAATTTCAGGGGCTAGATGTTTTATCATAGATAAATGTGTAGTATAGTCAGGGGCGGTTTTACGATGTGTGGGGTCCTAGGCACTTTTCCAACGCGGGGCCCTATTAAGGAGACATATATTTGTTAATATCTCACCCAATTTAGCTTACATAATATGGGGCTTTCACAGTGCCTATCGTGTGTAATAATTCTTATATGCAGTGCACGGTGTGCATATATCGAAGAATATAGCTTGAGCGCGGGGCCCTGGGCTACCACCCTGTCCGCCATCCCCGAAAGCCGCCCCTGGGTGTTGTAACAAGCGAGATAGAAACGAGAGAGCATCGGCCGTCTTAAAACAGGGTGGTTTATTACGCTTCAAAATGGCAACAATTCCATCAATCTTACTCGATATCAATAACTTCACTGTAGGAACTAGGGATTGTATGCCGTTAAATGACTACAGAATAGTACTTGTAATAGATGTAATCATGTTCGTCGTGCTTGTGGTAGTCATTGTCGTCAATATCTGACGTAGTGAGAAGGTAGTAAGTACTGAGGCACAAACACAGAGCTATCCAAAAGCATCACATTCTAATTCATATTCTTGAATACAGATAATGGTACGATCATCAACTTGTTTGAAGTAGTTACCAGGCTACTCACCTCCTCACAGATGATTTTATTATAACTGATGTCTAACTACGGCTGATAAGTTACCTCAATTCTTTCCCCTTGCTCTGATTAATTTTATGCTTGTTTAATATATTTCCTCTGTAATTCAGCTTCATCTACAACAATTTTGCGTTGAGTAGCGGATTCATTCTGTTAAATGTTTTCGCCATGCACAGCAATCGTATGGAGTGAAATGACAACGCTATTACGATGAATTTATAGGAAACGAAAAGACCAAAACACGTCATAGAAAATAACGGTCACGTTTTCGAGCGACAAGTTTTCTGTCACTCGTGATATTACGATAGGTGTAAACACATTCTTTTTGTCGACACAGTACCGGCTTCTTTGTTTTGATAAATGCGGCTTCTAAATCGGCGAGGCGATAAGGAGATCTGGCTTGAGCTAATACCCTAAAAGAATCGTCTTTATAGTCGTCAGCAAATGATGAGTTTTCAATCAAATACTGTCCCATTGCCGAGTCTGTTTTGAGATCTGTTGACTTGACTTTGTTTACGCAATTCGGTAAGTTTTTCAAACTTTGCTGCGTCTACTAATGAAGGCCGGCGCATGTAGCGCGATTTGGTCATGTAACCTCTGCAAGTAACCTCTACAACAATGTATTTGTTATCCTGTACTTCTTAACAGTTGACAATTTTTAGTTACAACTTTCTTTATAGTTATGTATTCATCTTTCCTAAGGAACTTCATTATAGTTAAATTATCAATTTGATTGAACTTTTATCAAAAGTTGATGAATGGATATTATATTCTGCCTCACTGGAAATGAAGTCTTCTAGGCTGGCAACCTTCATTCAACCTGTGAGCATTCTTTTTAAAGTCTTTGAAAACTCTTATATTTACATACAACTATAACCGAGGCAAAAATATATTTTATTAAAATCATGAGACTTTAGAAACATCATTTTTATATACCACAGTATGTAAACAGTTGGGCTGGAAATCGTTGCCGTTTGTGTTTGGAAGACAAGTGTCGTTAACGGTAGGTATGTAGATTGGAAATCAATTTCTCATTTAGTTGATAGGCTTTAACTCTGCCACTTTCTTCACCAGCCTTGGATGTTTCCACTTAACCACAGCTTTGAAAAGAAACCATTTTAAAACAGGAGACAATGAAAAGTTGTTACAAAACAGAGCCTTGACAGCTACTGGATGCTGCGAAATAAATCATTTGCACTAAGGAAAATTGTTGGAAGCTGTTTCTAAAACGTTTTGTAAGAAATTTTATGATTCTAAGAGCTGTATTTGAGGCAGCTCGATCGGCTAATGGTGTTAAAGATGTTATTGCATTGATAGATTTAAGAGCAATTTCTTGATGCAATACGTAGGACTAGCATATTGTAACAAATTTGATATTTAATGAAGCTTTTCGCAGGACACAGATCACAAACAGTTACTAAAGCAAAAGAGTATAACGTCAACAACGACGTACTTCTCCTACAGTCTCTCTGCTCCACACCCCTGTTTAAAAATGTTAATAGTAACTTCCCACTTAAGGGCACACATAATAAGCAAAAACAACAAATGTGTGTTTATTAATCAAGTTGTCCCATATCATGTTGTGTATTGCTGAGGCTAGTGTACAATTAAACATGATGATTCACAGGTTAAGACCCATTCCTTAGAACCTAAGAAAGAATAAATAATCACGAAAGCATCATAGAAAGGTGCTGCAAGATTGTTGTACTTTAGGATGGATGATGAGTATGCAGACAACATGTACCTTTTATTTAAAGTTAATTAGCAGAGATACATGCCATTGTAGGCAGTGGAAGGTCACGTGAGTTTGATATAATGATATTTTAAAAAAAGTTCAGTTCCAATTTCGTATCACATGTCAGGATGAGTGGTTACAATGTTTCTGCGATGGTACGTGCGTCAATGAAAGATTGGTGTTAAAACGTGGTCCTCACTGTAGGGGGAAGGTTTCTATACGTGCCGGCTTCCCCAGAACAACAGAAATAGGTGGCTGGAAAAAAATCACAGTGACGAAGCCATTACCGGGGCATGTACAGACGCCTTGGTTTCCCAGGTAGAAATTTTGGCATGGTTTTAATAGCCATTCAACGTACCGAAACCACAAGTCATCCCTTCCCAACATCGCTGATCAAAGCACTAAAAGGAGAGTACAACTTTGAGAAAACAGACCCCATCATTTGGGGGCAGATGCATGAAAAGGGGGCATTAAAGTGCTATGTTGAGAATACTGGGAATATAGTTGTGCAAAATAGACTACAACTGTCTTTATGTAGGTATTTTGGATGCAGTTCAGATGGAATACTATATTCCCAAGTCAGGTGCAGCTCTCGTGGTAGTGCAGAGATAATTGCCCATGCCCATGGAAGTACAAAGATAGCACAACTGTCGATGTGACTCGTCTTGAAAAAGTAAAAAGCTCGTTTCTTAAGGACTTCTATCTTACTGAAAGCACAGAACTTCAACCTACGTCAAATATCCGTGCTGAAAGTTGAGCAGTAAAAAGCGGTCATAATTACTGGTATCAAATCCAAGCAGAAAGGGCTATTATTTCAGCAGACTGGGAACATTTCGTTTTTTAGACATCAAAAGATATACAGATAAAATTAGTTTAGAGGGACAAGAACTGGTTTTCTGACATTTTACTCAAATTGTCTAAATTTTATCTAAAGGACCTATTTCCAACGTTTTACTCGGAAGATGATCAATCATAGAAAATCGTGTTAATGCTTCAAATTAATGCCTCTATTCAGTCTATCCCCAAGGACTTGTTCATTGAATTGATGAACGCCGCTACTCAGTCAGTGGAATTTAGTTTCAATGACACAATGTTCAGACAGGTTGACGGAGTAAACTTTTTTTCAAGAAAGCGGCTACCCAGAAAATGTCATCAACATTGTCATTTCCAATCAAATTGCCAAGTTTTCTTCTGACCCAAAATATGGCCCTATGAAGTGCCCAGTATATTTGTAACTACTGCGGGTTGAGAATGCTTCCTTGAGTTTTGACAAAAGAGTAAAAAGGGCCGTGACCAACAGTTTTTCCACGGTACAAGCGCCTGTTGTTTATTCCACCCAAAAGCTGCTGCCTATTGCCCAAAAAGACGTACTGCCTGTCACACATAAAAGTTTATTAGTTTATAAACTCACGTGTAGCTGTGCGAGCGAATATATAGGTCGTACGTCGCAGAGGTTACATGACAGCATCGCGCAACATGAGCCGGCTTTCATTACTAGACGCAGTAAGGTAACAAAAATTTTACCAAATCGCGCAAACAAAGTCAAGTCAACAAATCCTAAAACTGACTCGGTAATAGGACAGCATTTGACTGAAAACCAATCACTTGCTGTCGACTATCAAGAGGATTTGTTTAGGGTATTAACCAAAGCCATCCAAAGCCTCCTTGTCATCTTGCCGCTATAGAAGCCGCATTTATCAAAACGAAGAAGCCAGTACTCTGACAACAAAAATAATTTGTTTACAATTTATGCCTTTTTCAATAGCGCGAGTGGCAGAAAACGTGTCGCTCTGGTGACCAGTCTTTCTAGGACGTTTTTTGATCTTCTCGTTTCTTATAAATTCATGGCATTAGCTTTCTCATTTCACTCCATACAATTGCTGTGATCAGCGTATGGTGAAAACGTTTAGCAAAATGAATCCGTTACTCAACGCAATAACAATCGATCTAACGTTCGAACGATCCAGTTTCTGCCCATCCAACCTTAACTGTCTGATGTGAAAGAACACTTTCATTTGTATTTCTAAGCGAGATTATTGACACTCTTTACGCCCCTTTGTGTAAATGAGGGGAAACATGTTAACAAGGAATATGACGGTCACGTTCGTGCAATTTGTACCTTACTGATATTGATAACTGTGATTATCAAATTTGCTGATGTGAATACGAACTGTTCATCACCTAAATCAGTCTAAATATCTAATGTAATCGTATTATATTTATATGTAAACTAACTATAATAGGCTGGCATGTGTGAACTAGCACTGAATAAGTTTTCGTTCATAGAATGCTTAAGTGTGGCGTCACGATTTAATGAATATCAGAAATTTGATAATGTTTTGGACACTTGGGATTGCATTCTTCTTGTTGAAAGAGATACCCTGTTTAAATTCGAGAATGATACCTTGAACAATCGTTGAGATACGTCCTTTTATACTTTGCATCTTGCTTGTCAAAACGTTGTTAACTGAACTGAACGAGGAAGTGAGTTCATATTATCATTATCTGATCAAAAGTAACAGAGTTTTCTTAAGACCTTTTTCATATTAAAATAGCCGCTTCTCGCAGGTTATATGAGATTTGAACGTGATATTTTGTATACGGGCATTTATTGGCGGGGTCAACTCTGCGGTGTAGCTATGGTTGCGATTCCTCGAAAAGTATTTTGTTACGTCACTATGGTAACAATGCTGTGCGCCGCAGTAAACAATCAAACAAGGTTACCGAACAGTCTAACACCACCCTCCAGCTCTAGTTTAAAAGCCCTTCTCCATGTTATTTTTGGTCGTCCTCACTTCCTTCGACTACGCTTTGTTTTCCGGTAGACACCCTCGAAAAGACCATTGTTATCTTAGTAATATTTAGCTAGCGAGGGCTTAGCGAGACAGTTAGCGAGCTCGCAACGCTAGCGAGGCTTTTGTGCATAAGGCCCCTGTTGTCATCAAGGCGTGCTTAATGGTTCAAGAGGAGTCAATTATCTCCTCCCACTGGTATTTAGTGAGTATCGGTTTTCCTTTGTGTGCATCCAAGTATCCACAGTCCTTGAAGTTTTGATTGTAATCACGTTGCTGATCAGAGGAAGGAACACTCTGTTGTTCTTGCAGGGCTAATGTGTTGACAATCAACATAGGGTGGAAGTATCTCTTTTAGAAAGAAAGTACACAAGTTCACGTGAAATGTTCTAAGAAAACGTCTCCAAGGTCATTTTAAAGGATTGAAAGACAACAATAACTTACAAACTTACTCTGTAACAAGTGATGAAGAATTGAGTCGGAGTTTGTGACGAAGTAATCTTTGAATACCCTCGAGACAATAAAACATCTTCCATGCGGTTCCACGCAAAAACAATTTTAGTAATTATCCTTTACTTTTTCAAAGAGATTCATAATTTATTGAAGGATGCAGATACAAAAACCATAAACCCTTGCCGCAAGGACCTCCACGGGTCCTGAAAAGGGTCGCCTTTATCCGCCCCTTCCCCTCACAAGTTCTCACTTCTCTAGGACATCATCATTCTATGGCAATGGTGCCTCAGAATAAGGCGGAGTACGTGCTACTATATCAAAGCGAGACCAACGTGAAAGAACAGACGAGGTGAAAAAAGAGGGAAACCTTAGTAAATGTATAGTAGTGCTTGAGAAAAAAGGAGTTTATAGAGCCAAAGTCAGTTTTCTAATCACTCAGTAGCGTTCTATGATTTAAAAAGTATCATCGAGAAGAGAGGATTTGAAATGTTAGTTAGAAAAGAACACTAGAGAAATAGAAAAGCATGTCACCACATATAATATTCTTTCGAGAGCACTGGTGAGTTTCAAAGTGTTTCTCCCTTCTTTAGGTTTCCTTTAAGAGTAAAAGTTCTTGGAGACTTTTCACAAAGCGTAGGTTAACTAACTGTTACATGTCTTTGATAGACACACATGAAATAGTGTTCCTCACCTTTTCGACCTACGTGTAGCAGGCTCAGTTAGTAATAAGAGCTTAACTCAAGGGCACTACCATAGTTAACTACATCTCATTGGGAGGAAGGCATTGCAAGTTGCCAAAGCAACACTTTCCAACAGGATGGATAAGACAAGGTAGATGATATGGAGAATACGAGCCTGGGCCATAGTGGGATGTGAAGACCAAACAAAGTGGCAACATTTCAATTTCAGCTCTTTTAGGCTGCAGTGATACCAGTACTGCTGATACAGCTATTCATACAGATAGTAGTACTCATACTAATGTGTCACATGGTCATCCACCAATCTCACAGCAGTGCCAGCAAAAATGCAGGACCAATCTCAATTATTACACATGCCCTAGTGAAGTAGGTCTAATTTGTTGCCCTATTGGAAAGTAGCTTCCCTTAGGACGGGCTCTACTACTTTGGGACCAAGCTCACCCTAGAGATAGCACGTGAGGCATCTCACACAAGAAGTCTTCTCAGTAATTTCTAACACAGACCCCCACAACAGTTATTATTTTGCACCAACCAGCATAATATGTGGTATGCATCCACAGAAAGGTTTCCTGTGCCTTAAAAAAAATTTGCAGTTTATGAAGATTTTCACCTAACGACCACATGAGTACATTTTTTCCTTTGGGATTTTTTCCATGTTTTTTTTCTTATGGATTTATCCTAGGGGGAAATTTTCTTTGGGGATTTTTTCGAGGTGGATTTCTTCTTTCGGGATTTGTTCCTGGTTTTTTGTTCTTTAACCATGTTACCTACAAATGCCTCAGGGGTTCGAGGAGAATTTGAAATTTCAATGACCATCAAACTCTTTCATTGCCTGTATCTTTTTATTTCAGCATTGATTATGGCAGTGGTTCACATTTCAAGACAGTCTAAGAAGAAAGAGCAGAAAAATGGCATGGATGTAGAAGTGAGTGCACTTCTGCAGTACTTTCACTTAAAGGATGGCATTCACATCAAATGGGCACATGCTGTTAATAGCCAGAAGAAACTTGAAGAAGCACTCAAGGATGATTTGATACTTGTCCTTGAAGCAGATATCATTATGGACCCAGTGAAAGGTGTTCCCATCATGGCACACCCACCAGCCAATACAAGTGACGTCACACTTGAAAGTTGGATGAAACAAGTTGTTGCAAAGAAAGGAAAAGGCATTAAATTGGATGTGAAGCAATTCCAGGCATTAGAACCATCGCTGAAAATTGTCAAGGCATTTGCCAGCAAGAATATCTTGCCACCTGTTTTGCTAAATGCTGATGTCCTTGTTGGACCAAATAACCCATCTACTACACCGTTAAATGGGTCAGAGTTCATCCGACTTTGCCAGTTGTATTATAAGAAAGCAACTCTATCCATTGGTTGGACTACAGAATATTCCAATGCAGCCAATAAGGGTTATAGTTGGGAGATGGTAAAGGACATGGCAGCTCTGATTGACAATGTGGAGCAAGCAGTTACATTTCCAGTCAGGGCCTCGTTGGCATATGAGTCACGCGAACAACTCTTGTGGCTTTTAATGAAAAGAAAGGAGTTTGCTCTTACAATCTGGACAGCTTTGGATGATATTTATGACCCAATTGAGTTAAAATATCTTAGGAAATATCCCACAAGAGTATATTTTGACTTACCAGAATCACAGCTAAAACATATCTATGACCCATAATTTTTCAATAACACGAGTGGCAGAAAACGTGTCGCTCTCGTGACCGCTATTTTCTAGGATCTTCTCGTTTCCTATAAATTCATCATAATAGCTTTCTCATTCCACTCCATACGATTGCTGTGATCAGTGTACGGCGAAAATGTTTAGCAAAATGAATCCGTTACTCAACGCAATATTCAAATATTATAAGCGTAAGTCTGCTGTTACCTTTAAATTAGCTTAATGTTATGAGCTCAAAGTTTCAAAGTGGACTCTCTGCCGTCTTCTTCTTCTTCTGTTGCCATAGCGTCTCACCCCGTTGGCGACACATGTTGCAGGTTTCTTGATCTGGCAGCGTCCCAGAGGCTTTGGATGTTGGGTTGACCGGTCTACTGGCGGAGTTGGTTTATGAAAAGTAGTCGTTGGCCGTCTCGGGCTCGTTTGACTTGGAATTATTCCACCAAGAACGAACTCTTCAAGGCCTCCTTTCCTGATAATGTGATCAACTAAGGAGGCTTGTCTCTACCTTCTAGCTAACTAGAATGCGCGGGCCTGGGACCAAATGAAGTTTGCAGACCCTATGGCATCATACATCACGTGTAACGGAGAGTTTGGAGGTGCTAGTTACCAGTTATAATAATTCTACGAGATTAATTTGAACCGTCAAATGCACATACGTATATCATTTCTCTTTGCCTTGCAGCGCTAATTCTCATAATAGTCGCCCTGGGCCATGGCAAACCTGCTGCTCTTAAACCACAAATGCTGTTCATACTTACTCGATTACAAAACATGACATTTTGCGGCAGTTTTTGTAAGGTTTCAAAGGCAACTGTTAAACTGGAAGTGGATCAAACCTTTTTCCAAAACCTGAAAACTCAAGCTTGAAATCTCTTCTTGTTAAAACAGGTTTTAATCATCAATGTAAAGCTATTCTTAGAAAGATTTGCCCGCTTACTCCACCAGAATACGTATAGCTGGCCTTTATGTTTATCCTTCACTAATTTCGCCTCTCAATTTCTATCTCTAATTTCATTTAAAACTTCTTGGTTAACATGGACATGTTCCAAGGAGCTCTGTGGGAGGTTGGCCAGTTTCCTCCCCCAGAAAACGCAGAGCTGGTGTCCTGTTCTATCTTTTCCATCCTGTTATCTATCTCTTTTCTTAGTTTTGTTGATATTATCAGCAGGTGAAGTAGAACGTGGCCCTGGACCGAGACGGAAAAACCCCAACCCGGTGATATGTTCAATCTGCCAGAAAGGGATCAACAGGGGACCAAGCCTAGCCGCCGAAAAGAGCTGCGCAGTACTTGAATGCCCAGCCAGATGTCACCAGATTTGCAACGGACTGACGGTAGGACAAGCAAGATACGGCAAAGGAGCCGGAAAGAAAGTCGTTTGGAAATGTAAACAGCACGGAGATGGTAAAGCCGCGGTAATCGAAGAGGAAACAACAGCAGAAGGAGAAATGCCACCTAGAGAGTCAGCCAAAGAAAAATTCTGTTTAACATGTATAGCAAACCAATTCGTGCCAGGTTCGCGGATTCAGCATACCGATGTGTCGAGCTGAACTGCCCCCAATGTGTGCCACCTGAGCAGATGCTGTAGCGGATTCACCATACCTCAAGGGAAAAATCAAACCAGGACGCTGTCAACCCGCATTTGGCAACGTCGAGCCCACGACACAACAGAGATGAAAAAAACCAACTACCAGACACGTGTAACAGACGATGGACCAAACAAGAAAGAACCACCATCACTGAAGGATTTACGAGCACAGGGAATGACACACGACCAAGCAAAACAAGTACGAGAACAATGCGGTAAATGTCAAACAGCGCTACGTTCCAACGTCATCCCCATCTGCTGCAACCATCAGGACGGTTTTTTCAAAGGCGGACAGCAACTAGACTGAATGAAATATCTGCTGCAGTACATAAGGACAACAAACTACTCCAGCAACTTTTGGCCGGCAGATATAGCAAATAAATCCATCAATTATCAGCAAATAAGGACCACAAATTTCTCGTGCAACTCTCTTTCAGCAACTCCGCATGCATAGTCAGGAGCGTGGTGAGACATACATCAAGACTGTAAGAGTCAAGAAACTGATGATATTTTATGATCGAAACGTAGACCAGTCGGTGAATGGAGTTTGTGATCGAGCGCCGTCAGACAAGATTCAATTACTTAGGCTGAGTTCTCAAAAAATCACCTAATGAAGATTATCCTTCATTGAAAAGGAAGTACCTGAACTACGTCTGTATTTAAATTTCCAAAGACAGGATTTCATTGGCCGTTTACGAAATGATTTGCCTTAAACCATCTGGCTTTGAATCTTCAATTGTTATCATCAAGTTAACATATATGTAATTTTCAACGGCCATTCTTATCAAAATGAAAGCTACAATTTACACATTGCCTATTCTTTGTTATGTATTCTATTTGCATCATAGAATTGTTTTATTCAAGGTGATACTTGAAGGATACAGAATACATGTCTTCAATTCCATTTCTTACATTTTGCGTTTTGTTCTTTTCTGGCTGCTAATCAACTGACTTGTGTAATACAGAAATGCAATTAAATCGTGAAGCACTGGAAAGTATTGTATTGTATGACATCTTCATTTAGCATTGCATTAATAATTAATATCCCCTAGTGTTGGAACATCACATGCATTGCAATAAATAACTTCAATTCCATTTGGCAAAACATGTTCTGGGAGCCTCGAGCAGTTCATGACAGTGACAGGTGTTCCTGTCGAGCTAGTTGTTGAGCCATTAGGTAACTAATACTTTCCAGAGCAGGAGAGATATATGCAAGAGACCCAATATATTTGTTCAGAGATTCTCCATACCGAGTCACTTCTAAGTTTACAGAGAAGCTCCTTATACTCAAAACTGAAGAGTTGAGTAACGCATAGAAATGATGATATAAGAGTTAATATTTAATTTGCTGTATGGCGTTGATTAAGATCAGTATCCCTCGAAAATAAGATTATACTTGAGTATAACAGAAGAGAGAGGTTCCTTATAGCCATCCAGAGCAACAGAGATACGTCAAAAAGTCAATAATTTTGTGGAAGACTACCACAATAATCGCTGTTACATTAACGGTTATTGATGTTGCACAAACTTTGCTTGATTTTGAATTTCATGATGATTGTAGAAGAGCTCCCATACATTAATGGGCATCACAGCTATCCATCCCACAGAAGTTGCATGAAGAAATCTTTGGGTGAAACGTTTTCTGGAGCTTATAATATAAGTAGTTTATAGGACTTGAGAAATTGTACATAGGAAACAGGTTTTGTTACGACCAGAGCATTAAGAGGGTTTCATAACTTTATTGGTGTGAATTTGACGGTTTTGTAAATTAGTTATCTTTTGTTAGGTAACCTCTGGTACTTGGTTTTGACAATACCCATTAAGTGTAGGCTATACAATATGAAGGTGTTGTGCTGACACTCCTGAAAGAGTAGACAACTAATTCGAAATATTAACCAATAATTCGAGTTAACATCTTCCATGGTGGTAGAAAACTTCGAGGGAGCGCGGATCAAACCCGTGACCCACGCTTTCGCGGCGTGCGCTCTACCAACTGAGCTAGGTGACCCTTGAAGTTAACATAGGCCCTGTTTACATGAGCTCGAGACGAAATCTCGGCTCGAGATGAAATCTCAGCTCGAGGTGAAATTTCATCTCGAAAAGCGCTGGAAAGAAAAGCACTGCAGGAAAAGGCACTGGAAAACAAGACACTAGAAAAATGACACTAGAAATAAACGCATTGAAAAGTTAATCACTGGAAAGAAAGTGACGGGAAAGAAAAGAACTGGAAAGAAAGGCACTTGAGAGAAAAGCACTGGAAAGATAGACATTGGAAAGAAAAGCACTACAAGAAGAGGCACTGGAAAACGAGGCACTGGGAAAATGGTACTAAAAATAAACGCACTGGAAAGAAAGGCAGAAGAGAGAAAAGCGCTGGAAAGAAAAGCACTGCAGGAAAAGGCACTGGAAAACAAGACACTAGAAAAATGACACTAGAAAAAAGCGCATTGAAAAATTAAGCACTGGAAAGAAAGTCACGGGAAAGAAAAGAACTGGAAAGAAAGGCACTTGAGAGAAAAGCACTGGAAAGATAGACATTGGAAAGAAAAGCACTACAAGAAGAGGCACTGGAAAACGAGGCACTGGGAAAATGGTACTAAAAATAAACGCACTGGAAAGAAAGGCAGAAGAGAGAAAAGCGCTGGAAAGAAAAGCACTGCAGGAAAAGGCACTGGAAAACAAGACACTAGAAAAATGACACTAGAAATAAAAGCACTGAAAATTAAGCACTGGAAAAAAAGTCACGGGAAAGAAAAGCACTGGAAAGAAAGGGAAAAAGGCACGTTCGACTGTTTGTTTGAGAAAAAGGCATAAAGCTTCCAGAGAGAGGCTGTACTTAGTTTAAATGAGGGCTTTTATAACTCAGTTAACAGTGAGTTGAATTGGTAGGGTGTGTTTGTAAAACAAATAGGACAAAATCTAGGCTAGAAACCATTCGGCCTTTTTGGAGAGGAGGGCGGTCAAGGGTTAAAGCGCTCTGATATATCGGTAATAACTCGATTAGGAAAATGCAGCTTTGCTTATTGTAAGTGATTACTGGGATTGTATGCTAATTAAGACATGAATAGATTGAAGTTTAAAAAAAAAATTATTATTGTTATTATTATCATTGGTGTCGACAGCATCCTTCTATCGGATCCAGTCGTTCAATCAGCACCGTACAAGCGTAAAAATAAGCTAGACAATGCTCTTTCTACACAAAAAATTACAAGAACGTGGTCTGAGTTTCTTCACTTGAAAAAACAGAATATTCTAATGAGATATTTGACTGAAACGTGCTCCATCAGAAACATTCGTCAATGGCAATACATTTCTAATAAATTACCGGCCAACATTTTCTCGTTTTAGAGAAGAGCATTGATCCTGTCTTTACCAACTAATAAAAATTTAAAAACGTGGAATTTGATACCATCGGCTCTGTGCTCCTTATGCAAGAAGAAAGACCAAACACAATTTCACGTGCTCGCTAATTGTCAAACTTCAGTCGACCAGGGAAGAAATACATGGCGTCATGATAACGTTCTATTTACCATGGCAACTCGTCTTTCGAACGTCGTGTCCAATGCACTTAGTATTTTCATTGACTTACCTAGATATTCGAGCCCAACTAATCTTTTTAAATCATTATGACCAGATATAGCTGTTGTGCATAATAATGGCTCCAATAAGTCTATTACTGTTATTGAACTGACGATTTGTTTTGAGACAAACCTTGAAAAATCAAGAAACCATAAACTTGAAAAGTATAAAAGTCTGAGGCAAGATCTTAAGGAGAATGTCGCCAATTTCAATTGTTTTGTTTGGTTTTTTGTTTGTTTGTTTGTTTATTTGTTGTTTTGGGGTTTGTTTGGTAGTGGGGTTTGTTTGGTTTTTTTGTGGTGTTATTATGCGATTATACTTGATTATGTATTTAAATATCAACATTAGAGTTCTGTGATTAACTTTTTTGCCGTACTGAAACATTTCCAAAAAATTAACAGCAGCAAAAGAGCTTCGGCGCCTTTTCTGCAAAATTATCATTTATGATCCTGTTTCATAACAGAAAACATTTGGAATCACAAAACGCACCTAATTTTCTTTTGTATTTTTGGACGCCTTTCTATTGAATGTTGAGGGCCTTCACTTTTCATTCTTTAGAGCCCTGTTTCTCATAAGACGATTACTCACGTATTTGTCTATAATTCGTAACTATGCATTCGCACAAATAGCTGAACCATGGACTTCTAAATAATAGCATCTATGCTGGTATTTAGAAGTCCATGAGCTGAAGTTGCTTTAAAGCGCAAAGAAAAAAAAGCGAGAAAAGCTGTGAAGTACTAAAGGTTTTCGCTATTTAGTGCAAAGTCATGCATGAAAATAGTTTTACGAATATACTTCTATGACGTCATCAAATTACTCGTTTACAGACCCCTCCCTCTCGTCTTCGTCGTCAGCAGAAACAATCAATTACATTGTTCGATAACAGTAGACGGTTACCCTCCTCCTGTGGATATCATAAATGTATGGTCCTGTAAAAAATTCTTCCATCATAAGTAATGGTTTCCATATCTCGGAGAAACTGCAGTTATCAACAGAAGACGATGTTCTGGGATAAACATTACTGTGTCTAATTTTCCACCGATGAATGTGAAGTCTCTAGGTGAATAAGTAATATCAGTAAGCTGTTGGGAAAGGCTTTGTGAGTCCAACAGATAATTTTGTCCTGTTGTTAGCCCTCTATGAATCAAGGCGAGTTTTAGTGCCCGAAAAAACGGACTTTTCCGCCGAAGATTGCTTTCCTGGTAACAAAGTATTTTGCCTCGGGAAGTATCCTGTGAATCAAGGCGAGTTTTGGTGTCGGAAAAACCAACTTTCCACCGAATTTTCAAGACTAGAACGGATGATTTTCCTTTGATTGACGTATTTTTAATGAATTATAATGACTGTTTATAAAGGTCGATGATATGTATACAGGAAAAATAGCTGCATAAATACGATGAAAAAAGAAATCACAATGCTTTGCCACGTGTTGGAAAAGTCTGTGTACTCGTTGGCTTCTTTTGTAAACTACAATTGTACTGATTATCTTTAGGCAAAAAGGGAGGCATTATACCTTAAATACAGACCTTGAAATCAATTAAAAATCTATAGGGTGTAAATAGAATAAATAGCTGTATAAATATGATAAACAAAGAAATCACAGCTGTTTCCTACTCGTTGGAAGGGAGGATATTAAAGTACACTTTTTTTTTTAAGCAACTCCATTTTCGGGGCCAGGCCTCGAGTTGCTTAGCAATTCTCCGAAATCTGGCCTGGAGTTGCTTAAGTAGTTGCTTAGGTATCACTACACGTTATTGTCGAATTTAGTTGTGTTTTAAATGATGAAATATCAAATGATGAATGGATCTTTCATCTCTTAGCTTGACACATTATCAACAGTGTAATATTTGTTATATATCAACAGTTTGTAATCAATGCTGAATGAAAACGTTTTTTAATTTGTATTCCAAGCGTTGTCTCTCCTGAATTTGAGACCTCGAGTTGCTTAGCTTGTTGGTTAGATTTTGTACCAAATGGAGGTCTCACACATAAGCAACTGAGTTGCTTATGAAAAAACAACACGTACAGTAAACCTAAAACCATTTGCACATGAGTTGTTACCCTCACAATTATGACATTCATGTAGCCAATAGCTTTCTAAAATATCTATTATGAGTGTACTTAGCAAAACGGATGTTCTTTTATTAGCTGATGTGTTTGAGAATTTTCGTAACACCTGTCTAAGCTACTATCACTTGGACCCCAATTGACGCATTGCAATCCAACAGATCGATTGGAATGTGAAGTATTTCTTCTATTGTTTAGCACTCGCGGACTATTTCGTTACTTTCTAGAAAACTCCCTGTGAAGTAATATAAAAAGGGTGATTAATAAATGATTTGTAGTAGCTTTTAAGCAAAATAGGAATAGCATTTAAGTAAAATAGAATTAGCTTCGATGATGTATAATAAATTGGTTATTTCTATCTAAATAGATTCGTCGGAATTCTCATCATCGGAGGATTTCTATTTTCTTATGATCGCCTCGAGACCAGGGGCGTGGAGTAAGGCAAGGCCTTTGATTCTTTGTATTTGATCTGACTAGCCTCTGTTTCCAAGAAGCGTTTGCAACGAAAAGGGTCCACGAAGGCTTATTTCCGTCGAGATCTATTGCTTACAAGAATGTCACAAGTTCTGACAAGCGACTAGAGAAATGTTAAAACAGGAGGTCGTCCAGCTCTGTGAGTGTAGCCCACACCACGAAAGCGTGGTTCACGGGTTGGAACCCCGGTGATGACATATTTTTATATCCCTAGTGTTCTTTTCCAAGACTGACATTTCAAATCCTCTTTTCTCGACGAAAAGTTAGTCGATTTCACAAAGTAATAGAACAATCTATTAATTTTCTTGCATCAAAACAATGGAACCAATCAAAAATGTTAAATGTTGTTAATTTTTTTCTCCGACATGGCAATCAAGTTAGGATTCTTATTTGACAATATATTGAGCGTTGTTCTTATTAAACATCGATGGAAGGAACTATGCGAAGCCAAGGGGGTAACTTTACTTGGGGCAAAGTAAAGGGGGGATGTCAGCCCGCAAATTTATAAGTGCTTAGCCTCCCATGGCTATGGGTCTCTATGACCATAAAACATTGATCTACCAACCCCTACCATTTGCAGCCTTTTTGCCAATGAGTTTTGTAGCCATTGATTTATCCGAATGGTTACATCAAGGTTGCAACCAACGAATGATACATCATAAACATTTGCAGAGAATTCAAGGCTGTCATTATTTATGCAAGTAGATAGTTCAGGGCTTAAATCAAAGCTACTGAGTGCTTTTTCATCCGACACTGGTGCAAAATGCTGCTGCAAAGGGATTCTCTTGATACCTTTCTCAATCAACGAAATGTTTCCTCTTCTTGCTGCCTCCAGAGGACGATGATTTTTATTGTGTTTCTTGCAATAGTCACTATCACATGGTCTGGATTTGACGCCAGAAAGCAAACACACTATTGTTCTCTTCTTTGGTTCAGGAAAAATTACATAATCTTGAATGTATGGTATTAGATATAAAAGATGCAATTTTATTCATGGAATCTAAGAGAACATACACCAAAGCAAGAAAAAGTGTACTGAGAGCATTGCTGTTGTTTTTATTTTTATTTTTAACATGGTATTGCTTAAATATACCTGATAGTATGAAATTGCATAATAAAGGAGTTTAAAAGATTGCAAATGGAGAAAAATATAATTACCAGAGAATGGAGTAGATGCAAAATTTCAGACTTAACTTCTAGGCTCTCTTATCTGATTTAAAATAGTAATAAAAGAAAATAGGGTTCAGCTTTAGAAGGCTCATGTAAGCTCTTTGTCTTATCATGAGAACCTTAGGGTTTGCGTGACGCTTGGAGGTCAATGCAGTAGTTTAATAGGTTCTCTTACCTACTCTCGAGTGCCAAATAATCGTACCTCTCGCTTATTAATTTTTGAAAATTTATAAACACCCCTGCTACTTATTAGGACCCCCCTGTTTATTAATTTTAAGGAACTTTCCCAGTACTCAAAATGTAAATGATGTCTGAAAACACTTGAATAACTTCCTTCGAAAATCATAAAATCGGCATTACATTGCTTGAATGAATTGTGCCTAAATTATTTAATACAGGGCGATCAAATTTCGCCTAAAATCGGTCAACCAGATGATGTTAAAAGTCTGTAGAAGTCATCCAAATGGATACAACTAAAACTGGTACGGAGCATACTTAATTATAGGGCAGTTCTGCCTCCCCCCTACTGAATGGGATCAGTTGAATAGAGCGCCATGCGCCTAACATTTGAACTACTTGATAGTAATAATAATAATAATAATAATAATAATAATAATAATAATAACGTTATACAGGAGCTTTCCAAATTACATTGGCTCTTCATCTCCCTTACAGAATAACTGTAGATGAAAAAAAAAAAGGTGACAAGCCTAGGCAACCAAACTATAATTATAGAAACAACTAATTTGTACATGGCAGTGCTCCGCGATCTTGGCTCCGCAAAGTATGTCAAGGGATGTGGCACCTATTAAGGATTAGATTTAGTTAAATGAGAACTCAGGCTGCTAGGCCATAGTGCAAAAAAGGACCAGCAGAAGACGTCATAATAAATAGGAAGTTGAATCCATACTGTATACACGTAAGACACAGATACGCATTTTGATAGTGTTGTAGAATAATAAAGAGGGAAGAGCTCCTGAGAAAAACGTATTTGATTCCTTTGTATTTAATGCAAGGGCTCCGAAAGGAGTATTTTTGTAAAGAAGCAAAAGTTACTAAACAGCGGAAAATGCTGCCACGGCGATTTAAAACCAGAGGGTAAGTTCTTTCTGGAATAAATTTGCCAAGAATATTTCTAAAAGTGCAGCATTAAGATGTGACCGAACAGTTATCATTGTCAAGCTACATTTCCATTCAATTCAAATACTGAATTACAATCAGAAATACCTAGCATTTGGACTCTGGAAATTCATTTTGGCTGCCAGAATATTTGACTGTCAGGAATATTCTCTGGTTTATGATAGAGTGTAAAGATACACCAACATTCATTGGACTCTATACAGTGATAGATGGATCTCAATTGAGCAAATCCTGGAATTCCATGGGTTGCAACTGGGTACACGTGACCAATCTCAAAAGGCAAGTACTTCTGCTGTTCACAGGGAAGCGAGAAGTGACGGTAGGTGTTGATTTGCTTAGCGCTCTTTTTGATCAAGTCACCGATCTAAAGAATAGAAAAAAATGTTGTATGTGAAGGAAATGTAAAGGAAAGCGTAGAAATGTGAACTGGAAATGATCCTCAATTATTTACTATGCCGAATAAGAAATGAAGAGGACAAGCAAAAGATTGTAGTGTGTAGAGAACAGAAAGTCGTATGAGTGATTTAAAACAAATTATGGCAGCGATATATTCGAGTGTTGATTCTCTGTGCAATCACCTTTGGCCGTCTACATTGAAATAAATCAGATTCTCTGTAGATTTTAGATATCAATGTCCAATTCAACAACGTCTCCACTGCTAATAACGATCTCTGGTATGAAACTACATTTGAGTAACAAAGATTGATATTGTACTTGTTATCTCTTGTAGAAGTTATCACTTTTATATAATATCTATATATTACTATTGGTTAGTCTAAGTAACATATATTCAAATATATTAGAATAGTTTTGAATATTATTTTTTTACTATTCAACGAGCACACTACAACGCTTGAGAGAGTGCTTTTCCAGTTATTTACTTAAGAAAAGCAGTTTTCTAATTTATCTTTTACACAATACAGCACCTGAAACAATGAAAACTATGAAATGTTCAAATCAACTCATTTATAAGTAGTGGAAAAACTGTCTTTGAATGTACTTAAGGCAAGCTAGAATGCAATCAAGAACGTAATGGCAAGTCAGCCTTGAAAACTTTCCTGGAACCAAGAAGCAGAGAAAGCAGGCCAAAGAACTCTTCCTGCAATATGCTGATGTTTTCCTGAAGGATGGAGAAAGCTTTGGATGTACACCCACAATCCAGCACAAAATCCCTACTGCTGACAACATTCCAGTCCAACAGAGACAACGGCGGATTCCACCACACCAAGTAGAAGAGGTGCACAGACACTTGCAAGACTTCCTGGACAAAGGTATTATCAAACAAAGCCACAGCAATTATGCCTCTCCAATTGTCCTGGTGAGGAAGAAGAGTGGGGAACTGCGCCTCTGTGTGGACTACCGGCAGTTGAACGCAAAGACTGGAAGAGACACTTATCCACTCCCAAGGATCGAAGAGTCCCTAGATACATTGGCAGGGGCGAAATACTTCAGCACCATAGACTTGGGCTCTGCAGACAACCAAGTGGAGGTGGATCCATCAAACCGACACAAAACTGCCTTCACAACACCTATGGGGCTATTTGAATTTAACATGTAGCATCATGCTGACATTTAAAGATAACCAAGCTACAGTAGATGCCATACATGTTGCTGAAGAGGCAGAATCAACACAAGCCACATCATTGCCATCTTGGGACTTGGAGCAAATTAAACAGTGGCAGCATGAAGACCCAGAAATTGGCAGACTACTGCATTATTGGAATAATGGCCACCGCCCATCACGCAGAGAATGCAGTAAAGAAGCTCCAATGGTTCAGCACCTCTTACGACAATGGAATCGTTACCTGCTCAAAAATGGTGTATTATATCGGAGGACAACTGATGTAGGTAATCAAGAAACACGTACTCTACTGTTGCCAAGACAGACTCATGACCAGTGTGGGCACCAGGGAGCTGAACGCACAGAGCGCCTGGTTAGGCAAAGATGCTGGTGGCCAAAAGAAATGAGTTTGGTTGTAGTAGACAGCCTTGGTTTGCAAAACCTGCCAGAATTACATGGGCTGCACTATCTCTCTTCCCTGATTGCCATGCTTCACATCTTAAACGGCTGCTGCACGTAAATAGAAACCTATGGTACGTACCTCCTGTAAAGAATCCACCTTCTACGAAGGCTTCAACTCCAAGTTCTTCCAAACCGATTCCGACCAGGCGAACATTGTGGGCATCCAACTGAGGCTTTAATTCACTCAGCGTTCGTGCCCACATTCGACACAACTGTCATCCAAATCGTCGAAGGAATGTAATGAAGACTGTTTGACTTTCCCAAAAACTGCCGATAGCAACAGACTAAATAGATGAAAGAGAGTAACACGTTACTTTTCTGTGAATACGTACTTAGTGCAATAAACATACAAATTACAACATGCAGATTATATCGGTATTTTATCGGGTCGAGGGTACTCGGACTTCTTTGACAATTTTCCTCCACTCTTCCAGGTCCTGCGCTGCTATCGTGAGTTCTTCCTTTCTTAGGTTGGCATCCCTGTATATCTGCTCCATAAATGTTGTACGTAGGCGGCCTCGTGATCTCTTCCCGTGTTCGGGCTCACATAGCAATGGTGATGTAATGGTTCTTCTGGTCTTAGCGAAACATGTCCTACAAACCTCGGTCTTCTTGTTCTGATGACATTACTTATTGAATCTAGGCGACCAATTAATTCTACATGGGTTTTTTCTCTTTCCAGGATACAGCCTGTACCAACATACAGCTAACGGGGCATATAATGACAAAACACTAACAAGGAAACTACAATGTCTTATTGCAAGACTTAGTCGGTCTTATGTACACTGAAATGTTACAGGGCCAATTAGACCCTAATACAAAGGTACAAAAAATACGCCACTGAAAGTATTAAACTTCTTTTTAAAAATAATGTTCATACATTTTAAAGGCCTACAATCAGTGTTTCTTTACTTTTAAAGGCCAATAATGTTTAAAATAATGTGTCTTTAAGAATATTGTTCTTTTTAAAAATAAAGTACATACACTTTATAGGCGTACAATCGGTGTTTCTTTACTTTTCAAGGCCAATAATGTTTAAAATGATGTGTTTTTAAGAATAATGTTCTTTTTAAGAATAATGTTCTTTTTAAAAATAACGTTCATACATTTTATAGGTCTACAATCGGTGTTTCTTTACTTTTAAAGGCCAATAATGTTTAAAATGATTTGTTTTTAAGAATAATGTTCTTTTTAAAAATAATGTTCATACATTTTATAGGTCTACAATCGGTGTTTCTTTACTTTTAAAGGCCAATAATGTTTAAAATGATATGTTTTTAAGAATGATGTTCTTTTTAAAAATAATGTTCATACATTTTATAGGCCTACAATCGGTGTTTCTTTACTTTTAAAGGCCAATAATTTTATCTGCTTTGTAACAGCTGTGTAACCTAACAAATTCCCATTCGTATGAGGTGTTAAAAATGATATTGCCTCAAGGTGTTGTTGCCAATTATACATGTTTTCAACTTCCTTTTAAATCTGGTCGTAATAATAAGGAGATGTCAACATTCTTAATGATATTCTGGCAAACCCCTTAAGGAGTGCTTAAGCCAATGAGAAAGGAGAAAATCTTGAATACTAAGAATTATTGCTAAAAATCATCTCTTATAACTACAAACTTAAGAATCTTTGGGATTATTAATCAGTATAAGATCTACAAAATGACACAAAAATCAAGGCTGTATAATTAGTACAACTCTTTTAAATAGTAAAGGAAGGATATCTTAAATAGCAAATTTTAAAGGAAACTGATGATAATAAAAAAAAAAATTCAATACCCTTTATATATCTCGTATCTCGTCATTTACGTTACGTCACTTGGTAATAAGGTCGCACACGTATTGAACGAGCTCGTGTCTTTTCAACTTATGTAGACACGATCATTTTTTATATTATAGAGAGCAGTGGTAACAGTGATTTCTTAGTAATTGCAAAACAACGCTAAATCCCATAGCATACTAACTACTGTCCTTGCGATCTCATACAGTTTTAAGGCCGGGGGAAACTAGAAAAACATCTAGGCGAACGTCTTGTTGGGCAGGTTTCCCCACTAGCCACGAACATTGATGTAGGCCGGGGAAACTAAGGACTTAAACATCCGCCAACAGATGTTTTGCCTGTCCACAACTCGCGGGGAAACTAATGAAAACATCTTGATCTCTGGCTCTGTCAACGCTGTGGAAACGAAGCATTGTCATCGTGTCTGTGCTGACAGTTTAACGAGTGCGAATTTGACGATGAACCTCTACCAGACGCCCTCGCGGTCCAGATCGTGGTTGGTTATGGGAACGTGAAAAGAAGGAAGCGTATGCAAGTATTTTCAAAAACTTAGAGTTGACAGACGAGGAAGGTTTTTGGTGCTTTAAGCGAATAAATGGAGATGCAGCACTTCACCGATTTGCTGCACTTCATTGGTCCTGCTCTTACAAGCCTATTCGCCGTTAGAAAGACTCCTAGCTCCTTGCTTGAAAACTTTCTGCCATTTGTTGCTGTCAATTATCAATGAGAGAATTTGAATCAAAAACACGATCCAACAAACTCCCGCAGCGCAAACACGATAAAACACAACCCAACACGAGTTTTGTGCGGGGGGGAAACTGAAGGACATTGTTGGGTTGGTGGAGGAAACTAAAAAAACATCTGACTCAACAAATGTTGCCTCAGATGTTTTTCTAGTTTCCCCCGGCCTTTAGTCCTTCAGTATTTACAATACATCGGAGACGGCGATTCTAGTGTTTTTTACAAGCTAAGACAAAGTGTTTCATACGGATCATATATCCAAAAAGAAGAATGTGCCAATCACGTGACCAAGAACTATACAAAATACCTCCATAATGTTGTGAAGACAAAAAAAGGGATGCACAGCAAATTTCTTTCAAATGACATAATTCTAAAGCTAACCAAAAATCTACGAGGTGCAATAAAAAAGAACTCGGCTGATGGTGGGTCTGCCGAAAATCTAAGACAACTCTTACGAAGAGGCCCAGAGCATGTGTTTGGTAATCATAAACAGTGTGATTCTGGCTGTGCCAAAAAGAATGGGGTCTTAGAAACTGTGGAGAACCGCTATAATAACCTTCCGAAAACTATTTTGGAGGATGTAAAAGCTGGCGTGGAAAATATTTGTAAAAAAGCGGACTTATTAAGAAACGATGCAACGACCAATCTTGCCGAGAATTATATGTCTGTTGCAGTGAAATTCGTCGGCGGAAAACAAATAAGCCGCTCGAAACGTTGGTCATACCATGCTAGGATAAGTGGAGCAAGCCTATCCTACTCCTTGGGCCCGAAATGGCAATCTTCTACATGGAAAAAAACATTTGGCTACAGTCCTTGCAAAATAACAAAAGAATACACGGTGAAAACTTCTAATCTTCGGAAACGGACAAAAACAAATCAGAAAAGATATTACGCAACCATGGGTGGGAGATATCTGGCCAAAAAGAAAGAGAATCAGAGTTTGCCTAAAGGCGATCAAAATTACGGACCAAATTGCAACAAGCCTGATATGAATCCAGAGGAATTTGAAATCGCAAAGGCTGATTATGTTGCAAAAAATATGAATCTGGATGGAGCCAAACTGCAGGAGATCTACGTAAACACAAAGGGGCAAAATTTTTATTAATCTGACTAGAATATTTTCCGGAAACAGATTCCGGCCGTGCAAGGGTAAACCAGCTTTTACTTTAGGGTGCTCTTCCTCCAATTCCGTACCTAAATACAAGCCTTCTTTCAAATCCGGTTTTCCAGAAGTAAGCTCGTCTCCCACGGGAAAATATCCCCGCCAAGCTCTTCCTCCCAAAGCCATACGAATTTGCATTTTGGCCTCTGTTTCTTGTGCAAAAAATTGTTGACTAAGTTTTTCTAAACGCAACTGTAAGCGCTCGTCGACTCCGTGGCCGATTATGTAGAAAAAGCCGAATTCCGTACAAGCTTTGCGCAAAACGGCGGCAACTTCAGTTTTATCTTCTCGCTTACTTACCAGAGGACTTATGTCAATAATGGGTATAGAAGACGTTTGCATATCTGATGTTGAAAAATTAGTCATTTTCTAGCATTAGGAATTTATAAATATTCTGGTAAGCTTCTGCCAGAGAAGCCGTTTACCGTCTACCATTTTACCTTCTACCGTTTATTTATCCAATCCCAATTTCTTCACCTTTTCTCCCAAAATATCATGTCTTCTTCTCTGTCTCGCATATTTAGCCACAAATTAAATCTGCTGATATTAAATTTCGTTTTCTGTACCTTAGAAGCTGAATCGTCAAGAGCATCAAAATAAAGTATGCCTCCTAGAGGTACGATAAGTGTCTTCATATGTGAAAAACCGCGATTTTCTAGAATTGTTTGTTTATTTGTTTCAAAATCGCAAAGTTTTCAGGGGTGATTAAAGGCTCTTTTCCTATTTCACAGGTTTTAGTGTTCGAGGGTAATAGCTACGTATGTTGAAAAAATGAAGCTATTAGACACTTTTATGATTGCACATGGTAAAGAATGTGATTAAAGGCTCTTTTCCTATTTCAAAAGTTTTAGTTTTAATAGGGATAGAACACGGACCTACTTAGCTCCTGATTCCGCACCAAGCCACCTACTAACTTTCCTTCTGGCCTCAACCGCAGCAGCATTGTTCTTGTATATAGCACTGATGACTTTATTGTGCGATTCCTAATCTAACTGCGACTGCTGCTGTTGCTTCTTCTGCTACGACTACTGGTTTTTGCTACAACTAGCATTACTACTATTACTACTGCTACTACTACTATCCCAACTATTGATTAAAATCAAAACGTTTAAGTGAATTCAGGCTGTTAAAATAATACATAGATGCAGTATCTCAGTAACAGAATCATTAAGAGAATATTTTGTTTCAGTAACTGAATCAAATAAAACGAAAAACAATTTTTTTAACTGAAAGTAAGGAACTACATTAAAGCTCAAAACATAAAGAGATTATTTCGTATATGGATTATTTTCTAAAAGCTTCGAATGTGTCATTTTCCATCCGCTAAATCGAATGCCATTCCATAATCCATAAGACTGAGGACTTCCATAATCCATAAGACTGAGGACTAAAGAGATCTGATTATTCAGACAATTCCTGATTGTTAATCTAGATTTAAAATTAGGTCAATGTATCCTCTTCGCTTCCTATGCCACATTGCATAGATTTAATACATTGCGATAAATTACATAAATTTATCGTAAACAGCTGTAATTAAAATGAAAAACCAAGTGTTGAAACGAGCAACAATTATCAGAAATAAGAGTGGGACTACCACCTTTACAAAGCCCAAAAATTCTAGAATGCCATTGGGTACTAAAAAAAAAGTGTACATTACGTGACATTTTGATAACACTAGTTTTAAGACTGGTCCTCCTACTCTGCTAGAATGTTTGCAACTGCGATATAATACCGTGCACCTCGAGTTTTTTTTTACATTTAATTTTTCACTACTTTCATAAACGAGGAAACTCACTTTTAACTGATCACTTTTATCTATATTGAATCACAAAGGACAATGATTATGATATTCAGATAGCCAGAATAATTACCTATATTCATATTTGAGGGAGGGTGCCTTCGGCTTAAAACCTACTACCCGAAGTCTTTGTATTTTCGTTTTTTCTTTTTAACACTGTATCTCTCAATGCAACCTGCATTTTTTTCGCTTTTTCGTTTTTCGTATTCCGATGAAAAGATGTGCTTCAGTATCAAACTTTCGACGTAGGAGATGTTCAAATAATAGGAGGCTATTTAATTCGTTAAATTTAAAAAACAACCCTTATCTGGTAAAGTAGTCAGTAATCCTAAGCTAATCCGATTCTTTACCTGTGAGTGTTACACCTAGGGTTGTTGAAGTAAGAGCAGGTGGAAAATCTGGGATTGAAGTGTCCCTCTTGCGTAGCTTGAATCGTAAAAATTCTGATTTCTGTTCAGTCACTTGTTGCCCATTTGATTGACACTGGGTAATGAAATCTGTCAAGAAAGTCGAGTGAACTTGCTTCTTTGCTACCGCAATCTGTAGTGCGCGCTTAAAAAATTCAGACAAGTCAACGAACAAAAACACTCTTCCAATTCAGGTAGTTATTAAGTCAGGAATTTTTGCGAATTTTCAACATTTCATTCATTATGTTTAAAATAAAATTGTGTTACGTCATACTTCAAACTCGAAATATTACTAAATCTTGAATTCAGATTGAAGGGCACTATAGAGTAAAAAGAGTAAAAACTAGCTTAAAAATAAGTGAAAGTAGCAAAAAAAGTTCAGTTAAGAATAACTACATAATATACTCATATGGAATACACTGTCATATAACAAAAAAATTATAGCAAACCATACGAGTCACGCAAACCATACTAGCGAAAGTTCTTACATCGGTATCTTATCAAAAACAGATTTTTCGAATACGAAAAAGTTAATCCTATCCGAGTGGTAACACAAAGCTCTTTGATAATTCAGTTTTAGGATTACTATGCTCCACTACAAATACCCCAACTGTCACCGATTATACGAGGTCTAGCCGAGAAACACTGATCCTTTAAGACTATCCACAAGACTAAAATTTAAAATAAGCTTAAGGGCCCTATCGGAAGACAAAAGAGGACTGGACGAAAGGGGATGAGGTGTTACCACCTCCCCTTCCCTAACCCCCACAAAAAACTCGCAAGTTTGAAAAATCTTACCGTCAATTGATGCATTTAGACACAAACTAACCCAAATGATATTCAGTTCTCAATCTGTGTTTATATGGCAAGTCCCAAAATTTTGAGCAGGTCCAAAGAACTTAAACGACAATTCTAAGATAACCAATTAATTGAAACAGTTGATAGTACTTGACAGATTGAAAGAGACGTTCTAAAGTCCTCCCCAAAATTTGGGATTCGTCATCTTTAAAATTTTAATGTACAGATAAAATCACAAAAAAATCCAATATCAAAATGATCTTCTGCTATGCACATACATTAACATCAATAACTGATAAATAGAACCCAGATTCGTATGTATTTACATACTGAATCATCCAGAATATTTATTTTACATATTTCACCGAGAACACATTTTTTCATATATTCTATCCATCCTTATATACACCTATTGCCTACACTCCATTTCTTAAGTACTACGCTTCCAGTTAGTTTTTTTATTCAGTAGAAACTAATACTTGGATGTAGAAATTTGGTTTCAACTGCCCCACTCGTGCTGCTCGTTAGGAAAGATGATGGGTGGGTGACCGGAGAGGAAATTTTCTCAGAAATTGACGAAGTGCGCAGAGACAGGAAGCATCTGCCTTACCGCTGCCAAATACAAATCTTGGCGAAATCGCCCGGCTTCAACCTCTGCCGGCAAGTCCGCATTGGTCGCGGACAGTACCCTTACGTTCGCCCGCCGCGTCTTTGACGATCCGACTCGTTCAAACTCACCTGTCTCAAGCACCCGCAACAGTTTGGTCTGCAAGTTGAGCGGGACGTTGGCAATCTCATCCAAGAACAGAGTCCCACGATCCGACATCTCAAACAGCCCCACCCGATCGGATTTGGCATCGGTGAATGCCCCGCGCACATGCCCGAACAGCTCGCTCTCGAAGACCCCTTCGGCCAGCCCGCCCACATTCACCGTATTCAGGGGCCGATCCGACCGCTCCGAGGCGCGATGAATCGCTTCCGCCACCACACCTTTGCCCGTTCCGTTTTCGCCAGTAATGAGGATATTGGCATCGGAGGGACCGATCCGTTCGATCATATCCAGCACGGGCTGCATGGCCGCGGACTTCGCAATGAAGGCACTCGAGCCACGGGGCTCGCGCAGCGTTTGGTTCTCGGCTTCCAAGCGTTCCCGCTGGAGATGGGATTCTCGTAGTTCGACTTGCGTCCGTACGATTCGGATCAACCGATCATTCTCCCACGGCTTCTGAACAAAATCCTTGGCCCCACGTTGCAACACTTCCACGGCCAATTCCACCGTCCCCCAGGCCGTCATCACGACCACTGGCAAGAGGGGATCCAAACGGAGCACCTCACTCAGGAGTGAAAGACCTTCTTGGCCCGAAGTGGTGTCGCGGGTGTAATTCAGGTCCATGAGGACCAGATCGTATTCCTCGGCGCGGAGTTCAGACAGAACGGCTTCGGGCGAAAGCGCCAAGCCCGTTTCGATACCCTCACCTTTGAAGAGGAGCCGCAACGCATCCACCACGTCTTGCTGATCATCAGCCAACAGTACCCGAGCAGTTTCCCAGGAGATTTAAAACTAATGTCGGAGTGACCTTCAGCGCAATTATTTTTGGTCGATAAGATCTGGGTAAAAAAACAAAACAAAAAGAAAGCTTCATTACGGTTTTGCCCGTATGACTGACCTTGACATTGGTGTGTCTGTTGCCTCACAAAGATTTACACAAGTGTTCCTAGACGTTGGCGGATAGAATGACCAGAAATTAGATTAATACTTCCAGGGCTTCCACAAGCCTGTGCCGCCTCTGGCGGCACAGGAGGATCTAAGGTAAGGTAAGGGCTTCCACAAGCATAAAATGGAAATCAAGCCTACAAGATGTTCAAAATCAACCTTACAGAGCAGGGCCCAACCGACATGGATTTTTGGGGTCCGCTATCGATACCGATATGTCAGTAGCGTACTGATACGATACCGATGTAAATTATCGATAAATTCCCCTCAGAAAAAAAAACCCAGAGTTTAAACCCCCCACTCTCTGCCCATATTCGTACTCACATGCTTCTTCCTGGTCTATCACACACCAAAGAACAGCATCCATAATTCACTGTGGGTTCCAAAAATTAGGGAATTTACAACAATTGTTTTATTTACTTTACCTTTTCTGATCAACAGCTTCTGAGCACACATACGAAATGATGGATATTTGCGGAAGTGTCAAATCAGAAAAAAATTAATCAAAGAAGCCGGTTTAGTTACACAAATACGTAAAAATCTGATTGAAAGAAGTCTAAGATATTTTTTGAAATTCATGATTCAAACTCCCAATTTTAACAGCGGGACTTTCAATTTTCTTCATTCATAAATTATTAATGGCAACATTACAGTTGTATTTAAATAGCGACGAAGATCACACTGCCTTTCCATCACGAACACCAAAAACAAGAAGAACAGTAGGGAATTTCTCAAGACAGTGGGAAACTGAGATGTGAAGTTTCTAAACAACATTTTTACTGAGAGCCTACAGAATACGCAGCTTAGACACGAAATTTTGGAATATGTATCTCGCCGATATAACACAGGAAGTGTGGTCAGAGCATCAGGCGTTAAAACTGATAACCATCGGTGACATAAAGGTCACGCCACAACACAAGACAAGTCCAAACTGTGAAATATCACAAAATATCAGTAGACTGACTTAGGGCAACTACATCTTGCTTAGGTATAAAAGCGAAATAATTCTTCAAGCGGTGGAAAATGAATCAAATGCCGCATCGGTGCAATAAAGAAATAAGTCCTAATCCACTCAAAAACTTGCCTAGTCCAAGCTGTGTTTAGTTCTCAACCACTTTAAATGTTTATCAAAAATATTCGCAGGTAGAATTCTGCCTAAAGTAAAAACATAAGATTTTTTTGGGTGGGGGCACAGAGTAGGTGGCCATTAAATACCTCTTTATTGTTACCATCAAATTCTTAAAGGAAAGACAAGCATTTTGCACTTTCTTAAAAGCAGAACTATGCAATTATTTTCCATCTGAATTTTGTGAGGCAGAAAATGGGCCCATGACTTGCCCAACCACGTGCTCCCTCACCAACTTTTTATTATCCACCAGCTCCATCAACAGCAATTATTGGTACGATTGTCCCATTCCCCCTCCAAGATTATGGTCTAGATCCACTCCTGCGTGAACCTGTGTTTTACGCTTGACTCGATCAATAAAAGATGAAGAGCTAGAAGATTGCTACAATTAGTAAATGGGTGGTTCCTTCTAGTTTCGATTCTAATCAAAAGCTACTATAGTATTTCCAGCCTTCAAAACTTGTAAGCATTGGTTCCTTCATTTTTAACTGACTTACTGTGTTTTATTAAAGCATACCTTCCTCGTAAACAGTGGCGTAATTTCGCTAGAGTTAGCTGAAAACGAGAGGTATAAAACTAATTTGCTTAATTGTGTTGGAGTGAAAAATTCAGATGTTTAAAGGATGGTTTAAATCCGCTTTCATTATTTTGTTTTTCGCGGTACCCATTACTGCTTGTAGCCAAGAGATTGAGAGTGTGTCTAAAATTGAAGAGTTAATCAAAAATAAACTGGATGTTGGTGATTCAAAATCAGAGATAGAACGGTTCTTTGCTCAGCAAGGATGGTCTTATGCCTACGATAACGATTTAAATAGATTTCAAGCCAGAGATCTAAAGGATGACGAATTTCCAGAACACTACGGAAGAAATTTGATCTACATCTATACCGATGAACAGGGGCGATTCGTTGATTTTGAGGTGCTGAAAATTCATAAAGGGTTGTAACACTTTTAGCGTAAATCATAAAGTAACGCCTTTATGATTGTAAACACGTGGTCGTAATGTAAAAAACGACGCATAATAATCAGTCTAATAGGGAGGAGAAGGCATCGAATGAAATTAGTGAAAACAATCATATTCACATTATTGGTTGTTAGTTGTGCTTCATGTGTAACCATCGGCGATAACATCGCTTCCTTACGTGGTCATTTAAATAATGAAAAGACAAGCCATTACTCTCAATGTCGAGTTGTGATTTCCACAACAGATTTGAGTAGAAATTTGTTAGAAAAGGTCATTGTTGATCAATTTGAGATTAACTTTACTGTCTCTCCCGTTGGGGGAGAATATTTGGTTGCTGTTATCTGTACTGATGTGGAAAGACAGGACGCTCTGTTTACTAAAGTGATTGAAATCGAGAAAGGAGAATCCTGAGCTGTCGTTTCTCGTATAAACAGCATACCCAAACAACCGCTTGCGGGATGGATGAAAAAAAAGCAAAGATCTGTGATGCAGTGGAGAAAAACCAAGTGGGACATTTAAAATGCCTCCCAAAAGTACCAAAGACTGTAAAAATGAAATCTGACGTTAGAACTGACTAATTGGAAACTTTCACAGTCATATTTATCTTAAAAAACTGGGAAAAAAACCAAGAATATAATTTTTGCCAAGAACAAACTCCATATCAATTTATTAAGTCTTTGTTAGTAGTAAGTGCAAAAAAAAAAAAAAAAAAAAAAGCGGGTGAAAAACCATAAAAAAAACACGTGGAACAAAATAGCTTCAGAGAGTGCATCTTTCTTTTGATGGTAAAACTGTCTTTGGAAATCCATAGTGTCTAGCAATAATAGTGTCTACCACTCCCCCTCTCGTATTTTGAAAATAGTCATTTCTATGGATTTTTATTTAAATGCCTTTTTTTGGTGCTTTTACTTTAAAAAAATAAAATAAAAAAATGCCTCTCTCCAAAATTTGAAGTATACATTTCGCCTACTTCCCAAGTTCCTGGACATTGACGTCACTACTGATCTTAGAAGGACAGATTTCAATAAAATAGCCAAGAATATTGATTGGAAATCAAAACCTTCTCTAAACAAGGAGATGATATTTGTCACTTATTGCTCCAAAGAAGCCTTAATTCTCATTAATATCAAATGCAGTAAATTGGAAGACTTGATGGACCTGCTAATGCAAATCTTCCTTGAGTGAGTTATATTTGAAAGACACTATTTTCCCCCTTCTAGGGGGCAATTAAAGCGGAGATAAAATTTACTAAGGAAGTTAAGGTTCTGAATCTTCTTAGATAATGATTTTCCGCCCCTCAACTGCTAATTGGTTAAGATAATTATATCAAAGATTTTCAAATCCTCTCCTACTAAAGATATAGTGTATTAGTCACCCGAGGAGAAACCAAAAAGCAGATGACTGGAGAAGAATGAAAAACCAGCACCCCGCCCTACTTTCCCGTGATTTGACACCCCTGGATTTTCCCGCCTGTAAATGTGTAAATGTTTTTTTTTTAGTCTTTTTAAATTATTGTAGATCGCAATTGCTATAGTATCTTTGAACTCCGAAACACGATTAATTTGAAAGGACTTAATACACATCGTTAAAATTTTTTTTTTTTAAATAATTGAAATCCAGAAAATATTAAGGTTAATGCTAAACCTTTAACGTTGTTCTTATTATTTCAATGGATATCCATTCTCGTTTGGTGTAACTTGTGTTCCTATCTTTCAGTATCTGCCATTGCTTTTTACAAATCTCAACCTGTCATTGAATTTATGTGCGAAGTTTTGGATATTCGTGATGTTAACGAGCAACGTAAACCGCTCACTGACTCTCAACGTGTCAAATTTACAAAGGAAATCAAAGGATTAAAAATTGAAATAACCCACTGTGGACAAATGAGGCGGAAATACCGCGTTTGCAATGTTACTCGGAGGCCAGCTCAAATGCAGTCTTTCCCCTTGCAACTTGAGAATGGGCAAACAGTTGAATGCACCGTTGCCAAATACTTTTTAGACAAGTACAAAATGAAACTGAGATATCCTCACCTTCCTTGTTTGCAAGTTGGACAGGAGCATAAGCACACTTATTTGCCACTCGAGGTAATGTCTTTTTTTCCTTTTGCTTAGTAAAATTATCAAGCGTTGGTTAGAAGTGCTGGAAGAGATGAAGAAAATTAGAAAATGAAAATAGAAACAGAAGTAGAAAGTAGAACCATTGCTATTAGAATTTTGTATTTGATAAACATTGGATGCCGTCCCATCCCTAGGATAAGGGGATGAGTGACCCAAATGTTAGATCGAGTTGAGCTTTTTTTTCGTCAGATTTTCGTGCTGAACCGATTGGCGGAGTTATTATATTTATACGGAGTAATTTCTGTTCGTTTTAAGTTTTAATGTCGTTCCTTACTTTCAGTTAAAAAAAACTTGTTTTTTTTATTTAACTCTAAGGATCGAAGCATACGTATGCTTTGTTGAGTGACTAATAAGTAACCCAAACTGAAATTCATGAAGCAACTGTTTTTCATCAAGGAATCTTTTGAGTCTAGAAAGTATGGCCTTTTCAAAAGTCTTGTTGAATACTCAAGGGAGAGAGATAGGTCTGAAATTGGAAGGGTCACTCCTTGAGCCACTTCTGAATGGAATTATATCTTGCACATTTAACTGATTCTAGGAAAATACAAAGATCAAAAGAGGCTTCAACGACCTCAGTTAAGGGTGAGGCAATTGCTAGTAGAACTTTATAGCCTTAGTAGGAATATTATTTTGGCCTGACGAGGAAATAGCTTGTAGGGCAGAGACAATCCTAAATATTTTGAAAACATATAAGGGATTAATTCTCGTTGATTTTAACAAGCCGGGCCTAAATAGGACTTGTAATCCGGATCAGAAGGCGCTAGAAAATTAAATGCAGCAGTGGTTTTTTTCAAAAGCAGGGAAATAAGCCGCTAGATGACCTTCAACAATATCTCTCCCGGATACCAGCTGACCCTTGATTAAAAAAGGTGAATAATTTTGAGGGCTAAGAGCACCAATAATTGACCAAGTTGACAAATTTACTTTAAAGAAAGAGTAAAAAAAGGAACTAGAGCACCAGGAAAAATAATGGGAAACTAGGGGGAAATCCTCCTAGTTCCTTCTGCATCCACCAGTGCAGGGGGAGGAGGTTATCTCTACTTGTCTTACTCCTCTTTTTGAAAGTATCTGCTTACGTTTTTTTTTATTATTTATTGTAATTTTGATGAGCATAAAGTTTTATGCAAAAGCTACCACGGAGGAAACATCAGAAAGGTCCAGAGCTCTAATTGACCGTTGCCAGCAGCTAATCGTTCATGAGGAAGCAACTCCGGTAAGATGCCATACTTTGCCGGACTGAACAGGGCACTCTGAACGGCCATCGCCCCGAGCACGACTAACGGCAAGAGCCCTCCCTCAGGATTCATAAACAATGCCACCGTGCCTACACCCATCAATCCCACTTCGACGACTTTCATAATCACGATGACAGAACGCTTACTGAACCGATCTGAAAAAACTCCCGCAAAAATCGAGACCACCACTAGTGGAAGAGTGAACACTACAAAGGTGATCGTCGTCTGTGCTTGAGCCGCAGCCTCATACTCCAAACCGCTTCCCATCTGGGACGCCAACTGTTTGATGGCTAACAACGCCACCATCAGTTTCCAGGCATTGTCATTGAATGCCCCAAAGAATTGGGCGATGAGAAGTCCTCGGATGGGGTTAGGTGAAGACCTGTTCATAAATTTTGAGTGATGGCTCCCATAGCCAGATTGCGGACTAGAAAAAACTCCCTCTCATACAAGGGGGGTTCGAATATATTTTTTCGGGAGCATACAGGATTGCGCCAAGGATTCAAAAGAAGACTCAAAGATGACATTAAGAAGTCAGTCAGGGAAATACAGACTCCCATGATTGACCAGTTCTAATAAAAACGGAAGATCTTCATTGGTGTTGGACAAATGAGTAAAACTGATCACTCGCTGAGCGCATAAGGATGCCACGAAGTCCGCTTGGCTCCGCGGACGACGAAAGCAACGACCATCCACAAACACCAAAACTTCCTCCCCATGTTCTTGGAAGGCAAAGCGGGAGCCCTCATTTCGAAGCAGAGCTTCTCCCCCAGAAAGATGGGTTTGGAGATCCTTGAGACTATACATCTCCCGAGTCGGTTCTTCTTCTTGGTATTTTAGAAAAAAGACTTGGCGGTGAGGCTCCAAACGCAATTCTGGTCATTTGAACTAGTTTGAGTGGCTTACGGGCTTGACAATGTCTAACGGACATGCCACAGTCTTACAGACATATATCTGTGGCTCCGTCTTATTACGGACATACTGGGATGAAACTATAAGAACAGCCAAGAAATCTTTCTTGGATTCCTCGGGAGTTCCAAATACCACGATCTTCGAGCGGGGCGTGGTTAGGTTGCTCTTACCGTTATGTCAGCACCAGGTGGCTTTAACACTGCGACAAATTTGTAACAGTAGTTGTAACGTTACAAACTGCCACTTATCGATTCCCTTCTTTGAATGATATTTTGGTTTCACGATGGAAAAACGTAAAATCATAAATTTAAATGCTAATAAAAATCCCCATATAGGCCTTTTTGTTTATTGTTGAAGGAAGGGCAAATATTTGCAGAGGAAAACCGTGCAGAAATTACACTCAGGGTATACGTCCTCCCTTACCTCCAATATAAAGAACCGAAAATCTTATTGCGCTAGAGAATATTTATACCAGAAATTATGGGGCCGGGTTTTTAGTCCTAAGCAGAGTTATAAGCCATAGAGAAATTGGGGTACTCAATTAGATACAAATCGATAAAACAGTATCATCAAATATCTACGCAAACAGAACATAGAAGAGGCCAAATTTTGCGAAAATTTGAGTCACGCTATATATCTAGAATCAAGCTTTTGTTATGAAAGAATACAATGCATGATATTAAACGAAAACCCGACAACTATTAATTTTTTCTAACTGAAAGGTGCAAACAAATCGCTTAATCAGGCTAATTGACCTAAATCAATCAACAATCCCTACTTAAGAGGTACTTGCAATAGCACCAGCCGCTTTTCTCGCCACAACTGGCATCTGTAATTCATATGTTACCCCCCCGAAAAAAAATCCTGCGTACGTGCCTGAGTGGGAACCTTGCTAGAGCGACAATGCCTAGAGTGAGGGATTGGATTCTAGAAGTTTTCTTCAAAGGCAGTTCAAAAATGTTCTTGGCTGTATTTCCGTGAATATTTGATGTCTTTTAGCCTCGCTTAATCTCAAAATCTATAGCCCAAGCAAAACTGTAACTAATTCTTCGAATTAAGAATCAACTAAACAGAATAAACTTAGTAAAGAACGACATGGCTCCCATGCACATTTTTTTTTTCCCGGCCACTTCATATAGAACGGATGGTTTTAGAACGTTAACAGGGGACTCGACATGAAACGAAATTGAAAGTTGATGTGAAACTGAAAGTTTGAGTCCCCTTTTAAGGGTCAAACTGATGAGAAAGACAACCATCCTTCCACACTAGCCATTTTTTGCCTGTCCGTAGCCATCTACGGCATAAGACGAAAATTTTGAGATAGCAGTTTCACTTGAAATTGTAAAGTACTCTGAAAACGTTATCTAGAGGGGAGAGCAAAAATGACATTATATTCACTGGGAAATATACCGAAAGTGATTCAGAAAAGGTGGTAAAATAAGCCCTGTGCATAAAGGCCAACGAATTTATCTTGACAATGATAAATACGTACAAAAAAGTGATTTAGGTTTGTTTTGTCTCTTCTTTCGTAGTATCGTAATGCCAACCAGCTTTTTCACCAGTCAGTTGAAAAAATTATAATTAAAAAGGGTTAAACTGGCCTTAGAGAAAAAAGAACAATAACTTTAAAATTATCATCAGCGAAGATAGCGATAACCCTTGAGATGAAAAATCAAATTCAAATTTGTATCAGTGAAATTATATATATATATATATTTTTTTTGAAAATTACTATAAAAAGAAATTTTGAAAATGGAGATGGTTCAGGATAGGAAGGTGGGGTGTAATGATACAAAGGAAGTGCTTCCAAAAATTAATTCTGTGCTGACTAAACACATACTTCTGCCAGAAAGGTTGAAGATAAGAATGGTCACTGGAACCATAACAGGAATTGGTAATTTTGGGAAGCAACTTGCCTGTATAGGGAGGGCTGATTCTCTATTTTGCCAAAAGTGTAAAATAGCCTTAGAAACAAGAAGATATTTGGTAGAAGAATGTTCAGCAAGGAATATATTGGCAAGAGAGTTATTTTGAGTTGAATTTAAATTAGAGGACTTAGTAGGGGAAAAGTCTAACAGCTGACAAAATATATGATGAGGGTGTTTGAGGTGGAGGGCAAATCCACCTTTGGTTCTTTAACCCAGTCATTTTTTTTAGGGGGGAGTGGGAGCCTGAGCATTGACCCAGAGTGTATGGGTGTGCTCTGCCATCAAATTTGAATTATGCCTATAGAATTATTTTGGTTTCAAGGGGTAGCTGATGACTAAAGATTTATTTATCAGTAAGATGAATTATAAAACCCCTGATATGACTCAATGTCAAAGGTTCTGCTCCATCTGTACTTAGATCTAGATTTTTAAGGGGCATAAAGGGTTTTAGATAATTGTGAGGGAGATCTGGGGTGGCTAGGAAATGATTACCCTTGTGCTCCTTCCTGTCTTCAGATATACATCCAAGGAGGTTATTCTATGAGCAGGTACAAGAACATTATTCCTCTTATGAATGCAAAATCTTGGAGTAATGAGTGTTGCTGAATTATTTGCCAAACCTTCATGTATGTTTATTGAATTAGTTTGTATAATATAGTCAGAATAAAACTCTTCATATAAATGGCTTTCTTTATAGATGCCACAATATATGTTGGTGGTCTTGATGAAAAGGTGAATGAGACACTCCTATGGGAATTATTTGAGACCAATGGGATAAGAAAAAAGTAACTTTTTGACCCAACGTATGGACAATGAAAAAGATCATTTAATTATACTTGCTTATAACAATACCCTTTCAGTTCTAATGTTTTCTAAGGGTCTGCTTATGCGTCTGCTTAGCTATCAATTCTCAGGCATCACAGCTACGCAGACTCCTCCCAGTCTATTCAAAGCCTTTCTCTTTACACCTTCCCAGGAAGATCCCATTTTCCTTAATTTTTCTATACGACATTTTCCCACCTCAACAGCGGACGACCTGCTTTCCGCTCGGCCTTAGACGGTCGGCCGAAAAGGACAATCTTTGAAAATCTGTCATTTAGATCTATAAGTACTGCTTTAAAAAGGAGAAGTGAATTATAATTGGTAGATAATTTTAATCTCGAGACATTGATGTTTAGCTTAGCATGCATATTAGCTTAAAACTTTTGCTATTACTAACCTGTTATTTATGCTGTTGCATTTTAAAATAAATACAACTAGGGGAATGGTCGGGTTGCATTTTCATTAGGCACACTCACCTGATTTTTTGGGCGGAGGGGATGAAAAAAAGAATTGTTTGATAATTAAAATAAGAAATGTCATGAAACTGAAAAAATTCAAGATATCATCCCTTAGCGTACCTCCAGGGGTTACGTATTTAGAATTATGTCAGTTTTGAGCTTTAACGTTGCTGTTTACTTTCATGCAAAAATGCTTACCCAAATGGCTCGCGTGATTTCATTTTTTTTTCCTTGTGTGGTTGAAAAATCTTAGTACTAATATACCTTTCTGGCTATTTATGACCCACCCTTAAGAGTCACACTTTGTTGCGCATGAAAAAACCTTGTGGCAAAAATACATACAAGAAGAGAGATTCTTGTCTAGCCACAAATAAAGACTGATACTCATGTCAAAATGATCGTTTCTGTTGTAGTTACTATTCGTTTTTAGCTTGACTGAATATGAACATTAATCGCTATTCATTTTAGGTTTCAACTTTTCATCTGTAGTATTATTCTCACCCCAGCTTGAGAAAAGAAGAGGATGGGTGAAAGGGATATACTTACAATTTGAAAAAAATCTCAAAACATGGAAAACAAAGCAATGTCAAAAACCAAATATTGGAAAATATATATGCTAAAGGATCTTTGAGAACCTTGATGAACACAAAAAATTAGGTTTTGTTTAAACATAAAATTCAAATTCTCAGGGCAGGACTTTTTACAATTATATATTCACTAAATATTATTTAGCGTATAACATTTTACAATATAGCGTCATATTTAAACTTAAAACGGGCTGAAATAAATTCATATAATAAGTAAAACTTAAGACGAAAAGAAAGCATAAATGAACGAAAAAAGCAAATGATACCTAGAAAAAAAAGAATTGAAATAAACATACATATTCAACTTAAAAATACCAGAGATTGCTAAGGATGAAAAGATCAATATAAACAGAAATAAAATGAATAGTCAATTCAAACTTAAAACCCACAGAAGTTACCACAAGCAAGAGCGGTGCTAGAAGAGTATATTCTCCTGTAATAGGCTAAACAGACATATTAATATAACTTTTTTAGAGTCGTATTGAAGGGGGGAAGGGGCGAGAGACTTGTAAAACAAAAGGCCAAATACAGGGACGACTTTGTAGAATAGACGCAAATTGTCAAAGCATTTGTCTGTAAAGTTACAGAGGACGCCATCAGCCTCATAAAGCATGTATAGGCCGAGGCTTCAAATTTCGAAATTCGAGGCTTCAATGTACGGGCTTCGAAATTGTGTAACTTTCCGTGAGAGACCCTTTAGATCAATACAAAATGAAGGACAGAATATCACCCAAATCCTCGAAAACCTCTGTGAAGCCGGGAAGGGGCACAAGCCCTAAGGCCCCCTCAATTGTGCCTTGACTCATATGTACCTAAGCTCAATTTACCGCTTTTTTAGGGTTTGGAATACTACCACCGCCAATTGAAACACAGGAAACACGATACACAGGAAAGAACACAAAGCTTTTCAACATCCAGTATCGGTCACAAACCAGTTTTTAGTGTTTTAGATATTTAGTTTTTCATCTATATATTAAGTTGAGGCAGAATCTATGTTGTTGTGCGGTAGCAGAAAGAGCCGAAAGGATTGGGGCTTTCTAAGAAGGTTAGGGAATGAGCTTTTACCAAGAATTGTAATGGAATTTCATCAAGAATCGTCTTATACCATTTTCCTGTTGGCCCCTATTTGCCTTATGGATCCTTGCTGTGGATAAGCTGTCTTTTGGCAAGTTTTAAAAGAGCTCAGGGTTGTTCGTGTTGTGTGAGATCATGTGAAATATGCTAAGATATTTATTTTAATCCTTACGAGTTAAAAGAATATCAACTAGCTATGTTTGTTTATCAATGTTAGAATTGATATTTATTGGAGTAATTTTGGGAATTATTTAGGCCCAACTCATTTGATCATTGTTGAGTTCTTCGGGGATAATGTCTGAAGCTCTGGGTACTGAACGAGCATCTTCGTTTCCGATTTCCGATTTGCGGGATTCGTTTCCGTGATTTGCAGGAACCGAGGTGTTGCATTGTCTCCCGAAGGATATAAGCCTAGTACAAAATGATAGAGATTTTAAGAGTAGTTTGAAACGCTACCTTCTGGAATGCCAATAATGATTCAAATTTAGGAAAAAAATGATTTTTTTTCGGCTTGCTATTTTTCATTTTAGTTACGAGGTTAGGAATTCTAGATTATAAGGATGAAAACATCCCTTAGAAGCCTGGAGGCGAATTCAATAATCCTGTTGCCCTGTGTTTTTTTCTGAAAACAATAGCCAGTGGAAAATAGACCATTAAGAAGGGTCAGTATGGAGACTAGGGGCAAAATTTCTCCATCCTTATCATATACCTTTCGATTTGTCGAACCCTACCCTCTGCAACATCTTCCAGCTTAAAATCCAACTTATGAAATTTCTCTAACCGGTATCTGACCCCAGTTGGTCATTCTTCTATTAGAGAGCTTCATGTTTCTCCAGCTATCTAGTATTTTTGGCAAATCGAGGAATCAGCTTGTCCAATCCTAATGAGATGATCTTGATAATTCCTGATTCCTGTCACGGCTTCAATAACCATTTGAATCTCAGGCCTTTTAACTCAAAGAAAATGTTTAGTCAGCCATGATATGCTAGTTCTGTTTCCCGCGTCAAGGGTACTTCTCGTTATATAGCTTTTCAGAAACTCTGAGAGATAGGATTGAAAGGTTTAGTTCAATAGCTAGTCATTGATGCATCTGGCTTAGCTGCTTCATCTGCCAACTCCTTATCTATGATACTGTAATTTCCACCTTATTTACTCACCCTGAACTATAAAAGGTTAACACTTTTACCTTGGACACTTAAATCGTCTAGATATTTCTACCTTCCCATTCAATGCTATATGTCTCTTAAAGAAGAATGTGGGTACATTTTACCCCCTCCCTCTTTTCCGCTGCCCAGTAAAGTTCTCTTTCCCCAGTTGAACTATAATTTTTTTGCTTTGGGTGGTGAGGCAAAGGACTGTGTCAATAGCATCACACAAGAACGACAAAGACAAGCCATTGAAGATTTACCCCCTTGTTGAGTATCATGCTTTCGCTTAGACAGGATTTGAGAGAGAGAAAAAACTGCTATAATTTAAATAAAACAGTGGAATAAAAAAAGAAAGAAAATAGTAGCAAATTTCAATGTTCACGATGCAAAGCTGCCTATTGCAGTGAACGATGTAAGATAGAAAATATAAACGTACACGCATGTCATCTCAAATCTAGATATAAATTTGTTGGTGTTCCTTTTTGTGTTGGGATCCCGTCCAGTGGAATCAGTTTTCAAGAGTTACAATTAGAGGTTTTAAGCCATACACGTCGTTTTGTAGAAGTTGTACCGATCAAAGGTACTCTTGACTTGAATTCAAACGAAGGGGAAGAGGTCGGTGAAACATCCCTGAACGATTACTTCTATATGAAGTGCCTAAATGAGGACGGCGAAGGAATTGAAAAGAGGTTTGAAACTAATGGTTTAGTGAACCCATCTACAAGATATCTAACAGTTGATTGGCGTTGCAATCCTGAGTCTTCTGTTTGTTGTTCAGTGAAAGAAAAACAATTGGATTTTAAAATGATTGGTTTTGTGAATGACTATGCATTACACGTGCAAGATTGTTTAAGGTTGTTTCAAGAGCCTGAAACGCTCAGTCAAGAGGAAGCCTGGTATTGTTCACAATGCAAAGAACACGTTCAGGCAACAAAACAACTGGGAATTTGGAAACTTCCCAAAATCTTGATTATTCATCTAAAACGATTTTCGTTTAAAAATTCTTTTACAAGAAACAAGATAGATACTTTTGTAGGATTTACGTTGAATAATTTAGATCTCTCTCCCTTTATACAAGAAGTAAATGAAAGTGCTGTTTATGATTTGTTTGGTGTTGTAAATCATAAAGGTAGTATTTATGGAGGCCACTACACAGCATATGCGCGTCTGCTCAATGGAAAATCCACTGATCTCGGCCAGTTTGGTAAGTACGTATTTTAGAACCTTATAAGAATTAACCGAACAGTTTGTGGTTAATTGTCCCCCCGTAGTTAAAACATCCCCAGAAACTCAAAAAAACTTGACTGTAAATTAAACTTATTACAAGATAGACTAATTAAAAAGTAATAATTAGAAAATTAACCAATTGAATAAATAAATTAGGACTTAAATGAAACTATTAATTCAAGCTAAAATAGAGAAACGAATCATAAAAGAAAAATAAAAACACATTTTTTGTATGTTATATTTGTTTGTATGTATTTTTTTTTTTTGAAAAATCAAAAAGAAAAATAAGTTCATACATTGGCCAAGGACTTACTGCAAACAGAAGATGAGCTACTGACCTCCCAACCCCCAAACCTATTATAGGTTATTGCGCAATCCGAAACGCAAGTCAAGCTTATACTCTTTATTTTGATCATGGAGTACCCAAAATCTTCTCAATCGAAGACGAAATATAATTGGGGTTTCTTCTGAAATCCTGTGTAACTAATTTTTAGGCTAGATCAAATAGTAAGGGGATGTGGGTACTTGTATGATATAGCCCCGACCACTCAAGAAGTGAAGTTAGGTTAATCCTAATGAAATATACCTAAGAATTACGAAAATACAATGCTTTAGAAACAAATTTGGGTTATATATTTGCACATTAGGGGGGAGGGGGTAAAATATAGCGGACCTACATGCAAAATGTGTTAGGTACAACTATTCTGCATATTACTAAGCAAAATTGTTTCCTAACTTCACATCGTCCAAATACTTTATCCCTGCCCTCCTAATGTGCAAATATATAACCAAATTATATATTTCTTACATGTTCTGTCAATTATCTTTGTCTTGTCTCACGCTAAGCTTAAAGAAACAAACGAAAGAAACCGGTTCTACAATGCGTAAACGGATGAACAACTTGAGTGGTCCGTGCTATATCATATACGCACCGGGATGGGTTCAAAGACATAGGCGAGGTTTTCCCTGAATTTCCCTGCCAGCAAAGAAGCGCAGACTTTCCCGGTCGAGACCCTGCCCCCGCTCATTCACCGGCTGCTGGCGAGCGACCAAGCATGGCCGCGGGGCACCAAGACCCGCTTGCGAGGCCCGCTCGAAGGTTTCTTCGCCGACATTCAGTTCCTGGCCTCTCTGTTCGCCCCACACGACTCGACGGCATTCAACCCGTTAGAAGAAGATTGGCAACGCAGTTGCGACTCCCTTCAAGCCCTCTTGCAAGTGACTCATGACTTCGCCCACGCCTATGGTCAAATCAAGCGACAGGCCGCCGGTCTCGATTTTCAAGATCTGGAACAGTTCGCGCTGGATCTTCTCTACCAACCGGATCGGCGCACACCCAGCCCGATTGCCGACCGCCTGCAAGAGCGCTACCAGCACGTGTTCGTGGATGAATACCAAGATATCAACCGCGCCCAAGATGCTATCATCCGTTCGTTCGCCGGGCGCGACTCTGAGTCGAATCTCTTCATCGTCGGCGATGTCAAACAGAGCATCTATCGGTTCCGGCTCGCCAATCCGGAGATTCTAAGGAGCTACGAAGATTCCTGGCCGGATCAACACGGGGCAGATCACCGGGTCTACCTCCAGGCGAATTTCCGGAGCCATCCTGGGGTCATCCAGTTCGTGAACAAACTGTGCGAATCTGTCGCTGCCCAGGTTCCGGGCTTCCGCTACGAAGAAGAGGCTCATCTCGTCGCCGGTAATTCGACTCCCGAGGAGGAAGCGGACGCAGGTGAACCACCGATCGAAGCCCACTTCATTCTCAAAGCGGAGTCCGGCCCCGATTCTCCGGATTCCCACCTGAGCGAGATTCATCACATCGCCGCGCGCATCCACGAACTTCGGTACAGTGGCGCGACGATTCCAGACCCGGAAACGCAGAAGGAACGGCCGCTCCGTTGCCCGTGGGGTGGCGAAGTTTGGATCTCTCTTCGGTCTCCAAAGGGAAGTCGTGTGGGGGGGCAGGCGCCGCGTCGGCGGTATCGTCCATGGCTCGGGCTGGTGTCAAAGGAAGTGAGTCTACAGCAATTGAACCTGTTCACTGTTGTCGCCCTATTGGTGCTCTATGTGGCTGCAGCCTCGGTTTATGATCCGCTCAACCAGACTCCGGATGAAGCGGCTCTGCTGGTGGGGTTGGCCCGGTTGTTCTTGCTATTCTTTCTTCCGCTTGCGATTGGAGCGACCGCGATCGCAGAGGAACGGCGACTGCAGGTGAGTCAGTGGCAGCAAGTCTTGCCGGTGTCGGGCAACGTTCAATGGTTGCTGAAGGCCGGGACGGTCTATGGCCTAACGTTGTTTTGTACCGGGATTGTTCCCGTCCTGCTCGACACGGTGTATCGCGACTTCTGGTCCCGGCTTGCGGTGGAAGGGTCTCTGCAAGTCGCGGTAGCCTTTCTGGTTCCCTTGTTGGCGGCTACGGTTGGGTTGTATGCGTCCTCCTTGAGTAACAGTTTTCTCGTGGCGCTCGGGACAGGCTTGGCGGTGATCCTGGGCTGTCTGTTGAACTATCTGGTCGGAATCCGAGTCGTTCTTGCTAGCGTAACGATGGATGAGATGGCGCGGCCGGAACTCCTCTTCGCTGCGGTTTTGACGGGCGTCGGTGTGGTGGTGCTTGGTGGGCTCAGTGTTTGGAATTTTAGATCGATCCGGACCTCCGGACGGAATTTTGTCTCCAACGGTCTGATTTGGTTTGGCTATCTCCTCGGCTGTGTTGGGTTTACGATCTTCGTTTACGGTCGAGGATGGAAAATATGCCTTATCAGCTTACTTTGAACGCTTTGTGCACCATGGAATGTACGCATCTAGTGTATGCAAACTATGTCGATGAAAACCCTCTACAAGCGACTTATATAATCAACAGACCTGCGCCTAAAAAAGTACCAGCTGGTATCTCAATTATTGACGCACAAGAGTGACAAATTAGCTGTAAAAATAGGAACAAGCAGTTTTATTAGCTGTTGTGTTTTTACTTTTATGATGACGTCAAGAAAGCCACATAATTTTGTGGTCGAAGATAGAAGCTTGCAGTGTATTTTGGATTTGAAGACATACCGAACATTATGGGTTACTGTCAAAAAATGAAAATATAAATAACTAATAAAATAGCTGAAGAAACGATGAAGTAAACAGAAATTCAAACAAGTGAAACTAAGAACAATTAAACTGACAAAATTCTTTAAAATATTCAAAATTTATTCTTAAAAGCTCGAATACAAAGGGAATGAAAAAATCTAAGGGAAAGAGAGAAGAAAGGAAAAAAGAATACTGGTTACAAAAGAATCCACCATCATCCCAAATTCTATATCAGAAAGACACAAAATAATCCTCGCATTAAAAGACAGCCCTAGATCAAAGTAATCAACTGTAAATAAAGAGGGACTCTTGATAATAGAAATCAAAGCTTTAAAGGATTTTGTTAATAAAAGTGCATATATTTTGGCAAAGACCTCTTTGCAACACCTCTTTGGGGAAAAAAGAGAAGAAAACTGAGAATGGGACGCGTGATGGTTTGTTGCCAAAATCAGCAAGAAGAGCGTGACAAAAACGATTCTTTGTCTTATATAAATATATTACTGTCGCACAGTAGTGTATATACGGTATACGGAGTAGCTACAGTAAACAATGACCGTGACCCTTTTTTGTGATGTACAGTTCTGAATATATTTGCTACTAATGTTTGCTACTGCCGGCGTTCCAGCTCCACGTGGCCCATTATCACTTGTTACACTGGTAAACTCGTTGGGTAAAGGCGGTGGTCTCCGCGAGCTCGGAGTCCTTCGCGTACATCTTCGGCATGTCCTCGTTGTGCGGGAACAGGACGTCCATCCGGTCGAAGAACTCGAGATCGTGAGCCAACACGGCGACCACCGGCGCGGTCGGCGCCGGGGTGTTTCTCTCGTTCCTCGGCGATATCGGACCGAATTTCGCCTATGCCGGGATTTTCATGTTCGGCGCCTTTGCTCTACCGCTCTATTCACTCTCGGCGGCGCACGCCAACGAATTCGCGCATCCCGGTGAATATGTCGAGATTTCCATCGCGGTTATCCTGACATTCTCCGCCGGCGCGCTATTCGGGCCGACAATTGTCTCGGTGGTGATCGAGCACTACGGCAGCAGGGGTTTCTTCCTCTACACCTCGGCTTGCCATGCCATCCTGATTCTATTCGTGCTTTATCGGATGACCCGCCGCGCGGTGGTTCCCGCCGAACAGCGCAGCCCCTTCATCGCCTTGCTGCGTACCTCGCCGGCGATCTTTCGTTTGGGTCGCAATAATAGCGAGAACGGCAATACCGCGACGTCAAACCAAGGTCGAAATCTGGATACTTGAATCGGGATCCTCCGTGGCCGACGCGTCGCTCACCTCGGCGGTGTCTCCACCGCTCCAGTCATCATTCGCCGCCGCTTCATCTCCGGTGGATACGACCGCGTCATCCGCGGGTTGTTCGCTAACGGTCATCCAGTCCGGCGAACTTTCGGACCCACTATCCAACTCGGCATAGAGCGCGAAATCCTCCTCTTCGCCGGAACCATCGAAATCCCCGGCATCATCGGCACCGTCGCCGCCCGTGATCGCGCCGGTTTCCTCGCCGTCACCATTCCCGCCGGATATCCCTTTCTCGGGTTTCCCGCCCGACTCTTCGGCCTCCTCGGCGTCCGGATCAGCGCCAGAAGAAATCCCCCCCTCGGGAAAATACTAAAAATTTCAATTCAATCACCAGCTGTGGGACAAAACAGGACATACTCTCACCAGGGACCAAAAAAGTATCCCAAAGAAATATGGGCTTAAGCTACTTGCCCTATGCTTCACTTGATTAGCTAGGTGTTAAGGACGTTTATTAATTGTATAAAGTCCAAGATATGGGAAAATAATGTTTCATGACTATCAATCCTTAAAAACTAAGATGTTCCGCAGGTAAAACATAATTTACCTGTTCCCATGGACCCACAACATGGGAGCTGGTCAAGGGTACGATAGTTTGTGACAAGAGACAAACTTATATTAGATAAACTATCTGGCATGCTTCAAGCAGTCTTACGGAAGTCAGCCACTGCAGCTTTTCTACAAAGCCATGATTCCTGACTTATGCTATCACTATATAACAAAAGAACAATCAATCAACGTTATGGCCAATTAAGAGGGTTTGATGTCCGTAAGACTGAAGTTATGTTTTTGACTAAAAAACGGCAGTCAAAATAAACTGGTCTTAAGCAGCCATTGCGCCTTAAGACAGTTTGCATGATTGGAATGTGTCAAGAACCTTCTAAATTTTCGGAATGAAGGCTGGAAAGTAATTGATCAATTGTAATATTGATCAACTTTACAAAACTTACAACAAAAAATGGAGGCAAGGAAGCTATGTGACTATTTTTGAGTATAATTAAACTATCATCTGGTTAATTTTTTTTTTATTGGTTTGAGTATGGAGATAGAGAACTCGACTCCAGAACATATTATTTGGCATTCAATGATCAAAGTAATTAGATCATTTTGGAGCGTTAAATCCAAATTCCGGAAAATTTACTTCGCAAAATACAAAGCCGAGGGTTTATTAAATAATTTAACACTAGCATCTTGAGAGTATTACAGTAAAGCATTCTCTCCTTCTCCACACACTGGGCAAAAATAATGACCTGTCTTCGACCCTAATGAACATCTCACCCATTACTTTAGTAAATGCTATCAAATGTCATACATTAAAATGAACTTATGCAAATAAACACCTTTCCGGCCATCTCCTATCCAATTACGCAGCAGGAAGTTCAAAATTAAACAATGAGTTTCCATAGTATACGCTTTAGCATACAAATATCGAATCCATGTAACATCAAGC
>JAAAKM020073195.1:178939521-178949824 GCA_010016025.2 Alatinidae sp. Z8VKAUB7J3 | reverse complement strand
TCATATATCGGTTTAGTCATTACGAATGCAAGATATTTAAATTAATTTCAAATCTTTTAGTTTCATCAATCTGACTCGGATTCGGATAATTTAGAATCAGAGATGAAAGCCCTTGGTGTGAGGATGAAAGAGTATGCTGAAAGAACGGGGTGTCTCCCACGTGCCGCTACGCCAGAAGAAAACATGAATAGCTTAGCCGGTATGCTCTCTTAATTCTATCTTTAGTCCTTCAGTTTTACTTTCTTTCTTTTCAGTTTTACTTTCTTATGTATAGGTTATCTATTCCAGAATAAGAAATTGCATCAGTGGATAAGAGACATAGAGAGGAATTCATTACAAATTGACACCGTTCATTTGACGGAAAAAAAGTCGAGTGTCATTTAGGGAGGAGGGGGTTAATCCCAAGGGTTTATCGAGGATTTTTGTTCGAGGGGGATACCAAAAAGTTTGTTACGTTTTACAAGTCGAAAAAAGGGTCTCAAACCTGGTGAGCTACCCCTGGATACGGCCTTGGTTACACCCCTTCATTGATTTTTATATTTTTTTAAGTTTATACGTAAATAGGCTACACGTGGGCTTTTTGTTAGCTTGTTTTCGGTCCCTTTCCAGGCTTGTGCTTAATTGTTAAGCTTATTACAAAGTAATTTAACTTCCCTAAAATTGGCTTATCCTAAAACTAATTTTTGGCATTTTCGACATAATTTTTGACGTCAATTATTTCCTCTCCCCAGAAGTAGTTTAGGCTACTACTTCTCAGGGAAATGATTCTCGAATGTAAAAATTAGAATTGATGAATGGCAGTCTGGTCTGAAGGGGATCACAGCCTTCCTTAGATTCAAAAGAACCTCAGATTGAAAGGGTCATAATAACAAAGTGCAACTGAAAAAGAGCATTCGTTATTAGGAACACAAACTCTGGAAAGTGATGATTTTATTCAAATATACACGTCATCATTCCAATTTTCATCGATTTCTGCTGATTTTCTTGATTCTTCTTTTTAATATTTTTGTTTTTTTTCCAGTCTTAAGTTTAAGCTACCTGACTTTTTTACGTTGGAGCAAAAGGAGGAGTACAACCCTTAAATGAAAATGATCTTCGTGAAAGTTATGCCATTAAGTTACACAGAAGCCTTTTGTACAGATTTCATCTACAGACGTACGACATTTTGTATAATTTCGTGAAGGTTGGTTTCGGATGCGTGTTTACAAATATTATCTTTGTTTTGTTAAGACATGTTTTCCTCGAGCAAGTTTTTGGTATCATTTTATCAGTAATAAAAACAAACATTTCTTCAGTAATTCATATAATGAACTTCATTCGTTCGTTTCCGATTTTCTAGTAGTTCATACAAAAATATATAGCAAAAAACCTGCTCAAAAAACAACTATTTTCCCCGACAATAATGTGGTTTTTTCTGTTATGTCAGGCCTGGTTATCTGCTGTTTTTTTTTACCGAATGTATTTTGTTTGATAAATAACGCGCAGCACCAACTTAACGCGAAGCATATTGCACCAATGCGCAGTATTACACTTTTCAAAGCTGAAAGGCTGTGTATGAGGCTAGGTATTAGTTCTTAATCGATTGGACATCCACCACCTCATATATCTGAAGGATGAGTTCAAAATGCTGAATTTGACTCATACTACCTTGTGCTTCATGACTGATTGCCATACCACTGGAAATATCTGCAAAGACTACCATGCTACTTTGAAGCTATTGGATATCACAGGAAAAAACTTGGCAATGGTACATGACAGAGGATCAAATCTTGTGAAAGCTTGCTCTTCCTGAACCATTTAGACTCCAAGTCTCAAGACTGTATTGCTCATGGACTCCACAACCTCATCACAGTTGATGGAGTATCTCAAGTATTTGAGGTTGGAGAGGTGGTGAAAAAGGCAAGATTGATTGTCAAGGCCCTCACATAAAAAAGTGCAGGTCTTACAAAGGAGATTGACTTTGAACATTCAGAAAACTTAGTTCCAGTAATAAAAACTTAAAACAAATATATTTGTTATTTCACATTTATTGTCAAAAATAATTTGTTTTAAATTTGTAATATTTTTTTGTTCATTTTGATAGTAATGTGGGGCCTAATTGCTCAAATTGCCCTTATATTGCATTATAAAAACTTCTCAGTTAATAAGGTTAATAGTCCCATATCTTGATTATAACCAAAACAGACTAATTTAATGACTAACAAAGACCCCACCACCCAATGAGTGATTTGATTCTTTGATCAAAAGCATTCAACTAAGTTAAAAAAGGGGAGCCAGCATTTTCCATTTCAGAAAATCCCTTTTCCTTTGCCCTTTCAGTTTTCCTGTTTCAGAAAATCCCCCCACACACAGAACTGCATAGCCAAAGAGGAAGTACATCCTCCAAAGTTTAAATGACAATGAGATGCAAGATAAAAAAGGGCATCACCTGCTATTTATTATATCACAGGAGTTTAATATTTCTTTTTAGTTTCATAAGAACAGTGTACACTATAAATATCCCCAGAAATTAACTCAGGAGGATCAGGGTGAGCCTGAGGTTGGTCGTTGAGGAGGGCCCCGTCGCGAGCCCGGAGCTCGAGCTGGAGGGCACCCGCTCGCTGGTCGTCGGCACCGAGGACACGGCGGACCTGACGCTCCGGGCCCCGGGGGTCGTGGCCTCCCACCTGCGCCTCGTCCCCCAGGGCCTTGACCATCATCTCCAGCAGGCTGTCGGACCGGCCGCCGCGGACCTGGATGTGGATCTGGCCGGTCCAGTCCTCGTTCAGCGCCTGCTCGATCAGCACCCGGGCCCCCGTGTCCCGCTCGTAGCCGTAGAGCCCGTTGCGCCAATAGTCGCACTTGAGCCCGGCGCGGGCGCCGATCCGCCCGATCAGGTTGCGCAGCAGCGCCGGAGGCAGGGCGTCGTAGCGAAAGACCTCTTCCCGGTCCGCGGCCGCGTCGCCCCAGCGCTCGGCGCGCTCGTCCACCTCCCAAGCCTCGGGCAGCAGGTCCGGCGCGATGTACTCGGTCTCGAATCCCTCGGCGGCGGACCGGTGCTCGAAGCAGATGCCGCAGGTCTGCATGAAGCTGAGAAACAGCTTCTGCTCCGCTTCGCTATAGCCGTCGCGCTCCCAGACCATCATCGCCAGGTCGCTCCGGGTGAAGCGGCCGCGCCGCAGCCGCAGGTGCTCCAGGCAGTGCTTGCGGTGAAAGACCGTATAAATCGCCTCCAGAACCCAGCCCTGATCAAGGATCACCTGGTCGTCGAACAGGCCTTCGCGCCAGAACACGACCCCGGCGTTGTGCAGGAAGCCGAGCAGCTGCCGGGGGTCGGAGACCCGGCCGGCCTCGGCGCAGATCGCCTCGGTGGTTGCCACCTTCAATGTCGCGCGCGGCGCGGTGCCGCTGGTGACCATCGACCGCCGCGCCTGGTTCAATCCCAACCTCGAGTCGATATAAAACCATTTTTTCTTTATGTTTGCAATAGATCTTTTTTCCCTTTTAACTATGTCTTAGGTTTTCATAATAGCTTGATTAAGGAATTTCAAAGAAATTAAACAGGTTTTTCTTAATGGTCAGAGATATACGAAGAGGAATTTTGAGAACCATAGGCACATGAAGTATACTAGAGCATGAAATAAGTGAACAAGATATTTTCCTCCAAAGTCAGAAAAGACCGAACTGAATTTTTTCCTAGTCAGAGACAAACAAATTTGAATTTTAAGGGGCTTTTACTAGATTACGAGAAGCAGTAACAGGAATTTCCAGAGACATAGGTACTACTACTGGACTCAATGGGAGATGTACTGGAGTCTGAGACTGGTGAACAGGTGTTTTTTCTTCCAATGTCGGAAACGAGCGAACTAAATTTTTCCAAAAGTCAGAGATCCATCAATGGGATTTTTTAGAGGGTTCCTACTATGACCCGAGAGGTCTGAGCAGAATTTTTCAAAGTCAATGCACAAATACACGCACAGAGTGAGAGAGATAGACAAAAACACACCGACAGAAAGACATAGACGTATCACATACATACAGAGCGAGACAAATACACACACGTAAAACACAAACACCAACAGACACACAGGCACACAGACACACTAATGCATAAAATCACACAGACATAAAATGCATAAGAACACAGGAAGATAGACATGCAAAAAGACCCACATACATACCAACACACATGCCTACAAACATACGGGTACACAGACAAACGAAAACACACACAAACACATAGACACACAGGCACACACACAAAAAAAAGACACAGAGGCACACAGACACAAAAATGCATTGGTGGACGAAGATCAGGGGGGCGACGAGCGAAGGTCGCGGCACGCCAGACAAAGGCGAAGGAATCCTTCGACCGCGCGATTTTGGTACATTCAAAACTAATAATTTGGGCTCCGTCATATCCTGTATGGCGTATTTGACGCCTTCCCGCCCTAAACCGGAATCTTTTATTCCGCCATACGGCATATGATCCGCTCGAAAAGTTGGAATCTCATTAGCCAGAACTGCTCCAACTTCAAGCTCTTGAAAAGCGTGCATGATCTTCTGCATATTCTGGGTGAAGACCCCAGCTTGCAGACCATACGCCGAGTCGTTGAGCTGCTGCAAGGCATCTGAAAACTCTCGATAGGGTGATAGCGTTACCACCGGACCAAATACCTCCTGACACGAAACCTTCATGGATACAGAAACATCTGTCAGCACGGTAGGAGCCATGATGGCACCCCGGCGCGTTCCGCCTATACGAATTTTCGCTCCTTGACTCTCTGCTTCATTCACCCATGCCTCCACTCGCTGAGCGGCAGCTTCATCGATAAGCGGACCAACGGTGGTTTCTTCTCGTGCCGGATCACCCACGACGATCTTTTGAACTCGGTCGATAAATTGGTCTACCACGTTTTCGTAAATAGATTCATGCACAAAGACCCGTTGGACAGAGATGCACGTTTGTCCGGAATATCCAAACCCACCTATCACACAGCGTTGAACAGCCACATCGACATCGGCATCTGGCTCGATTATCACTCCCGCATTTCCTCCTAATTCGAGAAGGACGCGTTTTTTACCGGCTTTCCCTTTTAACTTCCAGCCGACTGCGGCACTTCCTGTGAAGCTGAGGGCCTGAAAACACGGGTCTTGGGCCAACTTCTCTGCAAGTTCATTGGAGCAAGGCACAACATTCATTGAACCGGCTGGAAGATCGGCTTCTAAAATAACTTCCCCCAACAGCAGTGCCGTCAGTGGTGTTTGCGGAGCCGGTTTAATGACAATCGGATTCCCGGCTCACAGCAGCAGGTAGCCGCTTCTTCACACCAAACGAGACTTGAGCATGATCACTCTTGCATGGCGATAACAAGGCAAGGATCAAATTTCCTCTTCAAACCCGTTTTCACTAAAAACAAAAGCTTTAAATTACCTCTATGCCTTTAGCAGCTCTTGAAACAGGACAAAAGGCTGCGAAATAGCCTAAGCATTGAGTCAAAGTCCATAGAACGAATACTGCTTGACTGACGAGATGTAAAGAACCAATGGCAGTGTATCCAGCAGTTATATCCACGACAAAGGTAAGGATGAAATGAAATAAAATAACGAAGACTGACATTCGAAGCCTTTGCAGCAACCTAGGTAAGACCTAAAATATATTACAAGATTTAAATATTGTTTCACCAAAAGCTACTGTAAATAGCCTTTAGGTGCCTAATACCACTGGCAGATCCAGGGGTTCCACCTCCCTCTCCCAAGATTTTATCTGACGCCCTCTTATACTTTCTTTTACTCTTTTTTTAGAATAGATTTGTCAATTTGGTCAATTATTGGCACCTTTGTCACATTCCCACCCCCAGATATTTTGATCATCGGCACCCTTGTCACATTGGGCCTCCGTTGAGATTTTGCTCTAGATCCGCCCCTGCCTAACACCAGCGGCATTATCACCAGTAATCGAGTTTCTTAACCGTATAATTATCGCTATTTCATTTCGGAGCTACTTGGCTTACATAATCCCGAATAATAAGATGACCAACTCATTAGCAAAATTGTTAAACAACATTAGCAAAATAACATAAAATTGTAAGGAGTCGGCGATTATGTTTATCATTATTATTATACTACTAATGAATAAAACATACAGGAAAACTTTCGTACATCTCAACGTAATTTACGCAAATTTGCAAGAGGTTCTTAAAATGAAATAATTTTTCTTAGCTCGGTCCGCACGCCGGTGTCGAAGGCCAGCTCCTCGAAGCACTCGGAGCACACGACGGGAATGAGCATGGCGCCGGTCGGCTTGACCGCGCGCATCTTCCCGGTCGAGCGGCGCATGCGCGCCGACTTGTGCTTGCCCGAGATGCGGCCCGACTTGCGCTTCGACTTGCCCGACTTCTTCTTCTTGCCGGACTCGAGCGGACCGACGCTCTCCCACCCCGAGGAGTGGGGGGCAAAGGTCCCCGACCCACTGTCCTCGATGGACTCCCGCCGCTTCGAACGCTTCTTCGCCATGAGGCGACCCTTCCCACGCGCTGACCCATACTAGCGGCTCCGGACTGGATATGCCGCTACACTCTGGGCATGCCGAGCATGGACCAGGTGGTCGAGTTCGTGACGGCCTACACCCAGGCCGAATACGCCGAGAGCGTCGCCGCCTACACGGAGACCAACTACCAGCGCTACCTGGAGACCCAGGACGCGGTGAAGGGGTTCCTGCAGGCGTCGGTGACCTCGGGCTTCAGCCGCACGGCCTTCGAGTCGGACCTCTACTTCACCCAGTTCAAGGACAAGGCCGACCGCCTGGCCCCGCGCAAGCTGTTCGTCGTGCGTAAGTTCGGCCACCACAAGTTCGGGGACCTGTTCCAGGCGATCGTCAGCGGCAACCAGGCCGGCGACGACTCCTACATGCGCGCGATCTACGTCGCCGAGGTCGACGGCGCCCTGAAGGTCGTGGCGATCTACGCGGTCGACGAGGACGACGACGACGCGCCGATCGTGCGCCTGGCCAACCAGATCATCGCCGAGGGCGTGAAGAAGCGCGCCAGCGACATTCACATCGAACCCATGGAGCGCAAGGTCCGCCTGCGCTACCGCATCGACGGTGAGTGCGCCGAGCAAGAGCCGATTCCCAAGCGCCTCCCATCGGGAACGGGTTCGGCTTCTGGAACACCATCCCGATCTTGCGCCGGACCTCCACCGGATCGACGTCCTTCGCGTAGAGGTCCTCGCCGCGCAGCAGCATCCGGTGATCGGGAGAGACCAGCAGCTCCCGTTCCGGGCGGTCGATGCCCAAGGCCCCTGCATGAATGCGGATCGGACGCAGCCGCGGCATCACGTACAGCCGGGCCCCGGTAATCCGGCGCGAACCGATCCACAGGATTTCCTGTGCGCCGTTGTCGCGCGTCTGCACCTTTTCGCCCTCGCGCAGCTGCTCCACAGGTTTCGGGCCGACGGGTGTGGCAATGAGGGTCCCCGGAGTAAAGCAGACCACCCCGGTTTCGCCCTGGGGCCGGTCTTCGCGGAGGGTGTCCAGCGAATGATGCACCACCCAAAGGTCGGCTCCGCGCGGCGGCAGCTGATCGACGAACATCAGGAGCGGACGCTGTCCCGGGCCGACCTCGATCAGGGTGACGGTGAAGCTCTGCACGCCATTGGTCACAGCAAAGCTTCTGTCCATCAGCGGATCATCAGCCTCGACCGCCGCCACATCGGTCCGGTTCTGCACCGCGGCCCCGACCAGCCTGCGCACAGTCCTTGCCGCCCGGCGGCGCATCTCTACCTTGCCGTTTGCCCCATCCAGCCGCAACAGCCCTGCCGGCCCGTCCACCCGCACAGCGTCGCCGTGCCAGGACCAGGCCGCGCCCACATCCAGAGCGTCCACCGGCGCGGCCGGAAGGCCGTCGATCTCGGTTTGCGACCAGGAAACAACAAACGTGCCACGAAAGCCCGTTTTCATCTGCCTGTATGCCCGCTTCACTTCATTATTTTTTACGAAACATTAACCAAGCACCCTGATGCAGGAAACAACAGGACCATAAAATGCTTGTGAACGTGCCCTTTACCTGTTTACCTCCCCCAGAGTTCTCCGGGTACCCATTTAGATCTAGGCCTAGCCTGGCTGACCTTACACAGTCACATCACTGACCCCCGTCTCAAACCAAATGACTGGGCACACTAAGATTTGAACACTTGTCCTCTCGGACAAATCCACTCGGCTAGGGCGGCTCTACTACTGCTACTACTACTACTGCTACTAAAGCTAAGACTACTACTATTAACTCTGCTCCTACTGCTACTACTATAACTACTGGTGCTACTACTACCAATAAACTTAAGGGTATTAAGGCGAAAATTTCGGGCAATATTGTAACTATATTGAATAAATCAAAAAACAGTACGCCCACATAGGTTGTCAAGAGGACGTATCAGCAATACTTCAGGACCGGTTGATGGTATTAAGTTAAAAATTTCATCGTGTGTTGAAGGGAATGTTTTAAAAAAAGGCGATATGCACATACTGCTATTAACTAATGCTACTGCTGCTACTACAACTATTGCTACTAGACAAACAAAGGGTATTAGGATGAAGCTTTCAAGGAATATTGAGGCTCATGCTGAACTAAATTAAAACGAGGTATGATCTTGTAGACTGTCGATAAGGTGAAAAAACAATATAACAACAACAGCTTATGTTTAAGTTAGGTCTTTCAAGGTAAGTCGTGACAGATTTTGAACTATCTAGAAGACACTATGTGTATACTTTTGGTACTACTTCTACGGTTCAATTAAATTTTAATACAACGTTTAGGGGGAGTTCAATTAAACGAAAAAACTACACATATGCAATAATTAAAGGGCATATAAGCAATATAATAAGCAGCGCTGAGCTATCATGGCTAGTCATATAAGTCAATGTCCTAAACAGTCTAAACAGTTTTTTTTTTCAAATTACAATCATATTGTAAAAGAGTTCAATTTCCAATGAACTGGCTTTAGTATAACACCTAAGATGGCATGGATTGTGAAAGTGTTGACCAAATTTTCGTCGTAAAACTTGTCGTAAAACATTTCGTAGGTTTGAAAACACCTACTGGACGTAAGAAGTTCAAAAACACTTTAAAAGTAGTCAAATTTCTCTCTGTTTGCAATTTTCAAATGTCGCAGTAGAAAGACTCTTTAGTCTCTTAATTTCGATCAAGACTGAAAAGCGCAATCAGCTATCCAGAGTAACCCTTTGGACCATTCTTCGGACCAAGTGTGGAGTAAAACGATAAAGAAGTCACAGCCACATGGTCATTGACGATTCGCTTAAAAAGTATTTGAGGCGAGTTAAATCTAACGTGACAGCATCCGAATGCTAAAGAAAACGCTTCGCCTTTAGATTTGAAATGTTAAGCAGTGTTTTGAAGTGAATCGTTTCTTTATAGCCAGTAGAGTTTGAAACAATTTTTGGTCCTATCATATTTGGCTTATTAGCCAGTATTCTATATGATTTTATCCCTTTCTATTTCTGTGTCGTTTTTAGAATTAAAGTCATTTACCAGAGAAAAGCATTATGTTAACCTTGAAAAGTCTAATCAAAAGTACGCTTTTGATGACGGTGGCCCTTTGAGTGAATGGTTCTTGGAATTTTTTAGAAAGTTTTTTGACCCATCTACATTGTGTTTCCGGTACAATAATGCACACCAGGGATTCATTGAAATATGTCTAACATCAGGTCCAGATCCAAACTCAGATCTAGATTAAAACGTCCAAAGTCATTACATTTGTGCTGGACGACTTTTAGCTCTTGTAATTTTCAATTTAACTTTGTTTACGCTAGATTCTCTGTTGCCTTTTAAAATTGCTCCTTTAAGAGGATGAAGAGGAAATTAGTCTCGATAAGCTTAAGAAAATGGATCTGGATGGTTGCGGCTACCCGGAAAGCCGAAGCCTTCGGGGTTCTTGAGCGGCCCAAGGGCCATGGCGGCCAGCAATTGCTCGGCCACATAGACCAGCATCAGCGAGACCAGGATTTCATTGGTCCCAAAGCGCACCTTTAGCAGCGCCGGGATCATCGCCCAGGCCCAGCCCCCAAGCGCGCCCGCCAGCACCATCAGCGGGAAGATGATGAAGCTTTCCGCGGGGTAGAACGCCAGCCCCACCGCCGCGCCGCAGATGGCGCCGATGATGTATTGCCCCTCGGCGCCGATGTTCCAGATACCCGCGCGGAAACCCAGTGAAAGCCCGATCGCAATCAGGATCAGCGGCGCGCCTTTGACCAGCAGTTGCGGGCGGTAATAAAAGGAAAACTCGCCGAAACGCGGCCCCCAGAAAATCG
>JAAAKM020073195.1:178925529-178939511 GCA_010016025.2 Alatinidae sp. Z8VKAUB7J3 | reverse complement strand
CGGCGGCTTGCCCAGCACGCCGAACAGCAGCCCGCCCGCCACCATCGTGACCACAACCGCAATCAGCGGTGTCAGCCAGGACCAGAAGGCCGACGGCTGCGGGCGCTTTTCAAGCCTCAGCACGCCGCCCCCCTTTCACCGTTCTGAAAATACTCAGATCCCCACTGCTCAGACATGCGCCACCTCCATCCCGTGGGCGCCGCCCATCATCAGCCCGATCTCGTCCACGCTCAGCCCCTGCGCGGGCCGGATATCGGACAGTCGCCCCTCGTTCAGGGCGCAGAACCGGTCCGAGATTTCCATCAGCTCATCCAGATCCTGGGAAATACAGATCACCGCCGTGCCTCCCGCCGCCAGATCCAGCAGCGCCTGCCGGATCGCCGCCGCCGCTGCCGCATCAACACCCCAGGTCGGCTGATTGACCACCAGCACCTCGGGGCGCTGCAGCACCTCGCGGCCAATGACGAATTTCTGCAGGTTTCCGCCAGAAAGTGATGACTCTCTCAAGAACTTCTAGTTTCCTTATCCTTTCTTATGACCTCTTTCCAGCCTATTCGGAGATGACTTGCTTTTCGTTTGACCCCAAATGGGTGGCCAAAAAGACCAGTTTTTGGCAATATGTCATTCGTAAAGCGTGTCCTAGCCATCTCAACCTATCTTTCAATATAACCATAGAAAGTAGGATAGAAGTACATTTTTTCGTTCAGCTAGTTGTTTTACATACGGTCTATGGAACGGGGCGCCTAAAGCTATCCGTAGACAATTCCTCTGGAAGACATTAGGCAAGTATTTCCTTTTTCTTTGGAAGTGCCATGCCTTAGAACCTTATTTTACCACTGTCATTATCGTATCTTCCTATTCGACTAAGTTATTTTCTATTGTAGAAAAAACACCCCAGGCCTTGGCTTATTCTATTTTAAAATCTTCAACGGATCCACCATCTTCACCAGTTATACTACCCAGGCAAGTGTAGCTAACTACTTTATTGATCTTCTCGGAACCCAACACAACCTTTTTACCTTCACTTATTCCCAGTCTTAGTGACTTAGTCTTCTTAACATTAGCTTACGGACTTATTCTTGCGCCCTGAATCCTCAATACCTTCAAAAGTTCGTTGATTTTGCTAATATATTTATTTAACATACTCAACTCATCCACATAATCCAATTCTAGGAGAGTTTAACCTTCTCATTTGATCAGGGGTGAAGCTAGGGTTTTGGGTTTGGAGGGGGTATGCAAAGAATGTGCCAACATAATCAACAAGTTTGACGATAATTGTGGACACATAAGCTAAATTAAGACGCTCAAAGTTGAGTGGTCTATTTTTTTCAGCATTGCTGAAAGATCCTGTAATTATCTATTAGGGGATGTCAACCCCTTCGCACCCCCCAGAAGCTAGGTGATTCGTTTGTTGTTTACAACCGCATTCAATCGCTGAACAGACGTGGACTGATCCATCGGCAATACGCCGTCAAGGTCTTCGCCACGGACCGGGTGCTGAGAACGAATTTCAACCAACCAACGATCGCCTGCACCATGGGTCAAAACATCGTCGGCTGACAATTCTTTGGCGATCCGTGAAGCATCGATGTCAGGCGGTTTCGAAAACCAAACCAGCGTTTCGTCATAGTCGCCTCCAATCGATACCTTCGTCCCGTCGATTTCGATCACTTCGAACATTCCACCCCCGGTGGAAATCGCAATCAAATGGTGCTGGATACCGCCGCCTTCTAGCGTCAACCGGTACGTGTTCGGGTGAGGATCACCAATGTCGATGTATCGGAAACGAAGATCGATCCCGGCCTGTTGAAGGAATGGAGCCGATTGCGGCAGACGGTCGTCGTCGGCTTGCCAACCGAGCAGACCGCCGAACAGGCCCATGTCGGATCCTTGGCTGGTGTGCGTTGCCGGCAGCGAACCACCGTTATCAAATTCGACCAGCACGGATTCCATTTGACCGTTCATCAAGTCGCGTGCCAGCCTGCCGATTCGTAAAGCTGCCGCGCAATGAGAACTCGACGGGCCTCGCATGACCGGACCGATCACGTCGTTAAAGATGCTGACAATCATGAGTTCGAACGCTCGATATCGTGTGGAACTGACCAGTGTAACGTAGACGGCCCGATCGGCCATCGAAAAACGCTACCTGGGCGTACTTCTTGACCGTCGCCCGACTCTCCGAGTCGGGTTTGCACTCCTCCGACCCGGAGAGTCGGGCGACGGTCAAAATGAAACACGATCCGCTACCGAGTCCATCCGAGCCACTTTTTCATGGCTCCGGCAACCATCGGGGTCAGCCGCGTCCGATTGTATTGGTCACCCAGTTTTCGAATCGCTTCGGCAAATTTTTGGTTTGACTAAAAAGAAATCTAAATTTAATGGAGGTTCAACCTTTAATACGTTACGAATAAATTTGTTTAAAATTTATTCTAGTTCTGCTAGGTAATGCTGCGTTGCCAGTGGTACTAGTAGTATTTAAAGTATATATAACCCGTATTAAAGTGCAAAAGTTTCCGTACTTATCAATTTCCCAGGCTCATCTATTTGAAGCCGTGGCCTATGTTGTGTGGCAATATCATTGTCCGCTTATTATTGGTAACAGTATTTTCAGTCTAGTAGTGTATCCCTGCTTTTAAACTGAGCATTCACAAGTTTAGTGGATTTTATCCTTGGAAGTAGGTGTTATGTGGACGGTGGCAAGGATGAATTTGTTAGTAGGATTGTGCCGAGAAAGTAAAGATACAAGGGTATAGATGCTTACAAAGGACTTGGCTTTTTGTTAGAGATGAAGAAAAATGCAAGGTAGCTCTGAACATAAAGTGCTCTGAAACAGGTAACAACTTGCTACCAGTAATGGTGAGCAGATATAATTCTTTCCATATTTATTCTTAACAGTGAATGCTTTCACATTTTTGCCCTAAGCCCAGCTGGACTTTGAGAAGTCCTACATAGGTGCTAATTTTACGAAACAAAATTTATAATTTCCATGATTAAATAAAATGCTTACCAGTGCTAATTGCCACTTCTTGCTTAACATTATGATTGATTTTAGTTTATAATAATTATATTTGGTCTCGTGGCTTTTTTACGTTTTAATTTCTTAGGTCCATCTGAGAAAAATAATTTATAAGGGTAATGCAAATCCAGAATTCTGTTATTGTGCACATCAAGTATGACTCTATTCGCTGATAAAATGATTTGTGTGGCTGAGGGCAAACGAGAATTGTGAAATCCCTCCTCCCCCTGCAAGGGCGTTGTGAAATCCCGACATCAGATTTAAATATTAACTGTATATGCTACCAAAGTTCCTGCTATCAAAGATTTCCTCCGCGAGTCTATCTTAATTGTTCCTTTCTCCATATGGAGAACTTTTTACTTTGGCTTTGAAGTAGATCATTTTTGAATTTTTCGTGACTTTTTTAAAGTCCGTTAGATCTGGTGCCTCAGTTTATGTTATAGATGTGATCAGTTTAATGTAGTTCAATCAGTAGATGTAATACACAGGTGGGTGGCTGAATTGTGAATTATTATTTTTATGATTCCAACAGTAACATTGTTTTAGGTGGCAGTTTTATCTGGTGGCTCCTTTTTTAAGGACATATATAGATTGCATTACTTCTGGGTAACTGAACTGTGTAATATCTATAGCAACAAATATTTTTAAATGCCTGATCTACCTAGCAGCTCGTTTTTTTTTTTTTTTTTTTTTGGAACTATTTTACTGGTATCTTTTTCAATCTCTTTAACTATTTTATATTATGTCTTTTTCAAATGTAAATTGAATTTACATCTTAGTGGCTCAGTTGAGAATTAATTTTCGTATGCTCCTTAAGAGAATATATTTTTTAGGTTACCGTTATACCTGGTGCCTCGTATTTTTCAAGTGATGAAAGTTTCGCTATGATCCGAGGTGAACATGTTGACCTGACAATTCTTGGTGCAATGCAGGTATCCCAGTATGGTAACCTGGCTAACTGGATGATCCCAGTAAGTAATGGCTTTTTTAATTAAGCTTAGAATTTTAATTCTAATTTAATTTAATTAAAATTAGAATTTTAATTTTTTAATTAAGATTTTTTAATAAGATTTTTTAATTAAGATAGTGCCAATAATTAACGAGAGATAGTCTCGCAGTCCTGTTCTTCGATTCGCAATTCTCATTAACTCGTTATCTCGTCATCTCGATTAAAAAATTTAGTTTTTTTTAATTCTTCTATTACGCCCTTGTTAAAGAGTCAAACATCCCTTTTATTCAAACTCCGGTTTTTTCTTTGGGGGGGGGGGCTGGAGTTGATTCAAACTCTTGGATTTTTTTTAAATTAGAATCAGCTTGGTGGAAGTGAATAAAAACTTCAGAGCCATGGCTAATTAGAGTAAAGCCAAGGCAGATGGTCTCTGTGAGTGCTAAAGCTGACATAACCTTTTTTCAGAATGATATGAAAATAATTCCTTTCATTTGATGGTAGATTAATATGATATTAGAAAAATATCTATAGCCCAAGAAAATATTTATAAACAATATACAATTTAATAATAATAAAAAATACAATAATATATATCTTAAAAGAAAGATATTTTTATTTTCAAAAGCTCCAAAAAGTAGAAAACGGTTTAAAAATGAAAGTCTATAGTGTAAGTACAAGTATAGTATATAGTATGTATAAGGATTTGAATTTATTCCAGTAAGTTTATGAATTTATGAACAAAAAAAAATTAATTGATAGGGGACTGTGGTATTACTTTCGGAAATGCTGGGGCACGGTCCAAGGGAGCTTTTGGTGGTGTTCTTAGAATTACTAATGCCTAGTTGAAAAAGGTTTGAACAATAGAAAAGAAAAATATAGAATGAAAAACTCTGAACCATCTGTACTAAGAGCATGTCTTCGCCAATTCACAAAAAAAAACTGATCTGAACTTCGCCAATTCACAATTCACAAAATAGAAAAGAAAAATATAGAATGAAAAACTCTGAACCATCTGTACTAAGAGCATGTCTTCGCCAATTCACAAAAAAAAAAAACTGATCTGAACTCCGCCAATTCACAATTCACAAAATAGAAAAGAAAAATATAGAATGAAAAACTCTGAACCATCTGTACTAAGAGCATATCACCATGGCTCCACCCGCTTTTTTCATAAATCCTTGGGAAAGTGTTTCGGATCGAAGAGTAAAGGCCAAACGCAACCCAACGAACGAGACGACTATAGCGATGATGATCGAAGCCAGCACGAGCCAGGGGTTATAGACCACGCTGGCCTGCAGACGCAGAGCCGCCATGCCCGTGTAATGCATGATAATAATCCCTATCCCCATAAGCAGGCTCCCCAAAATAATCCTACGAAGATTCAAAGTCGATTGACTGACGAAATGAAGAGCAACTCCACAGGCAACCATGGCGGCAAGATAGGAAACCACGACAAGAGGAAGATAATAGCTAACTGAGATTGGCAGGGAGAATGCCAACATTCCAATGAAATGCATTGACCAAATGCCCGTCGGCATTGCAAAGGCACCACCGAATGTCCAGCCAAAACGGTTCATTCCAACAGAGTGGGTGACATGACCGGCAAAATCTAAAAACAGATAAGAAGCCAGAATCGCGATACCAATGGAAAGTAGAACGAGGGACGTGTCGTAATGTGCAACTAAGAGGGTAGCCTGAGACATGACAAATGACTTTTAAGAAAAACCAAAATCTTCCACTTTCAGTGATTATCGGTGATCATACGGTACAGAGGGCCCAGTTGAGTCAAACGCACTTCAGCACGTTTCATTTCAGGCAAATTTCTGAGGGAATAAGAATAGCACTCCTTCGACAAAGGAACAACTGGAACCGTGCAACGGAGAAAATTGAAGGTGCGATAACAACATTTTCGTAAAGCCTTACATTCAGAGAGTCCAACACCCACAATGTGATTGTGACGACTACCGTAGATTCGTTTCGGCTCTGGTCTCTGTCCGGGTAAAAGATCAATTATGGAGTCAAGCCACTGCTACTCTTTCTGGGAAAGAATCGCCGCACCCGTATTGGGCCGCACCTGCTCGATCGCCACATGCAGCATCCAGTTGTCGCAGGGCGGCGCGGAGATGGTGACCGCCGATCCCGCGACCCGCGCCCCCGCCCAGATCGGGCGCATATACGCGGCCAGGAGGCCGGTGCGCCCCTGCGCCTCATGCACGGTCGCGACGCCGCATTCCGCCAGCCCCGCAATCACATCCGCATCGGCGCGCGCGATATCCTGAACCACCACGCCCATCACAGTTCATCCACGGTGCGCGGGAAGATCGACTGGAAGCCCTCGGCGTACCGGCAATCGCGCCCGCCCGCCTGACCGCCCGAATTGCGCTTGAAGTGGTTCGCGCGTTGCTGGGCGACGCTTGTGTAGTATTCCCACAGATGGACCTGTCCGTTCATGCATTCCATCGCGGCGCGCTTTTGCTCCCAGACGGGCGTGATATCGAGGAACGTGTCCGGCTTCCACTGCATCTGTTCGGTCTGATGGGGTTCGAACAGGTAGAGCTGCGGCGCCCCGAGCACCTTTTGCCCCGGATCATGCCCCCAGGCCTGGGCGATCATGCGGCATTCGAGCGCCACCTGCGTCGCATACATATGGTCGGTGTTATAGGGGTCGTACTGGCTGTGGGACAGCATGAAGCGCGGCTGGACCGCGCGGATGACATCCACCAGCCGGTCCTTGTCGTCGCGCGTCAGCGCCAGCGGATAATCGCCCAGATCGAAGCATTGCAGATCGTGGACGCCCAAGGCCGCGGCGGCCTTCTCGGCTTCCTCGCGCCGGGCGGCCTTGACGCGATCGAGCGTCATGCCCTCCTGCTTCCACAGCTTCGCGCTCTCTCCGCGCTCGCCGAAGGACAGGCAGACGACCGTCACCGCATAGCCCCTGGCGGCGTGCAGCGCGATCGCGCCGCCCGCACGCCATACGAAATCCGCCGCCATTGTAGTCGGTGGCAACCATACGGGCGCAACTGTGCAGGTTCCTGGCGCGCGAATAATAACCAAGGCCTGCCCAAGCTTGCAGGACACTTTCTTCATCGGCCAATGCCAATTGTTCTACGGTTGGCCAGAGCTCGACGAACTTTTCAAAATAGGGGATGACCGCCTTAACGGTGGTCAGCTGAAGCATGACTTCGCTGAGCCAGACGCGATAGGGATCGGGCCGGGTGCCGGCCTGGCGCGCGGCGGGGGGCACGCGCCAGGGCATGGCGCGGGCATGACGGTCGTACCAGGAAAGCAGATCGGCGCTCAGGGTCGCGGGATCACGCATGGCGGGCACCCGATCTTCGGCGGTCTTTTCCGGCCAGGAGAGCTCGGCCTTCCGCTGGGATTGCAGGCATCTTCGCGCAAAGCGATTGCGACGACCTGTGCCGCTTGGCGGCACCTCCCGTCCGAGGTCGGGCCGGGCGCTTGCGCGCCTCGTGCCGGGGCGCGGGGCATTGACGGAGAGGACGGCTGTTCACGAATATCTCAGGAAGCTGTGCATAAGTCGGGTTTTGCTGGCGCAGGGCGCGCGGGACACTAGAATAGCCCCAGCGAGAGGGAGTCAATCGTGCCGCAGCGAAGAGCGACGACAAGGGGCTTTGCCCGCACATCCAAGCTTTTGAGCCAGCGTATCCAGCGCGCCAGCGAAAGCCGGGGCTTTGCCGAAACCCGGCTGCTCACGCATTGGCCCGAGGTCGCCGGCGCGGATATCGCGAAAATCGCCCGGCCGGTGAATGTCTCTTTCGGGCGCGGCGGCATCGGCGTGGTCTACGAGGCCCGGCAGACGAAGCCGGCGCGCAGCGTCGCGATCAAGGTGCTGCACACCTTGCTCGGCGCGAACGTCGCGCGCCGATTCGAGGTCGAGTCGGAGATTCTCCTCTGTTGCATTGTCATTCCTCGTACTGTCATTGGAAGGGGTTTTAGCCTAATATTACTATAACACTAATAAATGTACTAGTTAGGATAGTTGGTGTCATTGGGATTGTTATTCCATACGCTCTTGTCCATGATAAGTTCTTGATCATTCTTGTTTTGCTAATAGTTTTGTTTTACTAATAGTTCTTTTAATTTTAAAAGGGTTGCTTGACTCTGTACCTCTGTTGCATGGTGATTATTCGTACTGTCATTGGAAGCGAGGTTTAGCCTAATATTGCTATAACACAAATAAATTTACTACTTAGGACAGTTGGTATGATCGGGCTTGGCCAGCAAAGCGACTATAATCTTTGAAAACTAGATAAAATAAGGAACGTTATGGTGCCAAATATATTTATTTAGCAAATAGGTCCTTCAAAAATAGCCAGTCGATACGTACTTACCCCTTTCAGGGCTACACTAGGATAGAGCATAAAAAGACGCGTCAAGTGATGTTCACACTTTATGTATCGAAATAATGGGAGAAGAACTTCAAAGTAGAGTCAGGTAGAGAGTAGTCAGTACTGTAGTCAGGTAGAGAGTAGTCAGGTAGTCAGTAGTCAGGTAGAGAGTAATCAGTCAGGTAGAGAGTCAGGTTCAAAGTAGAGTCAGTAGTAGTGTAATTTTGTAAAATTGTTATTTTGTACACTTTTGTCCATGCTAAGTTTGGGATAGTTGGTGGGATTGGGATTGTTATTTTGTACGCTCTTGTCCATGCTAAGTTCAACTGTTGGTTCAACTGTTATATTTCAGAAAATGAAGCCGTCTTATGACGGGAAACAATGACCAAAAGGGAATGCAAAATATAAAAAGGGGTTTCCCCTGGAAAGAAATACCTTAAAAAATTTTGTTTCTAAAATATATCGGATCATTGTTGTTTTAGGGCTCAGCCTGCGCTGGTTTTGGAAAGTTCACATTTGTCAACTATATCTTGTTCTACGTTGTTTTTGCCCAGTGCATCTTGGTGAGGCTGTTGGGCTAGTAGCTTCAGAAAGTAAAGGCTAACAAAATATTTTGTTGGACTCCATGCTTAATTGCGTATTTACTTAATTACACAGGTCTTCTTACTTACTGTCGGAACAAAAGTTTCCAATAGGAAAAATACAGGAATATTTTACTGTTCTTGAGAAGTGCAACCAGTTTTGAAGGTTGCTTATGAGTCCTAAACAGGCTGAATATTTTCGACATTATTTCCTAATTTCTTCCGCCCAAAACATTTTCATGGCGAGGGTAAAAGATCATTTCTGGTTAAAAGATGAAGGAAGCTTTACCTTGGCATAGGTTAATCCCAACCATTATCTTTTTATCACTAGGTGTAGAACAACTAAATATCTCTTACCAATGAACGAAGGCTCTTTTAGCGTACATAAGGTCAAACTTGTGGTCGAGTCGTGCCCAAGCCTCTGCAATTGCTGTGGTATTTGATAGCATACAAACGGCTCGCTGGACCTTCGCCAGATCTCCTCCCGGTACCACAGTAGGTGGCTGATAATTGATACCCACCTGGAAACGTAAATATTTTATTTCGTAGAGGTTTTTGGCCTGTTTTTAATAAAAGGAGACAAAAAATTGTGTTTCTGGCATAACCTTGTAATCTTAATAAATGACAAATGTAGAAATTAAGATTTATTAATTTGGAGTAGCCCAAAAAAGTCTTGTTTGCAAATGTAGGTCCGTAATTTCGGATATCAGCATTTTGCGCGAAGTTTTGACCAAAGAACATTGGGGTAAACATCCCCCATTTCCCCACAAGATCAAAAGCTTTTCAGTTATATTTCATCCGACATATCTGGATAAACCCAGACTTATATTTTTTGTTTGTCCTGTTTTTATTTACTGACCCCAAAATTCGAATTTGGACATTTGGGCCTGTGATAGAAATCTTTTTAACAAATGTTTATTTTATTTTCGTTTCCTTCTTTCAAGGACTTTTTTAGCTGTTTTTTATGTTTTCTTTGATTGACCTCTATTTGTCCTAAATATCACTACCTGGCCTATCAGACTCCTCAAAAGCCAAATGCTAAACCAACTATAAAGCTCTAATGGGAATTTTTAATAATAATAGCATGAAAGATTTTGTGATGAGCTTGAAATGGAGTAAAATATTTGAAGATCAGTCTCTTGGTCAAAGTATTTACTATTGGTATAACAGTAACATTTCAGCTGAAAATTTTGCCCTAAATGACATGGAAAAGAAAAGCTAACCAATTTTCTAACTTTTCAGCTTTTCTAACTTTTCTAACTTTTCTTTAAAAGAACCTAGAAAACCTAAGCTCATTTGCGACACAAATTTAGTTGGAAAATCAAATTCATTCGAGGGATAGTAAAGAAAATCAAATAAGTCATAAAACAAGATTTTTTGTCACGATCTTGATTTCGAGATTTGGAATGTCTTGTATACAATTTAGATTGTCACAACCCAAAATTATCTATTTTAGAAAAACATTCCTGCTCATTGTTCATCAATAAATTTTAAACTAGAATAAAAGCGGAGTGATAAATATATTGTAGAATCATGGTTCAACAAATGTCAAAAAACGATCTTCGTTTCGATAAACTTTTGTATATGTTAACTACTCTCATTCATAAATCTATCAAAAGATGTCACAGATAGTGAACGATTCGTGGAGTAAAAAACATAGTAGAATCAGATACCAATTGTGTCAGGATGTATTTATGGCCTTTGAGTCAAGTTAAGATGTCCGATCAACTAAATTTTATACTTCCTCCTAGGTTTTTGTTCTGATACATTCTTGAACAAGTTGTGGAATGCTGATGGAAGTAATCTGGAAAAAATTAGAAAGGAATAATTGAGCACAATAAATGATAAAGTTATGCAAGCGGAAGAAACTTGTCCACATTTCCAATTTTTCTAAGAGTCCATTTGTGGATTGAATCAAGCCTTTAGACGGGATGTGAATGTTGACTGCCAAATTGATACACAATATTGTGGATGAGGTTTTTAAGTCCATTGTAAGATGGACAAATAGTTTTTTGAGGAAAAGTTTGGTTCAGTTTCCTGACAAGGCCAAGATTATGGGAAAACTTCAATTCTACAGTGTGGATGTAATGTAGGTAGGAGGAGTATTTGTCAAGGAGTACACCCAGGTATCTTGCAACAGGTATCATATCAACTGTAATTCTGGATGGCAGTTGAGTTATTTGGTCATAAAACTGACTTAATTGTCTTTTACACTTTCTTTCCATTCCTTTCAAGTGTCATCAAGCCTGTGATTGAAGTAATCCCTTGGCTTTGGGTATAGGGAAGTCCTTGGGCAATGGGGAGGTCTTACGTAGGAGGACCCAGGGCATAGGAAAAATATTATATAGGGCCTTTAGAACTCTAAACTTCCTATAAATAAAAATATTTTAGCTAAGATATGGTAGAATGAATTAATTAATGTGTTTTATTGCTGAGTCTAAAGATACAAGATCACAAGTGGAGTAATAAAAAAAAAATAAAATAAAAACAAGATAAATACAAGTAAAAAACAAAGTGCTAATAAAGAAAAACGTCAGAGGGCATTTCCTTGATCAAATTATGCCAAAACTTCACATTTTTTTTCTGTCATTAGAATTATGCTATAGAGTTTTGTTATTAAAGGGAAATGTTTAGAATAGGACCTACATTTGACTGCTACCAATTTTCGGTGGTACCTCGACGCTGTGTCAGATCCCAGAGCGCGTCATCGCTGTCAACGTCCAACGCCGGGGTGTTGTCGGTGTCTAGATAGGGCGACATCTCCGGCGACCTTAAGATCCGCTGCCCAAGCCGAATAGCGCTGAAAAGCGTGTGTCGGTCACTCTCCTCGGCCAGGTAGTTTGGTTGAATCAAAGGCTTGTCGCGTGGATCGGCGGAGCGGGCGCGAATATGGCCTCTACTCTCCGGACGTTGCTGCCAGGCGGCGATCGACATGCCCGGATGATCGTCCAAGGTGTTTTGCACCCCGTCCTTATAGCTCGCCGGGGTGAAGCTGACTTGGATATCACCATTATCCATCGCATCGTGACTACGCCAGAAGACGTAAACCAGGGTCGGCGCCAGCGCGAGGATGCTTGGCCGGCCCGTAATATAGTTGAAGACCTCGCCAGCCAAGGGCAGGCCGCGTGAAAGCTCGTTGATGGTCCGGCTGTTCTTGACCCGCGCGGTCATGCGCACGGCGAAATGATCACGCAGGTTCTCGCCGACACCGGGCAACTCGTGCACGAGATCCACACCGATATCGCGGAGCAAGGCCCCAGGGCCGATCCCCGATAACTGCAACAATTGTGGCGAGTTTACCGCGCCGCCGCAGAGAATGACCTCGCGCCGGGCCGACACCTCGACCTCGCGATCGCCCTGAAGGTAGCGGATGCCGGTGGCGCGGCGGCCCTCGAACAGGATTTTCGAGGCATGAGCGCCGGTGCGGATATCGACATTCGCCTGACCGCGGCGTTGGTGCAAGAACCCCCGATAGGCCGAGACCCGTCGGTTTTTGTGGATGATGCGCTGGGTGTAGGAGACGCCATCCTGATGGGCGCCGTTGTAATCTGGATTGCTCGGGATGCCGAGGCCGTTGGCGCCGGCAATGCAATGACTCGCCAAGTAAATTATAAGGGGCGGGACTAGTACCACTTGAAGTACAAATTTTTCTTCATATTGTTGTTTGGATTATTACGCAGACGCTTTCACATAATCTCATCAACTGAATTTATTTTTGGGCCCTGTGGCGAGATGTCACTGCTAAAGTCGAGCTCTGGGTCCCTAAATACCAAGCAGAGATCAATCCCACTGCGCCGCCACAGAACGTTGTACATAATTGTTCAATTGAAATTAAAACGTTACATAGCATTATAAATAAATCGCGGATGGCTAGATGGCGCTGATGTTGAATGTCTTCTTTTATTTTGTCGACCAATTGAACTGTAAACTCTTCTGAAAGTTAAGGATCCAAATTTTGTTGAGTTATTTTATTTTCCACTGCATCATCTCCACACCATTGTCAAGCACATAAACAACTGAAACTTAAAATGAAGAGGAATTACTGTGGATAATACATACGAACAGAATCTAATTGAACCTAAAACAAATTGAAATCAAAATGAGTAATCAAGTAAAACTCGAAGTGAACACGAATTGCCACAAATAGGAGTGGGGCGACCCCTCTTTGGAACCACTTAAGGGCCTGAGCAGTAGTTCTCAACCGATTTTGGGCCATGTCCCACTTAGGAATTTCTAAAATCCTGATATCCGCTCTCATAATATTCAAATTTTGTTATTCAGAATTTTACGTGTATTCACCTGATGGAAGCTTAAAAGGCAATTAATTTGGTATTTTTTTTTTCCGGTTCTCCTCTAGGCATATTTTATACTAATGAAAAATATTGTTTGCATAAAATACCTTTTATACAATTCATGACATTATTGCAATGCTATCATATATCCTTTTTGCTTTTTAAATGAATATGACATCATTCACATGAAAAATATTTTATTTTTTTTCATAATTAAGGAGCTGCCCCTATTGTGGACATAATACATATAGGTTTGGATTTAAATCCTGCTTTTTAAGGCTATAATGAAAAAGTATAAGATGGCCTAGGGCTCGTTGCATCAACAAAGGATGACATATTGCCAAACCTTGTCCTTTTTTGTCAACTGTTTAGGTTTAATACTCTCATCTGTGATGAGAAGATGTTGTAAGTAAAGATTTAAAAGAAATGGGAACTTCCTAAAAAGTAGCATACTGACTCAAATTAGAATTTACTGAGAGGAGGGGGTTATTTTTTTGTGGCAGAAGCTTTACATAGACATTTTCTATGAAGGAGGATGCTTTTTCTAACGGATGCTGTTAGATTTTATAGATTTAATATCAATGTTTTACAAAAGACAAAGCATTTATGCCTCTTGCTTTCATTTATATTGTCTTGATTTTTGAGAAAAATATTTTCAACTTTTTGTCCATTTTAAAAACAGGTTTGTATTTTGTTGATATTCAGTAGCCTGTAGTTTTTTGCTGCATATGGCTGAATCCGGGAACATAATGGAGGGGGGGGGGGTCAGATGCATTATCAGAACTGTAAATAAAG
>JAAAKM020073195.1:178886834-178917238 GCA_010016025.2 Alatinidae sp. Z8VKAUB7J3 | reverse complement strand
CCTGCTGGAGCAGCGGCTTCATCTCCTCCTGCTTCATGCGGCCGTGGCAGATCACCACGTCGCTGACGTTGTGCTCGGCGATGCGCTCCTTGAAGCTGTCCGCGTAGTCCTCGCTGCCCTTGTTGCCGGTGTCGGCGCCGCCGATGACGTGGATCCGGGCGTCGAAGCCGCGCTTCTTGAGGAGAGCCGCGGCGTCGGCGAGCTCGATCATGCCCTTCTTCGGTTCGATCCGCGAGATGCAGATCATGTGGAAGGGGCGGTCCACGGCGCCGTCGCGGAGGGCGAACGGGAAGCGTTCGCCGTCGACTCCGTTGGGTTTGACGATCACCTTGTCGGCGATCTCGGCGCCGGCGGCCCTTTCAAGTGACACGTGGCCAGATATGTATTTGTTGTTATCTTTCAGGAGTTAAACCCTGGTAAGTGGAAATCAAATTGGACAAGTAAAAGAACACGGGGCTAAAGATTTGCTTTTTCATCTACAGCTATTACTTCAAATGTATCCTTTTAATTCCGTAACTCCAGATAGTTTTCCTGGGGAACGTTAACTTCAGTTTTGAATTTGGGTAATGATACTAATTTGTGTGATTTCTATATGCCTATAACTGTCACGTGTAATATAACTAAGCTATGTGAGTATACTTTATTACCTCATGGTAGAGATATAGTTAATTATGATGCCGATCATTTTATGTTTTAGAAACATACTGGCTGCTATCAAGCACATTGCGCCCTCTCAGTTCTCTTAAGAAATACTAGTGTCAAGGGACAAGTTCTACATATACTATGCGCACTTAGAATTTGGGAGACATCATAATCGGGATCCATCTTGATAATACTGGATTGTTCAGTTTTAATAACTCTGGCATAAATTTTCAATGTGGGAGAGGGGTTATCTGCAACTGCTACAGTGGCCGACTCTTCATCGATCAAATGAATTACCAGTCCACTTTTTTTTTGGGGGGGGGGTTTCTGGATCTTAAGAAGCACCTCCCCTTTCAAGATGCTTCAGGAAGATTTACTTCATATACTCATGTTGAATCTTTAAGCGATGATAAGTTCAAATTCAGTTGTGTCGTTGTTTTATCAAAATAATAATGGTGCTCATGACAAACTTAGAACTCCCGAAAGGCTTTTTGGTAGTTACAAAATTGTGCGCATCACCGAACACCTTCTAAGTGGATAGAATGTCTCACTAGAGCTCTTACGTAACCACATGCTCCTTTGCGGCCCACCAAACTGACATCTGGTCGTCCATCCGGTGGCCTAGCAATTGCAGTATTTGTACCATGACAAGCCTATGGCTTTCTCCTGTGTTGAATAAACAAATGATAATATTAAGTTTTATAAAACTATTTATGTCATATCCAGATCAGAAACATACAGACTTATTTTAGGAAAAATAAATTTTTATCAAAATATTTGACTGAGATAAGGTACTGCCGAAGTACCTGGGTTATTATCCTAGTAAGCAAGGCAAATAACAGTCACATTACCTTATTCCTCCTTCTCTTTGTGTTTTTAAATAGGCTTCCTATTGACTCCCTACTGAGTGCATGGAATGTTTTTTTTTACCTTACTACTAGGCATACCTGAGTAGGAGTATCAGTGATGCTACTCAGTAGACCTAATATTTAGGACTAGGATATTTATCTAGTGTAGTCAACATGATAGTCATTGTTCAGAGTGAAAGCTCAGTAATATTTTCAGCTTTTACCTTATGTACTTGAATAAAAATGCCCATCTTCTTAACACACCTCCAAAGAGGAGGCCAACTATGACCTGCAGTTAATTTTTGGCTGGGTGGTAATTCTACAAAGAGGTTAAAATGTGAGACAACTAGACACTATGCTAAAGCATAGGATCAGATTAAATATACCTAAGATACCCAGTAGTCAGACAGCTAGGCTAACCACCCCTTGTACAATCAAGTACCCTAACTATTAGATCTCTATTATACTGGCTAGCAATTGCATTATTTCACCATTTGATATAGCTAAATTTTCTTATTAAGCATGTGATTAGCTTGAGTATTTTAGTCATACATACCATTTGCAATTTTAAATGCACTAATAGTCAGCAGTGAGGACATACAATACCAAAAAATTCATTTTGGAAGGCTCAGAATTAGCTGGGAGCCTCAAAGACAAAGGGCCCATTAGCAGATTTGCTCAACACCACAGTGAGCTTCCAAAATAATTTCTTCTATTCATCAGAACAATATTTACTAGAGCGTGTCGATTCCTCGTGAGTTTAAATGACACAATTCAAGCATACTCCAATAAAACGAGTGGCCCAAATGACAAATAAAATAACTCGACATACAAACATAAACAAAAATTGACAAGACAATACTTTGGTGGTTTTAGTTCTTGCGGGCCTATCATTTGATGGGAAGCTTTTCATATATGTGCCTAAGAATGGCGAATGTATTTAGATCAATTTAGCTTGGAATTGGTCAGACCAAGATCTAGAAGTCAAGACGTCTAGAAATAAAACTGCGTCAATTTGTGAATCAATTCTTTTCTCTTTTTTTTTATATTCGTATATACAAAGTCAATCAAACACTTTGATCATCAAACCTTAAAAAGCCATCCACTTTGGCAATGGTCAAATAAATTAAAGGATTGTTCATTTTTTCTTTGTGAATCGACACTTGAAGCACTCTATGTTTAATTTAATAAAATGAGGTGACATAAAAGATAAGATTAAAAAAAAAAAATCTTACCTGCTCTACTGATACTAGATTGTCCGGAAGAAATAGGGGTTAAACCCGCGATCCTATTTAATGATAGAGCAGAAGTTGAAGAGCCATCCGCAGTGGTTCGTGGTCCAACTGAATCATAAATAGGATCCACTTTTATCAAGTCAGAAGGAGCAGGACTTGGAACTGGACCACTGGCCCAACTGGGTATTCTTGGCCTAGGCCTTCTTGGAAGTGTTACATACCCAGGACGAGCCACCGGAACTATCACACCGTCAATATATTTTTCATTGGGGGTGTGACTTAAGGTTGATACTTTAGGGGTGGGGAAGTATGCCAGCTGCGAGGCACTGAGCGGTTGCTGGGGGAACTGTGTTGTATCTGGAGCAGTTGATGTTCCGGATCCAGTGGATGGTGAATCGTCGAGATAAAACTAAGTCGACACCAACAAATGAAAATCCGCAGAGACAGAACATTAAATAGAAGCTAGATACCGTAAAGTTTCTCGGTCAGATTTCGCCAAAACCACTTCTGCATTTTAGAATGGAGTCTTTAGTCTATTTTTGAGAACCGAAACCACCACGAATCACACCCAAGTTCTTGTTTCCATCATTTTGGTAGAGTCAGCTCCCCACCTCCAAGGAAGGACAAAATAACATACAAAGCGAAACAATTTGCAGCTGAAAACATTTTTTTTTGGCAAAATTACTGTTTCCTTACAGCTCTACCATCTCTGCCAAAAAACATGCCCCCCCCCCCATTTACAGGAATAAATACAGGTGCCATTACTGAAATTCACAAATAGTACCAGTAGTTCAAGAGAGAGAATATCACACTGATTCAAATATTAAAAACACGTCAATAATTATTTTCAATTATAGTTAATATTTAAAACAGCGAAATTACAGCATTCATTGTAAGATGGATGGATGGGGAAGTGATCTGTCGTTTTCTCTGTAACTAAACCAAACAATCAACTATACCAACTATAACCTTCCGAAAAATGAATCTACATTTCACTTTCATTACATGCATAATAACCTTCAATCTACTGTTAAACTTGGGAGTCGGTAAGAGTCTCTTCAACTTCATATAAAAGTAGCTGCGTTGAGTTTAGAAATTGCTCAGCCTAACGTTGAGACTCATACTGTTAGAAAAGCTGGGAAACTTTATACTGCCCTTTAATTGTATCTCAAATATGCTGCTCACTAAGTGAGCAGCATATTTATTGTGCTCTCTAAGTCAGCAAGCACATCATGTTCGTTAAGTAAAAAGCCATCAAATGAGATGAGGTTGACGCATCTTCAAGGATCCCATTGCTTGATAAAAGCAAAAGGCTTTTAACAAGGCTCAAAGATTGATACTACTTACAACATTATTATGCAAAACTACTGAAGGCGTAAAAGACACCTTCAGAACTGAGTGCCCACATAACGGTTTAACTGTCTTAAAGACTTGTTGCTTCAGTAGTTAGAGATTCCAAGTTAGTAAAGGGATTATTGTAGTGCCTGGAAATTTCCAAACACAACCAAGTAATTTTATCTAACCAACACAAGAAGTGCCTGAGACGGATTTTGTTTCGCCTTGAAGATGAAATATAATGCAATCCCCAAATTCTCTCTGGTGACTTAATCTGGGAACTAATGGAAGGGAAGGTAATTTGGTAAATACGGTGAGAATGCTCGTTCACTGTTTTATTGTAAATTGCGAAATGTAATTTTATTTTTAGTGAAGAACTTAATTCTGGATTCAGTACTGCTGACAGTTTGTTATACTGTTTTTTAAATACATTGTCTCTGTGGTACTGACGAAACTTCGTGAAAACACCTATTTTGAAAGATATTTAATGACTGAACACAGACAAGGGGTGAGGTAGATTTTGTAGTGAAAACTCTCAAGGAAATCAATAATAAAGTTGAAAACATCAAATGAGTATAATAACGAGGGTATCAATGAAGAAACTGTACAAGAGAATAGTTGTGCACACTGAGGGTGAAAAATTAGTCCTAGGACTGTTGGAACTATGTGAAAATGTTATTAAATTTAATTCCTCTATTGAGGTCGAACTGATGTGGACCGTTATCCAGAGGTGCTGCCTCTTATAATAGATTGATGATATAGTTAAACTTAATCCAAGCCTAAGCCTAGAAATAGTGATTGAATTTCATTTCTGTCCTTAGTCTAAACTAGTTTTGAGCAGATAGCTAGAAACAAAGCCATGCAGATCCTCCAGTCTAAAATCAAATCAGTAGCAGATACCGTATTTGGGTCATTCCAAATCCAGGCCTTGCGAGTTAGCAGGTCGACACAACCAATAAAATCATCTTCGATACCAATGGGCAGGGCCATAACCAGAGGAGTTGCACCCAGGACATCGATGATTTGTTGAACGACACGATAGAAATCGGCACCCATGCGATCCAATTTGTTAACGAAGATCAGACGAGCAACTTCGGATTCATTGGCATAACGCCAGTTGGTTTCAGACTGAGGCTCAACGCCGCCGGAACCACAGAAAACGCCCACACCGCCGTCCAGAACTTTCAACGAGCGGTACACCTCGATGGTGAAATCAACGTGTCCGGGGGTGTCGATAATGTTCAGGCGATGATCAGCCCACTCACAGGATGTGGCTGCAGACTGAATGGTAATGCCGCGTTCCTGCTCCTGTTCCATAAAGTCAGTTGTGGCCGCGCCATCGTGCACCTCACCAATTTTGTGGATTTTTCCGGTGAGTTTCAGGATGCGTTCTGTGGTCGTGGTTTTGCCCGCATCGACGTGAGCAAAAATGCCAATGTTCCGATAACGCGTTAGATCAGTCATGTTTATTCTCAAAAGTGTTCTGGATCAACAACTCACAAATGCTAACTTATTGAAAAATAAGGATTTTATTTGAGAGTCAAATTCTGGAGCGCGTACCTTACCACCGAACGTGATAAAGCTCACGCGAAATATTAGAGCGTCAGGTCGGCGTACACCGGCGCGTGGTCACTGGCGGTCAAACCGTCCTGCTTCTTGCGAAAGTCGCGGTCTATGCGGGTGTCAACGGCGCGTGCACGCGCTGCTTCATTGGCCAGCACGAAGTCGATGCGCAGGCCATGATTGCGCTGAAAGCTGCCAGCCCGGTAGTCCCACCATGAGAACGCGTTCGAATCTGGATGCTGTGCGCGGTACAGGTCGGTCCTATAAAGCTGAACGTTGAAGTGGCGAGATTTGTAACTTTGGACAATGCATTACTGATTAATTTGTATCCTAGAACGGCAAAAGAGCTGCTAATAACTACAAACAGACAAGGGATTAATCCAAAAAAATTTAATTTTAGGAAAGAGAGCCAAAAGGCAATTAGCAAGAAGCCAAAAGTAAAATGCCTGAAATGACTTGTTATAGAATCAGATTCTCTTTGATACAAGTACATCGCAAAATGCTGATAACCATTTATTTTTCTTGAGTTCCTAGTAATTTCAATGATCAAATAGTATGAAAATCGGAACACTGATCGCTGGGAAGGTGGGAAAAAAACAACAACCGAATTAGCATTTTTATGAAAAAGCTTTCGTTTAGACATTTTGTACAGGAACTTGCAATAATTTTCGTATACTCATCTCCCGGGGTTAGGAATATAGAAAGGAGTTATCCCAGTCAACAGCTCGTTAATAAAGTCTCTTGAGGCTGCATACTTTTTATTACACTAAAATTTGCATCCTCAAGGTTCCAAAATATTTTTACAAAATTTTATGTTTCCAGGTTGAATAGTTTAGCTACAACTGGACGAACAGGCAGATTAGATTAGTATATATCAGCCAGCTTTACCAGCCTTTTCTCAATTCTCTCTGCTCATTTGGGCTTTCATCCGTGAAAAATAGTCTTCCGTCACTCATTACGCCCGGGAGGTCTGGTCTTCGGCTTTTGCACGCTCCAAGTCATAGCTTCATATATTAAGTTTTTTTGCTATATTTTGGTGTATAAGAGAAACATTCGAAAACCAACATCCGTTTCGTTAATAAAAATCAAATTAAATGAAAAGAATGCATTATATACACCTGAAATCAACATCACGGCCTTATTCTCCAACATAGTAACCATAAAGATTACAGCACTTGTCAGATCATTTAAACTATGCATCTCTTTATTAATGTCGACTTTATACATATCCCCAATACAAAATAATACTTTTAAAAAGGCTTTATTCTATCATTTCCTTCATAGGATGTTGTGTCATCACTAAAAATACACACGACTTTATCGATTTCCACTTTATGCAGCCCCAATAATGAACAATCATTTCAAAAGGCTTTATTGTATCATTTCCCTCATAGGGCTGTCGTATCATCGCTTAAAATATATATGATTATTAATTTTGACTTTATGCATACCCCCATACTAAGCGATACTTTCTAAAAGGCTGTATTGTATCATTTCCCTCAAAAGGTTGTAGTATCATTGCTTAAATATATATAACTTTTTTAATTTCGACTTTATGCATATCCTTTCAAAAGCATTTTAGCAATGCTTTTCAAAAGGCTTTAATACGATTTTAATAAAATTGACTCTTTGCATACCCCAATAATAAACAATACTTTTCAAAAGGCTTAATTGCACCGTTTTTCTCATGGGGCTGTCGTATCACCGCTTAAAATATATATGACTTCATTAACCTCGGCTTTATGCATATTCCCAATGCTGAGCAATATTTTTCAAAAGGCTTTATTCTATCATTTTCCTAATAGGCTGTCGCATCATCGCTTAAAATATATACAACTTTATTAGCTTTTACATTATGCATACCCCAATACTAAACAATACTCTTCAATAAAGCTTTATTGTATTGTTTCCCTCATAAGTCGTATAACCTGTTAAAAATATATACGACTTTACTAATTTTGACTTTATGCATACTTCCAATACTAAGCAATAGTTTTAAAAAGGCTTTATTGTATCATTTTCACCATAGGAGTGTCGTATCATTGCTTAAAATATATACAACTTTATTCAATTAGACCTTATGCATACCCTAGTACTAAGCGCTACGCAAGAAAACGAACATACGTAAATGGCCTGAGAATCCATTGTTTCAACTCCGGTCGAGAAATAGTTCCATCTTGATTTTTGTCCATTTTAACAAGCAGATTTCCTAATCTTTTTCTAGCTTCCTCAGGAGGCAATTGATCAAACTCTTCAGCTTCTTTAGTGCTACCTAAGATCAGAAAACAAAATATATATATACAATGAACACAGGATAGACCCTGGAACTGGTCAGAAAGAACTGCTCTCAAAAGACTTATTGACTCTCGGGAGTATACTTTTCTCTTTAAATGAACTGACAAAAAACATTAATTATAGAGAAATAATTTCAAAACGAACCATGTGAAAGGCTAGCCCATCCCCCTCTTATGCTCTGAGTTTGCTAAGACAAAGAAAAAAACATGTGATAGCTAAGGCAAATATACAGCACTTGTGGTTTAAAGACGGCATTTGCCAGACCTCCATCTCCAGTCAGTCACCGCACTAAACCTTGAATTGATTTAGGAAGAATGCCGGCCGGCTTTTCGGGCAATATTTTCACCAAATACTGTTGTCAAACATCAAAATATGAAGAAAAACATCATTACCGGATGGCAAAATATTAAGAATAATATTAGTATGATAATATTGGCCACACCCTCTGATTGATAAAAAGTGCTTCTCCCGCTCTATACCAGACTGAGGAATGATAGCAGTAGTGAGGGGTCAATCTATTTTGTTAGACCCATAGCCACTACTCTTTTTCTTCCATTAATGATTTAAGATGAAGAAGAAGTTTAGCAGCGACACCGTCAGGGCAAGACGCAGGTGCATGATATGTAAAGCGAATGTTTTCATTGATATCCAGGTGGCTTCTCCTTTTTGTATAAAGTTACATTTAACTACAAATCGATTGGTTTGGCTTCACATATCAAACTACCTTCCATCCAGCTTCGAAGATTGTGGTGTCATTTAGTGTTAAGTTTGCATGGGCAACTTCACGATTGGGTTTAATTGAATGTTAAAGGATTTGGTAGGCGTGATGGATAGGCAAGACGTCTGTACACTGGGGAAGGCTTTTGGCTATAGAAGAATTTGGAAATAAATCGGTGTCAATCTGAACAGTGGACTAAAAGAAGGAGTCATTTATCCATTCAACTACCCTTTAGCTATAAGAGCATATGGGGAGGAAGGAGTACCAATCTGAACAGTGAAAGATCTTTTTTTTGTCAATATAAGATATGATGAAGCATAATAGCATTCGGGGTTGGCCAAGGCTATTAAGTTTGCGAATTAGAATTTGGCGGTTATCAATATCATTTACACCTTCGAAGTCTAGAAAAGCAGCAATGAGGATATCATTCTTGGAGAAGCTTTTATTTGTGCAATGCTCCCTTTCCAGGTAAAATAAATTGCCGCATTTCAAATTATCTTCAATTGGAAAACCACTTAGTTGGCAATATTCTATTTCTTGCTGATTCTTTACAAATTTGGAGTGGTGAATATAAACCACTAATACGGTCAAAAGTGGTTTTAACGCTTTTGTTTAACTCTGTCTATTAAGGTTGAAAAGTGAATCTATTGCAAATGTTGTAATCAGTATTTTACCTATTTCGCATTGTCAAAACGAGGTGAAATTTTGAATGTGAATCAAAGTTAATTGATTGATTAATTAATATTGACCAATTAACACATTAATTTTAATCAAGACTATTTATATAGGCTTGTACAGGCTACTGCGTTGACTTTCTTTGCCTGTTTACAGCTGTTGGTTCATTTATAGGAGAGGAAGGTGCAGTTTCATGATTGAACAAATCAACCTCGTGCACGAAAATCATTAGTGTTGGAAAGTTTTTTTTCTTTTGAAATATGTAAAATCTCGGACATTCATGTAGGCTATTTATATTCCAAAATTAATTTTTAGAATGATCGATACAAACATTAAAATAAATTCACATCTTTGTAAATTCAAATCCGAGCCTGATGCTATACATGAAATTATAAATCAGGCTTGCAAAAGCAACTTTTAGTTGTAAGAATAGTAGTGTCCAAGGTGAAATAAATGTATTATTGGATGCAATTTGGTGGCTAAATATTCTGAAAAGAAAATATTGGAACCAATCAAGTCCAATGTGAAGGCATAAAAAGTCATAAATTAGTTCTCTGATGATTTCCGAGGTCGTTGTCCATTGTTGCTAACCAAGTTCCATTTTTCTGTCTTTGGGAATTTTCTTGTTTTTTATTTTCTAATTTTCCATTGCTGCTAACCAAGATCTATTTTTCTGTCTGGGAATTTTCTTATTGTCTATTTTCTAATTTTCTTAATCCATTGCTGCTAACCAAGATCCATTTTTCTGTCTTTGGGAATTGTCCAAAATGTTAGTTTTATATAACTAGTTGATCATATTTCATGCGTCTTTGCAGGGGATAAAACTTTCTACCTCTAGACTTAAAGGGTTCTGTGTATTCTTAGTCAACTAAATGTTTACTTTTTCCATTAATTTCCAATGAAACAACTAACATTTCTCACTAAAGCACTTAATTTCACAACGAAGCATAGAATATTCACTTCGTCAACTTCGGAACTAGTCTCCACACGTGCAGGCTAAAATAACGTAGTCTTAAGTTATACTGTGGAAGGTTCTATGGCGTGCCTCGAAAGCACCATAATGGACTTGCGCTGACATAAAATACCTTTATAATATAACGGATGGGCGGTTCTGACCTTAAACTATTATTTAATGTAGACGTTCTGACCTCTGAAGTTTGCAGGATCTAGCCAATAATATTGGTGTAGTACTTTGCCTTATCTTGTATCTTTACTTATAAAGTGCTATTGAGCTGCCTATAATTTTTGTTTCGGCTTTATGTGGCCCGCAGATATCAATGCTATTTATTGATATTAATTAAAAAAGAAAATCTGAAAAAGAAGCTTTTCAAAGAAAAGTAAATGCCATATTAAACTTAAAATCAGAAGAACTAGAAACCTATAATGACTCAAACTCAAAACAAACAGAAATTACTATTAAAGAATAAGTGAAACCCAATTAGTACAGAAATTAAATAAAAATCATAGCAAAAAGCTTACAACAGGTACTAGTATAAATGAATAAATAATTCTCAAAACAAGTAAAGCTTAGGTTGAATATGCAAATCAAGCTTAAAACGAACAAAAATATTTCACTATTGAGGCATACATGAAACCCGAAACGAAAAGAAATTAAATCTACAATCACAGCAAACAAACAAACAACAGTTACTAATATAAATGAACAAATAAATCTTAAAACGATGTTTTGAACTATTTTGTACACAACTATTTTGAATAAAATAACTATCTCATTTTTTGATTGAATGTATTTGGGGAAAAGGGCCTTGGGGGGGGGGGGAGGCTAGTTGTCCTCCGATCACTCTTTACTTTTGAGAAGGACACTATAAATTCTGATTTACAATCGAATAAGCCCCATCCGAAGTTTATACGACCATCCATTTCATAAAAACCTTATATGCCCCAAGAAAATATTTTACAACACTTGCCCTCCGGATTCTGGGGGGCTGTTTTATCCCTGGAGTTTCTGTTATATTAGCTTTGGTCTATTTTGAACAAAACTGCTATATACAAATTCGATTGGACGCATTTGGGGAGCAGAAGGTTGGGAGGGAGGTGTGCTAGTCGCCATCGGATCACTTTTGACTCTTAAGAGGTGTTTTAAAAGCCTGTATTGTAGGGGAAACTGGTAGATTATAAGGTACAGTAGCCAGTCCCTGGTAATTTTTGCTTATAGGACAGAAATCAAAAAGAAAAATAAACATACCATTTAAATCCTTATTGAATGCTGATTCCCTGGTTAGATACAGCCCTAGGCTATTTAAAAAAAAGTTTACTTTTTTGGTGGGTTCACATTATTTTTGTGCCTATATAAAAGTTGCTTTAAAGTTAAAAGTTAATTCAAAGCTAAACAAACCCAATTTGAAAAAGAGCAACAAAACAAACAAACTTTAAGATATGCCCTAGGGCTCTATACTATAGAGCTCCAGGGGGAAGGTACAATAATAATGACCATAACTATTATATTGGGAATAAGCATTGCACTGGGGACAAAGTTTATTTTTCTTCTTTTCTTTTTATATCGGATTTCTGCCTTATACCATAAACGAACTAATAATTAAAGTAGGTGAATTTATTTTACACAGCAGATATCAGTAAGTAAAAAAATGAAATATACTGTCCAATTCCCTGTTCAATGCTCTTTCCAGGTATAATAACCACTAGTATCACAATTGTATCCTGCCCTCCCCTTAATGGAAGCAGATATAGACATAGTCTGCTGATTTTGTGGTTTTGCATTATTATTTTTTTTACTTATTTTTCACCACAGTTCCTTTTGAACTCATATAATTCCAGTGCTACAAAAAAGCCTATCAAAATCCCCAACTTCTTCTTAGGCTTTGTGGTTTATTTGATCCCAGTAAGGAGGGGAGGGGCTAGGATACAATAGCTGGATCATATTGCCAAACTGAAAAATAAATAAATAAGGTACATGTTTTTATAGACACTTGACCTTTCAGCTCTTGTCAGGATGACATAGAGAATGATGACATAGAGAACTGATGCAGCGAAGGCAGCATCAGTAAGTCTGCGATACCACAGGATAGAACCGTATTTATCCCCTATCCGGTTTTCCCATCTATTATTTATCCTATTTGATTTATTCTATCTGAATAAAGAGCTACCGTCTCTTCACGACTACTACGGGCTAGAGTAAAAATTACGCTCAGGATTTCGGTTTCCCCGTCTTTAAAATTCAATTTAATTTGTTTTTAAGGAAAACCCTGACTAATACCCCCCTCCCCAAAAAGAGAGTGAGGATTATGCATAGTCCCTAAAAACCAGTCCCATTACAGGGGAGAGTTCTAGGCCATATGTGCTCCGCATGCAAGAAGTCACCGGGCCTTCAAAACGTTCACCTTATGACAGTGAAGCTGCCGGACCCTCTACGACCTCCATACAAGGCGAGAATGCCTCCTCCCCTGCACGGTCATGATGATTGGCCCTCTGACCCTCCAATATGGAACAGGAGAATGTAAGCCCTTCGGCTCTAAAGCCCCATACTTTTGTAGTTGTACCTTCTAGGTTCCCCATGAAAGGCCATGATGCATCCCCTTTGGCTTTCTGCATGCAAGCTACCGATCTTAATCAAAGTGTAAATTTATTGATATTTCTCGAAAAACTTATTTATTAGCGGTAACAAATTAATGGTTTTACAGCATTGGGGAAATAAGTGGGTTCTAAACATAACCCATTCTTTCCAAGCTTTGAAGAGCTTTTCGCTAAAAACAAAATTTTTCGGACTGGAACACATTCTTTTTGGACTAATAAAGGGGGACCCGCACTTCAATAGCTTTGAAAACCCCATCGATCCTGAAGGAAACGGACTTTTCACCCTGCTTTCAGCTATTAGTAGTGTTTTGAAAAATAAGGTATTTTCTAATATCCTAAATTCTACTGTTGAAATGCGCTTTACTATGCCTCTAAGAAGGAGATTTTGGGATCCTAATGGTATTATTAAGGACAATAGTACACAGCACAAGCCACAGTGATTGGTTTATAATACATTGCACAAGCCATAGTCAAGGTTTATAAATAAGACATTCTGAGCCATTTTCAGATTGATTTAAGTTCAAGTAGAGGTTACTTTTAAGTAATTTTTGCGCTTTATTACACAGAGAAATCAGTAATTTGCATCTAAAGGAAATGCCTCGACCAGAAACTGTCATTGTTTGTACTGGCTTGATAGCAGAAGCAGTTCCAGAGCTCTAACAAAGTAAATAGTGACGATGACTATGCATTATTTATTTTTCCATTCACCAAGCCACTTTGTTTACCAGGGCTTTTGAAAAGAATGTTTTGACAGATTTAAAAATTGAACTAAATTCAACTAAGGTCACTTTTAAGATGTTTCTGTGGTTTTTTACACAGGGAAATAAAGAGTTTACTTTTAGAAGAAGTTTTCTGACACATAGCTGTCATCTTGCTCACTTAAAATTTCATCTAAAAGAACTGATTAAGTTTGCCTTTTTTTGCTCAAAATTTTGACTAAGAAACTGATTTGATTCTGAATACAAACAACTAAAATACAGCACCGAAAAAGTGGCGTTATTTGGCTTCCTTATTTTGCATACATCTAAGAAATCATCTGAATCGTTTTGAAAATACTTCATAAAAATAAATGGGAACTGCTGCACATTCTTTAGCACTAAATCAAACGGCATTACTCCCTTTGTTTTCTATTTGATCTCTGTTTCTGTGTCTTGTCATTTCTCCCAAGATGACACCATAGAAATAAATGCGAACTGCTGCACATTCTTTAGCACTGAAACATAAGACATTACTCCCTTTGTTTTCTATTTGGTCTCTGTTTCTGTGTCTTGTCGTTTCTCCCAAGATGACATCATAAAAATAAATGTTAACTGCTGCACATCAAATTTACATCAAACAACAATCCCCTTTTACCTTGAAATTGGTTGCTAGTGTCATCACCAGTCTTTAATTCACGTATGTTTTTGCTTATATTTTATCATGTAGCAGGTTTTTTCACGTTTTGTTTTTCCGTTTGTCGAGGTTTAATTACTTTTTTTGTGGATTAACGATTTTATAATGTTTTTTACTAATAAAATTCGTATTTACAAAGGTCTGTGTCCTTTAGATTTCTTGTTCCAGGATGAGCCTTCAATACATATCCTTTATGCAATGAATTATCAAAAGTCAATGCTATGTAACATCTGCTATGTAGCTTAACCTGTGTTGGTTACGTTAGAAAATTAATAACATTGTAAGAAGTAGTTGTGTGTGTCAAATATAACCAATTTATTTTACAGTAATTACAGCAATTGATTTTCTCCCTGTATCTCATGTGGAAAAAGGTGGAAACATGCGATCCATTTAATCATCCTAGGAAGGTAGGCAGGGAATTCTCCGTGCGTTGTAATAGGTTATCACGTGAAGGTATTTCCTGAATCAATATATTAGAAACGGTTTCTTGGTTTAGATGTCTAGCTCTTCATTCCATTGAAGGGAACGATTCCTAATGCGGACAAAATTTTTAGATTATAAAGGTTCCTTGAGAAAAACAGAAAAACACTTTGAAGGAAAATCAACCCCTGAAGAAAATAAATGCCTTGAAATAAAATGAAAAATCCTGAAGAAAAATCAAAAACTTTCGATAAAAAATATCACTTGTAGTTTTTTGTAATACCCATGTGTGCACCGTCATTACGTGAAAACCAACGTGAGTACTGTCATTTCGTAACATCTCACGTGTGCGCCACCATTACGTATCGCCCACGTGTGCACCGGCGGGAACTGGAACTTTCAATTTCCAAACAAATGGGCCTCCTCCAAAGAGAAAGTTATCTGATTAAAAAATAAGATAAAACTGTCAAAATGGCAATTTTTAACTCATGAGCGTAATAAAATAGACTTAATGCTAAAAACAAGCCCAAAAACGTTCCACAGTCGGCTTGTATTCCCTTCTAGTCTAGGTAATTCATGTCTGATTATGAATATCCCTCATAAAGCTTTTTGTAACTCACGAATATTCAATGGAAAGTTAAGTTGGCTTCGCAAGCCAGCAACCGAATAGCGCCCTTCAGCTAACATCATGTACTTCCATCGATTTTATCAGTGAATGCCACACTAATACATCTGAATCTGGTGGAGAAGTTTTAATTTTTTTTTTTTTTTTTTATTTGCTGAATACTTAGATTTTGTCAATTAATTTTTTTTAGAAATAGAACATTAAAATTGCAAGTACAATATACCTGTTCTCATGAGTAGGAATACTCAAAATGAACAAAATCGCCTATAGTTTTTAGTGACCAAAAATCAAAACTCATATTCCCTAAGCAAACTTTTCTATGTTAGTTTTCTGCTCTCCTAAGAATTTGATCAACGAAAAACATTTTGTTATATCATTCAATAGCTGAGAATCAGCTCTATCCACCAAATTTTTTTTTCGAAGTTTGGTGTACACATTTTTTTAATTAAAAATACGTTGATAATAAGTCGAAACTGTTGAAAAACGAACGGCTTTCCTATTTTTTAAAGCAAGTTATGATCTTTCCACAGGAAAAAGCGAAAGCAAAATTAATATGATAATTCAGAATCGATGAATACACAAATTTGAGACTAATGAATCCAACGATATGAGTATGTGTCCTTTTGGTGGGCTTGCCGCAAAAAAGCTTATTTTAGAGGGAATATATATCATAAGGGAAATGAAAAATTATAACCTATTTATTTCTTGAAATATCTGGTATTCAGCGAACAGAAAATTTAACTGTATAAAATTACCGCTTTTAATTAAAGAATCCTCAGAAATCGCAATGAGGTCAGCCATTTTCAGGATTTGTGGCAAGTCCATGAATCATCTTGGAATGGAGCTAATGCAGATAATGAAAAGTATAATACTATTGTTGACACTTCGATACAACATAAATTTTAGTGAGAAGAGTCCTATAATACAAAATATATAATGATTGATGACTAATATTGACTTTTAACCACTGCATAGCAGATTCTTTTGCAATACAGGTTAAAGAACAGGCTCAGCTCATTCAGAAGTAAAAGGCATAAGAAGTCTGATTTTGGTTTTTAAGATAAGGGTGCAAAAACTCAAAAACTACCTTTTTGATAGAACTATTTTTAAAGTGAAGTCGTTCATTTTAAGAAATAATAAACTTTCACGGTAAAAAAGCAAAATACAACTTTTAGTTGTATTCCGTTAGTGCAACCGACTTATGACTAGATCCAAATTTGCGTTCAATAATCTTTTTATCCAAACATTGTTCCAGCATCAATGCCGGTGTTACTATGAAATAAATTTCACCATTTATTACAACTCTTTAATTACACCTAAAGACAATATACTGATGTAAAAAAACTATCTCTATTCAATAAATTTTGTACATACCATGGTTACAGTGACAACTGTAACCTAAGACAGAGTACAAAGATACTGTAATAGCCTGAAACCCTTTAAAATTAAGTCAATTTGAAACAAAATTAACCAAAAGTTTGCCATTCAACCTTTTTAATAGTTTTCCATCTAGACTTACCTTTTTAGCAACTAATAAAGATAAACCAAGTCATATTGTTACCAAATATTTAAAAACGTGCTTTAAAAAAAAAAGGTACTTCAGTACATTAAATTTTTTAGGAGAATTTCTTGATGTTTTAAACAATATAAGGAAAAATAACCCTCTTCACCTGTAACGCCCCCACAAATGAAACCGAGGAAGAAGATAAAGATGACTTCTATACCCTTTTATGTTCTGAGCTCTCGTCAGTACCTCACCTGTAACTCGTCAGTAACTGTCTCGTCCTTCTAGGAGATGTGAATGCTAGCGTTTCAAATGAGTCTGGCCTGTGGGATTTCGCTGTTGGACCCGTAACAGCAGATACCCTAAATAACAACGGAGAGAGAATGCTGAACTGCTGTCTCGCCCACAATCTTACCATTGCAAACACGTGGTTTCTGAGACCCAAAATTATCCAAATATACCTGGTATAGCAAAAATGGATCAACGAAGACGATGCTTGATTACATCATCATCATGCGCTGGCGATGATTGTCGTCTATACAGAACTGTCGTATCTACCGAGGCACTGAACTTTGGAACGCCGACCATCGTCTTGTTGCAACCAAAATCAGACTTCGCCTAAAAGCTATAAAAGCCAGCCAAACACCTCGGAAAATTGATACATACTGTATTCAGCAGGACCCCGCCTTGGCTAAGCAGTATCAGGTTGAAATATCCAACAGATTCCAGGTCATTACGCAGTACGATGATATGAAATTGTATGATCTTCAAAGAGAATGCTCTTGTAGCTGTAACTAGCGCTGCTGGAATGAAGCAGCGTAAGACAAAAGACTGGGTCAGCAACGAGTCCCCCGCCATTATTGATCGTAGACGGGAAGCCCGCCTATGCGGGGACATGGCAGCGTATATGCAACTAAATAAAAAGCATAACATCATGCTGCACAAAGACCGTAGAACCTTTATAGACGAAACAGCACGTGAGCTTCAAGAAGCCTCAAAAAAAGGACATTGGAGCCACATATAAGATCCTCCGTGAGCTCTCAGATCAATACACTCAAACTATATCGCTAAAAACTACCATTTAGTAAATCAGAAATTAGAGTAGACCTTGTTTTACAGATTATGAAGCTAATTATCTTCTGTAAGAAAAAGAAAATGAAAATACCATAAACAGAGATCTAAAAGGTCTAATCAAGAAGACAGGCAAAGCCTGAATATAGCTTATACTAACTCCAATCAAGTTTAATTGCTGAACAGAAAAACTAATAAGAGTCAATAGAGGCTTTCATTAAAAGAAGATACATTATCAGGAATTCCGAAATCATCTACGCCCGTCATTATGCCTTTTTCAGGTCCTAAAATACAGAAAGACGTTTCTTTTGACCAAAAAACTAAAAAATTTTAATTTTTTTATGTAGTTTATTATAGAGAGATGGGACTAAATTCCTTGTCCTATTTTGGAGGCACATTTCCCCATATTTCCCCATTACGATTTTAATAGTGGATAAGAAGAAATTGACATTATTTGAGATTAGCCGATTTTCAGTGAGAAATTTACGCCCATGTCATCTACTTGGGAGAAATGACCATGCTAAGCTTTTACTACTCTACCATCCGCAGAAAAATGTTTTCCGAACTTGAAACGAAGAATTCTAAATTTCTTCCACTCACCAGCCGCCACTATTTTGAAATAATAAAACTATCGTCTAAGAACCATCTGCAAACAATCTACATCAGCCTCAATGCATAACTAGGACTGACCTTGATGCTTTTAAATGGCAAAGATGGAATGCTTTGATCCTAAGGGTGTAACCTAACACCCTCTTCTGAATGACCCGAAAGAAACATGAGAACAGAAAAGAATTTTATGGGCAATTCTAGAAGCTTCCATAGCTTTTTACACATCCGCTTGCTTTCAATGCTAAACTCTTAGGGCAAATATTGGTCAATGTTGCAAATAAATAAAAAAAAACTAGTTTTTTTTAACTGCAAGCAATTATTAGATTCTAACCACCTACGATAGCCGGAATGATATCTAGCCGATCGCCCGGTTTCAGTGTGCGATCCAGATCCACTTCATGGATCTGCTCATTATTTATAAATAAAAGTACGGCTGAATTAATTTTTTTATCCGGCTCGAAAAGGATTTTTTTCAGGTCCGCATATTGCTCAACAAGATCATTTAAACAGGCAAGTGGTGTTTCTCCATCGATATCAATCTTTGATGGACTTCCAACACGTTCTGAAAGATCTCTGTGTAAACGGATTTTAATCATTGATGTGCCTCAATCTCACGATCAAACACTTCCCAAACGCGATCACTGAGTTGATCGAAAAACTTCCGGGTAATAAATGGTTCAAGCTTTAATGACGGATTAGGATCATCAAAGACCTGTGACGGTAAAGTATATTCTTCTCGTGTATAACCTTGTTTACGTTCTAACCATAAGGCATCTATATAAGCTTCACGTACTGCGACAAGTAATTCTTCTTTACTTAATTTAACACGGGTAGCGGATTCTATGGCGAGAATGGTACTATCAATATCCAGCATCGAAAATTTACACAAACCAATCAAATCATCACGCACAAAATACAGACCTCGTTCTGTAATTGCCTTGGCCCAATAGTCCACCGAAGTATCCTTCTCCAGTGCATAAAGCATATAGGTCATCATGCTCATATGTCCGCCTGCTATGGCCCAGGGATAACCAGGATTAGTGTCCGGAAGATAAGCGGGAAGTTCTAATCCTTTGACATGCATGGCATAGGCTGTCTCTCCCATAGACTTAGATAAACGTTTTACACCTTGTCCAACTTCTGGAAGTTTTCCATTACCCGTATCCTCAATCAAAGACCGAACCTTGTCGTAGTCACCAAAGCTGACACCGTTTGCAATCGGTGAATCAACTGGATTTTCGCGATGTCTCAGGGACTTGGTCGCAGAGGTTGAGGCCATTGACGTTCATTCCAATAGTTCAGGCTTCAAGCCTAAGGCTCCTACACCGTTTCAGCAACTTGCAGAACTAATCGGGGGGTGGTTGCGTGGATAAACAGATGAACGAGACGACGGTAGAAGATCAATTTTCTTATCGCAATCGCTTAAATCGCTCCTTGACTTCTAGCCTGGCTTCCCGCTTACGGGTAACTGGAAAACACCTATCTTCTCATATGTTAGGCGAGGGCATAGAAAAGGAGAAAAGAAGTTTAGGTGGCCCGCAAGTGGATTACATGACGATTAAAGGGATGTTGCAAGAACGGATGCTTTTAGAAATTGGAGAGCAAAATCTCTATGGGGGAAGCGGCCGCGAGGTGTCACGGGCGATTCAGGAGTTTACGTCCAGAATTCTTGCACAAGAAAATATTCCACTGAACGAAGATGAACGATGTCGATTGGCGGATGAATTAACCGAAGAAACTATCGGGTTAGGTCCATTGGCCCCCTTATTGGCAGATCCGGCCGTGACCGATATTCTTGTGAATAGTCCGGATCATGTGTATGCCGAACGATTTGGGCGGCTTGAGCGGACGAAGGTTCGGTTTTTAAATCGAGAACATGTATCAAGGGTCATCGAGCGCATTGCGGCCCAAATGGGACGGAGGATTGATACGTCTTGGCCGATGGCGGATTTGCGCCTCACCGATGGTACGCGGGTGAATGCTACGCTTACTCCCGTCTCGACGGATGGTCCGACATTGTCAATTCGCCGGTTTGGTCAACATCGTTTGCGAAAACAGGATCTTTTGACTTTGGAGGTCATGTCATCCGAGATGGCGACATTTCTAGAATTTGCGGTTCGCGCGAAAAAAAACATTCTTATATCAGGAGGAACCGTCTGCATGGGTCGAAGCGGGAGGTTACTGGGCCGACCCCATGCCCAACAGCACCGTCTTGGCGATGGCTCAACCGCTGGAGGCGATGACGCCAGATGCAAAACCAGCTGCTGACAAGAAACCTTGCCCCGGTGTGTGGGTGCGAACTTACCGTGGCAAAGAGAAAGAAGGCCGAGTCTTTACTGCTCTGTACGGAGCTTCGGAGGATCTTCGCAATGAAGGCTTTCGTCGAATGGTCGTCAACGGCTGCTACTGGGCGATGGGAATGGAAGAGGCCATCGAAGCAAGTTCGGTGGTTGATCGCGTCGGTCCCTACCATCCGACTCCGTTCAAAAACGGTGCACACCGTTTGGGTGTGAAGCCGTCAGACCTCGCTGGTTTCGACAGCCCAATCATGCCGACAGATCGCCCCATTGCAGTGCCTCCACCAAAGAAAGCGAAAAACAGGAAAAGCGGTAGCACCGCATCTGCAGCAAAGCTGAAACTCGACCAGAGCGATTGCATCTGTCTCGTTGGAAACACGCTCGGTGAGCGAATGCAGCACAACAGTTATTGGGAAACCCTGCTTCAGAAGCGTTTTCCAGGAAAACAGCTCACCGTTCGCAACCTCTGTTTTCCAGCCGACGAAGTGGATGTTCGACCGCGTTCGATGAACTTCGGGACTCCCGACGACCATTTGGCTCACAGCAAAGCCGACGTCGTATTGGCGTTCTTTGGGTTCAATGAGTCGTTTGCTGGCACCGATGGAATTGCTGACTTCAAAACGAAGTTGACCGAGTTCGTCCAGCACACCCAGCAGCAGGACTACAGCGGACGCGGGAAAGCTTGCGTCGTTTTGGTCTCGCCGATTTCCGTTGAACGTTCGTTCGATCCGGCTGTCGATGCGGAGGATCGCAATGAGATACTGCGAACTTATTCAAAGTAATTTGGTTTGTTAACGGTTGATATAAACATTAAGCCTTTTTCTGATGATAACTAAAGTCTGAATGCAATATAATGAAAAATGAGAGTTTTTTTTAGCTTCATAGAGAAGATAAGGTGGTGGTGTCTGGGCTGCCTAGCACAGAAGTTTCTGAATTATAGCCTGCGTGTCACAAACTATGCAATTAGGATTCAAAATCGATTCTATGGTACGAGGCAGCGCTATGATTTTTTTATGCATTAGTTTACATATGGTGAGAGGATGCGATATGATTTTTCACATTGATCAGTTTACATATGGAAGGAGGAAGCATTACGATTTTTCTGATCCGTCAATTTACATATGGTACGAGGAAGCGATGACTTTTTAGATTCGCCTTGGCTGGGGCATTACCCACTTTGATTCAGCCTTTTTTGCTTATTTTTGAGTTGTAAGGGGGCGCTCTAGTTACTTTTGCCCCGGGCACCACCAACCCTAGAAACGGCTCTGTGTAGGTGTACCGAAACTGTGCCAGGAAGATGAAGTTCTAGAGATTGAAAGGAGAGTGAAAATCAATGGATAATGTGGATGAATTTTATTAGCAGTTTGTCTCCTTTTTTGTTCCCTACTGTCGTTTTGATATTAAGTGAAAATAATATTTAGCAAAACTTGACCAATTGATGTCGATTATTAGCTTTGATACTTCTCCAATTCTTATTTATATGAAGTCAAGTTGAATGGATTTGGCTTCATTCTGTCACTTATTTTCAATTTTGGCCGGAAACGAAAAGGCTGTGTCATCAACATTTTCAAAAAATGCAGACTATTTTACGGATTCTTTAGATTTTCATAAGGTTTCAAACTCAACGAACATTAAAAAAAACTAAGTTGTAAAGAGGTTTTTTTGCTCTTCTTATTCACCGTAAAAAAAAAAAAAATTAGGGATCGTCCGCTCTTTGGTTTATGGATGCATATCTGTTGAATGTCTCGCAATTCCCTGTCAGATTCAACTATTGAAGTTCAATTATGTATCCATAATCGCCACTGGGCACGGAACATCATGGCCTCAAGCGAACAAAAGGTTCTGGCGATCGTCAGGCGCAATATCCTGAACGGCGATTACGGCGAAAGCGACCGGATATCCGAGGTCGCCATCGCCCAGCAACTCGGCGTCTCGCGAACCCCCGCCCGTACCGCGCTTGCCGCCCTCGAAGCCGAGGGCCTCATCGAAAAACGCAAAGGCAGGGGCTACTCCGCCCGTCCGATCCGTACCGCCGATGTCGCCAAGGCGATTGAGGTTCGCGGCGTGCTTGAGGGCCTCGCGGCGCGCAACATGGCTCTGTCCGGAATGTCTTGCGAGGTGGAGCAGACGCTGCGCGCATGCATCGACCGTTCCGCTTCCCTGCTGGAAAGCGAGCAACCCGAACAGGACCTGGTTGGTGGTTATCAGGAAGCCAACGTGATCTTCCATGAATCCATAATGGATCATTGCGGCAACGAACTGATCGCCCACACATTCGAGCGAATTCGCCACTTGCCCCTGACGGCGCTCGGCACCCTGGCATTCGATCAGACCCACCTGGAGCACGACCGGATGCGCCTGACCGTCGGGCATTCCCAGCACGTCATCATTTTTGATGCGCTAAAAAAACGCGAAGAAGCCCGGGCGGAGGGGATGATGCGCGAGCACTCGCACGCCACTTTGAACTACACCGAGCTGTTCGCCCGGCAGTCAGCGTCGAAGGCATGAGCGAATTCTGCGAAAATCCCCGATTTGCCGTTTTCAACTGCACCTTGCGTATCTAGGTTTCGTGCCGATCAATCCCCGAGTCCGCAATTGAGAGCTGGAATGGCGAAAGCGAAAGTATGAAATTTTTTCAGGATTTCTTCTTTGATTTCTTTATTCTTTCTTCTTTTTTTGTCAAAAGCCTAAATAAGAAAAGATGATTAAGAATCATAATGTGAAACAAAATGACGTGGCTCGACATAGGCGTTATTTTCACACAATCAAGTCTGGCACTCTTCGAGCTGTGAGGTTAATGTGAAAATTTGCTGCGATTGTAACCGTTTTAAAAGTACCCAAGAAAACTCGTTATTTTAGAGTACATAGGTACATTTTTAGATAAACGGACGTTTTGTGACAACCAGCACAATTTTTACGACAAACCAGGCGTCTTTGGCACGAATTTTAGTCGTCTTTTTTTATCATATGAAGTTATACTTCTTGTTTAATTTATGTCTAATTTTTTACGTCAAAATACTCTAACGCAGATTTTTTTTTCATCTTTGCTGTGACATATTTGTACTTTTCATTTCTGTCTCATTCATTATGCAACAATTTATAAACGTAAATCACTAAGAATAGAACTTTTCTTTCCAATCAACATCTTCAACAAAATATCCATAGTTCATCAGAAGAAAGCTGTTATATATGCATAATTTGGCAATGTTGATTAACTCTATTATAATATCAACGCTAACACGTGTATTAAATAAGTTTTTTTTTCTTTTTATATTTAGGACCGTGGTATTGAAAATGTAAACAATGCACTCGGATTAGTAGTACTTTTTTGGAGTAGTTCACGTTTATTGCCCTAAAAATTTAGTATTTTTATTCTTTCTTTTCTAGGCTAGTATGTAGTTTGATTGTACGCTAAGTGAGTTTATAATAAATACCAATTACTTTTTTCTGTACAGTTAATTAGAATGAAACTGAATAGATTTTTTTAATATGGTGGTTCTTGTGTGTGCACTTCGTATGTGACAAAATATCAACTTTTCAGGGGCCTTCCCTCACCTAAATCCAAACTATCCCCTCTTACCGACAACAAATCCTCTTTATTCAACCCAAATTTGAAATAAACCTCCTTCCCTTAGCAATCTTTAGCTTGGGAGTAGAACCTCAAAGACATGGATTGGTTATTATGGGCTTGCCACTCTTGGATTTCTTGGTCGCTTTAAGGTTCGCTGGACTTCCTTCCATACTGACACGCTTTCGCCCATTGGGCGAATTTCCTTCATTCCACACCTCCAAAAGGCCGCAAAGGTCCAGTATTTTCTTGACCTGATTTTGGCCACGTCTATCGTCTTCAAGCTCTCCAAATAAGCTGCCTTAAGAAGCCGATAATATGCTTTTATAATTTTTGGGATATCTATGTTTTATAATATGCTTTAAAATTTTGATTGGATATCTTTTTGGACAGAAGATATGTTGGAGAAGGGTTGGTTTCTCTCAAATCTCTTTGGACTCTTAAAAAGGACACTGGAACTTTCAATGTTCAATTAAGTGCGCCCCTTCCGAAATTTCTACGATAACTCCTTCAATATGAAATGCCTTGGTGAAAAAACGAAAGAAATACTATATTTTGCCCACTTCACTCTTTACCTAGGCAACCTATGTCTATATCGTAGCTTTATATTGATTTCAAGTCCCAAAGGAGCTTATATTACAAAAACATACTAAAGAATCGGAGACGAAATCGCTAAGCCCCTTAATTCAGCACAACACAGAATTTCATATCCCCTTTTCCCACCCTCCTGCTTACTTATTCCAACAATAAATGAAAGTTTCAACTCTAATCCTCAATCTGTTCCAGGGATATTAAAGATATGCTTAATCTTAATGACTAGAATAACAATTTTTCTCTGCCTATTCACTACAGTGTGATACAACTTTTCTCTGCCAGGTCCCCTAGGTCAAAATTTGGGTAGTTAAAATCTAAGACTTAAAGGGGTTAGATTTCCAAAATTGCAAATAAAAATGCTTTATCAAATCTTAAGGGTCTAGTTGTCGAATTCTAAAATCATAAGTCAAAGGGGTCCGAAATTAGAAAAAGATTTTATTTTCTATAATGTGAAGAAAATAATTGTGAAAATAGGAAAAGTAAGCTTTAGAGTTATGATGAGTTAAAGAGAGACTGTCAGAACATTTTAAGAATATGCTAGACCGGGATAGAGGTACAAGGAAAGATATAGAGGAAAATAAAAAAGTTTGTGACCATACAAAGATAAGACGTTCGCTAAAGTTCTTGTATGAGCTGAATCAAATGCTTACTCATAATCCATATAACTCAGGGCTAAAGATATTTGGCTACTCATGTACTTCTCAGTTATTAGCCTGAGATTAAAAATTTGGTAGACAAATCCTCGATTCTTCCTTAAACCGCACTCTTCTTCTCTTAAAACTTTGTCTACAGCATCTCTAAGTCTTAAAAGTATCGCCCTACTAAGTAATCTGCTATATACAGAAACTGGGTTAATTTTTCTATAATTACCACACTCATACCTAACAACAAAATCATGAAAACATAATGTTTCTTGAAATACGAAGGCTGTAGTTGTCAATGAACAAAAATGTATATTCGTGGAAATCTACAATTATGAAAAAGTTGAATTTTATAAAATGTTAAAAGTTTATTCGATGAAACCTGAAGTTTAACTGTCTCAGAAATATACAATCATGGAAAGTCGCAATTATAGTGTATAATTAAAGAGTTAAAAACGCGCATATAGCTTCCTAGGGTTCTTAAGTCTTGGGGCTAGTGACAGGACGAGGTATAACTATTAACAATATAAAGAGAAATTAAAGTAACGATAGGAAACCAAGTGATGGTATTAAATAAATATTAAAACCCCTCCCCCGGGATACGGCCATGGTCACAAAGTATGTGTGGCTGTGACAAAAATTCGAATTCAGTAAAGGAATCTTTGTCAATTTTTAACTCCCTTTCGAAAAAAAACTAGAATAAGTAGCAAATCGTTTTGAAGACGGCCATTTTAGATCGTTCCCGATTGGCGGGGTAATAACGTCCTAAATTAGGCTACAACGGTTTTACATCGGTCTGTGCTCGGTTTTATTTGCTGTTTTTCTGCAGTTCTACAACATTAAAATTCCATGACAAGAAAACAATTTTAGTATCATTCGATATCTGAGACAGCTTTATTCGTCTGTCTAGTTAAATCGATGAAATTTGCTTTGTATTTTTTCAGAATGAAGAATACGTCGAAAACATTCGAAAATAGGTAAATTTTGCTATTCTTTAAGGAAATTTAAAGAAAAGCATAGCGTAGCATTATATTTCTTCCTCTAAAATTGACAGATTTAAACTTTTTCCCTTAAAAATTAACTTTGTTTTAGCTCTAAAAATAATAAACCCAATGAAAAAATTATCTTGCCCTCTTAGATTCGCTTACTGCTGGTAACTTGCTGCATAATTCTATGTTTGACAGGGAACGCAACGATAACTCTGGTTTACAAACTCAGTAAAAATATTAACTTGTTTCGGACAATTGAATTATTTTTATTGATATGAAATAACTATTAGATTTGAGCCTTTATTAGATTTTGCTTTAACAGGAATATCTTTGAATATATTCATCACTGTGATTAAAAATCTAGAACGAATAAGTTTGTTTTATATTTCCTTTATTCGCCCATAATCATTTCTGTTCGTTAAGGTTTCACCTATTGCATGACTTTATTTCTGCTCGATGTAGATTTTAATCAATTTAGGCTACTAAATCTTGACAAACTTGATGGGAAAGGGGCCCCAAACAGTCTTGTTTTTTATGCTTCGTTTCTGTGTTTTCAGTAAAGTGATAGTTTTCTATAATCCTATAAATATAATGAAATATGGTTATCTGGCTTATTTGCACTAGCTATATTGATATATGGTAGATAGACTGTGAAGCAATACTTTTTTTCGTTTTAAGTTTCAACTTCACTCTTTACTTCCCAAAAAATGTCATTTTTTAATTAATCACGATCAAAGCCAACTATTCTATTGTAATGATTAATGAAGTCTGGAACAATATTTTTTGCTCCTCTCAAAAATGGTTTTGAGACGGGGTATTCTGCGTCCATTATAAAGGACTCTTAACCAGGATGGTTATGTTAGCGGGGCTGGATGTTTATCTTCTTGTATTCATCTGAGGTTGCACTTGAAGGCTATAAGATTCAATTCAGGACTTCTAAAATGGTTGCACAAAGCTGGGAATTTAGGCCCGGAAATTAGGCCGGATTTAGGCCCAGTTGTATTGATCCAAGTTCTTTGCGATAGAAACATTTTATGCGTATCGACAGAGTATTTTTGATCACTTCAATGATCGTTGTGAGTGCACGTGATAAAATAATTAATAAAACTTGTATTTAGCTTCCCATAGAGAAAAGAAGAACCTGCACACTGTATTGATGCTCTGCTTGCCAACACAGGGCCCACGACTCGAATCCAGCTACCATAAAGTTGGGTAAAAGGTTTTCTGCCTACATGGGTTGAGGGGGAGAGAGGCAGTGAGCCTGTGCCTTCTAGGTCATAAAATAGCCTTTACCTTTAGGGTATTCTATTGAAAACGCCTTCTTTGGTGTTCTTAATGAGAAAATTGAAAAAATGGCCAGTTTGCTCTCCCCCTTAGATACTCAAAAAAAGATCTTACCCTTCCCCCCAAAAAAAACAACAGAAAATTGATTCCTTTGGCGTATGTATACTTTTTTTGAGGTAGTTCTCACAAATTCTTGTTGTAATTTTATAATTAGGGATAAAGAGTAACTTAAAGGGCCCATTTAAGGGCTCAAAATAAAATTTGTAAGCGAAGTTATTCGTATATTTCAAAGAGCATGGAGATACATCCAGTGTAGTGTTCAGCTTCTACTTAGTTAAGTAATACATAAGACTCAAATATACTGAATCAAAGGTTAAAATTAATTGTTGGCAGAAACACGATAAGAAAAAGGAAGTTTATCATTTGATTCTTCATTCAAGGCCTATACTAAGTATAGTGCTTGCTGCTTTCACAACCACATCTCAGCCCATCCTCTCCCTGATTGGACCAAATATATCCTATGGCTAAGGTAAAAGGATAACGGAGTTTGATGGTTCACCATTATCTTTTTGGCAGCACTCTAGTCTGTGTTTTTTTCTTAAGGAAATAGTATAATGGTGCAAAACATTTTGTTGAGCTAGTTTCTGTCATCTGATAGATTTAATGCATTCATGCTGACTGAGGTTACTCTTTTCCCTGACAAAGTTCCACAAGTTGACAATTTGATTGTTTAAATTGTCTCCATTTAGTGTCTGCTGGTCTTTAGAAAAGCTGTCAAGGTTGACTGCATGTTCTCTAGGAATTATGTGGTTAAAAAAGTCAAGACTGGTGCTGCCAACGTGATGAGTCTTGTGTGCTGTTATCATATTATTTTACTTCTTTCGCTTTTACGTCAGAAATAATAATTTAAGTTTCTAGAAATTGGGTTGATAAGGAAAATCACAGAGGTATTTTACGCATTTTATTGTCCTCTTTTTGCTTGACTCTGGAGCTACTTGGCGAGTCTTTGTGTTTGCGGACATCAATGCTTAGAGTAAATGTTCCTAATTCAGTGTATGTGAAATCATAATAATCAAGGCTCTTCGCCACTGTTTCTGTACTTTTTTTTCTCTTGACGTCACAGTAATGTATGCGTGTAAATCTGGCAAGAAATGTTACGATAATAAATTTGTCATTATATTAAATATTGTTATTTTTGGCTTTGGTATGTCCGTTAAACCGCTTAATTTTGTTGTATTTGACCTTTTTTGCCTAAATAACATTTTGCTAATAGCATTTCGCTAAATAACAGTTCGCTGTCACTGGGATAACACATTAATTAATCCATACAAGTGACGAACATTTATCAAAAATAAGGGATGCATTAGTCGAACTAAACCGAACAAATATCTAGTTCTTACTTTTGGTAATAAACGGTTTTAATCGACTTTTTGCCCTCACTTCTTTCTGTGTCTCCTGAACATATTACAGAAAAATAATTATTAATTAATTTCAATTTTAGGCCTTCAAAAAATTTTTTTAACTATCGTTCCATATTAAGTCATAGGCTAATTAACAAAATCATATTTCTGTAAAAAGCACACCTTTACTAAATAACTTGAATTAATTATCAGAATTTACAAGCCGAAAAATAGAAATAGGTATTTTTTTCCATTTCAGAAGCCATTTCCTTGATTTCAGAAGACAATCTAACCAAGTCTAAATTTAATTTTAGCTTTTGTGTCAACAGGTTTAATTAACTCTTAGCTTTAAATAGCCATTAGAATATTCCTAAAATTTAGGATTTCGTATAAAAGCTGGCAAAAAAGGGAAACCAAAACACTTTAGTTTAGAGATCAATTTTGTCTAAATCTATTTCAGAGTGTATTTAAGAATATTCTTTATAACCAACGGTGGAAGTATATATAATCAGATTGACTTTTTTTCGGATAAATAAGAAAAAAATCGTTAATTGTCCATGAAATAAATTACTATAGGTATTATAAGTATAAATTTTACCCGAACATCATCCCACACCCGCTGGCGCAAGAACCAAAATTATGCAAACTGCTAAATGTCTCGGATAGGTAGTATAGTCGAAAAAGGGGAAGTTGGTTGGTGCTAGGTGTCTGACTGACAGGACACTTTCTATATTCTCGTCTCCTGACCTAGATGATACAAAATTTGGTTGGAGAAATTTGTTTAGAGGCTTGAGATGGTCCAAAAGACTTTCTCCCCAATGAGTTTTAATGTTACAAGTAGAAGTCTTCGGGCCAAGAGGAACATGATGAAAAAAAAACTTGGGGGCACGGACTCCCATTTAATGGGTACTAAAAAGTGCCAATTTTTCTCGATCGCCCCAAAACTTATATCTTCATGTGCATGGGCCAAGGGGGCTCCCATGCAAAAGGACAAATAGGAAGTCAATGGTTTCCCCGAAAACATACCCAAACAATGGACAAAAACATTTTTCTGATTGACTTGATACTTAAAACTGCAAGTCCCTAGGACAAGGACACCCTAATATAAATAATAAAATTAGTTCAGCAGTTTAGAGCCCCCCAAAAA
>JAAAKM020073195.1:178601725-178886824 GCA_010016025.2 Alatinidae sp. Z8VKAUB7J3 | reverse complement strand
GTCACAATTGATATGTTTTTTTTTCGAGTGGCTTGAAACTTATATACGAATGCGTAAGTATTTTGGACGCGTGGTTCATGTAGACAAGAGAAAACTGAACAGAAAATTTGTCTCTACATATTGGGGCCTCTAAGGTGGCCAAAATCTTTTCGTAGTGGGGAACGGATCTTCTAAATTTGGGGCTGGATGTGGCTCTAAAATATTTTTTTCTGACTGTCTTCAAATTTCCAAGGACCGTTCTCTGGGCTAAGGAGACTAAACATTTTGCTGAGAGGGAGAAAAGTGTTAAAGTGTCTTGGAGATAACCGAAAATCTTGCTGTTTCAAAGTTTTTAGAAACACAGAGCCGTAAGCTCCTTTCCCAGCTCTTGTTTTCTTGCAAATATTATTTGGCAGCTTTTTGCTTGTAGCAAATATCAGATGGGCAGCTAAGCCAGCTCTTGGATAATACCTTAAACCAATATTGAAATATTATTTGAACTTGCCCAAAGTGGATAGGACGTATGTGCCAAGAAGTAGCCACCAGTGCTAATTGCTGCTTAGAAGCAGTCACCAGTGTTAATTTTTCAATAAATTTTAAAAGTCATATAACACTTAAAGCTTTAATCCTATTCAAATAATATCATCTGGGAAAGTTGCCCATTATTTCCAAGAAGAAATAAATGAGTTTTCTAAAATTAGGGAAAAGCTTAAACAAAAACAATAAGTTGGACAATCAGCCATAAAAGTTCTTAGATTGCCAATGGTTGGTGAAATACTAGTGAGATAGTGGTTTGTGATATAGGAGGTTGATGATAACAATCAGTTTTTAGCTTGACTTACAGTGTTTTAAAATCTAAGAAAGATCATACAATTGTTAAGTAAGTTTTGGGTTTGGCTGGCATTTAGCTGCAACTATTTTGGATCATGTATTGAATTGGTTTCATGGTGACATTGGTTAATTTAGTATACTAATATAAATGTATCTCAGACAAAGGATAATACAATCTAGGTAAGGATTGAATGGGAACCTTTAAGTATGCAAAAATAAGTTCTTGCGGCTCTTACAATTAAGCAGAACTGTCTCATTGGATTGTTTTTATTGTTGGTTGTCAATTGGTATTTTTACGGGTTTAAGGAGTTGCAAACAAAAATCTTTGGTCGTGTTGGCCTTGGCAACAATCCTTGAGATTTTCAGGCCACTCAGAACAAAACTATATGACCGAAACTAAAAACTAAATATGACCTAAACATGACCGAAAAATGACCTAAATATGACCGAAAAACTAAATATGACCGAACTGTTTTGTGTTGTCCCCGAGGCAGCGTTTAGCATAGACGCTAAACGTTTCATGAATTGATGAGGAAGAGAAGACTATAAAAAATCAAAAAACCCGTTAGGGACATGGACAACTTGGGTTGGAGAACTCAGGTCTTTGGTCGTAAATTCAGCCATTAACCCAACAGTTTCCTCACCCCCATTGAGTATGAGAACAATTGATGTTCCATCGATATCCCATTCATCCACGATGGTCAAATGCCCTCGCATGAGAGCCCGCCCCCAGAGCTCCGGTGCATAGCGATACAATTCATTGACCCAAAGCTTTTCCTCAGATTGTGGCGGGCCATTTCTTGACCGTCTTGTAATGGAGCAATGGCTGGGCTTCATCCTGAACTTCGTTCGTTTCGAATAAGTACTTCGCCTTGGTTAGTTGGCTTTGTTCAAAGGCATAGGTGAGATACGCTTCAATTCCCTCCACATCTGTCTGATATCCTAACCGGTATTCACCAGCTGCCAATATCGTCGCGTCTAGTTCCCAGTTTAATTCTGCGGATTCTGTTGTCTTAACCTCCGGAACACTCATTCCCCAATTGGTGTTGCGAAATGCATAGCTCTGCGGTTCTTCAGGAATACTCGTCTTTTTGATGACTCCACCCGTTTCAACAGTTGGCGATTGGTCACCCATCCCAGGCTCGGGAGCCGTAGGATTTCGCACGTTCGATCCTATTTTTTTTAATCCCATACTCTCGGTACTATTTGATCCATATGGAACGTTCGGTTCTGGGGAATGATTTTCGATGCCCTGTCCATGGGGCATGTAATTCGGGACCGGAGTGAGTTGGGGCTCTGGAAATTGCTGAGTCTGGGACGCCGCCTGAGGTGATACAGACGACAAAGGAGTCATTGAATCATTCGGAGTCTTGTAAGAGGATGGCATCGGTTTCGCCTGATCTTCTGCGTCGGAAAGAAAGAGCAAGACGCCGACCAGCACACTGATCGCAATCAGCAACCAGAGCCACCGACGAGCTGGCTTGGTTTGGCCTTCAGTCGGCAATTCGCCGCTCGTGATCCGATGGCTCATGATCGCGCCTCAACGGCGCCGGCAAGCCGGTGTGCTTTGACCGAAGGCGCGACTGAATGAAGCGACGAGCCGCGAACTCGCATTCGACAAGACATGATCGGCATTGATATGAAACGGAAGAACAAGACTCTGGTTTTCCTTTCGGAGGCGCCTAAGTAATGGATGGTACGCCAAGCGAACGAACGATCGTTCACTATGTAATTGTAAGCCGAAAGGGATTCAAGTCATGAATGCAGCGCTCGACAGGTTCAGCGCGCTTCAACGCCGCAAGATGCGCATCGTCGAGGCGGCAGTCGCCTGTTTCCTGGAGAACGGCTACCACCAGACCGGGGTGAGGGAGATTGCCAAGAAGGCGGGTATCAGTCTCGGCAATCTGTATAACCACTTTTCCGGCAAGGAAGCCGTCCTGGCGGAGATTGCCGCGCTGGACCGACAGGAAACCCAGCCGTATTTGCGCATGCTTGCCGATCACAAACGTCCGGAAGATACGCTGATGCGGTTCGTTCGTGACTACGCCACGTTTTCAGCCGAGCCTGAGAACGTCATTCTGACAGTCGAACTCACCGGTGAAGCGATCCACAATCCCGAAATCGCCTCGCTTTTTGCGGAAAATCGAAACGATCTGATCGAAGCGCTCGGCGGCCTTTTGAAGAAGGGGGCACAGGACGGCTGTTTTCGTGGCTTTTCGGATCCAAATGAAGTAGCGGAATTGATCCTCGACGCCGTCGAAGGCTATGGCCTGCGCCGCCATTTTACAAAAAGGAAGACCAAAAACGCGCTAGAAGAGCTGGACGAAATAAACATGCTGGTATGGAATGGCAAGGGAGGTTCATCTCCCACTCCTGGAATCGAAATTTACAAAAGTGCAAATGAATGTACCATTCAGAAGATTTACGACAGATTGATTGGGTAAACTATATATTTTCAATCCTGAGTCCTCTCAGCAAAGAATATTTTCAGACCCCCTCCCCCATCAAATCTTGGAATAATTTATGTGGGCACCTTCACCATGGAAAGGTATTTCTGAATCTGTTAATATAGCGTAACGGTGTTCAATTGACTCCAAAAACAGTTTGTCTTGTGAAAGCAACAATTTTGTGACTGACACGCCTTGGAAAAATTGATATACGAACTCTATCATTGCTATTTTATACGACCTTTTAGTGGTGTACTTAGTTTTGTTTTACAATGCGTTCCAGCTGAGCAAATCAACAATGAATTTATCGTGAATGCATGCTCTTCTCGCATTCGAGAAGAAAGAAAATGTCAAGTAAAAGGCTAGAAATGGTTAAAGCACTCAGCATTTTTACATTCTGTGAGGTTTGTAATTGATCGTCTTTCTTGGGGATTCTAAAAACCTCAATTTTGAAACATAAAGGAATTTTCAGTATTTTGGTTTACAGAAGGATCTAAAAAATAGTCAGTCAGTATTAAGGTTATACCACTAAAGAGAGAAAAGACTCAGTCATATGCTGGTGCGTATCGTATTAGCAAAGCCACATAAGTGGGAAAATAAATAAATTTTGCAGGTTCAACGCACAACAGATGAAAATGTATCACTTGGAAACTATGAGGTTTGACCAAAGGAAATAGTACACAAAGGTCAAAACTCGAAGAAAGGCTTCCGGGAGATATTGCTTAAAAGGAAAGGGTATTACGAGAAAAGTTTATAAAAACTTTTATCTGTAAACTCGTGGTTCCAGAGGTGCTAGAAAAGTCTAGAGAGTTTTTGGAAGACATCCATCTTTAAAAACAAGTTCCTCCTAGGCATTTGCGTCGCATTTATCTACGAGTGAATTTAATCCGTCTGTTCTCTTAAAATAATGGTAGTTATTTTAATGGACATAAAAGTGTAGTTGGTAAATAATAAAAACAAGCAGCTATCTTCACAAACATTGGTACAAAGACTGTTGTATATTATAAAATACTTCAGTTATAGTTCGAAAAAACCTTGCTTTGGACTGTATGAGCTAACAAGATCTAAAATTACACATTACATGACAAAAACTTTATTAGAAAACATAGTCAAACATGATTACTTTGAAATTGCTGGTTAAATTTCGTTGTCAAATTGTCGGAACGTGTCTTAATTTTTAAAAAATGGATAACAAAGCAAAAGTGACACGCTTCAGGTTGACACTTTTTATCGTTATGAGCAAATAGAATGATTCCCCACGTTTAGTATTTTCAATTGAACTTCATCTTATTTTAAATTATAACCCTTGTATTAACCAGCTTAAAATAGTCAGGAACACTAACACAGATATCAAAATTCTATATAGACAAATCCACATTTCCTTTAAAGCAAGGAAAAATGCTTTCTAATTTAGAACTTGTAACAATCCTTAAAGATGGCAGGAGTAGTATTATCTTTATGAACCGGCTTGTTAGACCCGTTTGACCTTGATTGTGAAATGATTTCATACTGTGTTCAAGTAACATCCCTTGTGTTTGGCTGTGTAAGAATTCCACCAATCCCGGATTTTCCAATTGATGAATGTCTATAAAAAGAAAAAAAACTAAGTCGGATTACATGCATAAATAGGCAAAAAAAAATGATTATACAGCACTGCCATCTTATTTAGAAACAACTGAAAAAAGACAAGTACAATTTAATACTTTTTGTAGCCCATCGGCAAAACGACGAATCCCCCCATGATTTTGAAAATACATCCTTCCTCCTAAATTTCTGTTAATTAATGCCACCACCAGATTCAGAAGGAAGATGAAAATAAATAAAACATGTTGCATACCTGAGGTGCTGGGTAAATTGCAAACTCTAACTTTGATTTCTTTCCGTAGTCCACTGAGAGTCGTTCCATTAGCAGAGACGTAAAGCCAGATCCAGTCCCTCCCCCAAATGAATGGAAAATCAGAAAACCTTGAAGGCCTAGAGAATATCCAATATTAACAATCTATAATATTGATTGTGACAATACATATAAGGACATGTTCGAATACGGGGGAAAACAGGATTGATGCAAAGAATCGTCCTTGAAAAAGTAAAAGTTTTGTGGTCTGAAAATTTCCTGTTTCAGTTTCGTATTCTCCACAAGAACAGCTCAAATGTCTCCCCGCCCAATGGGTAGAACTTTGTTTACCTACGAATAAGTATTCAGGATCTTTTGAAATTGTGTTTAAGATCTTTTCCAAACCACTTCTTAATATCTGTATCTTCAGTTATCTCTGTTGCTATTACTTTTCCAAAGACTGTGGTTTATAGTACAAAACATTAATCAGCATCACAAAGAGAAAAAAAGAAATGAAGCATATATTATATATTTTTTCCAAAAGAGGAGTCTTTTCATCTGATTTGAAATACGACTTAACTTAGAGGAAATACAATATAATGCAAGATTAAATAGACTAATCTCAGTCCAATTATAGTCAATTAAAATATTATATAATCGTGGTGAACCTACAGGTGATGAATTACTTTTTCCAAAGACTGTTGTAAATAGTACAAAGCATGAATCAGCATCACATAAAGACGAAAATGAAGTGAAGCATAGATTACATCCCTTTTCGAGAAGAGGAGTCTTTTCAACTGTGTGAACCTCGTAATCGAGGGTCATGTGCAGGCGCGCCTTGAGGTCGTTGGCTTCGATCTGGTCCTTCACCCGGTAGGAGCGGCCATAGAACGAGCGCTCGCGCCAGCCCGAGAGGTTCAGCACGGTTTCGCGCAAGGTTTTCGACGGGATGGTGCCGGTGTGCACCGAGACGCCCCCGAGGCGGTCCTTGCGGTCGATCACCAGCACCCGGCGGTGCAGTTTGCCCGCCTGGATGGCAGCGGCGCGGCCCGAGGGGCCGGAGCCGATGATGATCAGGTCATAATCAAAGTCTTCACTCATGGCCGCGTCCTTTGTCTTTTAGTTCTGGTACAGCGCGTCGGCGTGGAAGGAGACATGCTCCTCCATGAAGGTCGACACGAAGAAATAGCTGTGGTCATAGCCTGGCTGCATCCGCAGGGTGGCCTGCTGGCGGCGTTCGGCAACCGCGTGGGCCAGCGCCTCGGGCTTCAGCAGGTCGATGAACTGGTCGGAGGTGCCGGTGTCGATCAGGATCGGGCCGTCGAAGCCTTTCTCGCGCATCAGCAGGGTGGCGTCATGCTTGGCCCAGGCGGCTTCATCGTCGCCCAGGTAGGCGCTCAGCTGCTTGCGGCCCCAGTCCGACGCGGTGGGGTTGGCGATCGGTGCGAAGGCGGAGACCGACTTGAAGCGGCCCGGCAGGTTCATCGCCAGCGTCAGCGCGCCATGGCCGCCCATGGAGTGGCCGGTGATCGACTGGCGCTCCAGGTCGACCGCGAAATGCTCGCCCAGGAAGGCGGGCAGTTCCTCGGCGACGTAGTCCCACATGCGGTAGTGCGGCGCCCAGGGGTCCTGGGTGGCATTGACGTAGAAGCCCGCGCCCTGGCCCAGGTCATAGGCCGCATCGTCGGCCACATGCTCGCCGCGCGGGCTGGTGTCGGGGAAGACGATAAAATTAATGTAATCTACTAGCATTTTCAAGTGTCCAGAGATGCGCTAGGGTAGAGAATGCGAGTTTGGAGGTGACCTCAGGTGACTTGGTGCTGCAGTGAGTTGTTAGCAATGGCAATTCCAGGTCTTTCTGTTCTGATTTGAGAAAGTGTTCTCGCCGAAAGAAACTCTTTTTGAAACTTGTTTAAAATTAGCCAGCTTGTTAATTTTGTAGAAATTCGAAATGTCAGCTTTTTGAGATTCAAGATCAAATTCTAAAAGAAACTGAACTTAAAAAAAAAAATCAGATCTAATTGTTTTTTGTTGTTTTTTTTAGTGTTGCAGTATGGAAGCCGATTGTGAATCAATGTCTGTGATGGCATCCACGTTAGCTAATGGAGGAATATGCCCTATAACTGGGGATCAAGTGCTGAAACCTGACGCAGTTAGAGACGTCTTATCGTTAATGCACTCTTGTGGAATGTATGACTACTCTGGGCAATTTGCCTTTTCTGTAAGTTTTTCTTTTCTCTTATTCTCTTCTCTTTTAGTTGTATTTTCTTTTTTATTTAGTTTTCCTTTTGCTCTTGGTGACAGTGGAGTAGCTGAGGAAATAGGGGCATCGGGGTCATAATAGCCTTCCCGAATGTTATAAATTATATAAACCTTATGACCCACCCCCTTAATGGAACCGTTTGTGCTGATCAGCTTTTACGCACTAAGTGATGTTAGGCACACTGAATGCATGAACGAACGGTGTCAAGAACTGTTACGCTCAACGGTGTCAGGACCTGTTACGCTCAACGGTGTCAAGACCTGTTACGCTCAACGGTTTCAAGAGCTGTTACGCTCAATGGTGTCAAGAGGTGTTACGCTCAACGGTGTCAAGAGGTGTTACGCTCAACGGGGTCAAGAGCTGCTACGCTCAACAGTATCAAGAGCTTACTTTACAACATAGTTAAACTCCCTCTTTGATTAGCTCCGCTATTGATATGTCTGTCATAATTTTGACAAATTCGAATCAAGGTCGATTTTGATTCATTGAGTAAGGGTCTCAATGAATCAAAATCATAAGTAAGGGTTTATTTTTACCATAGCTAAAACATTCCTAAATTAAATCGCTTCTTTACTATGAAATGAAACTTTTTTAATAGATTCCAACATTATTGTTTAACATCATGATTATGCTGGTGTAAAGAACAACGGTTAGATAAAATAACAAATAGTCTTCTGAATTCATTGTGTTTTTTTGCAAAAGGTTTTGATTTGGATCAAAATTAAGGATTCATAAATATAATGTTTTTTTTTCAGTATTGGGGCACTAGCAGAAACAATTCATGCTATTCCATGCGTCCTCTCAATATACCTGGACACTCTATTTGCCACTTTCGTGGGAGGGCTTCGTGACGAAGAAGCTGATATCAGAAACAACGCAGCATTTGGACTCGGTGAACTTATTTATCACTCCAAAGATCAGTTGGCGTCTCAATATCCAAATGTGCTCGGTCTCCTTGGTGAAGTCATCCAAAAAGAGACAAATCCAAATACCATTGATAATATTTGTGGTGTGCTTTCCCGTATGATTGAAGCGAATTTAGGGAGCGTTCCGATGGAACAAGTTTTCCCAGTTTTATTAAAGAATTTGCCACTTCGAAAGGATACTGTTGAGAATATGTCAGTGTTTAGATGTTTTCAATTCCTGTATAATCATGGACATCCTTTGCTAAGAGATAATTTGAACCAGATTTTGGATATTGCTGTGAAAACCCTGTTGAATCAGAAATTAGATAAAGGTAAGAATTGTTTTTGACTAAAGATAGCACAGTTAATGCTTTTTTTAAAGCAGGGTTGCAAGTTCTTTCTTTGTTGCTGTCTTGAAATAAATCCTGATCCGATGACGTGGGGGATTACCTGAGGGTATTTGGGGTATCAGGTTGTTCTTTTATTGATTTCTATCCCTCAATTTGCAAAAGGATTTAAAATTTGCGAGAAAATAATTCCTCCTCTAAGTTTGTACAACCATTTGTTATGCGTGATGAGGCTAAATAAGAAGCAAAAAACATGGGAGACATGTTGCTCTTTGCAAAGTTGACGTTGTCGCGTTGACTATGAAAAAGATAATATCGTGCCATTAGTCCGCCTTCAGACTAACCGTCAATTACTGCCATAACTGAGTACATTTATTTTTAGGAAGTCTAAAGGCCTCGTGTGAATTAGTGGAACGACTGCAAGGAGAAGTTGTAGGCTCAGTTGTTGCTATAGAGCTGGAAGATCTTAAAGGAAGAGAAAAAATACCAACCGAAGTACATTGTCTATTCAAGTTCTGAGCATAATTTGTAATAAATGATTGACTTTTGGGATCTGTATAGTTTACATAGGTCAAGATTGCACCGCTAGTGGTAATGATAGTATGTCGCTCGTTTTTGAAATGCTTATAACCATATAAATTGGTTGAGTGTCCTTTTGGAAGGAAAATAAGATGCCCTATTTGGAATTACTGTTCTTAAAGTGTTCCACATTACAACTCTTCGCCACATGAATCTTTTGGATAAACATTTCCAAGAAGTTGATAATTTAGAGATAATCACTTTATAACTTCGCTTAACATTGGCCATTCGATAAGGCTTCGCATGTGCTCGCCCGCCGCATAGCCTAACCGTTGTGTGTCATTAGAAAAAAATCAATCAAAAAAAGTTGAAAAACCGCCATAAAACAATAAGTTCATTATTGCGGGCTATGAATATAGACCGATTTCAAAAGAATGATGATTTTCACATTCTTGACTTTAATGTGGATGTACTAATAAAAAAGAGGCAACAATATAAAAAAAAATAAGTTTCCGGTAAAGCAAAATGGCAATATAGCATTTAGAGGGCTTAAGCCCAATTTGTGGTAATTTCTTTTCATGTAATTTTAAATATAATATTCCTTTATTTCTACTTTTTAGACTTTAATTTTTTTCTTTACTTTTTTTTGAAAAACTTTATTTGGGGAAATGTCTTTTAATCTAATCACTGGAAATATCGAGTGACAAAAATGCAGTTTTTTTTTGTTTTGATTTTTTTTTTTTTCCAGTTTCATTAAGCGCTAATCAGGATTTAGGCGTTTTCTTCCAATAGTAGGGTAAAGATTGTTCTGGTGAAAGTGAAGGGATTGCTTTTAATTTAAGCTTTATTATTGCTATCATTAAGAAAATCATTTTACTTCAATCGATTTTTTTTTCTTGTATTAACATCCATTTTAAGTGTATTTAAACATTTTTGGAGTAATTTATACATTTTATTCTGACGAAATTGACTGGATAGTGCGAACAGTTTACATACAATGATTTTTTAACTTTTGTTGTATGTCTTGAAAATCTAGGAAATTCCAAAAAATACTCGGGAATTTCTTATATATATCCCTTGGCAATAGCATAGAAATGGACAAAGTGCTGCAATAGCATGTCAACGTCATCATTAATGAGAACGACATTAATGAGAATGAAAAAATAAAAACCTAGAAAATATTATACGTAAGTTTTTCTGTCTTCGATGCTGATTTTCCAGTGAGAAACGTTGATAATTTATTTTTGAACTTTTTCCACATTTGAAATTCCTCTTCAGTTTTTTGGCAAACTATTTTGTTAGGTCTTAACATCGCCCATAAAAAATAATTTATCCTCTTTTTTCCAGAGATGATTAAGAGAGTCAACCCACATATTTCTTTCGGTGGAACTGCAAAATAAAATGAACACCTGTTAATATTTTCATACAATTAAAGTAAGTATCTACTGTCATATTTTTCATTATGTATTAACTGGGTTCAGTTGCACATACCTATATTTGAATAGTAAGCTGATTTTGAAAGGAAGAGCACCATGATTACAGCAGTAGTCATGGTCAGTCTTCATTCAGAATTGATGGTGTAAAGACTTTTTAATTTAAACCTACTGTTATTAATTGGAAAAAATGACCTACAGTAAATGTAGTGGAAATCATTGGTTCGGTGACCAAGGGAGTATAATTTAAATAATCAGATTATTATTTTACTGGCTTTTGAAATTGTAAATTTCCTTGAGAACTGGATTTATATCATGTTTGGATCAGTGAATAATTTTTTAAACCGCACTGCTTTTCCATTTACAAGAGTGTTTAAGAGAGGAAAAGCCAATAAGAAAACATTAATTAATAAAAAAAAAATTCTTAAGATTTCGACTCCACATCTGGGAGCCTTTATCAACGGAAAAAAAATGAAAAAGAAAAAAGAGAAACAAATAGTTTCTCTAAAGAAAAAATTAGATCTGAAGAAAAAGACAAAGAACAAAGACGAGAGAAAAGGAAAAAGAAAAAAACAAATAGACAAAACAAATAAATAAACCTCACATCTTAGCAATACTTCCAAAGTGCGGCAAAACTGTAATCATAGAACAAGAGACCAAAACCTCTAGATAATGTTACTCTATATGATCAGATTGGCAAATGGTACATGTTAGCTGAAATGTATGGCAAAATTATAATCACAGAAAAAATATCCAAATCTCTAGATAATATTTCTCTATAAGATCGGATTCGCAAATAATATCTATTAAAGTTAAAATTTGGTTTTCATATGAAAAAAAACAGAAGCAAAAGAAAAACAGGTCAACATCCCGGAAGAACAAATTTAAGAGAAATTGGAACTTCTAGGGACGTTGTAAAGAGAGATGCTTTGAGTATATTTGTGAAGGAGTAAGAGTGTGCGTAGCTGTGTCTGCATCAGGCGGCATGAATGCAATGAATAGTTAGTAGTAGTAGTATCCTCAACTTTCACGCTACTTTTATACAATTAGGTCCTTTCTTTATATCATAATACACATACGCGTTTCGAATATCCGAAAAGAAATTCAAAGCTGACTTATAATAAACTTCATGTCAATGAATTATAGTTATGCAATCATGTCTATTGATCATGCTAATAGATTACAGTTAGGGTGCCATTAAAAATATGGTCTTGACATTGATTTTTTACCAACATTATTGTTGCTAACATTATGTTGGTCGACAAGGTATATTTTTGTCTCCAGTAATACAGGCTGATAGTGCTTGTTTTGTTCTGCTTCAAAATAGATATAGTATATATATTTTTCTGATTAAATTTACAGGGAGAGAGAAAGGGGTTATAGATGGCGTTTCATGTATAAAAAAAAATAAAATAAATAAATAAATAAAAAGTGCCGTTAAAGCACTAAATGGTCAAGATGTAAGATAAGATAAGATTTATCTCAACAAAGCGGCTACATAAGATTTATTTCAACAAAGATGTACAGTCAGGTTCTATTTCGAACGTTCAGTAGGTGATAACACAGTTAGTTATATTATACACTCAAAAGGGTATTCCTTAAATGTGAGAATAGATAAAATAAAATGCAATTTACTTGATATTAAAAAGCTTTTGCCATTAATTGTTACAAAAAAAACTATTTACTTTGAGTTAAATAGCAAAAGCGGTATTATACTGAAGAAAAACCAATATGTGGCAAAAACTGAATTGATCCGTACTTCAATTTCATGAACACTATATAACACGAGTTCTGGGGCCGCGAAGCGCCCCCACCAACTAGGTGTTGGGGTGGCGCGAAGCGCCACCCCAACAGCTAGTATCCTATATATCTCAAGCGTCTCAGTTGTTTCAACCCGTGTACCTGCAAATTGAATCAACCTGGGTGTTTTCTGAATAATGAACAAGTACCGATTTTCTATCAGAAGAGCTGTAACTCTGTACGGTTACCGGCTCCAGTCCCCATGCCCTTCCAAAACAGAAATATTTTCTCAGGCGTTACTATAGCTAATAAGAATTATTAGCTATAGCTAGAAACTCGCAAGAAATTCTATAAAATTAATATATTGACTACGTTACCAGTTGAACGTTCTGAATATACTCCAAATCAAGAAGCCTAGCTCACATTCAAGTCTAATGGTCGATTATATTGTAACGTCAGACGTATACTAATGCATAACACCATTTTCCGGTCCAAGAATAGTAAAAAAAAAAAATAAAATTGGATGTCAAACTGGCCGTTCAACCTTTTATTGATTCTTCAAATAAAGGAACTCATCTCAAGTGATTCTGCGGTTCGTAGGTACGCAACTTCCTGTATAACCGCAAAAAGATGACGTAATTTTTTTTATTGCTGCTAGTGTTCATTCTTTTTTTAACTAAGAGACATGCTGAAAATACGAATTATAAAGCCGCTTCTTCAAATGAGCTTCTATCTATGTAACAATGTTCACAACGCATAGTTTTAAGCGGAGGATTCGGCTATTGCCAACCTTGTAGGTAATACACACAGGACCAGTGTTGCCAACGCTTCGGAAGAGAAAGTACCGCAAAACGCTCTAAAATTGTACCACTGATCAAAAAATTGTACCATATCTATTTTTTTTTGCGTGTTGTGCTACGGGCAAGACAAAATTTTTTTTTTCGCTTCGCACAACACGTGGACGGTCGGAAAATTATAATTACTTCGACATAATTAAATTTTTAACTACTGTAAACAAGAAATGAAAATATTATCTTTTCTATTTAAGTTTTGGATAAAAAACTATTAAAATGAACGATGGAAGAAAACAACTTAGTGGAGCTGAGTGTGAAAGGAAGGAAAAAAGGAAAAATGGAAGAACAAGAAGAAATTATCATTAAAACGATGAAAATCGAAAGTTTAAAAAAAAAAATATTGGTGCAGCTGAAGAATATCAATCAATGGCTTTAGCTTTACCCTCTACATCTACTTTTGAGAGTAGAACAGAGTACTACAGAGTACTTTGAGTACTACAAAGAAGCAGTGCTAGAATCATCAATTAATTCCAAAACTAAAGATGTATTTCCAAATCTTACGTTCCATTCGAAGGTAGAAAGTGCTATTAATCTTAAAAAAAGATCCAGCCTTATGGGAAATCAATTGCAAGGAAAGATTTCAATCAAAACAAGCCTTGTGACTTCTCGAAAAGTGAAAAGATATTTGCTGATCAGTGTCGTATCTTGCCAATGAATATTTTCCAAAGAAAAGTGAAAAACAATGAAGTTAATGGCTAAAATTGTCTTGTTTATTCTGAAACTGAAAAATTCATTTTTGTAGGCCTTGTTTCGCATTGGGTTCATTAGAAAATAAAAAATCAGTTTAAGAACGAAGGGTTCAATGACTGAAAAAATGCAGAACGCTGAGTATATCTATATGAAAACTTTTCACGCCATGAATCTAATATCCTTAGTTTGAAACTTAGATCTAACATGAATGGCCGACTTTGTCATTTGCTGCATGTCCAGAAAGATGAAGAAATTACGTATTAGCAAAAAGTTTTGAAGAGAGTTGTTGCCGTGATAAAACGACTATGTTCAAGAAGTTTAGCTTTCAGGGGAAAATATGAAAAGCTCGGTGACAAGTTCAGACTCAACTAGTGAAAAATCCAAAAGGTGAGTCTCTTTCATGTTTGTCCCCATACATTGATAAAATCAACCTGGTTTTTTAATGAATTAATTCTAGTTTCTTTTTAAGTGCCTTTTACTTTTATGCATTTGCCCTGTATTTGTATTTTTTTTTTACATTATCATTTGAGATTAACGTTTGCAGAAGCAGCTGTAACCTAGTAAAATTTAACTTTGACCCACGTAAGGAAATATAAACTACAAGTCAAAAAATATTTAGTATTAAAATACGTCGGCTGGTCCCTTTAAAATACGACACAACTAAAATCTTTTTAAAACAATCCTAGAATCCTTACTTCAGGGAAAGCGTGTTTTTAATTATTTTATTTCACTTGAATGAATTGCCTTTTTTCACCTCAGTTGATGCACCAGTCCTGGTTGAACTCCTCTGAAGTAAGGATGCTAGGACTGTTTTAAAAAGATTCTTTGCTGTACCTTTCCATTTATTTTGCTGAGGACGACCCTTAGATATAGGATTGAAATATTCATTTAGGCTTAAGGTTCCACTATCTTAAGGAAATAATTCCCTGTTGTTTCTACTTATCCTTAAACAATACTTTTTCTCTTCGTGGGTCAGTAAAGCCCTAGTTTGCCCTAGTCCTCCAAAATATAAGGTCTTATCAACAGTCAGTTTGTTGTTCAGTTCAGTTGTTGATTATATTTATAGATAGACGTTGCACATGACTAAAAGCAACTGTATTGTTCGTGTCAATTTTCAATTTGGCTCTTTACTTTAATTAGCAAAACTAGTTCTTGTACTAATGCCCACTAAGATTCTGACTAAACATATTTTAAACTAAACAGTAGGTGTCTCTTTTAAATTAGAAGCCCCATTCTCAATATATCTCTCTCCTTTCCCTCTTTCTCTTCCACTCTCATTAAGTTGAAACTTTCAGTGCATGTTAAGGGGGATGTTGAACAAACCAAGAGGTACTATATGCGTTCTACGACTACTACTTCTACTGCCACTACTAACACTATTACTAAAGCTAAGAGCATTAAGGAGAAATTTTCAGGAAATGTTGAGAGGTATATTAAATAAAACTGAAAAACGCTATGCTTATGCAGGCTGACAGAAGGTCATATCAGCAGTATATCAAGAATTTATCAGAGTATTAGGTCGAAACCTTCCGGGCAGGTTGAGGGGTATGTTGAACTAATAAAATGTACGACGTGCATACTACTACCACTAGTAGTAGTAGTAGTAATACTACTACTTTTAGTCCTACTATTGGTGAGGCTAATGATATCAATGCTGAGCTTCCAGTGACTGTTGAGGTGCATGTTCAATTAAATCAACCCGCAGATATCATTTCATCTTTTTTATTTTCTATTCTGGTATGTGTATTGGCACAAGTTTCTTTCCTTGAAAAATAAAAACCGCCGCCACATCGAAAACGAGATCTGTTATAATATATAACAAACGTAATTTTGAGTTTTCTCAGTTTAACATTTGATTAGTCTCGCTGATGGTTTAGGTGACTTTTTTTTAAACTTATGTTAAGGGAACCCAATATCTTAAATAATCATCCTGTCTCGTCCATTAAAAAAAAAATGTATTTGTCTTGCCGAACTATTTTGAATTGGTTTGGTGCTCTCGGTATAGATTGTAGAGCTTCAATAAGATATCTGATTAGAGGGCATAAAAATAATGCCTGACATCTGCTTTTCTAGAAGTTAAATGTAGCGCAATAGTAAAAATATAAAAGTAAAAATAGGTAAAGAATACGGCATTAGAGTTTAAAGTCCCCAACGGCGGTGCTGATCACTGTTTCTTGGCCCTTCAGCCAGGAAGTACCGTGAAAGCCTTCGTGCATGTAGAACAGCAGTGCCTTGATATCACCGGACTGGCGGATGCCGCGCAGTTCGTCGTAACGACGACGGATGACTTTGTAGTCATACAGGGTGCTGGCGTCACGAGTACGCCATAAATCAGCGCCGGTACGGCTGTCGTCGGCCAGTGCCTGGTTGTGCCAGTCGCTGTAGGTTGCAGTGCGATTTGCTGTTGAAGCCACGTTCCTTCCTAATTTTTATTTGTAGTCTGTCAATCTACTTATTTGAGCCTAACAATAGCTGAAAAGTTTGGTGGACTGCAGCCAAATTTGTGATGATTTTTTTACCTTGCATCCACGTTGTTTTCAGCTTCTTCTGCCACGTTTTGTGTCCCCTGGGGTTCTTGGGCAGGATTCTGTTGACGTTCCTGCAGACGTTGCGTGATGACGTGCATCTCATCAATGTCCAGGCCACCATCACCGTTTTTGTCGACCGCCTTGAAACCCTGCACCAGGCGCTTTTTAATTTCCCTGGGCAACTCGCGCCAGCTTAGTTTGCCGTCGATATTCTTGTCCAGAAAGCCAACATACTGCGCAGTGCGGGCGCGCATTTTGTCGTGCAGCACCGCTTCCGTGCTTTCGCCGACCAGGGTGTAGCTGAACGCCCCGTATAACATTTCGTCCCAGCTCTGCAGCCCCCAGGGCACCTGCCGCGCGGGGTCTGGATTGCCGGGGTTGGCAGCGGAATTATCGTACCAGGTGGTATGTACCAGCCGTGATCCGGCTGGCACTTCTTGCGGGGTTAAAAATTCGTAAGTGCGTTGCCAGTTGAAATCGTAGTCCGGTACGCTCAGCAATACTTCGCTGCTGCCGTCCGGACGCCGCAACTCGAAGCTTGAGGCAACGCCGCGGTAGTGTGCGTGCGGCACCAGGTCATGCAGCAGGGCGATGTACAAAAAAACTTGCTCAAAGCTCTTCGATAAATTTTTTTTTTTGAGAAACAAAATTTTAAAATAAATTTTTAATGAGTCTCAGCTTCCTCACCTTACATAGTTTCAGCCAAGACTAACAAAAAAGAGTTATTCATTCCTGCTACTTGAATTGATTAAAATTTTGTATAATTTCTTATTGTAATATTTGCTCTTTGCGCTACTAATCTTGTAGTACTTTTGGAAGTGGGTTAATTTTATTGGCTTCTATTTTTATTTAATTCTGTACTAAATCGTTTATTATAATTACTACTGAGTTTTTTATCCATATCAACCGACATGCTAGTGCAACTACGATATATACAAAATAGCTATATAGCTATCTTTAGTAACAACATTAGTAACTATCTTCAGTAACATGTCAATATATCTATCTATAAACTGGTATAAACTTTCTATAAGATGAGGGATCGACTTTAAGCTTTTAGAAAGTTTATCTCTTTTTTTAAGGAGGAAGGGGGGTAAGGTTACTTATAATTTTGAAGTTGGAGGAAGAAAAATTATTTTTTCTCTAAACCTCACAAGTGAGTATTCGCTACCGTTTTCTTTTTTATGCCTATTTTCAAATAGGCTCTTTGGCTAATACAACTATAATGTCTATAAAATAACTATATAACTAACTATAATAGCTATAAAGCCTATATAACTTACCTACAACTATACTATCTAAAAAATATCTAAGCATGAAATATATTTACCCCGTCTTCAGTTTGAATCTTTCTCCTCTTCTTAACTTTTTCTGGCATTAGCCTTTCAACCTTATCAACAGTTTCTTCATCGCCATATTCTTGTTCAAATTCTGCCCAAACTTCAAGCAGGTTCAACCTCTCTTCTTTCTTCATCGCAATCGCCTCTTCGTTAATTTCTGGAATAGCCATTTGGCAAATCGGAACTGGAAATCGAGCTGAAATATGCCGATGGCGTTCCGGTCATTCGCGAGATTGCACGTGTTTCCCGGCCGGGGCGGCGGGTCTACGTCTCGGTCAAGTCGATCCCGCATGTGGCAAACGGACTGGGTATTTCCATTCTGTCGACGCCGAAGGGTGTGATGGCGGATCACGATGCCCGCGAAAACAATGTCGGTGGCGAAATCCTCTGCCAGGTATTCTGACGCCGACACGCGAAGAATGTAGAACGGACAGGTCTCAACAATGTCTCGTATCGGAAAGAAACCGGTCATCGTGCCGGACGGTGTGACTGCCTCGCTCGAGGGTAACACCGTAACGGCCAAAGGCCCGAAAGGCGAACTGAAGTTCGTCGTGAACGAAAATGTGCTGGTCTCCGTGAAAGACGGCGAAATCTCGGTCGATCCGAAGGATCAGTCCAAGATGTCCCGTTCACAGTGGGGCATGTCGCGCACGATGATTTCCAACATCGTCAGTGGGGTCAAAGACGGTTTCGAAAAACGTCTTGAGATCAACGGCGTTGGATATCGTGCCGCAATGCAGGGCAAGAACCTTCAGCTCTCGCTCGGCTACAGTCACGAGGTCGTCTACGAGACGCCGGACGGCATTACGATCGAATGCCCGAAGCCGACTGAAATCGTGGTGTCGGGCATAGACCGCCAACAGGTCGGTCACGTCGCCGCCCAGATTCGCCGGTATCGTAGCCCGGAACCTTACAAAGGCAAGGGTGTCAAATATGCGGACGAGACGATCGTCCGCAAAGAAGGCAAGAAGAAGTAAGGAACGACAGTTATGGCATCGAGGGAGTCCATTCAGCGACGGGCCGCGCGTGTTCGTCGTCAGCTCAGGTCGGTTGCTGGCGACCGTCCGCGTCTGAGCGTCTATCGTTCTTCCAAGAGGGAGGGGTGAAACAATGGGCCCTTAATGCCTGAGCTTTGGATCAGTTTGGTCAGTCCACCCATAATAATAATAAAATAAACTCCTATTCAGAGATCCCATATTTCCACATGGAATCTACTAAAAGTCCCATATGGACACTACTTTTTTGAAAAAAAGAAAAAGAAAAAAGCAATGAAGTAAGTTCTGCGAAAACAGTAATATAAAAATCAAGATAATCATACTGGATATAAATCATATACTTTCTTTAAGAACAAAATGTTTTTACAGTAAATTTTTCACCTGGAGAGAATTCCATTACAGATTGATAATGCTTTAAAATATACAGTACCTTCCATCTTGATTTGGTTTGTATTGTTTAATCTCAGCTGGATCCACTCAAAAGTTAAAAAGGGCAGTGTCAAACCTGGAATAAACAAATCATTGCTACTATGAATAAAGAGCGATTGAAAAAGAGAGCTGCCACAAGATGCTCTAAATTAAGTTTTAAAAAATAATAGATCACAATAAAATGATCATCTTTATTTTATTTCTAACCCATCACAAAAAAAAATGGGCAGAGCCCAGAAAAGGACAGAGTAAAAATCAAGAAAAAAAAAGAAACAATAAAAATAAAGAACATACTGTGGAAACTACGAAGGGATAAACAGAAATAACCAAAGATGGGAAGGCTTCTGGAATTCAGTAAAAAAATCACAAATACTCTTTTAAACAACCCCGGCTGGGTTTACCAATTGATAGTTTCTCTGCAGACAAGAGTTACTTGTCCATATTGGCATTTCTATTCAACACGTTGCAAATTTAAATACCAAGATATAACTGCAGCACCTCACTGCTGAGGCAAACACAGCTGTGTGCACTCCTCCTTTACCTAAACTATTCAAAGCTTTACTCTTAACACCCCTTCCCCATGACGTTGCTCTATCACCTTGTTGACCACCCCCCTGATTTTCACAGTTGGCACTGTTAAGACGTTTAATACAATTTAAAAAAAGTGAGATGGAAAGTAGGTAATAAAAGCAGCGCGAAAAAAAAAACTAAAAAAAAAATGTTGCAGTTCATTTTGCTGCTTAAATAAAAATTAATCACCGTTCTACTGGTTTTGATTTAAAATATAGAGACAAGCACTAAAAAATTAGGTTAAGGTTGTCAGTTACCGTTTGGCGACAAGCTTATACAAAAAGCTAAGTTTATTGCAATCAAACTTTGATTAGTAGGAAAGACAGACAGAACAAGAAGGAGCGAAAACGTAACCTTTCTTGGTCCCGGAGGATATATGTAAGCTGTACTCTTTGTTTGCGAAGCAGGCTGGGAAGGGGGATTATACCAAAGTGCATCAAATTCGTCGTCTTTTGACTGTTTGTCAACAGTTTGATACCACACAAACTTGTCAGCTTTAGTCGACTATGTTTCACGAGGTTCAAGAAAGAGAACAATATCAATATGATAAAAAGTAACAAAACTCACTCTTCCACATCACAAATCACTACGCGGCATATGTAACGGCTGTGGCACCAGTGGCGTAGCTAAAGGGAGGTGGCTGTCCCCTGGCACTGCCTCTGAAGGGGCACTAAACTGAGCCCTTTCTAATTATATTGTGGTAATGATTGTGGTGGGGGGTAGGGGAAGGGAAAAAACCATTATTGTCCCCAGGGGCTAAAATTCCTAGCTACGCCTCTGCATGGCACATGTAAAAAATTTATGCGAAAAGATAGCCCCATTGGGTCCCTTTTTGCATACCAAAGGCATGAAGGTACTGTTACAGGAACAGAGACATAAAATAAAATAAAATATATAGTTAGAGGTACATCTACAGAGTAGAGACACTGGAGATAGGGATAGCAGAGACGAAGGGTGACATTCACATGTCGGCGGACGAGATTGAGCAGGCGCATCAAGCCTATCAGGCGGCCACGGCTGAGCTGGAAAGCGGCGATGACCGCCCCTTGTTGAAAATGAAGTTGGCGAATACGGCACCATTCGACGGCGAGTTTGTCCAATTGCAGGACTCTCTTGAGGATGCCCTGCGAGAGGCGGAACGCGTGTTGTCCACAGACGACTCGAGCGCGGAGGAACCCGCTGACAGTCCGGCAGATGCAGGTTCGTCCGCTGCTGGCGACGATGCCGCCGCCAATAACGTCAACAGCGAAGATGATGTGCCGGCAGAAGACGGTACGGATGTGGCGGCGGAACCGGCTTCTTGAACAGCAACAAATTACATATGAACAGAAGTCGATTGAATATTTTTGCACCCCTGTTTATGCCGGCTACCATGCGCTGGCTACCGGTGCTGATGGCCAGTTTGTTACTCAGCGGTTGCAGTTGGTTTACCTGGCTGCCATGGGTTGACAAGAAGGAAGACCTCACAAAACCCGCCGATCTGGTTAAGTTCGATGCAGAGGTGAAAATAAAGCGGGTCTGGAAGGCATCCATCGGCAAAGGCCTCGGCAAAAAATATCTGCGCCTGTCACCGGCCGTGCTGGCAGACACCATCATTGCCGCCGACGGTTACGGCCGCGTGGAAGCGCGCAACCGGTTTACCGGCAAACGCGAGTGGCGGCGTGACACGCATGTCATCAAGAAAGGCTTTTTCTCCCGCTTGAACTTTATCGACCGGCGCGACCCCAGCTTTATCGGCCGTGGGGTTGGCGTCGGTGCCGGTATGGTGCTGTTGGGTACAACCTTCGGTGAAGTGGTGGCCTTGAATGCTGCTGACGGCACGGACGTCTGGCGTACCGATCGGGGCAGTGAGGTTTTATCCACCCCGCAAGCCTAGACAGTCAAACCCAAGAAACAAACAGTCAACTAAATATTAGTCAATCAATATCTCATTCATTTTTTGTAAGCCCAACTATCTTTGCTTATAAATGGGTTCACTCGCCTAACACTCTAGGCAAACAGGCCCTTTTAGGCTTTTGACGCTTATTTCCTTTGCAATTCCAGGCAACTTGTTGGTCAAATAACATTGAATTAAGTTTTTATTAATGCAAATGTCAAAATTTATAAATTGAATCAATCGCCTTACCTGACACTCATTGCGGATGGGACCAATTTGGCTTTTTGGCCTGTCATTCTACGGAAATGTACGGTCCATTGTCAATTCTAAATTCTTGGTGAACCTGCCAAAGACCGTAGGTAGGCATGCCTATTTTACCTCTTATTCCAGGCAATATAACCGTCCTGTGTCAATTTTAAATTCTTGGTCAACCTGCCTGAGACTCTAGGCGGGAGTGCCTTTCTAAAAGCTAACAAACAATTAATAAGAGAGTCAAACTTACTCCCACCGTTTACCCGTGCCATTTAACCAAAAACTTGGAAAACTATAGTTCCTATGACTATATTAGTTCTATGACTATCTAACTAAGTTCTGTCCGAAGAATGACGCATGGACGGAAGATAGATAGATATTTCTATTAACAAATGAACTGACATCATTTTTATACAATCCTAATTAGGGCTTATGCCAGGTTTGCCTCTCACTCAATCGGACTGTGTCTTGGTATTGTCTACAATTAGCCATGGATTGATGCTCGCAACTACTTGATTTTGATTCAAAATAAAACTTTAAAAACTTAAAACAATGTACTATGAAACTTTAGCGTGAAGAGCAAGGTATTGAGGAGGAGTAAACCCCTCTTATATCCGTAATAATTAATGTTCGTTTTAAGTTTTAATGTTGGTTCTTAATCTGGTTTTAGTGACATTGTCGGCGATAACCGAAGTCAGCAAAGAATCTATTGCCCCTAAAACAGCCAAGGTTAGAGCAAGTTCAATCAATAAGCTTAAATTAGTCATATCATAACTAAAAATCGCGCCAATTTTTAATTCGGGCAAACTTTCAGGTATAGATCCGATGAGGGGAACATCAAATTCCATGAAGGCCGACAATGGAGAAATTATCATCAATGCAACCAAGGAACCCGGTATAGCCTTTGAAATTTTTGGTAAAAGGTAAATCAAAAGGGGGAAAGAACTGATTCCTTCATTAATACCAATATAAATCTGTATTTGAATGAAGACCCTGTCCTTATGATAGGCTAGCACCAAGTAAAAACCACTAAAACAAAACTAAATGAACGTATATTAAACACACAAAAAGAATTTTCCATCAAGAAAAAAAAAAATTTAGATCCTTTTAGATAGTTGACGTCAATATGAGGCCCTAACAGAGAAGAGTACAAAAAAAAATCTTTTCATGGAAAATAAACAAAAGAAAAACAAACAAAAACAAATAGGCTGATCATACGAAAAAACGTAAGAGAGTATAGCATGAATTATTAAAAAAAAGAGCGTCAGATGGTATTCGAGCCCGAAACCCAGCCCCTGTGTACAGGCCTTCACCCCGGACCATGACGACGTAAACTCTTGTGTCAAGTCTGGTAAGTCACCCATCGTATGCAAAAAACCTCATTTTTATTTGATGACTCTAAGACACACACAGTAATTTACGTATGCTGGAGGGGAGAGGACCAAAATCTGAAACAGTAGAAAAACTGCAAATATTATACGGAAAACATAGGAAATTTATAGAATGAATTGTAAAAAAAAATAAGACTTCAGAAGGCTAAGGGTCTGAAGCCCTCCCCCAGAAATTAGGGCGAAGTGTAATATTGTCTTTTATTGAAAGTAATTTTCATTTCGAGGAGCAGAGTTTTTATTTTTCAAAATAACAACAACAAGAAAAGTAAAGAAAAATTCCCAATAACCAATATCATTGACAGGGCAATAGCGATTTTAAAGTAAAGAGTTGGCATACATAAAAATTTGTTATATTTTGCTTTTTTCTGACCAAGGCACTTCGCATAGAAAAGCTATTGTAGAAACTTCACAAAGAGCTCAATCTACACGAAATTGAAAGTTCTAGTACGGTTTTTAAGAGTCAAAGGTGTGTGCAGGACAACCAGCTCCCCTCCCAGACTAATAATTTTCCCAAAACACATCCAATCAAATTTTGGGATAGCCAGTTTGTTCAGCAAAGTTGAAAAGTCCATTGAAATGCCTTTGGATATGTCAACCCCCTCACAGCTGTCGAGGCAAGGGCTGTAAGTTATGCAATTCCTATATTGTATACATGTAGTATTTGTTATTGAGAAAAGTAGAAGTTTGACCTTTAGATTCAAAAAAGACGAAGCACGTTCAGGTGAGCCTTTCAGAAAATGTTGAGGGGAGTTTTGAACTAAATCGAAACACGTTATGTGTATATGGGCTTTCGAAAGGGTGTAATTCATGAATAGATAAAGGTATTAATTTGGAACTTTCAGGGAATTCTAAAACAGAAAGATCAATTGGTAAAAGGGCAATAATTGCACGCTATGCTACTACTGCTACTGCTACTACTACAAAGACTACTACTAGTGCTACAACTACTGCTATTACCACTATTACTAGTACTGCTTTCATTGCTACTTCTACAAATACTACTTCTGCAATGATTCCTAACAATGCTGTGGATATTTAAGTGAAAATTTGAGAGCTTATTGAGGGGAAAGTTAGATTAAATCAGGGCATACTATGTACATATAGACTGTCAAAAGAAATGTGAATACTGGATTTTTCAAGCTGGATATTTGCCCTTATAATCTAAACCCTAAGATCCCTTGGAAGAGACCTCAGATAAACTGCACTTTAGTGGCGTCAGAGTAGAGCATAACAGCGTAGCAAGCCCATTAAAACTTTCTTCATGATTAACTGTCCAAAATATGTTATATAGCTATTTTGTGTCTTCGAAATTAAAAATTACGCAATTGTAAAGTGCAATCCCTAAAGCGATAATTGGGGTTCGGCTGAGGAGGATAGTTTTTCATTCATCTTTCCTTTTATGGCTTTTCAATCTGTTTTGAACATCCAGATCTTCCAAACCTGTCGCAACAGTCTCACTTGTTTGTTTTTCTTGGTTTTATGTTCTACTTGGGAAGTTGCATTATTGGTTCATCGCCTTCCGTACAGTTACCGTACGGCATCTGCTCGGAAGCTGTTTGGCGCTCAAGGACAGTAATTAATTTAGCTTCTCCTTGATTTTTTCAAATTTGAATATTCACATGATAAAAGAAACGACGATATCACACAATATTTGTTATCAAGCACGGATTTATCTTTCTTGAATTTTATCTCACTAGGAATGAAATCATCTGTATCTAAAATTACAAATTTATGCTCTTATGTACCAGTAACTAGTATACTACCGCAGTTATTTTGCCAAACCACCTGCTATTTTACGTGGTTTGGTGGAGGCTAAGGTAATTGTTAATTATCCAGAAAAAACAAAGAATTTGGATATCCAATCATGGTTGCAGCAGCAGCTGCAACCAAGTAGAGAGCGAGCCACAGCCCATCGTAACCAAAGGAAAAAAAAAATGCGTTTAGAAAAAAAATGTTCAATGAAAAAAATTACCAATTGAAATTGATTCTGGAATGGTAACTATTATTTCGGCTTGTCTTAAAAGTAAAAGTTTATTCACCATTTATGAAAGATGAACGTCTAACAATGAATAAATATTTTTTAGATTGTGTCTGCAGGATATAGAGATTTTTCGGTTAAATGAAGAGTTGTTCGTTTGTTCTTCCTTGGAATACTTGATGATACTGTAGATACAGGCACAACGTCAGTCCTGATTCCCCAATTCAGTTAGTTTCGCAGTATTTTCTATTATTCATGGATGTGTTTACTTTTTGAAGAGTTCTCCTCAATCTACAAAGCAAACTTCTGCCATATACCTGTAGGCACCAAGATTTTGCGCTCACTCCTATAAAATTTGAGGTTCAGTATTTTAGAATTTAGTTTGGAGCTCCCCAAGGATGAAAATCGGTATCTGCATATAGATTAACATTTTTTGTAATATTCCAGATTCAATCTGGTCTCTCGTTATTTGTACATTACAGTGATCTAGAGACAAAGGAGATAACTTGATAAACGGAGAACAGAAAACGGTTTGTTAGATGTAACTAAAAGTACATTTCTAGTGATTGATAGTTGGACAAGAATGCATAATTTATAGTTAAATTATAGCAAATAGAGCCGAGACATTAATTCAAAAAATTATTATCTATAGTCTTAAAGACTGGTTATGATAGTTCTTCTGTTAATCGCAAAACTTCGATCAAGTATCCTTGCATAATTTTGGATGAATTTTGGTGAGTATTTTAATTGCGTGTCGTCAAAAATTACTAGCAATATAAGAAAAGTTAAATTGGTTTTGAAGATTAATTCTTCAGCACATTTATTTTTCACTAGTTCCCTTTACTCTTTACTGTTGCTCTATTTGGTCGTCTATGCTCGTTTCTCACGTGATCCCTTTGTTTGTTCCTCAGGACTGGGTGTTGCGCCTAACAGGTTCGTTGGTTTGTCTGGGTATGTTAAATACGTTGTATACATATCAGGCTTATTTAGTGATCCTCAGCTCACTGAAAAATTGTTCACAATCAGTTTCGGCCTTTCCTACTCCTTAGAAAGTGCTGCAAACACGCTACACTGCAATCCAAATCTTTGGAAAAACTACCATGCTCTGTTGATTAAGGACTCTATTTTGATTTTGATTTATCGACACATATTTATGTTCATCTAACGATATCTTCAGTAAAATACTTGTTTATGTTACACAAGAGAAAATTTAGATTTTATCTTAATGTAAAATTTTGTGTATATCTGAATAATGTGGCTTCGTTTCTGCATACGATACATAAGAGAATACCCAAGTCTCAACCAATGAAGTCCCAATCAATAGCCAATGTCAATCAATACCCAAGGAAGTCCCAATCAATACCAGTGTCTCCTACCGTCTAGAAAGTACTTCAGATTATCTGCAGTTCAAAATTATAAAAAATATTACTGGGATCAATAGGGAAAAAGTGGCTTTTTATTCGTTTGATATAAGACAAAAAAATTATAGTAGTCTATAGGCATGTTCGATTCAATGTTTTTATAATATTTCACAGTAGCAACATAGGATTTTAAAAACATGAATTTTATTACAGAAATATCCAAGTTTTCCTACAAGTTTAATTGTTACTTTCATAGTATTTCAAGGTTCTTTACCCTTCCTTGTAAGAGAATCACTCACATATATACTAATTTGACATGTATGATCACTTTTAAATTCTCTCAACTTCTTTTCTTCTCGAAACCTCTTAACCAATGATAGGAGGTCGGTCAACCTCCTTCTTCTTTTTTTCTTATGTATTGAAAGCTGTCGAATGTAATTTCAAAATAGTTTCGATTTAGTGTATAATTATACATATATAACGTATTGAGTCCATAATCTTACTTGAGGAGTCAGAAAGCAATTAGGAGGAAGACTATAAAGGCAAACGCAAACCCTGGGTGTTCCTCAGCATGCCCATCATGATGCTGTCCATCTACAACCTGTTCATGCCACCGGAAGACGCCGGCGCCGTGTGGTTGCTGGTCTGGATGCTGCTGCTGGGCGTGGGCACCACCATGATGCTGATTCCCTATTACGCCTGGGGCGCTGAGCTTTCCGACGATTACAACGAACGCTCGCGTATAACCGGTTGGCGCGCCGGTGCCGGTGTGGTTGGCCTGCTCGGTGTTGGCGGCTGGTTTTTTATCGACGATGTCATGGCCACGGTCCGCGAACACGACCTGTCCCGCATCGGCAACGGCACGCCGACCATCGTTCAGATCCACGATCCGCAGTGTCCGCGCTGCGTCTCCCTGCAACGCAACACCCGGGAGGCGCTGAGCGAGTTCGAGGATGACGCGGTCCAGTTCCTGGTCGCCAACATCACCAGCACGGAAGGCCGCCGGTTCGCCAACAGTCATGGCGTGAGCAATGTGACGCTTTTGCTGTTCGATAAAAACGGCCGACGGCGCGGTGTGCTGCACGGCGTTCGCCAGAGCAGCGAGCTGATCGGCGTGATCCGGGATCACATCCGCCGCTAAGAAATGACGCGGGCCGCAGACCGATCGATCAGTCGATAGATCGCCCTTCCTATCGCTCCATCGGGACCGTGGACTATCGTGCCCGGCGGATTTGTCCTATCCTCTCTTCGCCTTTATCGGGAGGATGGGGATGAAGGGTTCTTTGTGTGCGATCATTTTGTGCGTTGCTGTGGTTCTCATGGCGCGACCGGGATGGAGCCAGGCCAACACGACCTTCGAAACGAATGGCGAGAACCTGCTTCGGGCCTGCAAGAACGAAGAGGACCATCAGTTCTTCGCCGGCTATTGCATCGGTCAGGTCGTCGGCGTGTCCCGCATGATGAAATGAACTCGTCTTTGTAGAATACAATGATTTTAATCAAGTAGCTAATGCAATTAGAACTCTTGTAGTTCGTGGAGCTCCCGCAATTGGAGTTTCTGGAGCTTTTGGTTTAGCGTTAGCTGCGTTACAAAGTAATTCTATGACAAAAGATGACTTAATTATAGATCTTGAAAAAGCAAAAAAAATTCTTTTCTCAACAAGACCAACCGCTGTAAACTTAGGTTGGGGATTGAATAAAATCATGCAAATTGCTAAATCAGGTAACTCTGTTGATGAAATAAAAAATTTGGTAATCTTAACTGCAAAAAAAATGGCTGATGACGATATTACAATTAACAAAACTATGGGTAGACATGGTTCTACACTTTTTGAAAATGATGATACCATAATGACTCATTGCAATGCAGGTGCCCTTGCAACGGTTGCTTATGGAACCGCTTTGGGAGTAATTCGTGCAACAAAAGAGCGTGGATAAAATGTTAAAGTAATAGCTACCGAAACGCGACCGATCCAACAAGGATCAAGACTTACAGCTTTTGAATTAAAACATGATGGATTTGATGTAAGTCTAATTCCTGATACTGCAGTTGGTTATAGTATGGCAAATGGACTTGTTGATAAAGTTGTGGTGGGAGCTGATAGAATTGTCAAAACTGGACATGTCTTTAACAAAATTGGTACTTATCAGGTTGCAACTTTGGCAAAACAACATGGGATCCCATTTTATGTTGCAGCCCCATTATCCACTATTGATATGGAGAACAAAGCCGAAGATGTAATTATAGAGATGAGACAAGGTAATGAAGTTACAGTAACTGGCGGAAAAAAAACTGCGCCTGATGATATAAATGTCATAAACCCAGCATTCGACATGACTCCGCCAGAGTTTATTTCAGGAATCATCACTGAAAAAGGAGTAGTTTTTCGATTTTGCCAAGAATCAATATGTCAACGGATATCAAACCTTATTTTCTGGAATAGGAAGATCGTTCTGCGATAATGCCCCAATCCTTTACCACTAGATATCTTATTAATTTACCGACGGTTGTATAGAAAGGCTCACATGGAAAGTTGAAAGGCCAAATGGGTAGCAGAAGGAGTTGCATTTGGGGGGGTTTTCAGCGAAATTCAATTTCAGAATAGTATGAAGAATTTCTGTTGAAGATAAAACAATCAGAGGTTTACCACTGAGGACATGATATGAATTCAGACTTTTTTAATTTATTTGTCTTCTGTAATCTTTTTACCTTCCAAGTATTACACAATATTCTAGAATCACCTGCAAAATTTGTAGTAAACAAAAAATAAATCGCAAACACAACTTTTAATTCAACAGTCCTGGTATAAATACAAATAAGTCAATTCTTAGGTCACACCATCTATAGTGAATCACCTCTCCTGCTTAACCGTCTTAATAGCAGAATTTCCTGCTTATGATAAATACCATCTATAGTGAATCACCTCCCCTGCTTAACCGTCTCGATAGCAGAATTTCCTGCTTATGATAACTAGGCTATTCGATTATGTCACTAAAAACACCTCGTTTCAAAATTTAAGATTGTTTGAATAATAAAAAAATGCATTCAAATTAGAGTTAGACAGGATAATATAAATATTCAGCACAGAACCGAGATTTGATTCGAATTGGTCGAGATAAGAAAACAGTTAAATTTTTGTCCCAGCTTATAAGGATTCTTGAGCTTTATCAAAAGGAAAAAATGAAAGATTATGACGGAACAGTTTATCAAATCGCAAGGTAAATTTTAATATAAAATTTTTTGTATATCATAGAAAATAATTGTTAGAGTAAAAAATGAATTTGGGAAATTTTTAAGGGTTCAGGGGAAACCATTACGATTATTCCTTCAATCTCATCAATCATAACAAGATTATCAAATTGATGTTCATAAAGAATTCTAATCTTTTATCTCAAAGTATGGTTCGCAGACCAACCACTGTTTTTCAAATAAGTCAAATCTTAAAACCAAAGCTCGCATTACAAAATTTTGCTTGCAGTTCAATACTGTTTGGCAAGCATTGACCATCTGCTTTTTAGACAAAATTCTTAGATATGAAAAGACAAGTAGGTAGAACAGTTGGATAGAACAAAAACAATTTTGAAAGTAATTGAAGATAATCCAGGCATTCATGTAAGGGGGATAATCAATGAAACAAAGCTAAAAAATGGAGTAATTGTTAACTATTTAGACAAACTTGAGAAAGATGGAAAAATCAGATCAAAGAAATATTCCAGATACAAGCGATTCTATTCTCTAGATATTGAGGAGGAAGAATACAATATCATTAGAAACCTAAGAAAACCAACAAAAAAGGAGATTCTTTTGTTCATTATTGTAAAGGGAAATGCAAGTTTTAAGGAAATTATATCAAAAACACAAAAGAGCCCATCTACGATTTCATGGAATCTTTCAGAGTTACTCAATAACGACGTGATTGAAAAATTTGTGCAAGATGAAAAAACATCATACAGAATCAAAAATGTCAATCTCATCAAACATACATTTAGAAAGGAATTTTCAAAATTGCTAGAAAACAAAAAAGAGCATTCTGAAGATATCTTTCTTGCGTTGTAATATTTTTTAATTCGACAAAGTCACCATTTTCCTTTTTACTGAAAAATGTGTTATTATAATTGAGTAAAAATGAAAACGCAACAAACAGAAAAAACCATCTGACTGTAACGATAATATGTGCTACTTGCACCTGTGGAAAAAGCTCATAAATGAAGGTTTGCTGGCCTTTTTTGGGTACTAACGCGCCTATCCGCCCGGATACGGTGACTATGTTGACACTACCGGAGCCGGGGTTCCTTACTGACGGAGTTGAGCAGTACCGCAAAGATGATCTCGACGGCGCCGAGCTGAATTTTAAAAAAATGTTGCACCACAATCCGCAGCATGCTGCTTGCCAGTACATGTTGGGACTGGTGTATATAAGAAAGAATCATGTGGAAGAGGGTATCGAGCTTATTGAACGAGCGGTGGACATCGCGCCTTGGCAAATAAGCTGGCGCGAAGATCTGGTGCAGGCTTACAAGCTGGGCGGCATGGAAGAAAAGGCGCAAGAATTGTCTACGGAGATTGAAAGTCGCAAACGTCGAGTTCGCTCTCCTGATGCGAATAAGATGGGTGCCGCGGCTGATACTGAAGGCAGTCTTGAACCCACCGGAGGAAATGCAGGGGGAAACGTCATAGAAGAGAATGCGGATGCCACTGCAGATACAACTCGGGTTAATGAAAATGATTTTGACGCCGACCGTGAAAGTTATCCGTTCAGCTTGGGCCACCACAAAATTGATCCGTTTAACAAAGATATCAAGTGGGAATGAGTGCCGGGTTGTGCGCTCGAACTGTACCTCCACGATTACTTTACCTGGCTGTTGGTTTGACTTTTGCCACGTTAGTAACCTCATTGCACGGCGCGTCTGGTGAACCTGCCGAGATTAATGGCGTCGATGATGAGGAAACAGCCGATGTCCTGAGCTGGCAATCCAGCAAACCTGTGCATCGTGTGACCGATAGATCCTCCGGTTTCGACCTTCGTCATGGGGCACCCGACGCCCGCTCGCTCCCTCGCGTTGGCGTGTCCCATGACTTAGGCGAAAGAGACTTAGGCGAAAGAGACTTAGGCGAAAAAGACTTAGGCGAAAGAGACTTAGGCGAAAGAGGATTCATTCACCTGACATTCGTATTCATTCATATTCACCTGAAAAGTGTCTCTATGGAAAAGGGGAAGGGGAGAGTACATCAAATAGGATTTGGAAAGAAAAATTAGTTGTGTTAGAGACACTAGCTATTTCATACTAACACAGTCTTCAGGGCTGATCAGAACCATTAGTAATCAGGCTACAGATCCGTCTATCAGAGTAGTGGCTATTTAGCCTCAAGTACGTACTCACGGAGACATAACAGGCTTTAGAAAAATCCTATTTCTTTTTTATATAGAATTTCATTGCTAGATTTTCTAATGGCAAGCAGATTCTAATGGACATTTTCTAATGGACTAAGCCAGAGGTTAGCTTCAATGTCGGTTTCAATTAGCTAACAACTTTAAAAAATGAATTATAAAGTAGGAGCGGCAAAAATAAACTCGCCTAGGGGGTGACACAAAGACAGATGCAGCTTCAATTTACAAAAACGTCAGACTTATTCTTTTTCGTCGATGCTGCTTGACAATTCGGTCAGAAGATGGTTACTTACAAACATTTATACGTGTTTTCTAGTAACTATGGATAGATGGGACTGTACATTCCCTGTCATGAGATACTATCTTTTAGCGCCATCTATAGAAACCCAATCATAGAAACTACTCAAGACATGTACCCAATTGATGAAGACGGTCCATAGTGTTGGGAGTGAATGTTTAGAAAAGAGAAGGGGGAGGCTCAAAGCTTTAAAGTACGTTTTTAGGGTCAAGTATTCGTTTTACAATGTTTTGTTAAAGTTTCACCACGGGGTGAAGGCTTTTTCCAAACAAATTTAGAAGGTACTTCCTTCTCAGTGTGCAAATACGTCTAAAAATGAATCAAGTCCCTATTCTATAAATACCACTGCTATTCTAAATCTCGAAAACTGTCCTTACATATGGATGTCTTGGTCGCCTCGACCTCTGCTCGCTTCGGCCTGCCGGAAGTGAACGCGGGTGTCGCTGGGGGAGGCCGGCATCTGCAGCGCCTGGTCGGACCGCAGAAGGCCCGGGCCATGGCCTTCACCGGCGAGTTCGTCAGCGCCGAGGAGTTCCACCGGATCGGCGCCGTCGAGGCGCTGGTCGAGCCATCGGTGCTGCTCGACTGCGCGCGTGACCTCGCGTCGCGCATCGCCGCGAATCTATTGGCTGGGTGCAGTGCAGCATTACTTGTTGCATCGCAATATATACTTCGAAAGCGTCAGGGGGCGGGAGTCAACTACGACCTTTTTACTATGCCTGTGATCGCGGAGCGCTTGACCGGCGGGGCGCACTCGACTGATAATAAGCGAAGAATAAACAAGTTCGGGGCTTACCCGGCGAAACCGGGAACCGCCCGGAGAGTGATGCTCCGCACCACATCGATCACAGGGAGAACTTCATGAAACGCCTGCTTCTCGGCGCCGCCGCCGTCGCGCTCTGCGCGGGGTCGGCCCATGCGAATGACAGCGTGCTGTCCGGCACGCAGAACCCCAATGACTGGGTGATCCAGACCGGGGATTACGCCAATACCCGCTATTCCAAGCTCCGTCAGATCAACAAGCACAACGTCAACCGGCTGCAGGTCGCGTGGAGCTTCTCGACCGGCGTGCTGCGCGGGCATGAGGGCTCGCCGCTGGTGATCGGCGACACGATGTATGTGCATACGCCGTTCCCGAACATCGTCTACGCGCTCGACCTGAACGATGACGGCCGCATCATCTGGAAGTATGAGCCCAAGCAGGATCCGGACGTCATCCCGGTGATGTGCTGCGACACGGTCAATCGCGGTCTGGCCCACGCCAACGGCATGATCTTCCTGCATCAGGCCGACACCACCGTCGTCGCTAGCAAGCGCCAGGACTGACGCCTTGAGAATGGAACGCATAGTGTCCTCCCTTAGGTTCCGAATAATGAAACTAGTATTTACATATTGAAATTGGAGCACGGTTGCCATACGCTTGTCAAGAATATCCTCGCCGGATTGAATGGATGGATGGGGGTAGGGAGGACCAGAATTGCAAACTGTACACAAGTCGAGCGGGACTGTGGGCAAGGCGCTGAGCGTCTTGGACCAGGTGGCGTCGTTTGAACGGCCCGTGCGGTTTAACGACCTGCTCGAAGGATCGCCGTTTCCCAAGGCGACGCTTTATCGCATCTTGCAGAATCTGGTCACCGAGGACCTGCTCACCTTTGATCGCAATTGGCAGACCTACACGCTGGGCGTCCGCCTGGTGCGTCTGGCGCATTCCGCCTGGACGCAATCTTCGCTTGCGCCGGTGGCACGCCCGCATCTGAACGCCCTCAGCGAAGCGACAGGTGAAACTATTCACCTCGCCCAGCTGGACGGACCGCACGTACTTTATCTCGACAAGCGTGACGCGAAACGCCGCGTAACCATGTTCTCGGAGGCCGGAAAAGTCGGCCCCGCCTATTGCACCGGTGTCGGCAAGGCAATGCTGGCCCATCTGCCCGATGCCGATTTGCGAAACGTCCTGCCACAGCAATCTTTTCACCGCTTTACCCCGACCACCATTTGCTCGGAGCGAGAATTGACCGTTGAGCTTGAGCAGATTCGCCGCGACGGGTTTGCCCTTGATCGCGAAGACCATGAGCCCGGCATCATCTGCGTTGCTGTCCCGGTCCTGTCCAGGACCAAACAGATGATGGGGGCCATATCGATTACCAGCACAGCAGCCAGGACCTCGCTGAACAAATTGAAAAAATTTGTACCGGATTTGCAGGGTGCAGCCTGCGAGATAGCGACAGCTCTTTCAATGGCAATTTAACCATGTCAATTATTCATAAAAATGTCATTACGTTTTGGACATCGAATTTGGAGCGTTTTCCTTAGATGCTAAGTGAACTAGGTTCATAATAAAGTTATAACTCTTCCAATGTCATTTTAACTTTATCCGGGAGTGTTAAGACTGTCGTTACGTTTTGGACATCAAATTCAAATTGGACATCATCAAATTCAAAATGGACATCGAATTCGGAGCGTCTTCCTTACGTGGCAATTGAACTAGGTCTATAATAAAATAAAAACTCCCTCAATGTTGTTATAATTTCGTCCAGGATTCGATGTCCACAATAAAATTTTCAATTTAACTTTGTGAATGATTTGTAAAATTTTTGCCACGTTTTGGACATCGATTTTAATGCTTTTTTCTCTTTTTGAGTCTAATTGAACTAGGTCCATAATAACATTTAAACTCGTCCAACGTCTATTTAACAATGTCAAGCATTTATTGAAAGGTTATTGATTGTTGGATATAAAAGTTGACGCGTTTTTCTTTCTTAGAAGCTAATTTTAGTTTGTCCATAATGAGATATAAAATTTACTAATGTCAATATAACAATGTCAAGAATTCATAAAAAGTCGGATTTGCGTTTCGGACCTCGAATTTGATTACAGTCATAAAAAATTGGATCTAGTCACTTTTTGTACAGGTTATTGTTTCGAATGTCATATGCCATTTTTGAGATGTCAAATGACTTAAGATCTAAACGACTTAAGATTATCCTTAGACAGTACCGTCGGAAAAAAGACTTATCTTCCTGTTCGTCAAAACTTTTTCAACTGCCAAAAATATCTGCGCCTTGGCTATTCTACTTTTTACGTCTTTGCCTAATATTTTTACGTCTCTTCTACTGTTTACGTTACGTTTTACGTCATCTACCAAATTTACGAAAGCGTGCATGTAATAATAGTGCCACATGTGTTGCAATCCCCCCTTCTCATAGTCTTTCTGTGTGTTAATTGAAAGAATGTATGGTTTCTGGTGCACATACTGAAAAAAAAGCCATTGTTTCTAAATGTAGATTGATGACAGCTGAAATTTTAAAACAATTTTTGAAGTTCACATTACAGTCTTGCCCCAACAATCCTTTTGAACATGGATAATTGTGTCAACTGTTTTAGTCTGGTCTTACTGGAAGATGCTGAATCAAATGGGATTGTAGTTCTTACGTTCCCACCACACACAAGTCAAAAGCTACAGTCCTTGGCAAATTTTTTGTTTATGAGCACTAAAAACTCACTCATCGAAGTTCAGTTCATCTAAGTTGATTTTATTGGATAGCTCTTTGGTAGTACTTTTTTGCTGGCTTTGATACCACAAAATATTCAGTCTGATTCTAGGGTTTCTGAAGCCTATCCCTTTAGCTTTGACATTTTTGCAAATAAGGAACTCCTGATATACTGTGTTTTTGATCATGCAGAACCAACTCCTCCAAGTTTTAATTCTCCTAAAAACAAGGGCCTGTCTATACCAGGCACATTTCCAGATTAATATTCAGATTTATTATTAGAAACGTCTGTGTGTCCCAACATCTCAGTGCCATAAAAAAACAATACTAGCCTACTGACCTCAAAAGCACCAAAAACTTTGTAGCCACTGATCCACCTATGAATACTCAATTGATGAAATGGACAGAAAAGACCAAAGGAGAGAAACAAAAAGGCACACGCTACTAAAAAAGGAAAACTAAGCCTTGAATTTTGACAGCATAGATAGTAGTCAGAGTAATATGGAAGAAGAGCTCTATCTAAGTGACTTGGATGAGGAAAGCACACATATTTAAATTGTGGGACACATCATCTATAAAGACCAAATGCATGCAAATAAGAACATATCTCCTTAATAAAAGTATAGGAGCCCCCTTCCCCCCATAGGAACTGTCCTTAAAAAACAACAACATTCTAATGCGTGAGAATCTATGCATTGATAACCAAAAGACAATAGAGTCCTATAAATCATAACATAAAAACCTGTGATTAACAAAATTTATTTTTTTCCACAGGACTCAAATAGTAGGAATAAACAATGAAGTGGATTATAGCATAAAGTAAAACACTAAAGCAAAAATGGAAGAGTGAAAATTTAATTTTGGAGCTTTTTGATTTGGAACGTTTTATGATCACCTGAAACTTTTGCGTGTTCTCCCAGATTTATTTGTGCGTGCTATTTATGGAATTGATTGACTTGCCTCAGTTAGAAACATTTATCTGCGAATCCATATTCGCAGATAAAATAACATTCGACCCTGATTCAGTAATGGTAATTATTATTTCGGTTAGTCTTAAACGTAAAAGTTTATTGTCAAAAAAATATTACAATGATTTCGAAAAAAGCCTGAAACCCCCCCAAAAATGGCGTCAGATCAAAATAAAAACCATTGGATACCGTTGGAATCAACATGGTCTTTTTTTTTCTTGGGCTATTGGATTAGCAGAGCAGCATACCATGTTTAATGGCTCAATCAAAATCTATTTCTCATTTCTATGTCCTTTTTATAAATTCCACCATCTTCAAATGCCTTGGCACTTTTTGCGCAATTTCTCAAGGGGCAGCGTTATGGTTAGCGGACTACCAGAACATCGTAGATATTTAATAGCTCATATAAAGGCTATTGCCTGGATCTGAATTGTTTCCATAGATTCAACCATCTTCAAGTTCCAAATGGCACGTTGTATACATATGGCTGCTTCAAGTTACTCATTTCTGTAGCTTTACATACATGAGGGGGGAGAAATTTGAAAGCATCTGTGTAATTTTTTATCTTTTGCGAAAATATTATGTCATAAGACCGTTTCTTCTTCCTTCATCTAAACTACGTTATCAGCTTGGAGAAGCGAAAGAGTAAAAAAGTTGGTTGTAGATTCTCAGTGCCATAATTTTGTACAATCCCTGTTTCAACCTGAGCTACGTTGTTATTTACGGTTAGGCAATGCAAACATCGGATGTTTTGACCCTGTTCCGACCTCACTTAGTCACTTTGTTCAGTCTGAAAAGAGGTGAACTGCTGTCAATATGGCTTCAACGTAATTATGCAGTGGGTGTGGAAGAAACGTCAAAATAGAGTTTTAGAACTTTTGTTTCTTTTATCTATGATATCATGACGAAATTTCTAAAAATGGATAGTAGCGATCATTTGCCAGTGGTGCCTTCTTTGCCAAACATTCCTAAGTGGAAATCGAATAGAATGAAGGTGCCGCATTTGGGGCGCCGAAATATTTCAGTTTCAAATCTACCATCACCCCTAGTGTATTTGAGAAAACCTCCAAAACCTTTACGACTTTTTTGGAATAAAATTAGAAGAAGTTCACTTTTGTTGACGATCTATTTAGTGGTTTATATAGGATACCTAAGTGTTGGCGCTCTGGTTCTTTCATATATTGAAACGCCTTCCGAAATAAACTCGAGAATAATATTTAGAAAGATGATTCAAGAATTTAAAGAGCGAAATCCATCTATCTCAGGTAAGATTCTTCTAAAACTTGTGTTCAGCTTCAAAACTTTGCTCAATCCCAATTTAAGAGGTTTCAAAGATATACAAAAACATTTCCTAAATTTAGAAAAAACAACAACATTGATATAGCTTAAAATTATGCTCAAACAACAGGAATTGCAGAATAAAAAACAACAGAACTAAATCCAGAATAAAAGAAACTGACAATAATTTTACAAGTTAAAAAACATTTTTTGTTAAATTGTATTTTTATCACTCGCGACCCCATAATTTTGCTACGTGACCCCAAATGGGGTCGCGACCCATAGTTTACGGAGCCCTGCTCTAGATGGATGGCCAAGCACAATGTTTGGTAATCAGTCATCCTTCATTCGTAAATTGTGCCCTATCAATCTGAACTTTTCTTTCGTTATAGCCCCTAGAAAGCGGGATTATATTTTTCGTACAGCCCATATTATATTTTTTATTATTATTATTATATTATTTTTTATTATTATTATTATTAATTATATTTTTCGTACAGCTTACTGTTTGACATACAGTTAGTCAAATCGATACCTTTACTTTACATTTTGTAATTGTTTTTTTTTAATATTAATAAATTGATTGATTTATGGATAAACTATCCGCAGAAAATCCTTATGGAGACATTTAACAAGTCTTTCTCTGCCTTTTGAAATCCATGTTTCAGGACTGTACTTGACCTCTGTCATTACCGTAGCTTCCAATATCCAAATCTTAGGTCGTACACTTACCTTCCTATTCTTCTAAAAAAAATGCAATTGTTCTGAGAAAAAAAGTATTCTTCTAAAAAAAATGCAATTCTAAAAAAATACAAACACCTTGGGCCTTGGATACTTTACTTTTTACATCTTACACTACATTCACCGTCTTTACTAATTATGCTACCCAATTAAGTAGATCATTCCACTTGATCAATATTCTTGTTACCCAAAATTACCTTTAAATCTTCATTTATTCTTAATCTAAATGACTTGGTCTTTTTAACTCCTTATTCAACACCGAACCAGTTACGAGCCTAATTTCCAAACTTAACAGCAGGAGTATTGTTCTCGTACGTACCTCTAATCCCTTTAGTGTACTTATCGGGTATATTATACAGGGAGGATTTTATGGCTCGTACTACTCCGATTGAGCGCTACCGTAACATCGGTATCGTTGCTCACGTAGACGCGGGAAAAACAACCACGACTGAACGTGTGTTGTTCTATACAGGATTGTCGCACAAAATTGGAGAAGTCCATGACGGTGCGGCTACCATGGATTGGATGGAGCAGGAGCAAGAGCGTGGTATAACCATCACTTCTGCTGCAACCACTTGCTTTTGGCAAGGGATGCAACGCCAGTTCGACCAGCACCGTATCAATATTATTGATACTCCTGGACACGTTGACTTTACGATTGAAGTAGAGCGTTCATTACGTGTTCTCGATGGTGCGGTTGTTGTATTCTGCGGCGCATCTGGAGTAGAGCCACAATCTGAAACCGTTTGGCGTCAGGCTGATAAATATCAGGTTCCCCGCATGGTTTTCATCAATAAGATGGACCGTGCTGGTGCAGACTTCGAGCGGGTTGTTGATCAGATACGCAATCGACTGGGTGCCACTTGTGTACCCATTCAACTAAACATCGGTGCCGAAGAAGAATTCAAAGGCGTTATCGATCTTATCAAAATGAAAGCCATTAACTGGAATGAAGAAGACCAGGGCATGACTTTTGAGTACGAAGACATTCCAGCTGACTTACAAGATCGCGCAGAAGAACTGCGTATGGAAATGATTGAAGCAGCCGCAGAAGCGACTGACGAACTCATGGAAAAATATCTTGAAGAAGGTGAGCTAACGGAAGAAGAGCTAAAAGAAGGCTTGCGTATTCGTACTTTGAATAATGAGATTGTATTAGCGACCTGTGGTTCAGCCTTTAAAAATAAAGGTGTACAAGCGGTACTTGATGCTGTTATCGAATATCTACCTGCACCTATCGACATCCCTGCCATCAAAGGCGTTAAAGACGACGCTAATGAAACGGCTCTTGGCTCTTCCGGCCTTGTCACAAGTGCCATATGAGCTCTTAGCTCTTGTTATAAGTAAATCAACTGTCCTCCTCCCTTTTTCATTATAAGTTTACACCCAATCTAAAAATAATACCCACCCACTCGGAAAAAACAACCTCAAAATTATGTAAATCTTTGCGACGTGTAAGTATCTCTGTTTGTAGGCAATGTGAGTACACATGACCCTTCTTGTCGTAAAAAATATTTTTAGTTGCGATGTATACATCCACACTACCTCTCCCTCCCACCTTCCAAACGTGTTTTTCAAGAAGTGCCGGAATATTGCTGTCATAGGATTGTGCCACGTGTACTGGATCCATATGGATGCTAAAACTCGTAAAAGTACTGAAGGCGTCTTCAAACTTAGCTCAAAAACACTAATATTGTGCAAAGCGGTATCCGCTAAAAAGAAAAAGGCAAAACAGGGGATGAGCCGGCACCGTTTCGCTCTTGCTTCCCTTTATTACTTTGAGAAGCGGATGCCTGCTCTTCCAGTGCCCTCTCGATCACTTGTTGGCATATGCACTAATATATTCTCAACAAATTTACTGTCAAGGCAAAGATCCCTCACTAAATTATCTAAATCAATGCTGGGGGAAGATATAATAATAGGACTCACCCTCAAACTATACTTCCGCTCATGTTCACTATTCTGAAGGAGCGTATAAGCATTGTCACGGAACTGGGTTGGCGGTGACAGGATAGCAGTCTCATTGATACACTCTTGATTTTATCCTCTAAAGGAGTGCATATAAGACTTAAAGAGAATAGAATAGTCAAGAGTTACCCTTCGGTAGCGTTGAGACCACACTACCAGTTAAAAATTTAATTGCCCTACAAGGACCCTAAAAGTGATATTGCTGTCCGGTTCTAAGCCAGCTTACGCGCTTAGGCAAATCGATAGCAACTTGATCCACGTGACAAAATCGTAGTTTGGTGTCACAATATGGCAGGAAACTTTTCAATCCTGTAGCACAATATTTTTGTTTTTTTTAAGAGGGCTGTAGAACTTTTAATTTTCGTTCGAATGAGCATTTTTCTGAGCTTAGGACCATCAGATACGATCACCCATGAAAAAAAAAAACACATCTCTAACCTTTCTTCTGTGACAGAGAAAAAAAAAAGCAAAACTCAACTTTTTGCTGATAAGAGCTTGAAGCCTCCGTAGTAGGATTCTATAATATGGTAAAACTAATTGTATAACTCTCATTAAGATCGCTTCCTTTTTTGGGGGTGCTTTCCCCATTTTCAGAAAAAAAAAACAATTCTTTTGATATATTAATTGTTATAAATTTTTTTTAAATTTACAATTTTGTTTACAATTGTTCCTGGTCAATCCTTGCATCTTTCATTATACACATGTATTCTAGATTTATTTTGGACTATGTGTAGAATATTCCAGAATCCCTTCTTTTTTGCAATCTTTTCATTTGTCTTAGTGCGAATTCTTTATTGACTTAAGAAACGTCCAGTGGGGATTGTGAAGGAGGTGGATTCTCCATGGGGAAATACGCCGGACTCCCATTAAATTATTAAAATTTAATAACCGGAATGAATCCGCTCTCTTTGGGGGAGTTAATTCTGAAAAATTCGAAAAAAATGAGGTATTTTTAATTTACGAAGGAGTGATCGGATCTTAATGTAACTTGATATTTGGAAGCGTATCGTGTCTCAGAGCTCTTATTTTCAATCCCCACCGGATCCGGTGACATTTGGGGGGAGTTGGGGGAACCTAAAATCTTAGAAAACGCTTAGAGTGGAGGGCACGAGATGAAACTTGGTGTGAAAAATAAGCACCAGTCCTAGATACGTGATTGTGGGTGAAAAGAGTCAGCTTAACTAGCAAGCTTCCGAAAATTAACCAGTAAACTCCATGATTTAATCTCCCTTGGTGTAGATTTAAGTAAACGGACTTAAATTTGTGGATATCAGCCTTGAAGTAGCCCGAAGTCTATAGCTTTAAATCCCTGGATCGTAAGGAGCACATAAATGGACATATCCCATCAGTACCAATACTCTCTGGCCTGCTTTTGGAAGCAGTCAGGGGGCATGTGTGAGCACTGCAAGCCCTGTCCCCTGTAAAATCCCTAGGTACGTCTATAAGCCTACTGTAGCACTGTGACTTATTCTTCTTCTTGAATTTCTTGACAGATCTGTCAAACTAAATAAATGTCACTTGCCAAATTTCGAGAAACTGCAACGTTAGCATATTTTCTGTGACAAAACTGATAATCCAGCCATGCCAAAACTATTGGAGACGGATATGCCACACGTTGCTATTTACAGACCAAAATATTGCAGAGTGGGTTATGGCCTTGAACAGAGAGCGAATTTGAAGGAAATATTTCATCAAGTTTATGGTCGAAATCTACTCTATGATATGAAGGGTGGCATCCTTGGGGTACCAACAATCAAAATTTTTACATTTATTTAAAACCAGAAGTCAATTGTTGAGGTCTGAATTGATTCCTGAGGTCTAGATATTATGAGGTAAATTTATAGATTTTTAGGAGAATCAACTGCCTCTTCATCATCGTGCAACTGCCATAGTAGATGGAATCAAACTCAACAGATAGGGATCTAAAAATGTATTTTCAAGGAAACTTTTTAGGGTGAAAATTCGTTCACTATCGCCCCCAGAAAACAATATCACCACCAAATTAATACGTGGTTCAAGTTGTTCATGATATTTGTTTATATTTGACAAATATAAAGTGCTCTTATTTCTACTGGGCGTCTGGGTCATTTTACCCCCACCAACATAGTTATTTGATCTTTCAACTATGCTAAACAAAATGTCTATCTCAAAAATTTGATCAGAAATTTTGGGAAATAAATAGGCGTGGGGGAGGAGCCAGTTTCCCTCCATTCTTTTTGTCACTTAAAAAGGGCACTAGAACTCTAATTTCTGTTCAAATGCACCCTTTTCTGATCTTCTAGGATCATTATTTCATTACGATCAGCCTTGGAAAAAAAAAGAAAAAAAATAAACCCGTATACATGATCTGTCTAGGGCAAAAATAGTAAAATTCCACATTTTTGTATATAGGGGCTTGAAACTTCTATAGAAGGGTTCTCGGATACGCCAAATCTGATGGTGTAATTTTCATCAAGATTTATAGAATTTAAGGTGTTGTTTTTCCCTATTTCAAAAATCAGGCAAAATTTATCAGACTCGTAGCTTATGATGGGTTAAACTAAACTTGATGAATCTTATACATTTGGAATCAGCATAGTAAGCTGATTCTTTTGATGCATCTATTGATATAAAAATTCAATTTTTTGAACGACATAGTTATTTGATCTTTCAACTATACTAAATAAAATGTCTATCTCAAAAATTTGATCAGAAAGTTTGGGAGATAAATGGGCGTGGGGGAGGAGCCAGTTTCCCTCCATTCTTTTTGTCACTTAAAAAGGGCACTAGAACTTTAATTTTTGTTCAAATGCACCCTTTTCTGATCTTCTAGGATCATTATTTCAATACGATCAGCCATGGAAAAAAAAAAAAACAGAAAAAAACACGTATACATGATCTGTCTAGGGCAAAAATAGCCAAATTCCACATTTTTGTATTGGGGCTTGAAACTTCTACAGAAGGGTTCTCTGATACGCCAAATCTGATGGTGTGATTTTCATCAAGATTTATAGAATTTAAGGTCCCAAGGCAATAGGCTCAGGGCCCAAATGCTGTAAAGCCCGCGCATACTGTGTCAGTTGTTGATGATATTGCGCGCTCGTTCGCAAAACAGTTCCCCGGCTTCGGTAAGACTGAGTTTGCGGGTCGTACGAACAAGCAGCGCCGTACCCAGTTCCTCTTCGAGGTCGTTGATTTGGCGGGACACCGACGACGTGGCAACCCCGAGGTGCCTTGCTGCGGCTGAAAAACTTCCCAAATCCACAACTCTCACCAACGTTCGCATGCCTGCGAAGTTGTTCATCGTGAATCTCCTATTGTTGCGTTATACGCAACGATCTTTTCTTAATTAGCCAGTTTATCAGAAAGGATTGTGAGCCTAAATTGGTACCTCGGCCATAGTGAGTCTCAATCAAAGCGATTCCGACGATGTTCACCGCCGTTATTCACAAGTAAAGGAGGAGGTCATGATGACATTTGGTAGATGGATGATGTTTGTGCTCGCATTCGGCGCAACCGCGTGTCTTGCAGAAGTGGTCGACCAGAGATTGCACGTTGCCGTGCCTGCAGAAGAAACTTTCGATGGAACCTGGCCATTCAAAGCGCACTACGCCAGCGCACCTGGCTTCAAGATGCACTATATAGACGAAGGTGCAGGCGACGAAGTTCTGCTGCTGTTACACGGAGAACCCACCTGGGGGTATCTCTACCGACATCAGATACCCGAGTGGTCAAAGTACGCGCGCGTTGTTGCGCCCGATCATATGGGGTTCGGCAAAAGCGAAGCACCGCAGAACCGAACATATTGGCTGGGTGATCATATCGATAACCTGGAGGCATTTGTGCTGGCTTTGGACTTAAAGAACATCACGCTGGTGGTGCATGACTTTGGCGGACCGACGGGCATGGGTCTGGCGGCTCGACATCCGGATCGAATTGCCCGGATAGCTTAGGTAAGCTTATTACCTTCTATCATCATTATCTAAAACGGTTCTAAAATACCCCCTGCGAAAAATACCCCCCCGGAAAAATACACCACCACCACCAACCCGAAAAATATCCCCCCCCGGGAATTTGATTTTTGTTTTTTTATTTTCGGTAGGGGGGAAGGAATTTTGGTACTTGTGTATTATACACTACTCACTCCATCTGCGTAAAACCCGAGAACAAACCGGTTTCTTCGTTAGTTTCTTTCAGCTTAGCGCGGGACAAGACAAAGACAAAAGACAGATTAGATGGGAAATATATAATTTGGGCTATACATTTGCACATACAGGGGGAGGAGGATTAAATTATTTGGACAGTTTGAAGTCAGAAAACAATTCTTACTTCATAATATGTAGAAAGTCTACTTAACACATTTTGCATGCAGACCCGGTATATTTTACCAACCTCCCCATAAAGTGCAAATATATAGCCCAAATTTGTTTCTAAAGTAAAGAATAAACAATAACGAATAAACAAGCTATTTCAATAAAAAAAGAACAGAAATTAACTTAAAAAGCTTTTTCCATAAAACAAGTTTGTCAAAGAATAGTAAACAGCCTTGTTAAGCCAAAAAAGAGTAGAAATAAATTCAAATAAGTTTCCAAGCGTAAAACTACCAGAAATCACCCTGAATAAATGAATTAATCCCAAAACGAGCAGAAATCAGACAGTTCGTGGTAACGAACTGTAGGTATAGAGCGACCCAGCTCAATACTAACTGAAACTCTAGAAAACAGAATTTTGAAGCCAACAGATATGTCAAAAGAATCAGTTGCTGATTCCAAACATATAAATTTCATCAAGTTTAATGTTACTCATGAAAGCTTACGAGCCTGCCAAAATTTGCATAATTTTCGAAAAAAGGGGGAAACATCCCCTAAAGATAACTTCACTAAGAAACCAAATAGCAAAGTGAGTAGAGAGAAGTTACAAAAAGGTCGTAAAGTGGAAAGTCAGTCTAGAACGATCGATTTCAAACACTATAATACTGAAACAATGGGCGTTGCTATAGGCAACGCTCAATTAAAAAAAAAATCACTGGAAAATAAAAAATTGAAAATTTTACGTCTAAAGAGGGCTACAGACCTCAGCTGCCTTTTTTATTGATAGAAGCAAAACAGAAAAAGGCCTGCCTTACTTATAGAACAGTTTTTTAGAATCAGAGCTGGATTTCTTAGAATTGGCCAATTTTATCTATACAGAAGACGATTCTCCTCTGTGTCTCTTCTGAATAACACAATTTCATTAAAGAGTTCATTGTTGTAGGCTATAAAGTTCTTAAGAAACATCATTGAAAATGAAGGAAGAAAATGTTCTTAAAATGAAATCATTATGGAGCCGCAGATCCTAGCTTCTGAGCGAAGTAAGTCGAGAATGCTTCCTGCTGGAAAAGTATTGGTTGGATTCAAGCCTCAAAATTATATTCATCATCATTTTACTTCGAATATTTGCCTAGGGAATAATTGCTTCAGCTATATTCTTCCTTTTTTTGGTTACAGAACACCAAAGTCAAATTAGACGGAACTCAAATTATAGCCTGTACAAATTGTGGACCTGAACCTTGTACACATACAACAGCAAATGGTTGTGCAGCAGAGGTAATTTTGTTTATGAAATTGTAATAGTTTCTAGAACTTTGATCCTCTCTTGACTGCTGGACTAAATGACTGCTGGACTAATACTCTTCGTACCCCAAAAATCACTGTATTGAATGTATCTATTCAAAGGCAATAAGAAGGGGAAAACATAAGAAAGCATTTCAGGTTTGTAGATTGTCAATCATGAACACTTGTCCTTAAAAGGAGCGAAGAGGAAAGAAATAAGTGAATAATAATCTAAGTCCATAGTTGACATGATTCAACAACATTTCGAGAGAATCCAAAAATGTTTCACGCCCCGTTAGAAATTAAATTTTGAATTACATTTGCCTCTCAATAATCTTAGAAAATAATTCGACGCTTAAACTTCCGGCGGCGCATCGCCACCGACGGTGGCGTTGACGCGCTGAAGCCTTTTCGGTGGTGACACGCTATAAGATTTTTGGCGGCACACCGCTGGTTTTCGGTGTCGCTTCAGGGACTAGTGGCAGCAAGTCGCTTGTTGAAAATTATTCAACATTTCGTTTCTTCTTTCCCAGGTTTCCAATGTAGTTTCCAATATCGAATAAAGCCCTAATATGCTATAAAACACTTATAAAAAATATTTTTTTCGAGAAAAATTAAAAGTTTAAGTTACTATAACACATAGATCCAAAATAACAAGCATGCCAAAATTTATTTCAGGTGGAGGGCACATCGTATCCACTAGGATCTGGGGTTGGATCCAAAACGTGTGTGCGCTGAACCAAAGAGGGATTTGAAAGTAAACGCTTTCCTCTCCTCTTTTGGACACTGAGAACGAAAACCAAAGAATGTTTTAATTTTTATTTCAAATGTAGATACCAGGAATGGAAACAAACATAGAACCTCTAAGTTTCCAGTAACCAATTTTAATTCTCTATATATTTTGAGTGCAAAAGAAATTGTTCGATATTACTCCCTTCTTTTCCAATGTCCAATATTCCTCACTGAATCATAAAAATTCTAATTAGTCTATATCAAACGTTCTTGTAGCTTATTTCAATGTCTTTTTTGTTATCCCTGAGTCATTTTATCATTTTGATTTGATTTCTAAGCTTTTGATTGATTCAAAATATCTTACTCGCTATTCTATACAAATGTTCATTTTCCATTTTTTAGAGTTTTGGTTTCTATTGAGCCGGGTCGCTCCTTACTACAGTTCGTTACCACGAACTGTTTGATTAAGGGTGATTTGCGGTAGTTTTACGCTTAGAAGATAAGAAAAATAAACTCCTAGGATATAAAAACACTTTCGTCCATAAAAACTTAAACAACAAATATTTGTTGGTTCCCAAAGCCAACTATCCTTTCAAAGGAAAGCTAAAATTTATTAACTTTCTTAGTGCCACATGTTTTTAGCTTAATTTTGAGGACTTTTTGCCGATTTTTTCCTTCTTCTTTTTCATTAATTTGCCATCTAATACTACCAAAAATTGCAGAAGCTCAGGAAGTCTTATAAACAAAAATGGATTCAAGGAGTTTTTTTCTAAGTTTTCAAGATACTTATGGTGTGTATATTCCTCTCCCTTTCCTTAGCCATTCTCAACGAAACTAAAACAAAACTCAAATTAAATTCCTAAATTTTTTGAAAACCCTATTTTCCGCGGGGAGGGTGGGGGAGGTTATTTTTTGGGTGATGCATTTTCTGCTCTGGGATATTTTCTGTGGTTTTTTTCGCGGGATCGGCAATCTTCCTTCTGGATTTTTTTTTCTCCAAATTTTGCTGATTGGATCTTGAAACCTCTACGGAAGGGTTCTCTTATACGACGAATCTAATGAAGCAATTTTCACTAAGATCACTTACTTTTTAAGGGGGTGGGGGTACTATTTTCTTTTGAAATATAAGTACAATTTTCTTAGATCAGTTACTTTTGATACATAATAACAATATGAATAAGTTAATTATATTTAGAATCAGTATAAACAGCCAATTCCGCTTATGTGTTTATTGTCAACAAATTCCTTCTTTTTCGGTGAATAATCCCAGAGTCACTCCTTACTTACCCTTCCTTATAACAGGTTATATGAATTTGGTCGAATGTGTTTGGGGAAATGTTGGGCATAGGAGGGGTTCTAGTTGCCCTCCAATCACTTTCGAATATTGAAAAGAGCACTAATCCTTCCAATTTCCAATAAAATGAGCCATTTTCGAAGTTTCGACGACAACTCTTTCGATACGAAGTTCCCTTGCGCTGCCTATGATTTCCTGCTCTGATTGTATTATAGCTTCTACGCAACATAAATAAGGGACGACAATTCACGGAAGTACTGGGGAGGGCGGTGATTTTGTTGCTTTTTTATTTTTTTTTCTATGAATATACCAAAAAGGGCACTGCTCAAAAACAGGGGGGGGGGAATGATCTTCTTTCTAATTGAAGCCCCTGTATAATGCACTTATTTATGGTGGTGTTGTGAAAACTTGCAAAAAAAACTTTTATTTAATGTTTACGTTCTTAAATTTCTATTGGAGGCTTTCATCAAAATCATTTGGTCCAGTTTTCTCTAAAAAGAAATAATTTTTGTAATTTTTTGGCTGTGATGTAAGTATTTCATCAGAATTAGAAGACTTAGGCAGAAAAATTACAATTTTGACGAATTTTACTTAATTTTTGTACTATCTTTGATCACCCTTGCTGAGCTATGGAGTAGAAAAGGAAAGAAAAAGGTGGTTAATGTTTCCCGGCCGTTCTTTCTATTTGTCGGGATTCTTAGGGGAAACACCTTTCAATAAAATGGGCCACATTTCTTTTTAATCCGATTCTATTTTCGAGGATTTATAAAAAGTAGAGTAGGATATTCAACTTCGCAGGAATCATGTGGAGGAATCTTTACGTTTTAAGTTTTAATGTCGCTCCTTACTTTCAGTTAAAAAAAACTTGTTTTTTTATGTAATTTCTAAACTTACCCAAATAGGATGAGAAGATGCAATAAGAAAGAATTTAAGGGAGATAGAAGATTATCCGCCACCTTTGTCGAGTAAAAACATAATAAAAACATTATACCACTTCTTTCATAAAAACCGTATATATTTGCAATGGACAACCTACATAAAGTACATCCCTTTCCCTGGGGTTGGAAGGGAGGCTGTCAAGCCCTAAAGTTTAGTCGTCTTACCCTTAGAATATTTTGAATAAAATGACAATCTCAAAATTTTCTCGCGATACATTTGGGAAAAAGGGTGTGGGAGGAGAGGGTGGTTACACTCTGTTCTATTGTCAATCATAAAAAGGAACTAGAACTTTCTATCGCCAATCAAGAAAATGAAAATGGAGGGCTATGGCATGTGTTTTGGGATAAAAGTATGTGGGGGGGGGCTAGTTTCCTTCTGATCACGTTTAGCTCTTAAAAAGGTTAAACTAGGCTGGTTAAATCAGGTTTAGTTTTAATTTCACTAGCTTGACTATTTAAACTGGGCTAAATTTTCTTAGGTTATGTACAGTTAGGTTTAAGTTAAATTAATTTCGGCCAAATTGGCGCACAAACATTTTGTCGATGAAATTCGTGCTTTTTAAAATTTTTGTCAAGCAGAGTTAACTTACTTTTCAAGTACCGTGACGAATGCCTTAACGAGGATAGGTGGGTGTAAAAGGTTGGAACTTTTCCAGTTTGTGAGATAATTTGGGGTCTTCGTTCCGTATTAAGGTCCTTTCTTCGTCCATATCCCCGATAGGGAAATCCTGGTTGCGTTGCCTCGATGTGGTATCAGGGCAGACCTTTCACGGGGTTTCCTAAACAAAACCGTGACTGCTAACAGTGCTGCACTTTCGGCTCGAGCAGTAGCGTCCTTCGAGGAAGTTATAGCCTAGTAAACGACATAGCACTTGCACTGGATTCTGATTAATGAATAATTCTTCTTAGTTTGGTTTGTTTTGTAATAAGGTTACATATACAGAAGTATTGTCGTGACCAGTAGTCACGTTTTGATTTTATAATTTTCAAATTTAATTTTTAGATTTTTTACGGCTGACGAAATTGAAGAAATCCGGAAAATCTCAATTCGTGACGTGATTTTAAACACGACGGCCATACCTCCCGAAGCGATCCAGGAAAGGATAATGTTCTTCCAGGAAGGAGACCCGTGCCCACAACCACAACAGCTCAATGCCTCAGCCTTAGAGCCGTGTAATTACTTCACAGGATATGATTATTTTGAGGTAAATTTTAAAAATGAGTCTTTTTATTTTTTGGCTGGAGCACATCACAAAAGTACCAAGGATAATGAACACGAGATCTGATTGTTTGAAAGGCTTGAATGGAAATACACACAATCATAGAGGTTTCAATGGAAGAAAAGGGAGGGGGTAATTGCATACCATAATTTTTTTTCCTTTCATATTTTGAAATAATATGAAAGGAATGAAATAATAAATCCCCCCCATATATTGAAAAAATACCATTTTGTATTTTAATTTTCAAAAATATAGCTAAACTAATTTTGGATGATTTTTATAAAACTATATTTTTGTATAGAAGACATATTCTTAACAGTTCCATAGCTAAAAGAAAAGAAAGCCGATTTTCTGGAATTTTTATTTCGACTCTTTCGAAATTATGAAGTTTTTAAGGCAGTACCTTATGCACGTCAGTGTTGCCAATTTGAACCGCGAAAATACACAAGCGAAACTAATTAGTTAGATTTGACAGGGCTTTTCTTGCGTAAACATTACATTAACAGTCTGTTCATTGGCATATCTTCAAAGTAAAATGAGAGTTTTTTCTTGTGTCTAGGCCCATGTTGCTGATTTTTTAATAATTTTTTTAAAAGTTTTTGCACTTGCTAAACCGCAAACCTACGTGATAGTAAGCATCAGCTGTAGATCTGAACATTTATTTATAACCACGTAAAAAATTGAAGATAGTTGGGGCAGAAAGAGAAGATAAAGGGAAATTAAGGTGCAAGGTTATGTTGGCTGTGCATTTTTGGTAGAGATTCTGATGGTGGACTGTCATGGCTGAGTACTCAGAGCCGTCTGATTGGCTGAAAGAAGACAATACACTTGACTCCCATATATTGTATGTTCATATAGCAAATTTCTATGGTTTGTTTAGAAAGTTGCTAACCAAATTGTGTGTTTTATTTTTGTCTGACGTAGAAAGGCTTGATGGACAAGTAGTGCTAGTTTTAGTGAATTTTTTTCTTATGCAAAAGGGAGAAGTTTACTTTCTCTTCAATGTATAATTTTCCCTTTTTACAAAATTTCTTGTTTTGGTAAATTATAACCTCTCAGATGTTAATTTTTGTATGCCATCACATTCCCTATGAAAGGGTCTTTGAAATGACCTTTCCCTGTTTCCATAACTATACCCATTGCAGACTGGCTGAGTACTCAGTAGAGGGGATGGGAATAAAGGGTCAATGCTTCAGTAAGTGAAAAAAAACAAAAACAAAAAACAGTGGGACAAGAGCAATAAAATATCAAATTATAGTGAATAGAAATTGAGAAAATAGCACTATTGAGGATTAAAAAGATAAATAAATATTCAGCCCTTTTTGGGTACCCAAGACCCTGCTTACAATTAGCTGCAGGGTTTGAAGCCATTTTAAGGTGGTATCTGCTCTAAATATAAAAAAAATTACAAATACACACTTTTTCTTAAAAAGGTTCTTGAAAGGAATGGAAGGGGGCATTATCCCTATTTTTTTATGCTTTCTACTTGTTTTTAGTTCGACTCAGTTATTTTTTGTTGTTGTTATTTCTGTACATTTTGGGTAGTTTGGGGGGGGGGGATATTTCCTTCTATAAATGTTCTTAAAAATTAAAGCAAACCAGTGTTAATTTTGTGGTAAAAACGAAAACCAAGAAGAAAAGGTCGGCAGGCTAAATGTAATACTAACCCCCAAGGAATCAGGCGTTGGATTAGATTTCCTAAAAACGATTTTGGCCCAGCTATTCCGATTATTGATACATCTAAAACTGCTAAAAAATTGGCCTTTGGTTTCGATCATACTAAAAATATACTAAAAACTCCAACCAGCAAGGAAGACAGCTCTTAGTTGGCTGGCTGGGATAAATCCCTGATTTTAGTTGTTGGATAATCAGCTGTTCAGGTGATTTAATGCTGGATTTACCTTCAATTCAAAGTGTTCAAACTTTTTTGAATTTACCTAAGTTTTGTTTTAGGATGGTCAAACTGTAAGCAAAAAGAGGATAACACAAACGCAACAATATGCATACTTTGGCATGCTCTAGCATGTCCTATCGGTGGCTATCGATAGGACAACTAAATACGAAAGAATAAGTAAAGTGAGGTGAAGTTCCTCGGCTTTGTCTCAGTAGCAATGCCTCACTAGGAAACAGCTAATTCACCTTTGTATCATTATAGACAAAAATATAAAAACTAAATAACTGTTATTATGTATACCATTATCAATATTAAGGGTGTTGCTAGGGTGCAAAAGGGATTTTCTGGTGCTTTAATGTAAAAACAAATAGGGATAGCAACAAAGACAATAGAGAATAGGGCATGCACCATAATATTCCATTGTTCCATGAAAAAATATGATTGGGATAGGTCACAAGTACCAAAAGCAATTACATAATCCGTAATATGGAAAGGACTTTTAACCACACATCTCTTTTGTTTTATACAGATGAATTAGGGCATCATTCTTGCATGAAAAAAAAGGTGGCGCCAACGCTCAGGCCGCCGGGCGCAGCGGCTGGAAGAACGGAATGATGATCCGATAGGGCGCCAGCAGGCTCAGGGCCACCAGCAGCTTGACCGCCAGGTCACCGACGGCCCAGGACATCCAGCGCGGTGTGTCGAAGCCAAACGCACCGAGGAACGGGGCGGCTTCGATGGCGAAATCGTCATTGGCACCGAGCAGTGCAAAGCTCGCGGCGAAGGCCAGCGAGAAGAACAGCAGCGTATCGAGCACCGATCCGAGCACCGACGAAATCAGCGGCGCGCGCCACCAATGGGAATCTCGCAGGCGGTGGAAGATCGAGACATCGAGCAGTTGCGCGACCAGGAATGCCGTTCCGGAGGCGATGGCGATGCGCGGCGTAGCGGCATAGATGGAGATGCCGACGGCGATTGCGAAACCGGCGATCACCACGATGCGAGCCTTTGCCGGCCCGAAGGTGCGGTTGCACAGATCGGTCACCAGGAAGGCGATCGGATAGGTGAACGCACCCCAGGTGAGCAGATCCTCGAGGATCAACGGTCCCAGATCGTAGCGGACCGGATACTGGACCAGCACATTGGAGGCGACGACGACCGCGGCCATGCCGATGAGAAAGGGAATGAGGTGTTTGGGGTCGAAAGGCGCCCCGTCGGTCTTCTGCTTGTCTTGCATTTTTTTATCCTGGGTGATGCCACCAGCGAAGTCGCCGCTTCGAACACATGCGGCCGACCACAAGAAAACGGGCTGATCAGATCAGCCCGCCATACGTATCACAAAAGCGGCAGCCGGATTAAGCGGCGGCGGCTTCCTCGAGTTTCTTGGCAATCTGCCGTTTGATCAGGCGGGCGCGCTGGGAAAGCTCTTTTTCGCTGGCCTTGATCAGGAATGCGTCAAGGCCGCCGCGATGTTCGACCGTGCGCAGGGCAGCAGCCGTCTTTATTCGGCCTCGGTACTTGGCACTACGGACTCAGTATCCTGACTCGGGGTGTTGGTGGGCGATTCACGAAGCTGTCTGTAACCCTGGATCACCATCGTCCCGAGACCAAGGATCTGGCTCCAACGTCCGTCGCCCCTCAAGAGGAAGCCAAATCAGTAAAATCAGCGATGAATATCGGATTCAAAATACTTCCTCAGATGTTGACGATTTTCAGCAAGCATTTCGAAGAAGGGTTTTGAGGGAACATGTTCGACAACATCTAGAGGAACCAATGTGATGGGAACGCCTGAATCAAACACGTCTTGCGCTGCCTTGGCATCGAGAAAAATGTTGTACTCTGCCACGCGATTCCTAAAACCGAGGGGCCTCCCTTCGATATTCCCTGGAGAAAGAAGTGCTCCTCCCATGATGTAGATGCGCTCGATTCTGTGTTTGACCTCCGGTTTTTTCTCAAATGCCAGAGCAATATTTGTCAGAGGACCAATACAAAGAAGGGTAAGTTTTTCTTCATGTTTTGTAGCCATGTCAATGATAAAGTCAGGCCCTTTTTCTGCAATCGGGAGTACAGAACTGCGCGGCAGTTTGATGCCCGACATGACATCTGCTTGCTGGCGCCAATTCGGAGGATAGGAACCAACTGGGCTGAGCGATTCGCGGGCTCCATAGGAAACTGGGATCCGAGGATGACCAATGAGTTCTAAGACATTTAGAACATTCTTGGCTCCATATTCCCAATGGGACAGACCATTGCCCACTGTTGTAATTCCCTTCACATCAGCTCGAGGATTTTTCACAAGGTAAACAATGGCCAAGATATCATCCAAATCACAATCGGTATCAATGACAACAGGAAGCGGATGGTCTGAAGGTTTGACGGAAAGGTCAGCAAGTAGCGATGACACGCTGGTCAAAAAAGCCATCGATGGCCTCACCATTCACTACCTTGGGCTTGTATTTAAACTTAAGTGCGGCGTTGATTGCTGCCCGGTCAAAGATGCCGGGTGGCTTTGCTTCTACGACAACTGGATTGGTTACAGCTCCAGTGCGCGTGACCACAAACTCGAGAATGACATAACCTTCTATGCCTCGAGTTTGCGCACGACGTGGATAAACGGGTGCAACTTTAACGATGGGCAGATACTCACCATCAGAGCTGAAACCACCTCCACCAACATCGAGGTCGACATTGACGTCTACGGCGCCTACGTCCACACCCTGCGACACGTCAGACGAGTCGAACTGTGGCTTCGGCATATCCGGTGGCGGCTCATCCGGCGGCGGTGGCGGCTTGGGCTTTCGCTGCTTGGTCTGAATTTCCTCGTCTTCGGTCAGACGCACCATGTCCAGCAACTTGCCCTTCGGACCTTCGTCCAGCTTGGCTTCGTCGTTGGCGATGACCGCTTGCATGATCATAAACAATGCAAACGTCACTACGGCGCCTAAACCCACCCCTATCGCGTATCTTACGATCATAGCGCTAACCTATTTCTCGGTTGAGATGGCAACTTCTTGCAGTCCTGCCGCGCGTGCCGCGTTCAGTACTGCCATAAGCTTTTCGTTGGTGGACTTTTTGTCCGCCTGTATCACCAAGCCCCCTTTAGGGTTTTCAGCGTGCAACTTCTCAATGTGAGCGCGCACGGTGGCCGGATCTACTCGTTTCTTATCAATCCAGATTTCACCATTGGGTGTAATGGCGATCAGCATAGCCACGGTGGGCTTCTGCTCAGCGGTCTCTGCGTCAGGACGCAGAACAGTCTGCCCGGGCTGCTTGATAAACGTAGCGGTCACGATGAAGAAGATCAACATGATGAACACCACGTCCAACATGGGGGTCAGGTTTAGTTTGCGCCCGAATTTTATAGTTGTTTCAAGAAAGAAAATACAGTGAGAAGAAGAAGTTGAAATTGATTTGCTAAATTTAAGCTGCTGGAAAACGATTTGAAGGACTTTTGACTATTCAACATTCGAGAATGTCACTATTGCATAGTGTTATACACTGCCCAGTGCTGAATTTTTTCCAATCCAATCTTGTAAAAGCAGTTGACGGTGGGACCCTCAAGCATCAAGCCACAACATTCTTTGATCTAGCAGTGTCGAGAGCCACAAAGCAGTATCTCTATGAGAAATGTGCTCCCGGTTAGCTCAATATTAAAAGCCGCTCTGCTGATGCCGCTATTAACGAAAAACGTAAGAAATTCAAAGGTTGCGATAAGCGCAGTGTGCGAATTCGAGTCTCTGTCATCATTCCGCCGTTTAAAGTTTCTCTAGTCCCCGCTACCACGTATTCTGCCATTGTAGAGGATATACGCGTGATTAAGCGCTCGCTAGCCGTTTTAGCTGAAAGTATGGAATCCTGTAATATCCTTCCACTAAGATATCCGTATGATTCGAGTGCTGACGAAAGTGATCGTGTCATAGTTCCCAAAAACTTACCACCAGGTTGTGACAGCTCACTAAACCGGATAATCACTCTCAACACATTTGCTAAGAAAGTAACTGTATGTAAAGTTGTCCCTTCCAAAGACAAAAGAAGAGTGAACCTACATACCGCTGAAGCTGTCAAAGAATTCTGTGATGAAGCAGCTATATTATTCCAGCTTAGTACTCAAGCAAAATTTATTCCCAATGTATACCTTGGGCTTATCTGAAATCACCGTGCCAATCTAGATATTCAAGCTGTTGCTGACTGTTACCCCCGCAATACTTCCACAAATTGGATCTATGAGCCCACCAACTTGCTTTCAAGAGTAAGTTGAATCTGGTGTGACCTTGAATAATGAAAAACTATTGCGGTATAAAATAAGATAATATTCTCTTTGAAAATTTCCATTGCAAGCAGCATATTCAGACAAATTCGCAAGTTAAGTCAATGAAACAATCCATAAATTTAAATATATTACAATGATTATGGGGAAACTTCAGAGAGGAGAATAATACACGTGCTAAAACTAAAAAACACTTAAACGACTTAAAACTTAAACACTCAAACGAAAATGATACACACAATAATGTTACAAAATTAAAGGTTTGAAAAAGGATAAACCACTCACCATAAACAACTTTTCAATATAGTCTTTTGAAACAGTTTCAATTCCTATTATTTTCATTATATCATCAAGGCGGTCCAACGTATCCAGGCCAGCATGTACATTATTTAGGTATACTTCAAGATCTTCGACCTGTTCATCAGTTAAAGTATCGATGGGGTCTGAGTTTGAATTCAGCACCTCAATGTCTGCAAGATTGTCTTGTTTTATTTCACTAGGAGTAGTGATTTCTTGCTTTGCGATAGTATGGGTACTTATTCGGCGATTTTTTTTATAAGGCGTGTTTGTAGGTTCATAAGAAGTGATTGCTATTCCCTCTTTTCTGACTATACCCGTATCAGCTTTCAGTCGTCTTCGAGGATGGCCATTGAGCGTAGATATTCTCCTTTTGCTAGAATGCCTATCAGGAATCGTATATTTGTAATCATTTCTGGGAGTTGATTTGCTTCTCAGGCGTTGCTTATCAGAGTCAATAACTGGTGCCTCGGTTGCTTCGAGCACTGCCTGAGCAATTAAAGCATTTACAGCTGAAAATCGAGCCATGGGATGCTGCAGTGGTGCAAAATATTTCCAACTGTTTTCATCCTCCTTAATAGTCACTGGTTCAACTGGTTTCTCATTTAGATATGGTCTATTGTGCTGGGTGGTTTGACGGCACGTGAAGCCAAGGTGCTGCGCATGCGTTTCGGCATTGATATGAACACCGACCATACTCTTGAAGAGGTGGGCAAACAGTTTGATGTTACCCGCGAGCGCATCCGGCAGATCGAAGCCAAGGCGTTACGTAAGCTGCGTCATCCGAGCCGTTCGGAGCACCTGCGCAGCTTCCTGGATGAGTGGATGGAGAGTTTAGGCAGGGGCTGATCTCCGATCAGCACCCTTGTGCGCGGGCCTATAGCTCAGTTGGTTAGAGCAGTGGACTCATAATCCATTGGTCCCAGGTTCGAGTCCTGGTGGGCCCACCATTGATCTCGCGCTGCGCGCGAGCTCTGTCGAGTTTTGCGCTTCGCGCAAAACGTCGCTCGTACTCACGATCATTTTCCGGGTTTTGAGTGTGGTTTGAGATTCTGTTTGTTTCAGTTCTGAAGCGTTGATATCGCGCTGCGCGCGAGCTCTGTCGAGTGCGTGAACGAGCTTGTTTACCTGCCGTGCCTACAAAATCATTACAATTCCGAGTGCGCTTGTTGAGCCACAGTTTGTAATAATTGGCTTGTTAGTCGTCCGGCTGACACGATGTGGCTAGGGGGAAGCTATGTATCGGAAAGGCATTAAGCGTCTTGTTGTAACGCTGGGTACGTCATTGTGGATCTTTGTGACTCCTGCGGCGAGTGCAGTACCATTGACGCTGTTGTTGGAGGGGGGCAGCGATCAGGTAGCCACCGGCGCCGTGTCGCAGTACGCCAGTGCCAGTGTCAGTCGTGCAGGGTTCGACTCCACAACCATCCAATTTGTCCGGCTGGGTGAAACTCGGCAGGACTCGGCGACGTCAGCTGTTGCAGTAGAAAGCTTGTTGCCAGTGTCCGAGGGTGGTAATGCACTAATGCGGGCCAGTGCTGGTGGGCGCTGACCTTTCCGGCGAGCAGCAACGCCTGCGCGCCGCGCGGGCTCGAGCCCAGCGCGATGCTGTCGTTCACGAGGGCCGGCGCGTGCTCGCTGCCGGGCTGCGTGCCCATGACGAGGTGGATCGCGTACTGCTGCACGTGCGCGGGCACCGGCACCTGCCGCACGACGTGGCGCATCGCGAGGATCTCCTTGCCGCTGCTGACCGCCTCGATGCGGACCTCGTCGTCGCTCACGGTGCGATCGAGGATGGCGCCGTACTCGCTCTCCTTCGGGTAGCCGACCAGCAGCTTGAAGAGGAAGCGATCGAGCTGTGCCTCCGGCAGCGGGTACGTGCCCTCCTGCTCGACGGGGTTCTGCGTGGCCATCACGCAGTACGGCTCGTCGAGGTCGATCGTCTTGCGACCGACGGAGATCTGCCGCTCCTGCATGGCCTGCAGGAGGGCGGACTGGGTCTTGGGCGTCGCGCGGTTGATCTCGTCGGCGAGGATCAGGTTGCTGACGAGCGGCCCTTCCTGGAACTCGACCTGGTGGCCGCCGCCCTCCTTCTCGACCAGCACCTGCGTGCCAATCACGTCGGCCGGCATCATGTCGGGCGTGAACTGGATGCGGGAGAAGTCGAGGTCCACGGCCTGGCCGAGCGAGGAGATGAGCAGCGTCTTGCCCAGCCCGGGCACGCCCTCGAGCAGCACGTGGCCGCCGGCGAACAGCGCGGTGAGTACGCCCTCGATGACGTCCTCCTGCCCCACCATCGCGCGCTGGATCTGCTCGCGGATCGTCCCGTAGGTCGCCTTGAGCTGCTCGGCCGCCTTGCGGGCGGCTGCGGCGTCGTTGCTCATCGTGTCGTCTTCTCCTGCTGTCGCAGCGCGCGATACCAGTCGCGCAGCAGCTGCTGCATCCACGGCTCGAGGGCCGGGCGGATTGGCGGTGCCGGAACACTGGAACGTCACGTACTTTGAGCCGGGCGATAAACCCTCCCCGATCATTATTTTCTATCCGCAGGAAAAGCCCCATTCATTTCAATTAACTCTCTCACCACTATGGGACGACAGCATAGAAAGAAACATCACCGATCCTAATTATATAATGGAGTATGTGAAACAAGTGGGTGAGGAAATCTTAAACTATTCCGATCAAGATGAGTTGTTATTACAACCATTAATAGGACAGGATGGGCAGGGTTACTATTTCCAATTGTCCGACAGCGGTGCACCTGAAGGTGAGTTCAAATACTTAACACAAGGGGCCCTGGCCGTCGGTGACATCCTGCTGGTATTTTCATTTTTCAGTGGTGATCGCGAAGATAAAAACCAGGGATTTGTTTTGGAAATGGTCAAAGGGGCAATACAGCACCATCAACGTCATGTAAACTTGACCATAAACAGATAACAACAAAATATAGACCATGCAGGGAAACATTCTTTTTTCCATTGCCTTGATCGGAGTCCTTGGCATAACTTGTCAATGGCTGGCCTGGTGGGCGCGACTACCGGCCATTTTGTTTCTCTTGCTTTGTGGCATCCTCATCGGCCCGGTGACCGGTGTCCTCGATCCGGACGCTCTGTTTAAAGATCTGTTATTCCCCATTGTTTCCCTGTCGGTGGCCGTGATCCTGTTTGAAGGCAGCCTGACCTTGAAGATCGAAGAAATTCGAGGTCTTGGGAAAGTGGTGAGAAACATGATCAGCATCGGCGTCATCGTTACCTGGTTGGGTACGGCCCTGATCACTTATTTGTTATTGGATTTCAGTTATGCACCTATTTCCATCAGGTGACGCGTGTTACATGGAGAGTTAGTCTAGGTGGCCGAGAATGTGTAAGCTGGCATCACTATCACTGCGTGACCCATTTGAGCTCGATGCTGAGACGCGGGAAACGGGCCCGACATCCGTCACTGTTCGGGTCACGGATTCGGATCTAGATGATGACGAGGTGAGTCGCCAGTTCGACGTCAATGTCGCGGATCTCGACCTCACCGTATCGCTGTCTCCCGATGAAGCCGATGTGCCCGAAATTCCGTCGGCGGACGGGTCAACCGTATCCCAGCCCATCATAGTGGCGACATTGGACGTGAGCGGGGATCTGGCTGGAAGCCAATACATCGAATTGAGCTCGGACTCCGATCCCTTGTTTGAGCTGGTGAGTGGTGAGCTACGCATCAAGAAAGACGCGATCCTGAACTACGAAGCCGCCACGACGCATACGGCCAAGGTGCGAGGAAGTGACGAACCGCTTGATTCCGACAACATGAATGTCAGCGAGGCATCGTTCAGCTTAGAGGTTAAGAACGTCAATGAGCCACCGAATTCGCTCACACTAGACCCGATGAGTGTCAAGGAGAATATGCCGGACGGCACCGTGGTTGGGAGTTTCACCACGGGAGATCCCGACAATACCGAGGCTAATAAGGTTCACACCCATGATTACGCGTTCTCCATTGGAGATCCCGTTGAAAACGATCTTTTCTGGATCGATGGCAATGATTTGAAAACCAAGGGTCAGCTGGATGCAGAGAACCCTCCATCTGCGGAAAAACTCACGTTCTCTGTAAAGACGACAACGATCACAGCAGGGGTAGATGAACCGTCCTTTGTGCAGTCGTTTTCTGTGGCGATCGATGGCGTCAACGAACCACCGACTATCGCTCCTATCGGCTCCTTCATCATTCAGGCTGACACCCAGAGCATCCAACCCGGCGTGGTGATCACGAGTGATCCGGATACCTCCCGGGGTTCTCTGAGCTTCTCAGCTACATCGAGCAACACGTTTGGGTTTCCTAGATTAAATTTCATACTTCGTTTCAGAGCCACGCCTTAAATTCCAAAGGCTTAATTTATATATTTCTGACTGGTAGATCCAGAATTGCCAGCACATAAATTTTTATCGCACAACACATGGACTATTACACATGTTTTTGTAAAGATTGACCAAAAAAATATATAAAACACCAAATGTGTCCTTAGTTTACAATTTACACTCTTCCTTTTTGCTGTGTCCCTTTAGCACTATAAAATCTTTCAAGCAATTTTGCACTGGTTGTCGATTTTTCCTAGTAGGGGGCAAGGTTTGAGAATATTATGTTTTATTTAAATTTGTTGATTATTAGGATTTTAAACATTTATGCTTTAGATTTAATTTAAAAAGCTATTTTTTAATGAAACAAGCAGTTGCTTTAAAACTTAAAAAGAACAGAAACAGCCCCTTAAAGGGGCTGTTGATAGCCGATCATGGTTAAGGCTTTTGTCACAACTTTGTAAAAAGCAAATTCAAGCTAATAGCAACTGAAAGTTTAAAAACGCATTTTGAAAAAAAAACTGTCGAGTGAAAAAGAATTAACAATTGAAGTTGATTCAAGAATTGTAACAATTACTTAGATTAATCGCAATTTTAAAAGTTATTGCGAAATCAAATTTAGGATATTTCGAAAAATAGCTTGAAAACTGCTTTATCATATAAAAAAAGATCTAACAAACGTACATCTTTAAAAAATGGTATAACTCATGTGTATTTTGAAAAGATGTTTTCTGGGGTAAGATGTCAGGCTTGGCTTGAACTATTCCGCTGCCTTTACCTAAATCATTACTTCTTAGCAATTTTCCAGTGGTCGAGATGGTAACATTTGACTTGCCTTTTCAATACTATCCTCGATTCCTTTGAAATCAAGGATTTATAAGCAGGAAAATTATTCAAAGCACACACTGCGGAGGCAGTATGATCGGGACCTGAAAGAGGCCAACATTGCACTCAATCCACAATGGTAAGATATCACTGCACAACCTCGTGATGAATGGAGAGGCATTGTTGACGCCCTATACACCACTGATGGCTCCGGAGGATCTAAGGTTTAAGGTAAGGTAATGCTATGTATCATCTTGCAGATTCAATACCTAACTTCACCTGTCTAGGTCACGTTAGAACATGAATACAAGCAGGTGCTTGTGAACATTGACAAGCAGGTGCGCGAAAGAAAAATAAAATGCTGAATAAAAAGGAGCTCTTAAAGTATTATATAACATTCAAATTGTGCATTAATATTATGTAACATCTCACGTGTGCACCATCATTACGTAACATTCCTTGTGTGCACCGCCATTACGTAACACCCACGTGTGCGACGCCATTACACATCACCCACGTGTGTGCCCTCCTCAGTTACAAGCAGGGATTCTCCACAGACCCTGAAGAAATACGTCTTGAAGAAAATGTCTTAAAAACCGTCTTAAAATGTCTTGAAACGTCTTGAAAATGTCTTGAAGAAAAATGTCTTAAAAAACGTCTTCAAATATTTTGAAACGTCTTAAAAAAAAAGTCTTGAAGAAAAATGTCTTAAAAAAGATTTCGAAATGTCTCGAAACGCCTCGATAAATGTCTTGAAAAAAAAAGTCTTAAAAAACGTCTTGTAATGCCTTGAAACGTCTAGAAAAAAACGTCTTTAAAAAGTCTTGAAGAAAACATATGCACAAGCAAACAATTGCTGATATGTCCTTTTGATAACCTGTATTTTCATAAACTTCTTGAAAGTTTCATGCCAATGCTCTTAGCCTTACAAGTAGTTGCAATAGAATTAGTAGTAGTAGCAGTAGTAATAAATGTAGCGGTAACAGTAGTACCATGGTTTTTTTTTTTTTGTTTCTTTTTTTAGCAAAGTGCAAATTATGTTCTGGTTTTGAGAAGGCATGGGGGTTACCAGCCCTACTCACATTAGTTTCTGCTCGTTTTGAGTTTGACTCTGCTATTTATTGTGCTTGCTGTTCGTTTTGAGTTTCATTTATTTATCGATAGTGGTTTGTTGTGGCTTTACGTTTGGAAGATTATTTGACTTTATTTCTGTTCATTTTTGGCTAAATGGAACTCTTACTTTTCGTTGAATAGCATGTTTTGTGGAACTTTTTTTTTAAGTTAATTAATAATAAGTAAGAATATTGACCTTTAAATCCTTTCAGGATATGTTGGTGCACAACTTTGCTGCTACAAGGAATGGTCTGACATTCATATTTCATTTCATAGTTGGATCAAATTCTATCTATATTTGGGTTGGAGATTCCAGCCATAACATGAAAGATTTATCGATTGCCACGCCTCTTTGTGTTAATGGTCTAGTTACTGCAACCCAATTATCTGGAGATTTTGTATCAGCAACATCAAGAGAACTTGCAGAAAGATTTTCGAAGAGGACCAAAAAAGTTGTGTTTTTCAGTTTTAATGCCAGATCTGATGACCCTGAATCAATGCTTTTTCTACAAAAAAACATAGAAGAACAGCTAAAAAGCTTAGATATTATGAATTAACGTTAATAATGAAGTTGTGACATGCATATTTTCTTGTGATCAGTGGTGTTGTCTTCCGTGATAAAAATTACGAAAAATAATCCTTACAAAATATTTTGACTTATGTTTCAGTGATTGTGAAAATCTTCAGGTTTTTTCAGGAGTAACTCAAGGTATTGGCTATGAAGCCACTGAATTGCTCATATTGCTACTCACTCGTTTTTATCGAGTAAAATCTGTTACTGGAAATTTGTTTTCTTTTTCAATCTTAACGGTGAAAAGTCAAGGAAAACGGTTCGCACATTCTTGTCTTGAAATCTGTGTGAATTCTGTTACTGTTGGTATCAATTGAGGTTCCAAAACTGGTGTTTTGTTGGAGCCTTGTTTGGTACCAATATGGTCTACTGTTTCGTGTTTTTCTACAGACAATACACACAGGAAGGAGTTGGTGACCAATGCAAAAATTTTGTGAAAATTGGTTACAACTTCTGGAAGAGGCTAGTCGAAGCGCTTAAGAACCATGCGGAATCTTCGCCCCATGTCGAATATCCAAAAACAAAATGTTTTGTATAAAACAACAAGTTCTAAAGCAACCAGAGCAAGATATTATTGAAAATAGAGATTATTTCTTAAAGCTTACAGACATAACTAACCCTTGTATGTCAGGGTTTGCCTTTAAGAGAGTATCAAGATTACTCATCATCCAAGAAAGGGGCCATTTCTCGGAAAAAAGTCAACTTTTCTCATATTATGACAAGAATTTGGATATCCAAAATGATATCATCGATATGATTATATATCCAAAATAAGATCATCGATAATACAGTTTGCCTAACTACAGAGGTAATTATGCAACTTTATTGGAGGGTTAGGGAAGGCATTATATTTTGTGTCAAGATAGGGAATAACATCATTATAACGAGATGTTACTTATGACCTATTATTAAATTGTTTGATAACTTCCAAGGTTTGTCGACTTCACTAAAATTCTGATCGAGTTTAATGGCACAACTCAGATGAAGATTTTAACTCTTTTTAGGCGATATTTTACCCTGTCTAAAATTGTAGAAACTTAGTTTACTGCTGCTTTCGCTCCTAAAATGTCATACAAAATCTTTGGTCATAACGCTTGTGCAACAATGGCAAGATATTGTTTGCTAAGTCATTCTCAGATGAAGGATCAGCAAGACATCGCCATCTATAATTACTTCTGCACGGTACCCTTCGTCTAAGGGAGATCTAAAAACAATATTCTGGTGATTAATAATTCTTATCAAAATTAAGGATGCCAATTATATTTCTAAGCTTTAATTAGACACAAACCTGTCTAACAGACAGGCATCAGATGGCCCTTTTGACATACCCCCTTCGACCCTAAAATCACAAGGTTCATACAATTTGCTGCATGATTTCTTATTTTCATACAATTCACCTAATTTTTGGGTATTTTTCTATATTTGGCCCCAAAAAAAAACTGTTTAGCCCCTGGGTCAAAATTTTATTCTTAAGATCAACAGTTCATGCAAAACTTAGTATAGCAATAGGGCGAGGCAGGGAGACCCAGAGGTTCCCAATCTCTTTTGAATTTTTTAGTTTTACACAATGCTCATCTGAATACATGGGTATTCTCCTCCCCTTCCCCTTTGGGTCTATTCCTCTCCTCCCATTAATCTCAAATTATCTACAATTTGCCCCACAGTTTTTTGTTTTCATACAGTTCGTCCAACTGTTGTGAATCTTTTTATAATTGGCCCCCCAAAAAAATGAGGACCCAAAAATTAGTTCTTACAAATAACAGTTAATGCAAAAAAAAGTGCATGAAGTTCAAAAAATTAATGACAGTGAAGGAGCGAGGAACGAAGACTCAATCTTGGTGGTCTGGTGGTTTTCGATGCAGGTTCGTATACAGGATTTTTTTGGGGGGAGGGGGTAACACAATTTTCTTTTTTTTAAATATAAATAATTTAAATTTTCGAAAATTAGGGATTTCATGCGGGTCAGGCTCCGAGACCTCCCAGCCCCAACTCCATCCCCAACCCTCCACCTACGTCTATTATTGATTTCAGGCTTGGCAATTGAGTTATCTTGCAAGAATGTCTCAACTTGACTGACTCCACTATGCTTTCTTCAAACCTCCAGCCCCTAATGCGCAAATAAATAGCATAAGCTATACATTTCCCATGCATTCTGTCATGCGTCACTCTTGTTTCAACCCGTATTAACTGTGACGAAACCAAAAACGGAAAAAAACATGGGAAATATAATTTGGGCAAATAAATTTGCACACTAGGGGGAGGGGGGTTTTATGTACAGTAGAATTGCATTCAAAATATGTTAACTACAATTACTGTGCATATCAAGAAGTTGAAATCGTTTTATTAACATGTTTCCTTCTCAACAGCCCCAATTCTACGGTTTGTACTCAAGGATTTATTCAAAAGCAAGGAATATGAACACCTCAATGACAACTTACTATATACCCGTCTTAAGCGTAATAATAATCAGCTGAACTACTTACACCTCTTCTTGTAAACCTCATTTTTAAAAACGAAATTTTAAAACACGTGCGAAACCTAGGCAGTCCTGAATAAATCCAGTCTTCAGTTATTTACATTCATAAGCAGAGGTTCCAGTTTTCAACTGTTTTCTACACCCCAATTCGCCGGGTTTCAAAAACAGGGTTATGGCCTTAGTCACGTTGTTTCTCACACAGAAAGGGTTTTGTGATCAAAGACATCCGTGCTTTTAAAATGACGCAATGAATGCGCAATTCCTCTATTGAATGATTTAAGGTCATTATCGCTGCTCGAATTATTAAGCGCTTTGTTTAATTTGAATATTACTGGGGAAAGTGGTATTCTAGGAAAGTTGTCCAGAAAATGTTGCCAGATGTCTAGAGACTGAGGGGAATACGTTATCATGACGTTACATCCCATTTCCTTGATAATACCACCCTATGACTCAAATTACAAATTGTTTTCGCAGCACCGTCAATTCACAAAATGTAAGGGGGTGTATTTTTCAAAATCTGGGTTTCAAGTATTTTTTTTTTTTTTCGAAAGAAAAATTTTGATACTACAAATTAATGTTGAGGTAAGAGCGAAAAACAGTTATCACTCTTGTGCTTCTTTTAGTTGAATATTTTTTTAGCGTTAATTTTCTTTAAACCATTTTTTTGGGTTACTATGGCCCGGGGATTGTTTTTTACTAGAATGCAGCTACACTGCAACACCGACGTAAGAATTAGGTACGCAATGGTTTGATATCAATGGCTGCTTTTGTGAAGTTAGTACTCCATTAAAAGTAAGCTGAGAAAAAATGTCATGTCTCCAGGTATACATATCTAAAAGAACGAACACGAAAAGCACGCATCTTACGTGAGTCCAGAGACAAAGGATTTCTAATCTCTTCGTCCATCGTCATCAACAAAACTAAGACGCTGTAGCCTTGAAATCATTCCGCCGTCTTCGGGATACTAGTGGTCACTAGGCATCTGCACATTTTCTGATTTTCGAAAAAACGAAACGAAAAAAAAAATATGAAAAAACAAACACAGAACAGAAACTGGTCCGTCAAATACAGTTGACTTACTTAAAATTTCTGTTTGTTTGTTTGTCTTTTTTTTTTTTTTGAAAACAGCTTTAGTTTTTTTTTGAAAGACCAGAACATAGTTCGCGCTTTACTGACAAAAAAAGAAAAACCAGTGACGGTAAACTGTCAATTTAATTGATATATACTGATATTTATACCTTAAAGTTTGGATATTTTTTTATTTATGAAAGTAAAAGAGTGAAAGTATTTAAAACATTTTGTTTTCAGTGCAAATTATGCTCTGGTCTTGAGAAGGCATGGGGGTTATCAGCCCTACTCATGTTAATCTCTGTTCGTTTTGATTTTCATTTATTTATTGATAGGGATTTTGGGTAGTGTTACGCTTGAAGATTATTTGACTCGGCACCGCCATCGTCGTGGCCGCCGCCGTGCTGAACGCCATGCGGCTGGTTGGCAAGAAATTCGAGGATATCAGGATCGTCTCCACCGGGGGCGGGGCGGCGGGGATCGCGTGCCTTAACCTGTTGTTGTCGCTTGGCGTCCAGCGACAGAATGTCTGGCTGGTCGACAAGGACGGGCTGATCCATTCGGGGCGCGAGGCGGACCCGCAGAAGATGGCCTACGCCCAGGGCGACGCGCCGATCCCGCTTTCGGATCTGTTCGAGGGCGCAGATGTGTTCCTGGGCCTGTCCGGCCCGCGCATCGTCAGCAAGGAGATGGTCGCGAAGATGGCGGCGAAGCCGCTGATCCTCGCGCTGGCCAATCCGGTGCCCGAGATCATGCCCGAGGACGCCAAGGCCGTCCGCCCCGATGCGATGATCGCCACCGGGCGCACGGATTATCCCAATCAGGTCAACAATGTCCTGTGCTTTCCGTTCATCTTTCGCGGCGCGCTCGACAGCGGCGCGACCACGATCAACGAGGCGATGAAACACGCCGCCGTGCGCGCCATCGCCGATCTCGCGCAGCAGGCTTCGGCGGCGGAACTCGCGCGCGCCTATGGCGGCGAACGGCTGGTCTTCGGCCCTGAATACCTGATCCCCAAACCCTTCGATCCGCGCTTGTTGACCAAGATCGCTCCGGCGGTCGCGAAGGCCGCGGAGGAAAGCGGCGTCGCCCGTCGCCCGATCGAGGATTTCGACGCCTATCGCGCCAGGCTGACCCGGCATGTCTATCGCTCCGGCTTCCTGATGAAGCCGCTATTCGAAAAGGCGCGCCGCAACCGCCGCCGCATCGTCTTCGCCGAGGGCGAGGACGACCGGGCGCTGCATGTGGCGCGGCTGGCCATCGACGAGGGTCTGGCGCGCCCGGTTCTGATCGGGGGATTGGATGAGGTCCTCGACGTCGAGCCTGTTGAACCGGCCGCGCGCGTGGTCTTCGTAGAAGACCCAACCCGCGCCGAGCGCTGCGATGATGCAGCACATCGCGGCCAACAAGGCCATGTTGCGACGCCGGCTCTTGCGCTTCTCGTCGAGCTCGTAGAGCGAACGGATGCGCTCCGAGATCTCTTTGCGCGACCGGTCGATCATCAAGATCTTCTGCAAGAACTTGATGGCTTCGATCGGCTGGCCGGTGCTGACCAGATCCTCCGCGATCGACTCGTAGAGCTCGATCACGCGGCGGGTGTCACCGGCCTTGGTATGAACGTTGATCAGGCTCTTCTTGAGCTCGATGTCGTCCGGGTTGTCGCGCAGCAGACGCTCGAGAATGCCGCGCACACGGTCGACTTCGTCGATCTCCAAGTAGAGATCGACCAACATCTTGCCCTCGGCAACGACGTTGAGGTCCGACCCTTTGAACTCGGGATCACCGACCGTCAGCTCGACGATCCGCTCGCGCGCGGCGAGATCGGTCGGAATGAGCTTTACCGCGCGACCGAGGAGCTCGACGGCCTGCACCGACTCACCCTCGTTGGCGTGGTACTCAGCGACCCGCTTCATGTGGTGCGCCGCCAGCTCGTACTCCTGGCTCCCCTCGTACGCCGACGCCACCAGGGCATGCGTCTCGGGAAGGCCGACCTCGAGGTCGATCGCGCGCTCGTACAGGTTGATCGCGTCCTGCACGCGCCCTTCTTCGACGCACTCCTTGGCCGCATCGACCAAGTAGCCGGCGTCGACTTCCTCGACCATCCCCTCCTCGAGCAACCAGGCGATGGCCTTGTAGACGAGGAACGACGACAGACCGGTGACCTCGACCAGACGATCGACGTTGCGCTTGCCGTCGATCACTTCCATGACCGACAGCAGATTGATCAGGTTCTTGGGATCAGATGTACTTTCTTTGTGAATGGGAGCGTTGAAAACTCGGTGAAAGTTCCACTTTTAGCCATAAATCAATTTTTCTGGGGTTGGGCTTAAATCAACATCAGAGTCTCCTCCTCCCCTGTGTGAAGACTTGATTTTGGATACGTAAATGAACAAATACGAACAGCTTATCAAGGGAAGAAAAAGGCAAATATCAGGAAGAGGCAAATTCCTCTTGTGATTGGTATTGCACATTTGCTTTGTACCTGGGGCAGCATCTCATGTGCTGAGAACAGTTTCAGTACTGCGAGTTAAGATATGATTTTCTTTGTTAATATAATAGTCCTTCTCAAGGGTTTTCTTCTATGTCTTGCATGCGTGGCCTGCAATCCTTTAAGATAATGTGCAATAAGTCATGCATTTGTCTATCTATCGATATTTTTCTTAAGTAAATAAGGGCATGGTGTGTTTGACGTCTAAAACACACGAAAACAACTTAAACTAAATTGCCCGGCAGCGACGGAAATCAAAAGGTACATGGGCGCCTTGTAACAAACTGAACCAGTATAGAAGTGCTATAGATGTACGCAGTCTACCAATATGCGTAAGGTCAGAGCATATATCATGTGTGGCAGGTAAGAGTGAACTTCTCAGTTCCCTCTTTTTGTACTTTTGAATTGCCTGTATGTTTCTCAGGGGGGGTGGCTCCTTCTCATTGGGGCCTGGGGGGGGGGGGGTCAAAATAGGAAAAATGGTAGCTTTTAAGGCTGCCGATTTCAAGTTTTTCTATTGGTAAAATTTGTGGGTTGGGGAATTTGGGACGTCTATTCTCTCTCTAAGTGCAGATATGACCCAAACGAATCTTATTCCTTTAAATATTTTATTCTTTATTTAATTATGGAACACCGTTCTTGACCATAGTGATTCATTTGCGGTGAGCCAAAATCAAAACATGCACTAACTAAAAAACATTCAGTAATTAAATAAAAAACTAGTTTTTTTAGCTGTAAGTAAGGAGCGACATAAAAACTTAAAACGAACAGAAATTATTCCGTATATGAAAGGGGTTATCCCCTCCGCAACGACTCGCTCTTTACGCTAAAGTGTTTTTATTGTTTTAAAAAGTAGACTTGTGACAAAGAGTCCAACACCTGTTCATTGCATTATGCTGTAATACTTACTAATATCTTTATTTCAGGAAATAGAGGAGGAATTGCAAAAATTACTTGAAGGTTAAGTGCTACAGAAGGAAAACAAATGAATGATGATATGAAACAGTCCTTTCAAATCGAAAGACGAAGGATTGCTGATGGAACTATCATTTATTCTATTTCTTCTGTATGTTGCTTCCTTGTACTGTGAAAATAATTGCCATTGCTGTTTTGATTCTTACCTCTTAGTTTAACGATAAATATACTTGTTTATATCAGATAAAAGTTGATTTGATTAAGTTAGCGAATTACACCTACGTATTGTAAACAATCAGTAAAGTTTTTGTTTTTTTATAAAGACAAAACTACAGCAAACTGAAGGCTTGTTACAAAAAGAAAAAAAAAAATACTTGGTAAACAATATATATCAGGTGGAGAATTACATCAATCTATAAACTAAAATTGTCATTTATTCTGTGTCTTCTTTATGTCGCTTCTTTACAATGTGAAAGTAAATACGATTGCTATTTGGATTAAAGCTTTTATTTAAACAAAAAATATATTTGATTATACTAGATTATTGTTGATATGTTTAAGTTAGTGAATTCCGCTTGCGAATTTTAAACTTAATCAGCAAAGTTTTGTATTTATTTCCTAAAACAAAACTGCTGTAAGAAAAAGGCTTGTCGCAAATTAACACTTTTAACTTTCAATGGGCTTTGGATTGACAGACGGACCGAATGGCAGTCCTTCCTTGGTCAAGTCACACGGCGCAGAGGGGCTGGTCTCGAACTGCTTTTGGAGCTGCATGCCGATGCCCACCGTTGGATGATTGGGAGCTAATTTGGCGACTAGAGAAACGGAGTATCGTAAATATCGGAGGTCACCTAGGTCAGTTGGTAGAGCACACGCAACGAAATCGTTGGTCACGGGTTTCATCCCCGTTGCTGACATATTTTGACATATTTCTCTTGTATCTTTTCAAAAAAACACATAAATTATAGAAACTCAACCCTTAAAACTGTAAAATGTATGAATATCTTTTTAAAAAGTAGACTTAAATTGGACTAAAATCCTATTTCAGTAAATTGATAGAAATGGTGTTCGGACGAATGTCAGGAAAATTTTCCTAATCTCTCTATGATTTTATCTTTTTTAGGAACGAAACGTTTAATTTGGCAATGATGTATTTAGAATATAAAGAGTGAATTTCGTGTAGTGCGAGGAAAATTTTAAGAACTCTTTAGGACTTTTTTGCGAATATTTAAAAACATTTAAGACCAAAACTTCTTATAAGAAAATTAAGTGGATTGGCACAATGAGCCCCCTGCTCCCCCCTCCCCCTCCCCAAAAACCAGAGTTGTTTGTTATCTAGCAGATTATTTTTACTTTTTTCAATTAGCTATTATACAACTCACTCTCGCTGTCAACATTGGTATTGACTTCCTTTTGTTTATATTATTTCCTTATCTTCCCAGTGATTCTTGTTTATTGATGCCACGTGGCAGATAATCCTTGTAATCCCAAGTATCCCACATCTCGGAAAACCGCCCATGGTTGGTAGAGTAACTGACCTTAAAAGAATCTAATCAATTAACCTAATTAATTAATCTAGAATGAACTTGATACAGTCCACCTTGCCTTAGATATGGTTATAGACTATCAAACTCTGTTTGAAAATCTGTTTCCTAACTAATTAACAATCTGGAATATCTCTGCTTCCAAAGATTAACAGAGTGCTAGCAATAACAGCCTAAAACAGTCAGAAGGCAGCTTCTAGTACTGTACTTCAAAGGTAAAGTGATTTAATGCCTGTTCTTGAATCGAGCCAAGTTATAGTGGCAAAAAGTGACAGTTGTAAAAAGAAACAAAAACTTCTAAATATTCTGAGAATCAAATAGAAAACGATGAAACTAGCTGAATTAATGTACAGACTGTACTGAAGTTAAGAGATTAGGCTAAGAATCCTTGTTCACTTGAAATCGTTTGAAAATTACCATCACCAGATAACAAAAACTTAAAAGCTTGCAGCTCAGGGATGGATATTATTTTGAATTGATACGAAATTTCTTGAAAATGACTATTTTATGCAAGAACACAATTGTGATATTAGAAGAGAACCCGACCAGTTATATTTTTATTGCATGTGCAGGGATTTAAACCTTTAAAGAAAGAGTGATTGATCCATGGGTTTTCTTCAAGAGGATTCTAATTTTCAGAAAAATAAATTATAAAAGTTTACTGCAAAGACCTTAAGACCGACTGATAAACTCATGAAACTGATCTGGATTAATATTGAGGGACAATCGCAAGGATACAAGCCAACAATGAATTTTCTGAGATACTCCTAATAAACTAAGAAATCAATTTGGGATGTGCAATCTAATATATGTTTTGACTTGTAATGAGCCGTACAATGACGATATGCCGGAGTGGATATCGGTCTAAGTCTTGCTGTCACAGACTCGATTCTCCGATGATGTAGCCTTGCTCGCTGAATCGGGCAAAAATGAATAGATTTTCAGGGTTACCACCACGGGTCTGTTTCATTACTTGGCGTGGCGACGCACAACGCACATTCCATACTCCAATCTAGGTCTCACCAGGCTTTTATAAAATTCTGTCACTATTACTGGGGATCTACTGGTAATTGTATGCTTGATAATACCAAGAGTCTGGTTAGCCCCTGCTACTGCAGCTTGGGCGTGGTAGTTGAATTTGAGATCTTCATCAACAACAACCCCCAAATCTGTATCTGAGGTACTTTTGGAAATTGGTTGTCTCTAATCAGATTTAAATAACATTTAATATTGCCACCATGATTTGTTTCTTCCAAAATGTAGAACCTTGCACTTTTCAACTTCTAACTCGAGTCTCCAATCTAGGTCTGACATTATTGAGGCTGCACCCTGCTGTGTATCAACAGGACCAACAAGTTTTGAGTCATCAGCATATAGGCTAAGTTTATTAGTCATGTTTTTGGAGCATTGTTAATGTAGATATTGAAAAGTGTATGTCCCAACCCAAAACAGTTCCTTGAGGCACCCCACTAAGGACCTCTGCTATTTCAGAATAGAAAGATGTATCACCCTCATCAAAAACTCCGACCCGCTGCTTTCTTCCCTTCAAGAAGGACATAATCCAGTCCACCACACACTTTTCAATAGCAATTTCCTTCAGTTTCAAATGGAGCCTTTGATGGCAGACTTTATTGAAGTCTAGCAGAAATATATCAACTTAGACCCTTTGGTGAAGGAGCTCAGCTATATAATTATATGAGTAAATCAGATTTGTTTCAACCCATCTACCTGGTCGGAATCTGTGTTGATGTTTTGATAGAAGGTTATTTGTAACCAAATGTTTGAGAATGGCAGCGTTTACATTGCCTTTGAGGATTGTCCCCTCAACAAAGGTAATACTGATTGGCTGATAATTGGGAGTTTTGCCCCTGTCACCTCTTCTAAAAGAATAGTTAACAATTTACTAGTTGTTTCAAAGCCAAATTGGTTAACTTTTTTTATTTTATTTTTTTGGCATTTGCTGACAAAATAATTAGATTGGTTTTTGACCTTGACTGCTCATATGAAAATACCCACATGCGGCAAAATAGGCAATTGAAAACTAAAAACTTCAAGATACTCTCGAGTATCTGGAAATGCAGTTAACTCTCCAATCAGCAGAAAATCCTTGTCTTCAACAGCCTGATTGTGCTGATCGATCTGTATGGGTGTGAAACCTAGACCCTGAAGACAGAAAACCAGTACAACCTCCTTGCATTCAAGATGCGGTGCTTACGCCACAACACAAAGATGAACTACATCAACCACGTGGCCAACAAAGAGGTGTGAAGGTGGCTGAAATTCCCTTGACCTAATCCCAGATAAAATCTAACGGCAACAACTGCAGTGGTTTTGTCATGTCAGAAGAATGGCGCCAAACCGTCTACCGAAAATCGCACTCGAAAGAACGATTGAGGCTAGCGACCGCAACCACATCGTACAGCTCTCCAGAACAGCACAAAAAAGATCTTCATATTGAGCCCTGGTTTATGTCATGTCAAAAAGAGTGACCCCAAGACATCCCCCGTGAATGGACACTAAATTGACTATTACAACAAGAAAATTTAATCGATCGCAAAAAAGCGCCACAACCGGTTTGGCAACTTAACCACTCAGCTGAAATGACAGAAACATAAAACGATTTTAATATCAGGGATCAAATTCAATTATCTTCTTTACCATAAGTGTTCTTTGCCAACTTTGGCAGCTATTTATTTTATGGAGTTAATCGGTTTTGCAACTGAACCACTGGATAGGAAATCCCAGAAAGACGGGAAAAATCTGTTTCAAGGGAACAATCAATATATCTTTGAAACGTAACTTCTAATTTCCGTGTTTTTAGGTTTTAGGTTTGATAGTCAAAGCACTTGATTAGCTTCTAACTTAATATAGTCGCACGATGTTCTAAACAATGAAATACATGCTAAAAAAAGACACTAAATCCTTTTATAGGTAGGTTAATACTTTACTAGTGAATGAATCAGAAACCTGATACATAATATCTGTAGTAAATAAAAGTAACAAAACACTGTAAAGTAAAGCAAAACATACTAATACACAGCGAAATGCAAAAAATGGGAACACTTGGGATTAGCGGTGAAATTAGGAACTGGGCCCAGCTAAGGGTTAGAATAAAAATGCACTCACTGATTAAAACAATTAATATCGATTAGAAATTTTTAAGTTCAGAACCTTTTCAAATTATAAACAGTTGCAACTAATTTAAAGATTTTATCAGAATCTAACGTGGAAGAGAATAATTGGTACACTCGATGAGAAGGCAATAGTAATTTTTAAAACACCGAAGGAGCAAATCTTTCTCCTGATTCTAGCTTTTCTTGCCTCCAAATACTAAATATTTTCTTGGAAAACTATTCTGGCCAAGTAAATTCTAAATTTTTCGTAAGAACATTTGCCATGCTCAAGCATATAAATGAACGTGAATACTTCTCAAAGATATTTTCTCTCAGATTCCACCAAATTAAAACGAAACGTAAAGTGGGTATTTTTGTTTGTTTCCGCTGTGGTTTTTATAGAATTGGCCGGATTACCTCCGAATGGTTCAAGCATCTCGAGCATTCGCAGAATTGGTCTGGAGGGTTTCGGAAACCCCGTATCGGCGCCGTTTGGTCCGTTTTTTTTTTATGAAATTTGTTATTTAATGTTACTGTTGATTACTTTTATTGCTGATTAATATTATTATTCAATGTTATTGTTGATTTTCGTTTTGTAATAAGTTTTTTTCATACTGGCTAAGAAATTTTTTTAACCTATCGGGTGATTTCCTATGAAGACCTGCTTTTTTGGTAGGTAGTACCTGGAGCCCAAAACCAATTTCACTAGTAATACTTTTTTGGTTGGTCTATCTTGGATTGGGGGGGGGGGTTTGTAAATCATAACTAAGAAAAATTGTAGTAAGCACAATTAGGAAAAATTTCGAACATAAAATTCACACCAAGAAAACTATTTATTCAGTACATTCAAAATACAATTCATATTGTTTTCATTCAGTTTGAGTAAGAGCAAAATGTTGAGCATTGTTATCACGTTAAAGTTTTTTTTTTACTTTTATTTTACCTTTATTGTCCTCAGAAAAATATATAAGAAGATCACAATTAAAAAGAAGAGTTTAATGGGACGTTTTAATAATTACAATATAAAAATCGCAGTTGCAGCATTCATAAAGTGACGTATGTTTTCTGTGTATTTTTGACTTGTATTGTGCAGTCATATGAAGTCTGGTCAATCCCCTTCGACAATCGTGCATCCGGTAAAGCCCTTTTTAGTTAACTGGGGGAATCTGTTCTTCATTTTCTTCATTTGACCAGCTAATATAGAAAAGAATTGTTTCAATTATAATTACAGAAATGGTAGGTTAACATAGATTATGTATCATAGATTCAATCTGAAGTCAGTTTATATTCATTTATTAATACAAAAAGTGGTGATCCCAACGCTTGCTTTAAAAAATCAAGGGATAATACAGAATATAAACACTGACTATTAAAAAACGACTTATTTACAGAACATGGTTCTCACTTGTATATCTTGAATGCAAGGCTTCATCTATGAACAGAAAGGCGCCGGTAGGAAATTTTCCACGGGGGGGGGGAGACACTAAAATATCAGTGGTGGTTGGGTGACAGGATTTCAGGAATATTTTTATGAATGATCACCCTTACCCATAGGCTGAATAATCGAAGATTATAATTTCATCTAAGGAACTAACACAATTCTCTTGCAGAGGTCACAATGGCAGCATAGCAAAGCATTATGGATAATTATATCAGTCCCGAGTCAGAGGTCAATTCTACCACAGAGAAGTTGTTGCTTTGTAAAGAAAGAAGCCAACTTTTAAGTGTATTAGGTTGCCGGATGAGATAACTATTCCGTGCATGCTTCTGGATAATGAAAAAGGGCCCATCCTTCGCTAATGTACTGATTTCAGCCATACCAAGTAAATGACTTTCGATGACATTGTTGATTTTTGGTAATTCGAGTCTTGGATTAATCTCAATCCTGGCCTTTTCCGTTTGAGGTTCTTCAAAACATTTGGCCAATCTTCATCGCCTCAGTGAATAAATTTGAAACAATTTATGTTTTCCTGTCCCTGTTTCAGTTACCTTATTTTTCTATTTCCATTGTTTTTCTTTATTTTTAGTTTTTTCTTAGCTTATTGTCTGTTTTTGTTTTTAAGGTCATTGTATGCCGTAAAAATCCTTTTGAGGGTCTCAGCTTCGGCTGAATATGTCAAACACAAAGAGCACATTAGCAGATTCTTCTCAGCATCCAGTGGAACTCCCGAATTAGTTTTTTTAAACATTAGCAAGTAAAATTTCTCAACTAACAGTGAAGGGCGATATGGAAGCTTAAAACAAACAGACATTAGCTTGAACAGGAAATAAGGCGAACCAAAATGTTCGTATATAAGAGTGGAACAGACAACCGATGTCTATTTTAAATTAAAACATAAGAAACCAATAACTAAATAGTATTGTAACATCAATTAGCTATATTCTGATGGTTTTCAGCAGCACTTAGAATCACTCTTAATAGTAAAGCTAAAGAGAAAAGTGAGATTACTGTCCTTGGGCTCCCCAAAACAGTTTTTGTCGGAGAGAGCAAATATTTGGGACGTTCCAAACAGTGTCAAGAGACAAAATTTCTATGGTTTTTGTGCTTTTGAATTTAAAGTATTCATTCATAAGAATTTGTTTTAATTTAACGACCTAAGCCACACTTAATAGCACAACTCGTTTCAAAAATTAAATATTTTCTGTGCATTCACTTGTCATAATAAAGCATTTCACAGAATTAGCATCCCGTCTCAGCAGTTCCCCTGCAAAATACAACAATAGTTCTAAGGTTCTTCGGAGACTAAACAGCTTTCTAGAAGAAAAAAGATGAATATGAATTTAAGGATTTCAGAATTCCAGCATTCCTTTCTCTCAAAATCCTTTTAGCATGATTTAAGATCGCTTTAGAAAAGAAAATTAGTTCCAAGTTATTACAGCACAAAAAGCTAAAGCACTTAAGGATTGTAAGCAATTTTTAATGTTTTATAACTGAAGCGCTTGTCAAAATCAATGGTTTTAAGGGATATTTCAGAAGTGAATCAGCATTCAGCTCTAAAGGATCAAGTAGAAATTTTGATTTTGTAAAGGACGGTCAAAGTAGAAGTTCAAAAAGAAGGCGACATATTCGCCAGTGTATCGGCCTCTGGGAACTTAGCGTTGCAACGAGTTTGCAAATTAAATAGAAACCAGCAATATGAATATAATTCAAGCCGTCTGTATACCAGAGGGAGGGGGTACAGAAAGACGCCAATCTAAAAACCAAACTATGTGGTTTTACCCACCGGCCCAAAAAAAACTTTCTGTACGAGAAAAATCTTCCTAAGCTGGAACATCTCAATTTTCGGGCGTCTCAATTTTTTTTGGTGGAAATATTGGAGTTCTAACATATATCCCAATTCTTTTGCATCTTAATATGTGTATTTAATGGACAGAGTCCAGCACCAGCACCCCCAGCAGGTAGGGGTAACCTGAACTCATGGTCACGCCAAGGATGGTGATGTCGGTAAATTCTATGGGTGGCACCCACAGCAGCCAGACTCCGGCAACAAAAATGGGTGTGCCCAGCAGCATGAACGGTTTACGCCGCCCCCAGCGGGTGCGGATACGGTCGGAATAAAAGCCGATCAGCGGGTCGGTGATGCCGTCGAACACCCTGGACAGCGCCAGCACCAGGCCGACAAAGCCCAGACTCAGGGCAAAACCGTCAGCGTCGGCATATACCGGCGTCAGATATACCGCTAATGGCAGTGTCACCATGGATAACGGCATGGACGGCGCCCCGTAAGACGCTAATTGGTAATTATTCAGGCGCGATTCTGTGCTTACCTGCTTATCAGATGTACTTCGTGCTGATTCGGCAGCCATCAATTCCTCCCCAGGCACCAGACTGTACCCTAAATACGCAGAACACAGCCAGAAGATTTGCTCGTCGTAGTCTGCCTACTTTTCAGCGTCGGGCTGCGGCTTTTCTCCATAGTCCTGCCAGGGTTCATCCCGTTCGCGAATCACCTGCCGGAAGCCCTTGTCGCCAAAGGACTCCGCCCACTGGTACGCCTCTTCGGTGTGACGGGTTACACCGTCAAACAAGGTGCCCAACAACTGTGAGGTGCGCAGCCCCATGTTTTCGTACGCCTGATTGATTAACAGCTTATTCAGCGCAAGCTGGTTGGCCGGGATGTGCCGGAACAGGCGCGCTTCCGCTTCGATGAATTCGGCCAACTCGTCGGGCGGCACCACATGGGCAACCAGCCCGATGCGATGGGCAGTGGCAGCGTCGATAGCGCGGCCGGTCAGCAGAAACTGTTTGGCGTGTTCCAGGGTCAGGCGGTAGACCCATAACCTGGTGGTAGGGGTGCCGCCGGTCGCCTCGGCGGGCGGGGCGACCATCAGCATGAAGTAGCCGTCCTCGCCTCGCCGGTGGGGGATGGCGGTGACGGAGGAGGATCGATCGACCTGGACCGCGAGCTCGAAGTCGTCCTTCGGGCGGTACTCCGACGCGCGGAATTCGGCGGTGGCTTCGTGGCCCGTCTCGTGCAGCGTGATCTCGTGGGTGGGCGAGGCGATCTCGCGCATCGGGCGCGTGCTGACGACGCGCACGGCGATCTGCAGCTCGCGCAGGGGCTTGCTCTGCAGCAGCTCGCTGCGCAGGGCGTAGCGGTAGCGCCACGTGTCGCCCTCCATGGGAAGGACCTGCGTGTAGCGGATGCGGATGCGCTTCTCGCTGTGCGGCTCGATCGGGAACACGCGCGCCTTGAAGATGTTCCCGCCTTCCCACTCCAGCAGGCCCGGGTCCTTCTTCCGGCGGAGGATGTCCTCGTAGATCTGGCGGGCGCGCTGGCGCTCGACGATGTCGGCCTCGACGAGCTCGCCGCCGATCCACATGCCGAAGCCGCTGATCGAGGCGTCGGCCGGCAGGGGGAAGTAGAAGACGCCCTCGAGACGGGACTTCGTGCTGTTGACGAAGCTCTGCTCGACCGTGGTGCGCGCGATCTGGTCGCGGACCTCGACGTCCACCTTGTGGTAGCCGACCGCGAGCGGGACCTCGCGACCGTCCACCTTCGCGAGCAGGCTGCCCATCCACTCGTTCGAGGCGGACGCGCGGTAGCCCGTGACCCAGCGCGGGGCCTCCTCGAGCTGGGTCGTGCGCTTGCCTTCGGCGCGCAGCCACGCAGTGCCCTTCAGGTCGAGGGCGAGGTCGCCCGCCGCCCGGATCGGGAAGGGCTTCTCGGGCGTGCCGATCATCTCGGCCTCGCCGCGCAGGAGGCGCGGGGTGCCGTCCATAGACACAAATGTTATCAAATTTAACGAGTTAGTTTTGTTTATTTTCATTTTTCAATATGGCAACACTGGCAAAATTGGATAACGCCCTAAAAAATTTTGATGCAATGAAAGAAAAAACTTAGAAAATTGTGGTTCTCAGGTAGGAACAGACCTATGATATGTCCGGGGACAATTCTTTTCGTATATTTAGGTGTCCTTGGTAGTTTTTGGTCAGTGTCTTACAAGCGTATACATTCGAACGAAAAGCTGACATCTTAAAAAATAAGCAAAATATTTTGGTAAATAGTCTCAATTTTTAACATAGACGCACGATGAGGAATATTCATTGCGCCAGACCACCAAATAGTATATTCAGTGATACTGTGGTAGCTTAAATTTTGATAGTAATTCTGCTAATGCTCTGATAAAATAAATAAAGCTTCTTGAAATTATCTTGCAATCTATAATAATTCCCTAATAAACAGTAAAAAGTAAGTGTTAATATGAAAATAAATCATAGCTCATAATGTGGCTTAAAATTCAGCCGTTTCCACCGTTAGAAATTTTATGTCTTTCCAGTCCCTATAAGTGTAATCTTTATAATTTTTCAAAAGGTAAGAGTCACTGAATTTACCATGTACATGTTTTGAGTGCCCTACGGTTCACAAGCTGTAATTCAAACCCTTCAAGATAGAGCTCTGAAAAAACTTTTTTATTGTGGACATTTGTTAGTTTATCTCTACATCTTATTATGGCCTGTCCCAACAAATATTCATGGAAGGCAGTTAATTGCTGGTAAATATTTCGCAGTTCATACAATTGACTCACCGAGAAAGTGGACATACAACTCGATGCCTTTTTTTATGTTCTTTACGAATAAAATATTCGCTTCTATCACAAATTCATATTTAAGCACTTTTTGACCTAACCTAACCCAACCTATATCTGAGTCCGAATCATTGTCAATACGTAAATGTTCAGAAGCACACTTTTCGCGTTCCGTTTCTGTGGTTACAAAATGGATTTCCAAGAAAAGGCTCATTCACAGTGCCGAGTTGCTCCTTGAGGCGTTGCAGGGTAAGACTATAAACTTGATGAGGCTTATATATTTAAAATCAGCATAAAATTTGATTCTTTTGATTTAACTATTGGTATCAAAATGCCGTTTTTAGATTTTCGGTTACTATTGAGCAGGGTCGCTCCATACTTACAGTTTGTTACCACGAACCGTTTGATATATTATTTTAATTATTTAGTATATTATTATAATAAGACAAATGACATTTTTACCCCTTTTAACCTAACCTAGGGTGAAAATGGTGTATTAAATGATGGAATTGGTCGATTCTGATATCATTTCCGGCTTCGCAGACTTGAAATAGTAGGAAACGACCTTTCAAGCCACGAACTGCAGCAAAAATTAAGATTCTTATTTTTCATCCCCCGTGGCCTGCCTTAGGATTGAAATGGGATGCTAAGTGATGAAACTTTCCCATTTTTACGTCACATTTGGTTTACCACTGCTTTAAATAATAAGATATAATCTATTAATCCAGAAAATATTGCAGAAAAATGAATTTGATGTCCCCTCACTTTAGCCCTCTTGTCCCTGAAAAGGGGTGTTTCGGCGAAGCAATTTGGGTGATTTAGGCTGTGTCATTAAGCAAATTCCTCCGAATATTTTGATGCCAAAATAAATTATTGGGCTCAAATGGCCAGGTTTGGCATCATTTTTTCGTAGTTTCACTGGACTACAAGGTGGCAAGCGAACCGTCTGTCATTAACCGCCAAATTAATCTGTAAATCTGATTTTATTAATAATATTTGAGAATTTAATAAACTTTTGTTTTACTTTTCAGAAATACCAGACAGCTACTCGCCAAGACAAATAGCCACCGGGTCCTTAACCACCAGACAATAAGCCGCCATCGAAGTAAAAGATACATTATGCCGAAGCTCACCAAAACATATTCTCCAATCAATTTGTATTTTTATAAAATCTGGAGCCTTTGGTTGCAAAATATTTGATAACTTCCAGTAGAGTGCTTTTCCGCAATTCCAATGTTTGGGATATAGCCATAGAACTAATTTTATGGATAGCACTTCTATGCTTGGGTCTGCAAATCAGATAGAAAAAATTCGGCCTACCTTTAAAAGACTATTGTTAAGTGCGCGCGCAGATTATATTAATCAAGAGGCAAATCTCATTTGACTGTGCTAGGGTCGATGGAAGGCAGAGAACTACCTTCCTGTTAAACATATGTGATCGGGTGAATAATGGCATCAAGCCAGTGGGCCTTCTACATCTGGCCAAGAATAGAAAGGGTAGGACAGTCACGGCAGCCAATGTCTTAAGACAAGGCAACTAATGAATGAATGAGGGTCGATGGATCATATTGTCACCTTCAAGTACGTCATACCCGAGAGACGTCATCCTTCCATGTGAACCCTTTGTGACTGCAAAAGCTCTTAACACTTTTCACCGTTTGATTCGCAGACCTCAACTAAGAAGTTTGACTGGGTCATACATGGAGGTTAGAATACAATCAGATAAAGCAACAATATTGTCATTGGCACGTTGAAATTGACAACCATATATCTGTTGCTTAAGCCTTTTTATTTCTCTGCCATGTATATTTGACAGGGCATGGTCTGCCATTTCGTAAGAGGATTTTACCTGACACTTCGTTGAATCCACCAGTACCCGCAGACAAGTCAATTGTAGGCTTTATCTGCGATTTCGTTGAAAGCAGTACCAACACATGTACAGTGAAAGGATTTTATCCTGGGAGAGGGGGAGATCTTTCAACCCCTGCCTTTCAAACTACGATTTATACCATTTTCCCCAATTAATTCGAATTTTCAGATCTAGATGTTTTTTCCGAGATTTATGTATTTTTATATCTTTTTTTTCAGTGCAGAATTTTTTTTCCTTGACGACAATTTAAGTTCATTGATGCTTAATAATGAGGACGATTTTGAGGATAGAACTTGATCCTACCCCATCCTAATAAGACGTTTGGGTTTCCTAAGGTTTCATAAAGTTGGATTCAGGGATGAATGTATTCTTCCCAAATGAACATTAAAATTCGAACAAGTTGATTCCCGCCCTTCAACCACTGAGAAAAGTAGCCAAGTTTGTATTGTTTTTGTTTTTTTTTCAAAATTTTCTGATATAATTTTCTTGATGTTTGAACTTGATCAACATTTCCAAAATATTTTAAAAGCACGCTAAAGCTCAGATGTTTCGACCTAAGAGAAAATTATTCTCTGACTTAGACACTAACACTAGACCACTGGGAGAGGGGGGGGGGAATCTTCTGACTCATGCCTTTCAAACCACGATTTATATTGTTTTTCCCAACTAATTCGATTTTTTAGATCTTGAAGTTTTTTTCCCGAGATTTATGTATTTTTATAAACCTTTTTTTAGTGCATGTTTTTTTTTCTTGACGATAAATTTAAGTTTAATGATGCCTACTAATGAGGACGATTTTGAGAATTGAACTTGATCCTATCCCATCCTAATAGGACATTTGAGTTTCGTAAAGTTTCCTAAAGTTGGATTCAGAGACGAATGTATTCTTCCCAGATGAAGTAGCCAAGTTTGTCCTTTTTTTCGATTCCTGATGTAATTTTCTTGATGTTTGAAGGTTACATGATTAATATTCCGAAATTTTGTTGGCACCAGTAGTGACAGTATAAGGGAACTCATAAAATTCGATGGGTAGCCGTGCATTTTATTATTTTTGACATTTTTTGAAGCTTAAAGATTCACCTGTAGTAAGCAAAAAGAGCATAAAAGCCACATTGATATCAAAGCATTAAAAAAAACCATTGCAAGACGGAAGAACATGATCACCCTCGAAATCTTTTTACCTGATTATGCTCAAAAAAGCTTGGGTCAAGCAAGTCTACGTTAAGAGATTTGTCAATTCCAAAAACCTAGCAGTGTTTTATAGGATAACTAGTTTTGCAACTGATAATGTTGCCGGAAAATTAGAATTGAAAACCAAGTATCCTACGCAGCGGGAATAAGAGTTTGTTGAAGCATGGCTGACCACAACTCGCGATTAAGGAAAGGTGTACTCTGTTTGCACGGGCATGTGATCCGGTTTGCACGAGCACGGATGAAAGTGGATGCGTACCAGAACTGTTTCAGATCGGCCTTGTGTTTACAAGGGACATAAGTGGATCCGAACTCATTTGTATCTTGTACCCGTACAAGGTTGGAACTGCTTTTAAAAGTTGAGCCACGTTAGATCCAGTAAAACGAGGGCATCGTGTAAACATTTGGGATCGAATCCAAACTGGTACTTATCATAAATGAGGTGAAAAAAGCTGCCACTACGAGGTAAATTGGACGCGATCCCATGTCATTTTATATTTTCCTTCTGTTCACACGTGACTCATAATTAATCACATATTGCCCATATTTCAACATTCCATTTCACCGCATCTCATATTGTAATAGGACGTACTTTTGCTTTTGGTAATTCCAACAGCAAGCAGAGTTTTGGATTCTGATAGATCCGATCCCGTTGCTAGTAGGTGCGTGCAGGATGCATCCATTTGGACCCGTACTTGTGTAAACAGGGCCGTAACTTGTGATGAGCATAACATCGAAAGCTCAGCCCTTGCTGTGCCCCACGCTCCCTAGCCTCAGACTGTGTGGTGTCTGCCACTGTCGGAAGGCTGCATTCCTCGGTACGGTTGTCTCAATGGCTGGGGGAGCTATCTCGCCGTGGCGGATCAACAAGCAACCGAATGTGCCGGCCTGGATCTAGGCACCCTCGGTTGTCTCAATACCGGAGACATCGGGCTCGGCAGTGTTTTCGGCCTCGCTGCCCTTCTGTTCGGCTTATGGATGAAGCTCCTAACCGGTGAAACCTGGCGAAAGCGTGTCGGCAGGTGGCTCTACGATGCAAGCTGGAGCACTGCCTATGCGGGACTGCTACAAAAACTCCTGGTTCGCTTACGCTGGCTCTTTGGTCGCAGCTGGAGCCGTCGTGCGCTCGATATGTGCTTCCGTCTCGCGATGATCTATGCCGTCGCATTCCTGTTGTTTGTTGAATTGGCCGAAGTTCGCGGATCCTCGTGGGTTCTCGTCGTTTATGGATCTCTCGCTGGCTTATTCTCGTTCCTATTCGCACGTTCGGTACGCCACCGGCACATTAGAGCTCGTCGAGAAACGGAGTGCCGAAGGCGTCGGATTTGGCTGCATCTGCGGGAGCAGCTTGCCTACACTGTCATGGTCTTTGGTCTAGTTTTAGTCGCAGATCGATCAGCCGGGGTCGGAGGTGTGGCCGCAGCCGGCGTCGCAACCGTAGTCTCAGCCGTAGTCGCAGCCGGTGTCACAGCCGTAATCGGTATCGGAGTCATCGTCGCTGTTGCAGTCGCACTCGTAATCGGCGCCGAAACCACATCCCTAACGTTAGCCGCACTCATAATCATGAACCTAGGCGTAGACGCGGAATCAGACGCAGCGAAAGACGCAATCCTAAACTTACTCGTGTACATCCACACGGCCAGATCCTTGTCTTTTAGAATTGATCAACTAGCATTCTTTTATTAATATATCCCCAACCTAAGTAGCACTTAGCAGTTTCCTTATTCATCATGAGCCCGAATCCCTTTCTATGTACCCCAGCCGTCCTGCCTGGGTAAATAAATTCTATATCACCTAATTTCATGCTGCTCATCCCTGAAATATGAGTTTCTGAAACGTCTAATAAGTCAAGTTCAAAGCGTCTGAATTCGTCAGTCAAAATGTCAACAAGATAATTGTTTCTTAGCGTTGTAACATTCCAGACAGCAATTTGCATATCCTTTAAATCCTTGAAGTTATTATGGCCCCAGAACTAGTGCAGAACGGGGACTAGAACATCTTCTCATGCCTACAAGAAGCGCTTAAGATGGCTTAAACCTAGAACAAGAAGTCCCTGGGACCTCCAGTTGAATGGAGGCTTTGCGCGATTCCCGGCCCATCTTGGTCACAACATGGCTTTCCCAACTTGGCTATGCTCAACTATAAAAAAGAGTCAAAATCCTGCACGGATAATCTCAAGTCTATAACCACTTACTCATTATAAGTTTATGTCTACGAATACGATGCTACTACAGGGAGGCGACCATAGATAACTTGGCTAGTAGAGCCCATATAACCTAAAAAAAGCCCGCTAAAATAGACCAAACCTAGAAGAATTATCCATTAATCGAAATCCAGTGCACCCATGCTATGTCGTCTACTAGGCTTTAATTTCCTCGAGGGGCACCGAGGGCCACCCTACAGCGAAAAACTAGTCTCTGTGTTTTTACACTACAAAGCCTGTACCTTGATTTTTAAGGACATTTTAAGGTGACTAAGTGATTTTTTTTTTTATTCTTAAAAAAAGCAAAAAAATATGTCATCTTACGCTGACATTAATAACGGTTTTTCGAAATTACATTTCATATTTTCCTTTTCAGTTTACATTAATAAACGGGGGGGTCCTAATAAGGAGCGGAGGTGTTATAAATTTCAAAAAATTAATAAGCGGGGGAGGGGTACGATTATTTGGCACTCGAGAGTACTAGTATTGCGTCGACAATAAACGAAGTGATTATATAATCGTAGAGGGTGATTTAAGGAAATCTCATTGACGAGTAAGGCGTCAGGTGTGAAATATTAAATGCTTTCTCTCCGGCCCCTTTTCGTTTCAGAGGGTCCAGAAACTGAACTTTAATAAAAAGCCAAGAAACTGAAGTTAGAATGGACTATAATTGAAGACAAAAGAACTAAAACAGGAGAAAAGCAGTAAAAGGAAACAAGTGAAACAGAGCATGAGTGGATGCATATAATGACAAGGGATAAGGAAAGCATTCTATGCTGTAAAATTGTAACAAGCTGAATGAGTAACACAATCATCAATTAACAGAACTTTATATTACGTGCTTTTTGTTGTTTTTAAAGTGCTAGTTAATGTACTCGTGTTTATTGGTCATACTGATCACATTGAAGGGTAAACTACCCTGAATGTAATGTAGAAAAATTTAACCACTCAGAGCACACCAACTTACAACAGATGTTTTTACTGTTTCAAGATCTGATATTGATACTGGTATTGAACTTCTGAAATATCATCCCTGTGTATTTACCTTTGTCTATATCAACATGAAAATCATTAGTAGCTTTAAGTAGACAGAAAATCACCGAATGAAGTTTTCAAAACCATGTTGATAGAAATATAGTTTATTTATAGTCTCGAGATACTGGTACTGTCAGGGGCGTTTTTCTGACAGGTGGGGCCCTGGGCACTTTTCCAACGCGGGGCCCTATGAAGGAGATGTATATTAAAATGTATATGACAAATTTTGTCAATCACTCCCAATTTAGCTCACATAATATGGGGCTTTTAACAAAAACGGTTCTACAACCGATGTAGTTTACATCGGTTATGGATGTGGTCTCGAAACCGTTTTAAGGAAAACCAAGGTATGAAATTGTCAAAATGTGTTAAATATGGGGGCGGGTCAGAGGACAAGAGGATTATCCTACTAAAATCATACTGGTGATGTTGGCTTTTGATTTATGGACGTAAGTTAAGCTCAGCTTGCATAAGAATACAAACAGTTGATTCAGGGACTTTCACAAACTGTGCAGGATTCGTCCGAGGGGCAAATAACTGAAAAAAAAGGGTACATGACTCTTTTCTTCAGTGATTTTTTCTTTGACTTTTTGAATTTTTTCTGACTTTTTTTCTGACTTTCTGACTTTTTTCTGACTTTTTGACTTCTTTTCTGACTTTTCCCAAATAGCGTACGTGACTTTTTAAAGTTATTTGCCCCTCGGACTCGTCCAGTTGTCCTGAGTTCCTATTTAGTTCTTAGAGTTAATTGTAGCCTTATGGATACAAACTAAACGATGATGTAGTTTCGGTACACCCTTTCCCTACTCTATTACCGCAACTATGAAGAGCAATCTCCCATCGCAGCTATCATTGGCTTTTAACCGATTTTAGGATGCATTCAGCATGAACTGATCTCGAAACGGTTGTAGTTAATTCGGTTTCCACAGCCGTTTCCACAACCGATGTTGGTGTGAACACGGCTATATTTTATGTTTTCCATAGTGCTCTGCATGCGTAAATCGTACGTCAGGAAGTTTCTTGCGGTGCAGTAAAGCAAATGACATACCGATAGCCAAGACTCCAGTATATTCCTTACTGAAATCTAGAACGGAAAAATACAATATATTTCAGCATTGGTTTACGGTACATAACTTGTAACTAACCAAATGATTTCACTTGACGTTTTCGCCGGACACTGGTTAGAGCAAGCATTCTTTTAAACACAACAACACAATGAAGTAATCTCTTTACATTGGCTGATCAAATAAGTAGTTGATAAATATTTCTTGTGAAAGAAAAATATGCTACTTACAAGAGTACCTTTAGTCCGTTTATGTGATTAAATCGATTTTCAAACATACATTACAGGCAATGGCTCTTAATCTATAAAATGCTAAGAAAAAAAACCTAGGTAGAATCCGACGTAAGGTTGGTGTCACTTTTATGTAACGTTGTCGATGGTTGATTTTATGTAATGTCTTAAACTGAAAGTTATTCGACATATTTTTTGAACCTAAGTGTTGGTTGTCAAACTGGCACAGGATCGGCGTCAATACAGCATCGTTGTTCAAACGGAAGTCGTAACGACACTGGATCGAAACCAATGCGGTGTCGTTGCAACACCTGAAATAGGATGTCGCGACAATTTCCATTTACAGTACTTCAACGATTATCCGGTAAAGTTGGACGAGAAGATTTGAAAATCGGGCCAGATAAACGAAAAAATCTGGATAGTAAAAATGTCCTATATATTTATCAAAATCCATTTGAAAAGAAGTTTAAAGTTTTCCAGCTTTAAACTATATTACTGGGGCAACAATATTAGGCAGGTAAGCCACAAAAAATACGGAATATTTCAAATTATTCATACGTAAAAGACATATGGTTTGAGACGACTTCATCTGAACATCACGAGAATTTTATAAAAAGGAAGTTATCATAGATTCTTTTCTCGAAGCTTCTCGTTACTCTAATTCTTTCACTGTCAGACTGAAAATAAAAAAGCGATATCTGCTCTTTTGGGCGAGACCGGATAATCGAGGACCGGATAATTGAGGGACGGATAATCGAGAAAGCACTGTACAGCAAACATCGACGACAAAACAATGTAACAGGTGACGTCGATACGAAATGACGAAAACGGAAGAATGCTGGCATTGCCACACCAAGTTAAAAGACGACAGATCATACATCGACAACAATTAGACTATAATGCCTTTGAAATTTCGGTGCCGAACATTGTATGTGACTCATAGATATTCCGTTAGGAGAAAAGTCAGAAGCTGTCGTTTTTCCCGATATTTTTTTTAAATTACCCTTTCATCATCCCGTTTCCGCTTCTCAACATCTTTACCAACTTCTCTGAAGCTTTCCAAAGTCGATTATCACCTTAGTTTACAGGTCATTGATGAGGACGATTGTGATCAATAATTTCATAGCCATCATCCTTGTGATTTTCACTTACTTTGTAACTTTCCTTAAAAATTTAAACCGTACCATGGCAATGTTTGGGAACTGATCTCAATGCGTCTCAATGTGTTGCATTGTTTGGACTTTTAGACTCTTGTATAGTCAAGTTTGTGATTTTCAGTTCAGGCATTAACACTTTTATAATCAGCAACATTGTCACCGGTTGTTTGCAATGTTTATCTCCATGATCATCTTTAGGTTTCCTTAGTGATATAACTCAACCATCGCCACCTTTATGATCTTCAGCTTTTCAGGGGAGAGGGGCTGTGTTTTCGGGTGGAAGAATGAAATGGACAATTCCTCTTTGTAATCAGCGTTGTATCTATCCCCGACAGCTAAGGTTTGGGATACCTTCCATATGACGTTTTCTTCACCTTACGTTCCCTCAAAATGTAAGAAGGGATGAGTACCAACATCAGCACGGAAGATGTTTTTTCTGTGAAAGCAGAGGGACCTTCCAAAGGAGAAAGTACGACTTACTGTAAAGCTTTGTATTTTTTGGTTATATAGTTTTTGATGTTTGTATATGGGATCGGGAGGAGACTAGTTTAAGACGTCCATTACGACAAACGATGGCAGCAGAATTCAGAGAAGACAGCATTTAGCTTAGTTGAGTGCATAAATACAAGATTTCATTCAAAGATCGCATTTTCCATATATACCAGTTTAACCCACTGTGGCCTGGCACACTCCAGCAATTTCACATTGTCAATGTCTAAAGCTTTTGTCATGCTTGTTGTCAAGAAAACCAGAGAGAGCAGAAAGAAACTGTGAAACAGAGTTGTCTGCACTAAAATTTACGCATATTTGCTAAAAAGTGTTTTGACTTACAATTGCCATTTTAGGATGATAAAAGTTAGTGTTATATCCTTAGTGGTACATTTTGTGCCCTAAAATTATCATAAATGGCATGGATGCCATAACTGTTTATTGGCATAAGGACCATGTTTACTATTTCCCAAGATAATTGATTAAGGATATTGCTTCAGGAGGCAGCACCCTTAAGAGCAGTTTCTTGGTTTTATATTGTCATCAGTGAAGATAGTACTTTAATGCAGTTTGGGTGAGCCGTACAGATCTTTCGAGGATGTGTTCAACAACTAAAAGGAACATCTGATATTCATAAACAAGTTGAATTGCATATAATTGGTACCTGATACCAGTTACCAAATAATCTTTAGTATTTTAGCAAATTAATAATATTACATTAATTGTTTAAAAGTGCTGACTGAGAAAAAGTAGAGGCATGTAAGTTAAGGTCAAAAGGGGTAAGGTGACAGGGAGCATACATATACCAGCATGATAAATATATGGGTCACAAGGTCGCATAGTTGCAACTAGAGAAACCATGTACAGGGCTGCTAACTACATTTAGCTTCAAATCAGATAAACTTACATGCTGTCAAATAAGTGGCACTAGACATTTTGAAGATGGTTTCTTTGTTATATGGTGCATATTTGATTACTTTCATCATTATCATATGCCTAGGGACATGGCCCCCTTGCAGCATTTAAATAACAGTTCAATAGGGAAAATTCTTTTATTTGACAATGAACCACAAAAAACTCTGTCTAAATATAGTTCTATACTAACTGCTACTACTAACAACTCGCCGCAGCACCAAGCCGCCTGAGATTAACATGAGCTACACACGCTCCTCCTCCATCCCAATCTATTCAAAGCCTCCCTCTTTACACCCTCCCAGGATTTTCCGTTTATTTTAGATCTTTCTTAATGACATCCTCCCAAACGAGGACGACTGGCTTTCTGTTTAGCCCTAGACGGTTGGGCGAAGAGGACAATCTTCGGTAATCCGTCATCCTTCATCCGCAGAACGTGCCCTAACCATCTCAACCCTTCTTCAACTGTAGTCCTATAAAGCTGAATTGAACCACACTTTTCGTACAGCCTGCTGTTTGAAAAACGGTCAGCCAGCCGAGTATCCAGAGGCATTTTCTCTGGAAAATATCTAGTAAATGTCCATCCGCTTTTTGGAGTGACCATGCTTCAGAACCATATTTGACCACTGTCATCTCTGTAGCTTCCAATATTCTAATTTTGGTTTGCAGACTTATCTTTCTATTCTTTCAAACTTTTTTTTAACTGGGAAAAAATACCCTGAGCCTTGGTTATTCTACTTTTAAAATCTTCACTGCTCTCATCGTCTTTACTAATAATACTACCAAGGTAAGTGAAGTTGCCTACCTGATCAATCTCTTCATTACTCAACGCCACTCGTGACTAGTGACTTAGTCTTCTTAAAATTAATTTTCAAATCTATTCTAGCACCCTGAACTCTTAAAACCTCTAAAAGTTCATTCATTTTGCTCACACTTTCATCTAGAATGCTTAAATCATTCAGCATAATCTGAGTTCAGGAAATTTTTCCTCCAAATTTGATTCCGTGTTCTCCCATTGTCTTTCCTCATTACAAATTTCGATCTCTCTTACATATTGCCAACCGGAAGTGGTCTGGCACTAATGCGTACAGCGGATACAACAGGAAGGAACCCTTCATTCAGTCAAATGGAAGCCCCAATTTTTCAAAAATCACAAAAATACTCGTTATAGTGTCTCCACTTGGCATTTTTAAACGAATACAATTAAACCAATAGGGTCCATAGGGCGCCACACAGGATCTTGTTCCTGCTGCGGAACGCGCCCCACGCCGCTACTGCCTAGGAAATATATCAAGATGATAAATTATAATTAATTTTTGCCCTGGGGTCAATGTGCAGCTGCTGCAATGGCGAAATCTTGTATTACAGGACCTCCGATTTCGGGGGGGATGACCCCCACCTTTTAACCGTTCATACTAATATCAGAAATTAAAATTAAACGCCAAAGTATTAGGTTATTAAGTTACATACTTTCTTTTTACGAACGGCAATACTTACTACATCTAAACAGACAAAAAACGTTGTCTCTGAATAATAACAACTATCGTTGTAATTTTTCTCCAAAACTAGGTCCCCCAAACCGAGTATTTTAGATTGTCCCCGTGACCATTGTGAGACTTATTACGTGTGTAAAATCTGCTGGTTGCCATTGCCAAGCCCCAAAATTCAGAGAACTTGCTAAGTGTATATGCATCATTATTGCTAATGTCAACGTTCCTCCTTTTTATATCCCTATCTATTCCCACTCCCGTTTTCCTATTTGCGTTCTTACGCTTCGAAACCTAGCTTTCAATGAGTTGAGTGGATGTGGGTATGTCAGGGGGGGCTCGCCATTTGTTCGGTAATAAAGTTTATCATCGAAACTGCTGTCGCCTTACAAGAGGCATAGCAAAACCAAATACAGTGGCCTTGCTGTGCTTAACCAAGTTATATTTATGGATTATGCCCCATCTCGTTTCAAGGAAGAGCCACTCACACTTCCGGATGCCAGCCATTAGTGGCACTTGATCCTCAGAACCGGTACTGACGAGAGAACTTCTTTCTCCTGCCTCGGAATGGCCTTCAAGGGGTCTTTTCTTGCGGCTCGGTCAGCGCTTCATATGTTCAGGGGAGTTGACACTGCGGAAAATTTTGGCAACCATTAATGGCTTCAATCCTTCCAACTTCGGAAGCCTGTTCAGCAAAATACCCTGCCTCGTGGTAAGACTCTAAGACTCTGGTCGGGACGACCAGTGGCTGGATGATGACTGAAATCAGCAGTGGTAGGCCGTTACCTATTTGTGCCTTCTACTCCCAGGGGCAACACGAGAAGGTTGTTACTTCTACCCTCAAGATAAATTTTGGTTTGATTCTTTCTAACCAATTTGGTGAAACTATCAACCTGGATGAAAACTCCTGGAGTAGAATCAGTAAGTTGAACATGATAGAAGGAATATGGTAGTTCCTTAATATCTAAAAAAAAAGTATTAACATACGTTGATAGTTCTAGAATTGTCTAGAAACAGTTGACAAGTTCATGTGTGTTCTTTTGCAATGCTGTACATAAGTCCACTTTCCAAATGAAACCAAAATTAAGCTTTCGGATTATCATTTTACTACAGCACAAATTTTATGTAGACTTCACTTATATGTTGACGAAGGACATATGCTACCATGAGGCACTGCTCCTTTGGAAATTTGGAGACTGCGTTTTAGGCTGTTCGACACTTCGTTTTTCGATGGCACAAGATTTTCGAAAAGTCCTTAAAACGAAAAAAAGGAAGACTGAGATTCATAATGTTTGTTTGAATGAGTCTTTTCCCAATGTTCTATGAGCATTGGCGTGAACTGATCAATCCCTGAAAAAAGTACAACAGCCTTCCTTATAGCGTCCCCTACATGCAATAATTTAGCTCGTATTAGAGTATTTGTTAAACTTTTACCGTTTCTATGAGTGACAAGGGGGGTGGGGGTGGGGGGAGTTACGGAAAGGCTCTCTTACGCTCTTCGCGACCATTAGTAATGCACGATTGTCTCTAAAGATCTGGTGTAACTTAAGGCTAAGCGTTGCGTGGTATTTTAGAACTAAAGCCTATGGTCTTTAATTTTGCGACCCAAAGTATCTGTAAGTGCCTTCCCTATATGCAAGACTTCGAAAAGTATCATGTACTTAGGCAATACTGAACACAGATCAACATTTCAAAACGAACATAGCAACAAGTTAGCAATTACACAAGACAAAACATTATCGGACACTGATTATGCAAGATTCGATGCAATAAATGTATATGCAATTACATAGTAAGATTAGTTGTGGGGAGACGTTCAACTCATGAAATAACGAATAGTAGTCTCAACATAATCATATGATATTATCAAGATCATTAAGCCTCGATACTGAATCACACAATAATCACAGAAGAATCATACAAGAATAGAGAAGTACATTATGGATGTTTACTATTAGTTTACATCTCTCTAGTTTACATGTTTACATGAAATTTCATCAAAATTAGTCCAAGCTATGTTATCTCTTGGTCTTTTCTGTTGTCAAACTCTACTCCTTCTTCCAATATCTGCTTCTAAATAAAAAAACTTGCCATTCAACACTTAATCTGATTAGCAATTTTTTGTAAAACAGTTCTTAAAACTATTAGTAGTTAATATAGTAACCTGAGATCACACAAGAATCACAGAAGGATTACACAAGAATAGAGAAGTATATTATGGATGTTTCCTATTAGTTTACATGTCTCTACAAGACAAAACATTATCGGACACTGATTATGCAAGATTCGAAGGAATAAATGTATATCTAACTCACGCTAGCATGAAAATTGACGTTAAACAAAGAAGAAGAAGAAGAAGAAGAAGAAGAAGAAGAAGAAGAAGAAGTAGAAAAAGATGATGATGATGATGATGATGATGATGACCTAGCAGCTCGTATTTCTAACGTAATGGGTTTGTAAAACCCATAGCATCAAAGCACTCGCTCTTTGCTAATTTTAACATGAGATTGGTGACCCTTAATTTATTTGTTGTATGTCAATATGTTGTTAAGCTGATGGAATCGCAACAAAAGCACATAGAAAGAGCAAATAAAATATTGAAGATAAAGCTACTTAAAGGAATTAATAGATTATTTCGTCGATAAAGTTCTCTTCCAAACTTGAATTTAACTAAGTTAAGAATTGTAGCTTTCTGTGCCCAGCATTGGTCAGTCTTAGATAAAGGAATATGCCCCCCAACTCCCCCCTGCTTTTTCACCATTAGGCCGACACCCTGCTCTACGGAAATGAACTTTCTGATGAAATAAATGAGGGGTTGTGAGAAAGAACGGCAGTGGAAACTGAACTCTGACCATCAACATTAAATAAGAATGTCATATTCTTCTAATTCTGTCCTACTGGTAGAAAACTAGGAAACCGAAGTTCACACTAAAGTTGCGGAACGTGTCCGAGCTCGGAAGTAAATGAGTTCCATGATGAGTGGCCTCGTCGCAGAAAGTCAGCGATCTGCGATGGCCATCGCAGCAACTGGAGCAAGTCATAGCAATGTCCCGGAAAGTTACAGCTATGCTACAAACAAATATTTTAACTTAATTTCAAATTGCCACGGAGAAACAATAACCGTTGTGAACCCTCAACGCAGAACTCAGGCTCTCCTTGGACAGCAATCGGCCTAGGCAAGCTCGCAGTGCGCCTCCAAACCGCTGGCCAATTCTTCAAACCTTATTATGAAGCAGGCTCAACTGCCCAGTAGGACCGCCTCTCGCGGATTATGGAAAGCATCTGTCATCAGTGAGAACAGATATTACATCCATTCCTTGCCAAAAGGCCGAGAAGCGATTTCCTGGCACCCTATGCAACATGAATACCGCTGAGTCTCCAGACAAAAAGCCCAGATGTAGGACTGTGTGTAAACGCATTCCCCAGACGAGTCCAGGCATGAAGAATCGGCAATATAACGAACACCCTATTTGGTTAGGTTCTCCCCAACTGCCTCCCCAGTTATGCGCTGTTCTCTTCCCTTAAGGAAAATCTTGCATCAAATCTTGTTAGGAACCACTTTTTTAACACGTGTACTTCACGAGATGGTAATTTTTATCACAGCGACGCCCAGAAGTACAGTATTTTTAACTACCCTAGACACTTTAGTTCAGTGAATTTCCCAAATTAACGTATTTCTTTGAACCTTTCGCATTGTTAGGTTGCCATGGGGCAAGGCCAATCAGATATAGCTATGGAACTCATTCGAGAATGTTCGGCGAACGGTGATTGGCTGTGCTTGAAAAATCTACATCTCGTTACATCGTGGTTACCGAAACTAGAGAAAGTAAGTTTTGTGTACAGAGTTTTAAGTATGCTTATTGTTTGGCCAGAAATTGCCAAGTCCCTTATCTTAGGCGCTCGCTGGACTTCTCTTATTCAGCTGTGGATAAGTCGAAGACATGTAAACCAATAGTAAACATTCATAATATACTTCTTGATTCTAGTTTTATTCTTGATTGATTCAATATCGAGGCTTACTTTTCTTGATAATATAATATGACTATGTTGAGGCTACTATTCGCTATGTTCATGTTTCGAACGTCTCTCCTTAACTGATTGTACAATGTAATTGCACTTACACTTATTGCTTCGAGTCTTTCGTAATCGAATACAAACTGTAAATGCATATTGCAGCCACATTCAGAGATATTACCGATGGGTTTTACTCGATATGCATTATAGTGTTTTGCAACCACCGTGTCTCGCCACTCTTGTGGCCGATTAACAGGTATACCTTAACCAATCCAAATATGAAAAGTCAAGGTAAATAGTTTGTAGCAGTCTGTCATAGAGTAGGATCCATTTATTTTTAAAAGGTTCATTAAAATTAGTATCAATTAACTCTTAAAAAGTCGGAGACCTTAAATCTAACGTTACCCACAGAAATAATGCCTATCGTCAGTTCTTTTGTTTTCTGCTATAGGATAATAGTTTATGTAAGTACTGACAACAGTAGGTAACCAGTAGAACAAATGAAAACCGGTATATATGGGATTTGATAGTCATATGGCAGATTGTGTCCAATGCAGGGCTAACCTCATGCTTGTATGGGCTTTTATATTTCGTCTATTATTATTAATTATAAAAAAAAAATGAGTTACACAGCATCTTAGTACTGTGAAAGCATTACTATTGCAACCGGCGAACCGGGTATATGAGACTAATTGAACGCATCCGATACTTGGACGGATATCAAATTTTACTATCCGGTCGACCCGTTCACTTCTACCAATTGCTACAAAAACGTTTACTTATTTTCTCCTGCATTTCAATAGAGGACAAATCACTCAAACGGTTTCCTTGCAAAATTAATAGAATCACTCCATAACCATTCCTTATATTTTTATGTTCTTTTAAGCAACATCTCAAAGATAAAGAAAATGAGATATTGTCTTATTATTTGCTTCTTTTTTAAGTAAATTACAGGAGATTTATGAATTGAGTATGTTTGAGTTTCAATTTATGTTTTTATATCTTTTATTTCCAATTATGATGAAAACATCTCAATTTTTATTAGTAACATTCAAACTTTTGAGACCAATCCGGATTCTTAACAATTTCCAAAACAAAACAAAATTTGGTATTCTTTCAATTTTTGAGACGGGCGAGAGAAGGGATGTTCTGATGATGTATATCCTTGGCAATGACATGAGTTCTGTCCAGAAAAACAGCGGGACAAGCATCAGAGTTGCATCTAACAAGTACGAAAAGATAAGATGGTATGAAATTTGAACATTGAGTCGAGTAGCAGATTCATTTCGCCGGGCACTGGTAACGGCAATCGCCTGTAGTGTACTAGGAGAACTTTTTGCCAAGAATTTACAGGAAAAGATTAAAACAAGTCGTAGAGACCAACAAACACGTGAGCGAAATGTTTCTTGTCGATCGTGTTATTGAAAACGTGTAAGCATGTGAATAAATTATTTGTGTCTACTGATCATCATCGAAAGAGAAAATGGCGCATACAGAAAACAGTGCTTGAAAACGTTCGTCTATAGTGATACTTACTCGGGTAGATTAAAAATAGGCTAATTACAATCAAACGCGTACAATTAAAGGCCCCAAAACGACGCCTCAGGTAGGTAAAGCTAATGTCAGATAGACCTATGGAATTTTTAACTATCTTTTTGGAATATTTTTATAGCTGACCCTCAAACTATCGGTGATTGCGTGTTTACTTGATACTCAATGAGCCTCATTCGCAATGAAACAACTATTTGTGCGCATGTGCAAATGAAAGCCTCCCAATCCTTTAGCCTCGTTCGCCATAAAGCGCTGATGATTTTAGGCCCCTACATGTATAACGAATTTGACTTATACGACAGCTAAAATAGAAGTATTTGTTATTAAATTCGGTTGAAAGCTTTTCCTTCGTTAGATCACTTTTCAAATTGCTCCTAAGATGGACGTCGCTGTTAAGCGAGAGTATGCCCAGGGAAGCAGAGCGAGTATACAATAAACAAAAATGTTCGGTGTTAACTGTAGTACTTACGTGACAACGTGGTCCACAGCCTACTCCAAGCATACCTGTCTGACTAATTGATAATGTGTTGGCCGCTCGAAAAAGTCGATACGCATAAAGTGACTTATACATCCGTACGTCCCAAAACTTCATCATACCGTCTGCTCCGGATGTCACCATATAGCTACAAGGACAGCATATGTAAATTTTGTAACAACGTACGTTTAATTACAGCAAGTCAAAGTTGCATTCTCTAGGGTCAGGTATTTCAAATGCAAAAAAGAAAACGATGAAGTACTACATATAATAATTGTATTAATAAGTGTACGACCGATCGAAAAAAATACATAAAAACGAATATTCCCTATGATCACTTATTGGCGATAAATGTAGTCTTGCGTATACAGAGTACCATATTCGATAAACGATAACAGAGTACCACATTCAACGCACTACATGGAGGAGGGCGTACTTGGCGACCTCCACGCCAAACACATTATCTTGACCTTATACGAATATACCTGCGCTGCTTCTACTTATCATTCCATACATGTCCACAACCTATTAACACTATGCTTAAAAAATGTATCTCTTGAAATAGCACCTGAAAATATGCATTAAAGTATTTCTTGACTGTTATGGCCAATGTTTAAAATACAAAATTGGCATACTTCCCGATGTGTGACTTCCTTAAGGCACAGAATCCATTGCGTAAGCCGTCACACATAGTAATGTTACAACTACCAATTATTCTATATTTAATAACTCCCGATTACCGTTTTATCTTGCCGCTTTAGCAGCAGCATATATTAAAACAAAGAAGTGGATGCTCTTTCGACAAAAAGAATCTGTTGACAAATTTCGCGTTTTTCAATGACACGAGTGGCAGAAAATGTGTCGCTTTCGTGACTGCGACCAAAAAACCCGGTACAAACCCACTAAGCACGTTAAGTAATACATAAGAGATGTTTGGAGGACCCAAGAGCAATGTCCCTAAATATGGGTAGAAAAATAAGCTACGTGGCTTCGCAATCAATAAGGACAGATAGAGGATCTTTCCATGATTTACACGTCTCTGTTAACCAAGGACGGGTACACTGAAACTACCCAAAATAAATACAAAGGGCCACTGAACGGCCTGACTGATACATAAACCGTAGTTTAGGGCTTGCACTATTCTACAGAGGCTGGAAGGAAAAACACTTGCCTCCAAACAAGCAGATATGACCTAAAAAAATCACCCACAAAAAAATTCCGGGTAAACGGTTTATACAGATATCTGTTTCAATAGACATAGACATACACGACCATAAACGTACTGTTTAATTGTCCTAGTCTGTGCGTTAATGACTTCTGCCGGGTATGGCCTGTAACAGAAGAAATAAATCACGTGTTAAGAAGTAAAGATAGAAGGACAGGATAGAAATGCGTTAATGCACTGTAGATTTTGCGGTAACATTATCTCTGAGTTAATGTGGAGAAGTGTGTGTTAAGAATGAAACTTTTTCTCTATACCACCACACGAACGGTTTTTTATAGTAATGAAACCGAGGGGCAAATAACTGAAAAAAGTCACGTACGCTATATGGGAAAAGTCAGAAAAGATAGTCAAAAAGTCAGGAAAAAAGTCACAAAGTCAGGGAAAAAATAAAAAAGTCAGGAAAAAGTCAAAAGTCAGAAAAAAAGTCAAAAAGTCAGAAAAAGTCAAAAAGGCAGAAAAAAAGTCAAAAAGGCAGAAAAAAAATCAAAAAGTCAGAAAAAGTCAGAAAGTCAGGAAAAAAGTCGAAAAGTCAGGGAAAAAAAATCAAAAATTCAGGGAAAAGTCATTAGTCAATCTAGTACAAGAGCAATCTCCCTTTTTATGTTTGTGCTCGCTTTTGATAATAGAAGGATCAATATATGTTTTAAAGTTGTTCTTAATAATCCCCAAATATCTGTCAAAGTCATGTTTAGGATAAACACCTGATTCATTCCCGAATATTGTTAGCAACCAATGACGTTAAAGAGAAACTAATTTCATAATCTTTGGATTACAAATGGCATTTACATAACGTTACTTAACACTGTTTCTGTAATGAAAACAACATCCTCTCACACATATCCCTCTTCCATCTACCAATTTGTAGTCGACCTGAAGATGTCTTTCACAAATGAAACGTCCCTTCTAGGCCTTTTGCGTAGTTCCACTTCATGTAAGAACCCATGTACAAAATCTTATATGAAAATCGCCCCAGGATATTACCAGATAAGGATTCTGTTAATATATTTCTATATGGATTCGTATCTCTAAAAGACCCTGGTGGTTAACTAGCATTGATGAATCTCATAGACCCTGCTTGTAATGATGACCTTGCAATGTTCCTTCTTAGTTTCACGAGTTCTGCATACTTAAAAAACCCTGTGTAATACAAAATTGGCGCACACCTATTTTCACTGGGCTGTGTATGCAGGCTACTTTTGCTATTGGATCCTCCGTTTGCAGCTCAGAATGAACTTTACCTCTTTCCAAGGTTACACTCCGGGAAAGCGGAATCAAATTTCAGTGAATGTTGCTCCTTGCTGTTTTATCTCTTATCCATTGTACTGTGCTTGTTAATAGATGTCAGGTTAAATGGAACCACTTACAACGAACGTTTCCGTAATGGGTTGATCAACCCAATCAGCCATAAACAATATGATATTTTGTTTTGTTTGCGCACAAACGATACTGTTCCTCCACACAATGGTTGTTGTCTTTAGTACAAGAATGCTAGTTAAGGCAGTAGTTTTCAAAAGTGATTCGGCATTCGTCCAGATATGCGTAAAAACTGGACGTGTGCCAACAGTTAACAAAATTTTCCTTGCAGAATGATAGGATGGACGCGTTCTCCTTTTCACCTTGTCGTTATGGAAGCTGCATTCGTTGAAAAGAACCCGATGCTCTGTCGACAACAACAAACAATGTACGGTTTACGAACTTCGGAATACGTTTCACCCAAACATCTCTTACTTTCAAGGACGTGTTTGAATCCTTTCCACTCCTACAAATTCTTCAAGAGATCTTTTTGTCCTTTCTTCCATATGTTTACTGTGACCAGTGTCTGTCCAAAGCATTTCGCCTTTAAATATAGAACCATGTCTCAGCACATTTGCAAATGTACTCATGTATCACTACGGGTTTTTTTGTGATTCCAAATTTCGTGAGCTGCAAGCCATACTTTTCCTTTACGAATTATGTTGGTCTGGTCGGAATATTTTCAAAGTTCCTCCACGCTACTGTTTCTCCCAGTGTCATATGTGCAGGTCCATCAAATCTACACAAATTTAGGTAACGCACTTAAATGTTTATCATTAAACGTCATTCGATGAACGTGGTGGTAAATGTTATTGTAGAACGAAAGTCCTAACGGGGTACTTACTTCTAAAATAGAGATCCGAGTCGCAGTTTTACAATTTTGTGCGATTTTTAGTAGATGTATTATCCATGTTTAAATGACACAGGTCAGCCTCATTTCTTGGTCCTTTTGTGGCTTCTGTCTTATGTTCTCAGTTCCAATACGAGGACATCATTATGTCTAACGCATTAAAAGAATAACTCGCACAAGAACGTATCGAAATGTTTAAAATTTTTGACTGTGTTTAGCGAATGAGGACGCCATCCGTTTTCGCAGGAATTAAATTTCGCGAATCGTAGATTCTCTTACATGCTATCTTATTGACGTCAAAGGTCAAAGATCAGTCAATTTCAACTTCACTCAAACTGTCGGGCCAAACTCTAGGCCAATCGCATACAAAACAATGCGATAAACTAGGAACACTTCATCCTCTTTCATGTCCCTCTACAAGATAGTGGATACCTTTATATCGTTTTTATACAAGCACGGAAGGCAGCACTGCAAGGCAACCCAGATATACGGCTATGCTGAGAGTTTACATTTCGACAATCGTATGAGAAATTTCATTAAGTGAAAAATCAATTGGGGGGGAAGGACACTCTTAAATTTTAGAGGGCATTTCTCCAAAATGACCCTATGTAACTACCTTATCTAGTAAAGTTGAGAGAGTTGAAATTGCAAGAAGTAACTAACAATAGCTACAAAAGTAAGTAAACAAATATTATGAAGAAAGAAGTAAAGAGGAGAGCAGTAAAGACAAGAAAAATAAGAAAGACAAAGGTAAGAGAGAGAGACCTAAACGAGAGTAATCTAGTCCAAAAGAAATGTGATCAGGAAATCAAAGAAGAAGAGAAAAATGAAAAATGAATAATATACAACACAGTCAAAAATTGAGAAAACATATCTAAAGAAGAAAAGGGTACTTAAGGAGCAGAAGGAATAGTGAGAATTAAATGATAATGTAATTAGGAAAGTAGGTTATGGCAAAAATTTACCAATAAGTAACAAAGAAAAACTAAATAAAAGAATGTGCGTGAAAAGATCGCTCAGGGGCATGTACTATAGTTGAGATCCTTTACAGTCACTTACGGAAATTATTTGAGTAATTACAGTACAACTGGCAGTGGTGGTATAACTTTCAACTCAATTTTTGATTCGTTACAAAGCAGATACTTTCATTATTTGAACCGATATAGATATTTTGCATTTGTATCGTTTATGAAATACCTACTACCCCCTAACTACGCTAAGCTACCTACTACCCCCTAACTACGCTAACTAAGCTACCTACTACCCCCTAACCACGCTAACTAAGCTACCTACCACCCACTAACTAAACTACTTACTAACTACGCTAACTAAGCTACTTACGCCATTCTAACTACACTACCACTAACTAAGCTACCTACTAACTATACTACCACTAACTAAGCTAACTACTACCCCCTAACTACGCTACCTACTACCCACTAACTAAGCTACCTACTTCCCACTAACTAAACTACCTACCAACTACGCTCTCCTAACTACACTACCACTAACTACCTACTAACTATACTACCACTAACTAAGCTATCTACTACCCACTAACTAAACTACCTACGCTAAGTAAGCTACGCCCTCCTAACTATACTAAACTACTCTTTCCTAGACTATTATTTGCCTACTGATTACCAGATCGCCAATACCTACTGAAATACTACTTGATAGCGCGGCCGCCTAATTTACATAATTTTCACCACCTAAGAGAACCGTAACTGTTAACATATGCCATCAAGCTATCATTAGCATCATATATTAACAATTTTTGATAGCCTTCCGTTTATACATTATGTATCAAATATTCTCGATCTACTACATTGCTCTAATTGCTAGTTCGACCAATATTAGACCCGTGCCAATCTTATGTGCCTTTTGGGATGTTTGTTGTCTTGATAAATTCGCAAAGGAAAAGCGAACATGATTTTAGCTTAATTACCAATTTTGTTGTGCGATTCAACGATGTTGCGAGGTACCGATCTTTCCCTTTTCTTGCGAAAATCAAAATCTTTCGTTTTAATAAACTGTGTACTTAAGCACTTTAATCTACAAGTCTTAGCCACCTATGCCCCCGCGGTACGCAAATGCAAGAGAAAAAGTTAAAGCAACAGAAATTTAGTTATCAAAACTGATTATTACATGAGCGATTTGACAGTTTTTTCAAACTTTTTAACCCAAATTAAAAACGTCCCCTCCCACGGCCTCCTCGTCTTCTACTGCTCTGATTTGAGATTTTTACTGCATTTTTATTTGTATTTTATATTGTACCTGCTTATTCAAGCATATATTGACTAGCAGTGACGACTACGTACACTAGCTCAATTTGAAAAGGTAAAACGTGCATTAAAAAAACAATGCAGGAACCTTCATCATCTTTCGGCTGCTGGGGCACTGGCGACCACAAATTGTCTCAAAGCCTTTCTCTTCTGTGCTATCCCCTCTACTTTGCGACCGTACATCATATGTAGGGTGTCACCAATAATGTGTTGGATATACTTGTGGTAGCTTAAACTTGGTCTGCCAGTTTTCTAGGAATAGGATTGTAGGAATGAGCAAAGTATAATTCTGTTTATACTCCTCACTTTACAGCAGTTGGCTTTGAGGTTAGATTTTTATGAACACTAGGTAAGCTGATGATCCTTTCTATATAGCATGGTCGTAATTAAATATAGCGTAAATGTCTGTAGGATTTAGGAAAACCTAAACACAAATATAAAATTTTGAATCTCAGTGTAGGAGCTTATCACTTTATCACTTAACTGATACTGGAATTGTTAAACTTGAACATAAGCTGGATGTTAATGTTTAGTGTCAGACGTTTCATAGTAAGTACGAGTTGTAGGATATGTCCAAATTATTCTTTATAAGCATGTTCAACTGTAAACTCTTTTGGAACTCATACAAAGTAGTTTCATGTGGATATAGCCAGAATCACGAATCAGGTAGTCAATCCGAGAGATTGGATCATAGAAGAAAAATAATGGTACAGTATACAAAAACACATTGTTAACGTGCTGTAATTACGTCACTGTTCATAAATCACACGATGATGAGCTATCTGATAATAACATGTCCGGTATATAAGCCATCAGATGTATAAGCTATCGGGTAATAAGCTATCCGGTAAAAACCTGTCCGGTACATTAGCTATCCGGTACCATGTAACTTAAGTATGTAACTTACTCGTTAATTCTCCCTCAATACTAAATGTTATTAACCATTCTTGCTCATACTACCGGTAGTAATGACATTCCTCCAATTCACAGCTGTTCAATTGCCACATCTTGTGTACTTTGTAAACAACATGTGCTTTATTTCGTCTAAGGATATTATCAAAATACATAAAGTCAATGTCGGTAAGCAACTTTGTTAACTTTCATACTTAAGGGAGATTCTTTTTATTCTAACTTAATCATTAAACTGAGAATAACTTTAACTTTGCAATCAAAATAAAAATCAAATTACTACTTTCATTTCCATAAAACCCCTTTTCCTACTTGTATTTAAGAAGAGCAAACGCGAAAATTGTCACTGGAGTGTAGAAAAATTATCAAAAGAAGGGTATACCGATTGTCTTGTGCTGAACTTATTGGATTGTGTGTCGTATTCAAGCTTGGAAATTTGTGCTGTAAAAGCCGATTTGAATGTGAAAGAAGCATAATTCAAATGATTGAGAAGGGACTGAAAATTGCGAGGTAGACTTCATGTATTTTGGCATTCAGATTATAAAAATATATTTTGAACATGTGAATGAATGCACTTGGGGTTACACTTGGGTTTGATAACTTTTTCGTGGATATTATTCCGCGTTTAAGCATTGGAGGCACCTCAAACGTTTGAAATCGTAAAGAATGCGTAAGAAAGCGACCCATTATGGAGTAGGAGATCCTCTAATTGTCGTTCTTATATTGGAGTTAAGGGAAGTGCAAATGTTGCAATGTAAGGCCAAAAAGGCAAGCTGATGCAGTTACTGCCATTGAAACCTTCATTCAAGCCATTAGAAGGTGGATGTCTCAAGACAAGCTGCTTCTGAACGATTTCAAAACCGAACTCCTTTTGATAGGTACCAACAAGCAACTAGCTAACGTTAGTAACTTTAAGTTAAGAATAGGAAATCATAACATTGTCCCGCATTCTCTTGTGCGTAATTTAGGGGTATGGTTAGATTCTCATCTATCCATGGGTAAACATGTAACATGTTCTGTTGCTTTTTATTAGTTTTATAACATAAGAAGAATTAGAAAGTACCTCACAAGAGAATGTACGGAGACTCTGATTCACACCTTTATATCCAGTCGCTTTGACTAGTGTAACAGTTTATTTTACGGACTACCAACATATCAGCTTCAGCGGCTTCAGAGGATTCATAACGCGGCCGCCGAGCTTTTTTTTCAAGAGAACAAATGTCATGTCACACCATTACTTAGGAGTCTTCACTGGTTACCCAGTAAATATCGCACTGAGTTTAAAATGTTAATAATTACGTGTAAGGCTATCTATAGACTCTCTTCGCCGTATATTTCGGATTTAAAATCCATAAAGAGCAGCAGTAGGAGCTATAGTTTAAGGTCAAATAATAATGGTACAATTCTAAACGTTCCGACATGTTAGTCTCTTAGCACCCTTGGTGATAAATTGTTTTACATAGCAGCCCCAAAGGTATGGAATAGCCTTCCATTAGACATATGCAATTTGCGTAGTTTCAATACTTTTAAGAGAACATTGAAGACATATCTTCATAAAATAGCGTATTGCTATCACTATTAGATCGTTAGTCATGTTCTTAATATACATATTTACACATGTATTTTAATCTAGGTTTACTATTTTAGAACTTTGAGTATGATTGTAATGCGCAGTTAAAAACAGAAATGTGTATCAGCTGCATTTTTAACGTACCCATTAGACATGGTTAGAGCACGACTGGCAGTTGCAAAGAAACAAAAGTGAGGAGTTCAAGAATCTCTTCTTTTATTGGAGTGCTTACTCTAGAGTAGCGAAGAATCGGCAGGGGTAGGGAATTTAGGAATACAGTACTTTCTTCATCATCCAGTCAAGTTTGTACGGGAAGATTTGAAAACTGGGATGGTTGAAAATGACCTTATAATAAAGTCCTATATATTTATCAATTTTCATTTGAAAAGAGTTTTAAAGTTTTCCAGCATTAAACTATATTACTGGGGTATAAATCGGCCTCCTGTCTTGTGGTCAACACAACTGTAAGTGGCTCTGCAGATAGTACAGCCCACATCCACACACTAAATATAAAACGAGGGGCTGATGAGATGAGTAATCTAATTCTTTCATTGTCAGACTGAAAATAAAGAAGCCATACGTGCTATTTTGGGTGAGACCGGATAATCGAGGGCCGTATAATTGATGGACGGACAATCAAGGAAGTACTGTAGTAATAAATAGGGGTTCAGAAAAATTTGGGTGGAAGATCAGGGCCATATACTTCTTTGTATTCTGCAAGGCTTACTGTAGACGTCGAAATTGTGTTAATTTGGTTTTGTGTCAAATTCAAGCTTACTTTGGACTCATCAGAATGGCTCGTGCAAAGAACAAGTTCTTCAAACATTCAAGCGTCATTTATGATAACTCGCAAACAAAGAAAGGGATCACCGGTCGACAAATTTTCGCTTCGATCCCTTTCTTTGTTTGCGAGTTATCATAAATGATGCTTGAATGTTGGAACAACTTGTTCTTTGCACGAGCCATTCTGATGAGGGTGCAACGAAACCAGTCAATGGCATTTCACTCATGATTCCATTATTAAATATTATCTACAAATTTGCAAGTACAACATGCAAGTAGGGCCTACAACATGCAATAAACTATGATTAGAGTCCTAACTAAGTATGAACTGAAAAGAAATGAGAAAAAAGAAGAGATAACATTTATTCATCCTCTTGTTTGTTTGCAGTGTCTTGATACAAGGGGAAAATGTGATTAATTGAGCAAGAAAAATGTATTTTACTAGAAAAAATTTGTTTACACCCTTGTACCCCCCCTAATACCCTTTGTCTCAATTTTGTCCTTTTTAAAATCTCAAATACCCTCGAAGGGGGTCCCTGGACCCCTGTTGAGAAACACTGAGCTTTAGGGCAAGGGTTTTGATGTTCCTACCAAGTTAAACATTACCTCAAACTAATGATAATCGGAAAGTCACAATATGGCTCCTCTTTGTAAATATGACTGAAGTCATGTTGGAGACAACATTATCATAAAATTTGTGGTCCCTCTCAGCTGAAAATTTTATCACCTGCTGGGGGAGAGGAGGAGAGTACTTAACTGGCATATTTTTGTATTGATAGACCTGGTTTACCAAACACTATTAGATACATTGACTGTATTAATTAGGATGTAGTATCTATTTTGAGATGTAATGTATGCATATCATAATTACTCCAGGTGAGATATAGTATCACTAAGTGTAAGTCTATATCTTTCTTAATGCTCACAAATTCCCTACAGTTCCTTCTACTTGTAAAGAGTTAAATAATCATTTATTGCGGAGATAAACAATAGTAATTATGGATTCAACTGGAACTAATGCATTTTTGTAGAAAGTTAGTTTATTTTGTACACAATTTGGAGGATATTTATTGTCATGTCTTAATATTAACCATTAATATTAATTTTACTTTAAGCCCATAGACCTGTTCTGGCAAGCTCTGGAGAAATACGTCAAGAGTATGAAAGAGAACTTGAAAAGTCAATACAAAAATTATGATAATAATGATAAAGATAAATAGTGCATGAAATTCATGGAAACAGATAGATTATACCACAAGATGTTTTGGTTCAATAAACAATCAAAGAATATCAATGACAAGGAAAATAAATTAAAGCTGTGGTATCTTATGTAAGAAGTCCGCCATCTTGATGTTTAAATTACTATTCATGTAAGAAGCACGAAATAAGAACAGATATTCTTGATTACAGAGGCGTGTTTGTCTGCTCATTGTCGTATCCTCTTGAATGCTGGACTCCAGTTTACAGCTTAGTAACATATAACAGAGGCGAGGGGGGAATCCATAAGCTTCTGAAAAGAGTTGTTGACCCAAGGGCCATTCTTGGCGTTGATGAAAATAGTTGGTGCCCCAAATCAAAGGCCCTTGGTATCAATTAGTAAATCAGGTACAATCTGTTGGTAGGGGATGGCATACACTGTCAAATTACAGATTCACAGTTATTGATGACTCTTTTCTAAACGTCACTTTTGAGATAGTGTTTATGTATACTGGAAGAGTAACGAGAAGCTCTTTCTGAACCTTTTCATTGCAGCAAATGTCCATGTCTAAGGCTGCACGGGAGCCGTTTTTGGATAGCATATCTTCGAGAAGAGAGGATATGAAATGTTAGTTTTGAATAGAACACTAAAGAAATAGAAAAGTATGTCGCCACCGGGGATCGAACCCGTGACCCACGCTTTCGCGGCGTTCGCTCTACCAACTGAGCTAGGTGACCGCCGATGTTAATACACTTCTATTTCTCTAGTCGCCACATTAGCTCCCAATCATCCACCGGTGGAAATCGACATCCAGCTCTACGCAATTAGAGACCAGCCTCTCTGCGCCATGTGAGTTGACCAAGGAAGAACTGCCATCCGGCCCGTCATCAATCCAAAGCCCATTCAAGAACCACCAAGTAGTAGAAAAAGTGTGAATGTAACGCGTTGTGAACATGTAATAAGTTTACTGTATACTATTTATTGCACTGATTAAAATTGTTCTACAAGTGTCATCACGTCTCAGTGAGTGTAGGCAAATAAAGGTTCAAACAACATGACGTTTACATGTTATAAAGCACAAGAGGAAAGACGTGCCGTTTTCAACGTGCCCATAGAAATGTACGATACACATTAAAAAAAATGCATTCTACTTTCAACAGGATTACTCTTGATCAAGATCACTCGTGGTCAATTTTGTTTATTCCACAAACTGTCTCTAAACAAGTTTTAACTTTTTCTCGAATTGTTTTACTACTCATTCTTTATTTTGTGGCTGTATTTCGATACGTAACTGAATGACCTTGTAAACGACTTTAAGCTGGTAGGTAATAGTCTAAAACGATGCTACATGCTGAAAGAACTATGCAAGTCAACTCTATTTTAGAGTTTCTCACTAGAAGAAATTTGCATTTTCTGTAGACTTTTTAAACAAACGTTTTCATTAAATAGTTGCATCCAAAACAGCAAGAAAGTCAGAAAAAATGAATAGCTAGCTTGGAGGAAGACTTGAAAAGACAGCCTAAAGATTCATTTATCACGAAGAAAAAAAGCTAAAAACAGTGAATGATATCTTTTTAACTGAAAACAGGCCCAGTTCCTAACGAGTTCAGAATTTTAAAAAAAACACTAGAGAAATAGAAAATATGTCCCACGTTTTCGCGGCGTGCACTCTACCAACAGAGCTAGTTTACCTCAAATGTTAACATACTCTTTCTCTAGTCGCTACATTGGCTCTTAATCACCCACCCATGGACATCGACATCCAGCTCAACGCAATTGGAGACCAGCCTCTCTGTGCCATGTGACTTGACCAAGGAAGAACTGCCAATTTCGCGAAATTCTTATCCTGCTGAACATAGTAAAGTGATGTTGGCGCCCAGTGGGGTCTCTTGACAGCTGTCGTTAGGATGTCTCTCCACCAGTCGACTGTTATGGCTGCAATAAAAATATAAGTGTGATCATAAAAGTAATAAATTGATAGTACTTTGGAACCCTCATTGCAAATTTGTTCATCCAATGAAAGAGATGTACAAAGTTGCAAGAATTTGGAAACGTTCCGTGACGAGTCCCGAAGATGAGAATCGCATTTTTCGAGACATCTCATGGCTCTTCTGGGAAATCATATTTCAATCAAATTTCATTTACATGATTCGATTTGTTGGTGAGATCTAACATAATATTTGCAAACCCCATGGTAAATCACTCTAGGAGCTACAACAAATCCCAGTCCTCCATTGCTGGTCATTCTCTTTGACAACGCCACTATTCAGTAATCTTTACAACATACAGTTGCAAGGAATACCAGGTGCGATGAAAGTGGGCAAATTTTGAATATAATTACATTGATACCTAACCACCGGACAGGAATCCGCCTGGGGGGTTGAGGTTGCCAACTTAATGAGCAACCGAAATTACCAGCTACTTCATGCCTTTTCCTAACAACTTTTAATGGGATTCTCTATTCCTGCACAAAGGTAGACGTATTTACAGAGTACGTATGTCCTTACGGTCGGAAACGTCGATATTCAATGCTAAATTCCCAGACATTAAACTGAAATGCCTTGTTTTTCTGTTTAAATCACCTATAACGTTTTGGGCTTTCAGAGTTGTGCGTTTACCCCGTTACCTGTGATTACTTAACATACGTTTTCCATTTATTTTTTACTTGTATTTGTATTTAATTTTTTTAAAATTTCTCATACCTGAACCAAGGCTCTTCAGGATGTAGAGGAAACAAAGCAGAAGTTCACAGTCCGAACTTTTTTTTCGTTAACAAAATGAGAGGCATGTTTACTAAACCCACACTATAAGGCCTTTGGGGGGGGGGGGGGGGGGAGGAAAAGGTGGTACAGCCCTCCTAACAATTTCTGAAAACAAAGCATATTACAGTACGAGTTTTGAGCATTATGAGTCGTAAGCAATAAGTGAAGAAATACATTAAGTACAAAATACTACCCTTAAGCAAAATAACCTGCCATTGATGCAACTCGTTTCTTCAGTAACAAAGAGGTGAGACTAAGTCAGCTGTAGCTCCCACCCCTCCGTGCGTTGGCTCCTCGAATCTAAGATACCTTCCATAGATCCTGATTGTATTTATGTTAATAACAGAACCAGCAACTGCGATGTGCTACATCAGGGTTATTCAATAAAAGCCTTTGTTGGACCAGTTTGTAAAACTGAGATTTTAAGTCGGGCCAGACATTTTGGCAGTCAGCAAATAGAAAGTACCTCCAAATTTCAAAACAACACAATAAATTAGCAAAGTTTATACAAACTGCACCTTGGTGCTTCGCCTTTACAAAAATGAGTAAACAAATGACTCAACAAACGACGGAAAAAATGACGAAAAAATGACGGAACAAACGACAAAATAAGTGACGGAAAAAATGACGGAAAAACGACAAAATAAGTGACGGAAAAAATGACGGAAAAAACGACAAAATAAGTGACGGAAAAAATGACGGAAAAAACGACAAAATTAAGTGACGGAAAAAATGGCGGGAAAAACGACAAAATAAGTGACGGAAAAAATGACGAAAAAATGACTAAGAAAATGACTAAACAAATGATTAAACAAATAACTAAACAAATGCATGAAGAAATGACTAAAGGATTCAGAGTCGCAAAATATATTTTCTTTACTATTTGGCTCAAACATGGGGTGCAGCATAAATCTTCTTCTCTCCAGACAGGATCAATACTGCCACTTTTAGAAGTGGGTGCATTTTGCAACAAGGAATGTGAAAACATAGACTACTTATAGAATATGACGATTGGTATTTATCTTTAAACTAGAATAAAGCAAAGAAAAATAAGAAACAATAACATTTTCGTTTTTGAGTATAAGTTATTACAGCCTTCGGTGTCTTGTAACAACATCGAAAGATCACACCATGGCTGGTAAATCCTTGATGCTTGGTATTTGACAAAACAAGCTCAGCAAGCTTAGCAGAGCCATCTTTGCAGTGGGAGAGCAGTTAAAAGAAAGAGGACAGCTCAGTTATGAATTACCTTTGTATTGTTGAATTAATCTGCAAATAATAAAAGTGGAAAGTATTTAAGTGCATGCTTAGCATTTTTAAGATGAGCAAAATGAATAAAAGTTCTACAACATTTAAAGTACCATATGCAAAGCACTTGGCATGACCTGACAAACGAAGGTTGAATCTGTAACAATCAGACAGCAATGAACATTCGTTGAGTACTTTAATAAATTCCTGGGAGTCTTAGGTTATTTTTAATGAGTAATATGCATTTAGTCGTATATTTTAAGTGAGTGCTATACATTTACTCGTATATTTTAAGTGAGTAATGCATACCAGAGAGACAAGTCGAAGCCATCCTAATTTTTACCTAAAGACGACTAATTGTACGTCCAGAGGCGAAAGTTTTTCAGATCTAATGTCTTTTCGTACCCTGCTACTACTCTCTTGATTATTATTTTTAAGATAGTACATGATGATGCGCACTGTTTTAAATGCTGTTTTTCTTAGCCAGCTATTTTTTCGCTATTTTTCCGTGCAATTTTTAGGCAGATATTTTTTTATTTTCAAATCCACTTTGGTCGCTGGACATCTCCTTAAGCTGGAACATCCTATCTATCCAAATCAACCCTTAGCTCTATTCCCGTTCCTCTTCGACACTATTGCATGAGTAGTTGTCGCGTGATGTTATATAGGTAATGCTAGTTATTCCAACTGGAATGGAGATAACCACGATACTGAAGGCGTACTGCCGGCTCTTGAGCTCTGCAACCTTCTTTACGCATGTAGAATGCCTGCGTGAAGCACGAAGCCTTCCAGAACCTCTCGTGGGATAGGGTGCTTTGTGAATTTTTTTTACCCCGTATGATTTGGATTAAAGGGCAAAATTTTACCGCTGCTGTTGATGAAAAAATCTCTTTCTGGCGTAAGTACTCTTTCAATGAGACATATTTAATTTTGTCACTCGCGAAAGAAAATCACGAAACTAAAATATGCACTCAGACATTTACATAGGGGAGAGAGGGGTGAAATGTCCTTGTTTGGTGGCGTTGAAATGTTTCCTGCGCTCTCCTCGGGCTTCGTGCTTGGCCTGCGTTGATACAGAATTTTATCTACGGCTAGGAGATAATTGGTCTTCCGCCTTTCACGACTGTAAAGCCTGGGCATATTTGGCAGCAAAAAATGAAAGATGAGGAATAAATTAATTTCATACAAACGAGTGCAAGTAACAGAACAAATTTGGAAATGTGAAAGTAAAAACAAGATGTCAAAAGCGGCAATCTTCCTAACATTCCTATTTCGCAAGCTGCACTCATCATCAAAAAAACATTCTCCCCACTTGGGGAGGAAATTTATGTATTAAAATGATTTACATTGTACGTTTAAGTTGATGGAAATACTGCAGACTGAAATTAACATGAAAAATATCGACTGCTAACAACCTATAAAGTTGAAGTTAACATTATTGTCATAACTACGTCATCAGGGAATACATCGAACGCACTTGTCAATTCAAAACTTACAAAGGAGCAATATTTCAAAGGCTCATACTGCCAGCGACTTCTCTGTGTCCTTATCACTGGAAACTGTCATGACAAAGTAGTAGTATCGCTTGACATTGCACTTTGTATTTTCATGGGTGTTGATACTATCTACTAGGTCAAGTGTTACTATAAGGACCATGACTTTTAAACTTACTATCATATCTACAATTATTACAACTATTGCGACTACTACTACAACTATTACCGTGAAAACCACCACGGCTACTTTACCTGCTACTACTACCACTACTATTGCTTCCAATACTGCTACCACTGCTACAACTGCTGAAGTTACGGCAATCATAGATGCTATAAACTTTACTTCTACAATTATCACCAAAATAACGAATACTACTACCACTACCATTACTACTACTACTATTACTACTACTACCACTACTATTACTACTACTTCTATTACTACTACTATCACTACTATTACTACTACTACTATTACTACTACTATTACTACCATTACTACTACTACTATTACTACCACTACCACTACTATCACCACTACTACTACTACCACTACTAATACTACTACTACTATTACTACTACTATCACTACCATTACTACTACTACTACTATTACTACTACTATCACTACCATTACTACTACTACTATTACTACTACTACCACTACCATTACTACTACTACTATTACTACTACTACTACCACTACTATTACTACTACTACTATTACTACTACTACTACCACTACTATTACTACTACTACTATTACTACTACTATCACTACCATTACTACTACTACTACTACTACTACTACTACTACTACTACTACTATCACTACCATTACTACTACTACTAATATTACTACTACTATCACTACCATTACTACTACTACTATTACTACTACTACCACTACCATTACTACTACTACTATTATTGACGACTATGATGATGATCATGATGGTAATGGTGGTGATAATAGCACTAAAGGTAAAGAAAGCAACAAGAATTTTTATGCTATGTTTGAAGAACGTGATTATGAATGTGCTGATGGTGATGATAATGACGATGGTGATGTTTGTGGTGGTGATGGTGATGACAGTGATGATGGTGATTATGATGATGGTGGTGATAATGATGGTGGTGATGATGATGGTATTGGTGTTGGTGATGGTGTTGGTGATGGTGGTGATGATGATGATGGTGGTGTTGATAATAATGGTGGTGATGATGGTAATGGCGATAACCGTGGTGACGGTAATGATGATCAATGTGGTAGTAATGTTACTGACTATGCAGAGGGTGATGATGAATGGATGAAGAAGAAGTGACAGTGGAGCAAAATGAGAAAAGAAATCTTTTGCTGTTTCTAATGAACTGGTGATCAGGATGATGAAAATCATCATGCGCTTCATTGTGTTTGCTTACATCATGTATGATGATTATCACACGTCCCCTTTTTTAAACTACTTGCAGCATTAGGCAAAAGTATCCATAAAATATCTAAAGTTTATATTCAAAGGACTTAAAGTAATCTGAAAAAATCTGAAAAAGATCTAACGAAGATATGAAGAAACTTCTAAAAATATTTGGAGAGGATCTGACAAAGATCTGAAAAAGAAAAAGAAAAACATTTGGGGAAGAGAAGGAACTGAAGAAGATCTGAGCAAAATCTAAGAATGATCAGAAGAAGAGACGAATAACATCCGAAGATAAGCGGAAGAAGATCTTAAGTTAAGCGGAAAAAGATCTGATAAAGATCTGCAAAAGAAAATGGAAAGCATCTGGGGAAGAGAAGGAACTGAAGAAGATCCGAGCAAGATCTAAGAATGATCTGAAGAAGAGACGAATAACATCCGGGAACTGTAGGGTGTTCGGGTTACATTTACTCCTGTGCCCGAAGGTTGATTGATGAAAGGGGCCGATTTTGCGGGCAACGAACGAGGAAAAGCCCTCAATCATAGCTGACACGAAGTCCAACCGGAATTTATATATCCTATACTATGACAGCCATCACCTCATAGAGGCAAGCACTACTTGATAACGTTGCTAGTAAACCAACATCTTTGGCGAGAAAAACACCTTTTAACCCAGGCTAGTCAAATAACAGCCGTCATTGCTTTAGAATGGCTTTTCCTTTAGTTTTGTCCAGTCGCCATAGCACATAAGCTCAATCTATAGACGCTGCTTGCTATCAAAGTGCTCTCCATGGCGGCAGCTAGTCTCAATCTATTGAAGGACTTCCGATGGGATAGAGACCCTCTTGCAGTAATGAAGTAATCCTTCGATAGAAAAATTGTATCTCAAGTCAAGAAGTTGATTCCTTTGCCTACGTCCTTCGATCTATCAGGGAAACTAATGCGATTACAGAGGGGAAAGTTAGCGATGCCCACAAGGTCAAGTACATCAAAATATTGAAGAAAGGAACACACATACCAGATGACCTACACTTCAGAAGGTCAATTTCAGGTGGTAAACAACGTGTTGCACGATGTCCTACCAAACTACACATCCAGAAAACCAGTTTATTTCCCTGATTGCATTCATTACACATTCTTTTCAACGATTTCAACATTTACTGCGGATATAATCGTGACAAAACCAGAAGAAATAAGAAAAAAATTTAGATTGAGTGTAGAAACGTAAGTATTATGCCATCGGTCAAGGGTCTAGTTGGAGCTAAACCGCCAAGCAAATTGACTGAATGACCTATGACCTGAGAGTTACCCTACCTATGTACCTACTTATCCATCTACATACTGACAAACCTATCGACTGACAGTTCCAATAAATACTACTAACACTGGAAAGTCTACTGCTACTTTACTGCTGCTACTTAACTTAATTCTAATTTATACTCTTGCTTCGACTGTAATTTTGCAACTATTACTATTACCACTAGTACCACTACTTCTAGCATGAGACCTTCTATTACTCCTCCTACTACTACTATTACTTCTACTACTACGATTAATTCTACTATTACAACAACTACTATTACTATTACTGCCAATAATACTAGTACCTCTGCTGCTACTACAATTACTGTTAGAACTACTACCACTGATGTTGCTGCTACTAGTACTACTACCACCACCACCACCACTACCATCATCACCACTACTACCACCACCACTACTACCACCACCACCACTACTACCACCACCACCACTACTACCACTACCAAAATCACCACTACGACTACTATTACTACTACTACTACTACTGCCACCACTACCACCACCATTACTACTACTATCGCCACCACTACCACTACTACCACACTACTACTACTACTACTACTACTACTACTACTACTACTACTACTATCGCCACCACTACCATTACCACTACAACAACTGCTACTACCATCGCCACCACTACTACTACTACTACTATTATCGCCACCACTACCACCACTACTACTAGTAGTACTACTACTATCGCCACCACTACCACTACCACTACCACAACTACTACTACTATCGCCACCACTACCACCACTACTACTACTACTACTACTATTATCGCCACCACTACCACCACTACTACTAGTACTACTATTATCGCCACCACTACCACCACTACTACTACTACTACTACTATTATTGCCACCACTACCACTACCACTACCACAACTACTACTACTATCGCCACCACTACCACCACTACTACTACTACTACTACTATTATCGCCACCACCCCCGGAGGTGATTTATTTTCTATTTCTCTAGTGTTCTTTTTAAAGCTAAAAGATTTACCAGATGTCAATGATATTTAATGTTTACGCTTAATCTTGAAGGTTTCTGTGGGCAGTTGAAGGATTTGTATCAAGAACTTGAAACTTGTAATGTTGTTCTATGTGCTAGCGGAGTTCAGGACTGCTCCCCAAAATGACTAAAATAAAAGAAGAAGAACAATGTTTATTTAACTAATGCGTCCATTTTTATGTCATTTCTCCTGAATTAAAGATATCCTTGTTGACTTAAATGTAACTGCTATTAACCAGTAAAAAGCGCTCATACTCTGCTTCCCATATTAAATTTCTTGAAAGTTCTTTGGAAAAGAGAAGGAATTTTCATTATTATACTGCACTCTACCTCTTAATGTAAACTCTCTCACTATCTGAAAATCCTGAGATTACATTCTGGCGATAAAAAATATATCACACATTTTACAACGTGCGCATGATCAAAGCTCTTAAATATGTTGCAGTACAAGACAAGAACATTGTACAAAATAGTGAAAATAAAAAGTACTAAAAAGGTCCTTTCTTTTGACACTCTTCAGAGTACAATCTTCAGAAAGGGTGGAAATGAAACGTAGGAAAGAATAAACCCAACTGTATTTTTGAAGAAGCCAATCAGAAGTTGGAGTACCTGAATGGCTTGTGTTTTCGGAATAACCAATTTCCACTCCACGTAGATTAATTGAATGGGCCCAATGAGAACACAAATTCTATTTGTCTGCATGGCAAAGATTTTCCTGATTTTTGGGGGGCTGACTCCAGAACGGCCAAATAAAATGCAGACCTGGCCTTTTCTATAATACGGAAGCAATCGTCCGTGTACACTATGGCACAGTCTGGGTTCTCAAGCAAGTGCTGCCCTAAGGCAGAGTCACAACAGAAAGCTTGGCTTTCTCAAAGACGTAACGGATCCAACGACTGATTGTAGAACGGAGAGGAGGCAATTTCAAAAGGGGGCAATTTAACACTCGACAGAGATGGTTGTATAGATTTTCTGTTTATTTAGTGTAGTTTCAATGTCGGCCCACTGCTCAGCAGGGGTCTTTGATTGAGAAACTGTATAGATTTTCTTCTGCCTCACACTTTCAGTAGCACTCATCAACATTACAATCGTCCTTACTGAACATTCCCAAGACGACGAAACTACCCAATGCGCCTATTTGAAGTCAGGGTTGCCATATTGACCCTTTTCAGGCCATATTTTTTTATTTTTGACTTTTTTAGAGACAAATTGCCTGGAAAATTTAAATTTGGCCTACTACTTAAATTTGGCCTTTTTTGGCCTTTTTTCAGCAGAAATCTTAAGGATACATTTTCGTGTCGTTTGAGTCTTATTATTTCCATTTATTAGGCTGTTTTGATAATTGTGTTTCGCAGTTTTGCCTGCCATTACTGTTTTCGATGATGTTTTGTTTTTGCTTTTCCATTTTGTATTTCAGTCTCACAACAATTTAAGCCATGCTCAGTCCAGTGAGTTAACAAATTTATTGCAGTCATGAGTTTGAGCAAGGAAAGCAAAGGGAGTAAATGGAAGGGATATTATGATAATGCAAGAAAGTTTATACCTGAATGGAAGAAGAGAAATCGTTGGGCTAAAAGGGCTGTAAATGGTTCAAATAATGCATTTTGCTCCTTTTGCAAAGTTAACAGCAACCCTAAACTGTACAGTCCTAAACAGCATGAAGATTCTGTTGTTTTAGTTGGTCTGAAAGAAAGAAAATGAAAAAATTCGGTTTGGGCTTGCTTCGAAGGCACATGATGCGCATCATGCCATGCGCATTGTCACTTTCTGTGCATGGGAGCTAAGAATGCTTGCTAGGAATAAGATGCAGTGGATACAAACGAAGAAAGACTGATTGCAGCTGTAGGATGTTTCTACTACTACAGCAGCAGAACACAGTATATCATCATCATCAGGAGGGAGTTGGTTCAAGTGTCGACGTGGTCAGTTTGTCTAACTGGCCATTCTTTTCCTTTTATTACTCCACTTAGACATGAATCAGCGTAACCTTGTCACTCCTTAGACGTTTTTGTCTTCTATACAAGAAACATGAAGTTTGACTTCAGCTTGGTTGTTTCTTAATATTTTCATACACCGAAGGTTATTACAGGGTAGCTGGAGCATCAACGGACCATGGCAGTCAATTTGCGCTACCAGGCGAAGAAGCTAGCTAACAAACACGCTCAATCTCCCTGAGCAACCGTTCTTCCCCGATCGTGGTCAGCGTCTGTGATCAAGTTGAACAGATATAAAACCCTAAAGCCTAGATCTCATGCATTTCCGAATTGTCAGATTCTTTGCAACAGCTTTTCTATTCTGGTGAAGTTTCAACGTTGTCTACAGTCCCCCTACTACTACACCGTGGTCACTTCAGCAGTCTGCAGTAGAGATAGTTTAGGCTGCACGAAGCGCATTTTGAATTTTCTGTTTAGTCAAGAAGGAACCAATCAACTTCATTTATTCTGCTGTCGTCAAGATTCCACAAAGTCCATTCTTTCTAATTGGTTATCCCCAAAAAGTATCACCAATCCGTAAATTCTGCTCCATTCCACAAATTCCTCCCATCCCCAAGTTCATTCCTCAGTGCTAATTCATAAGCTCCTAGCGCATCTTAATAAGCGTCCTGATGTTGCATTTGATTCGTTAGTTGTTCTAGGTCTTCGCTTGAAAATATATGCTGGAGCGTAGAGTTGGATTTAACTTAAATCAAATGGTTCTCAATTAAGACCCTGTCAAAGGCTTTCTTTTTGCAAATAGAAAGTCATTCGACCCTGTTTACACAGGTACGTAACTAATTGGGGCGAATTACAAATTAGTACGAATCTAAATGACGAGAGAAAGATACGAATGATAGGAGATTATGCCTTACGTGCCAATACAAGGACGAATATAAAGTTTGACCAAGGATCACGTCAATTTTACCTCGTAGCGGTAGTTTTCGCCTCCCTTGTGATCCGCACCAGTTTGGATCTGGTCCAAAGTGTTTGCACGAGACATCCTTGGGATAGGATCCAAACTGTTATGGATAGCAGATCCAAACGAGTTCTGTTCCATCATGTTCCATGTGAACGCATGTCCGATCTGTACGAGTTCTGGTGCTGATGCAAATAGATCCATACCTGTGTAAGTAAGGTCTGAGTATATTGCTGTACTGACCTCGTCTGTTATGGTGCGTTATTAGTACCCCTGAGGAGTTAGACGTTCAATGCAATGGTAAAATAGGGGACAACAGATAAAGGGCGGAGGGGGGCAATAATTTTTTCGGTCGCTTCTCGGTCATTGGGCTAGGATCATGTGTTGTACCTATTCGCATTGATGACACATTGATGGCAGGTTCTTTTCATGGTCCGTGAGAGGCGGCCCTACTGGGCGGTTGAGCCTGATTCATGGCTTCCTTCTCTGCCCGGTAGTCTAAATTGAGGGGCGTTGCCCTTGGACGCCCCAGCTGCCCTTTATTTAATAGTTACCCTGTTTGGTGTTTTTTTCTGTTTATTTAGGGTAGTTTCAATGTCGGGGCCACTGCTCATCTGGGGTCTTTGATTGAGAGACTGCAATAATTTTTTGAAGGTATTGGACCAAAAGGCACGGGGATGACTGAGACAAGTTTTTTGAAACAATTACACGTACTACATCTTTCCGTTGGCCATGGCCTAACCTTGTCGCCAACTTACCTTCGTTTTTCTTCTCGAATTCTCAGTTTGTATTTCTGCGTTTCTTTCGCATACAGACACGTCACCAATACTCGGTGGATCACAGTTTTGGAAAATACTCATGCCTGCTAAAGTATTCTCTCCACTGAATCCAGAGATACTAGTTCGGTGGGGAGGAAATAAACAAATTTGGCGCTTTGCTGTGACCTCTACACAGAGACGAGATTAAATCGAAAGCGCTCTGCCTAAAATATTGAAGAGAAACTTGTGAGAGTACAATATAAAATACGAGGTCGATTTCTATGGTACAAACCAAAGAAATTTGTCAACCAATAGTTTACTATGGTAATAATATATTCTCCCTAATAAGCTGTTTTTGTTTGTATGGTTACAGACCATTTGGTTTGCCAGAGTTAACCGCATGGCCTCCTCTTCGAGCCTTAAAAACGTAACGAAGTTTGAAGCCTTCCGCTGTCCCTCTTTAGATTACAATATCGGAAGCCTTGGTTTCCTAAGGGCGCTGAATGAGAAAGGACACATCACCCAACATCAAAAGCTAGCGCGGAGCCTCACTTGGTCTTGCGATAGCTCAGTATTTTACTTTTACGACCCCAAAAGTCAGAATAACCCCTCAAAGTTCAAAATAGCCCCACAAATTTTTACTCTGGCCACGGACTTAGGTTTGTAATGGAAGGCACTTATTTGAAGCAATACAGTAATTTTACATCTGTAATTTTTGTTGAAAATCAAGCCAGCTTTTTTGCCCTTTCCGTGATGAAATGGTCGAAACAGTTTTAATGAGAAGCCTTTTCATACTAAGAAAAATTCGTTAGATGCCGTGGCGCCAGTAAGAAGGTTGAGCCAATGAGGGAGTGACCCAATGCGAGAGCAGTGTCAACTAATATATTTGTAAAACGCCTTTACCATTGGATCATCAGGCCCCATTGGTTTAGTAACCATGAGGTCGTTGGTTCGAATCCGGTCAGCGCCGTTAAATTGCAAGCTATTGTGGTAATGCTCCACTCTTTGAGAATATATATAATTGCAATGTGTCTGCTGAGAATATATATATATATTTATTTATATTTATATCTCAAAACTAAACAGGCTCTAAAAGGCCAAAACTTAAAATAGATGAAGAATTCTGAAGAAGGAAGTAAAAGGAATAAATATTCGGAAAGCTCGTCTTGAGCAGCCACCTTTTAAAGGTTCTTTTAATATATACATATATGTATACACATATGCATTTTATCTACTGAAAAGTGCCAGATGAAGGAAATTATATTTCTAAAGGCTGGCGAGAGCCAAAGTATTGACACATTTTCATTCTGCATGTGATTTCAATTTTTAAGATCTATATAGATAAACTACCAATAAACAAACACTAGCACTGAGTCACGGTGAAAGTTTGCCTACCACTTAGCCACTATTAACGGAAACCACGCCATTCTGGTATCGCCTACAGCCAGCCCAAGGTAAACACTTTCCCCTTTTTGGAGGTAGGGCCCGCTAAAACTTGCGTTTTACTTAAAGTGACTTCTGTTTATGCTTTATTCAAATGTCAAGAATGCGCATATCTCTTAAAACCTAATTTATATCGAAGTCATAAGAAATGCTAGGATCTTAAAGCTGCTTAAAATTTATCGACGAAGTTTCAAAGCTACACTATGTCTCTATATACATAAATTATATTATAAGTCTACCACCTATGCGTATCACGGAGTGGAGCATTACCGCAATAGCTTGCTTTCTTTTTTTACTAATGGAGCTGAGGGGATTCGAACCCACGACCCATTGGTTTGATAACCAACACCTTAACCATTGGACCATCAATGACTTCGCGCCCTCGGCGGCCTTCGGCACGCCCGTGGCCGGCATCCAGTCCGGCAGGTCGGCGACGGCCGCCCGCGCCTCCGGCGACACCGGGATGCCCCAGGCCTCGAAGAACGGTCCGAGGTCGCGGCCGACCGTCTTGCTCATGCGGACCAGCCACTGGTCGCGCTTGGCATCGTCGCCCTTCGGTCGCTCGTAGTCCGCGAGGTCGCGGTACTCCGCGAACACCTTCTTGTAGGCCTCCCAGCCGAAGGCCGCTTGCATCTGCTGGTACATGATCAGGGCGGTGAAGGGCTTGATCTGCCAGAGGCCGAACGCGCGGCCGCCCTTCTCGTAGGCCTTGGTGTTCTTGGCGATCGACGCGGGCTCCATGGCCTTGTGGCCGACGCCCTTCTCGCACACGGTCTCCATGAGGTAGAGCGAGAAGAGGTTGCAGGTCACCTCGATCGTGCCGCCGAACGTCCAGTCCGCGTGCTGATGGTTGTGCCCCATCTCGTGGAACATGCCCCAGTCGCCCTTCGTCGAGAGCGTCGCGAGATCGACGAAGCGCGGCGCCGCATCCAGGTGCGTCATGATCGGATAGCCGGCGTGCATGTAGCCGGCGGAGATCTGCACGTCGGCGACGTAGCGCTCGGGTCGCGTGCGTTCGCGCGGCTGGGCGGCGAGGTCGGCACAGCCGTCCATGACGCGGTCCCACCAGGTCATGAGGGCGTGCGGGTCGTCGAGGGCGCGCACGTGCTCCGACGGCACCGTGATGATCACCTTCGACGTCTCGAGCTCCGCCCAGGGGGCGGGATGGCTGCGCTCGGTCTCGCGCCAGGCCTCGTTGGTGGTCTCGCCGAGCACGAAGCGCGGCGCGGCGACGGCGCCGCGGATGCTCACGCGCACGAGTCCGCGCAGCTTCGGCGGCACGACGACGTAGATCATGATTAAGTGCTTTTGTAACGTAGCTGTTTGCGACATATGTGACGTAGACAGGTCTGTAATTTCACCACATTGAAAGTGGTGTAGCGGCTTGTACTTAGAAACTACGTTCAAGGCGTACACTTCGTCGACGGCTATAGTGAAAGAGTTCGGACGTTACATAGAAGTCAAAGAAAATTTAAAAAACTTCCATGACCCAAACAAACATCAACGAAGACCTTACGAGAGCAAATAATCTTGAATTGAAATCTATCGCGGAAAGGCGAAAGCTAATTACGTTCATTGAAAACTGTCATTGAAGAAGAAAGACAACAAAATTCCTTGTACATATGATGACGAAAAAAAAACTCGCGAGAAACTTTTGATATCGAGCAGAGTGGAACGTCAAAGAGTACGATGCCGTCTATTTTGAGATAGTGACATGGAAAATATCAACCGAATTACGACAAAGTTAGCAATCAAAATACTGGAATTTATAGAGTGGACTTTTCTTGGCAATGAACTTCAGTTTGCAGGAGCACACTCATGTAAGCACACGAACGTAAGCACACGAACATAGAAAACACCGAACCTCACGAATATCACACAAAAGACAACAGATGCAAGCTTTTAACATATTATGTTTCAAGCTCTTAGCAAGTTCTAAAAAGTTTAAAAGTCACAGCATTTGGGATCGAATTTTTGGGCATTCCTTTTTTTTTTTAGAGTACAAAAGATTCCACCAATGCATGCTGTCCAAGATGTCCGAGTTTTGATGACAGAAAGGCATCTTATACCCTATTCACATGGAGAGCAAGCGGACGACGTCACGTCTCATATTGACGTTGGCCTCGTCAACGTCTAGATCTTGTTCACATGAGCCTGACGTCATTACCGTTGGAGGGAGAAAGCGGAACTGTCAACTTTGAAAACAGCGAGACCAAAAAACACATTAATGAATTCACTTAAAAATGACAATATAAATAGATAACAGAATAATACCATGTAAATACACGTTTATGAGATGGTAAATATATGTGTATGGAAGAAAATATTAATATGAATACTAACCGGTCAGAGGAATAGCAGGTAGACAGACTATTAGAGTTCAACGGAACAGATATTGTGTTATGCACCACAAAGAACACACGGAACTTAATAGAGAAGAGCTGGATATTACCACTTGTACTTGAACCCACTGCATAAATATTTTTGGTGTCGTTCTGTGCTAACTGTGTTGTGTCAACCAGTGGGCAAATCCTTCTCAACTGGGCGCAATCAAGTCCCGATAATACTCACCAACAAACAGTAGGCAAACCGCTCTACTGGCGAACACTTCTGACATGACAACATCGCTGCCACGTTAGTATTAATTATAAGTATTAGTAATTACAAACTTTGTATCGACTTCTTTCCTCTGACCCGCACCAAGTACTTGCCACGAACCTTTGCATGCCCTAACAGCTTGTTTTCTTTCTTATCACCGTTGTCTGATGTAACTGTTACTGGTAACTCCTACTTTGCAATTAACTACAGGTCGATGTCTAAGCTTATTACCTAGAGACCGTTCCATTTCTTCCTCCTCTACCTGTACGTACCAGGTTGGTCCTGCGCAGCAAGTATGCTTTGCTGTCACCCCCTTTTTATGTCCTCCCGTGACAACCTACAATAAAAGGAAGTTAAGCCTGTTGTCATAAACCCTAAAGCAATGTTTTGGATACATTTTTTTGGAGTGTTAAGATGGGGCTGATGAAACGCGAAGAAATGCATGCAAGGGTAATATTAGACCTAACACAAATTCATTTCGGAGCCATTGTGGTCCAGTGGATAGTTCACTTGCCTTCAATTCCAGAGAGTACGAGTTCATCATTACTTGATAAGTGGATATGCGAACAATCTACTATAAAAAGCCTTGGAAAGTATTTTATTTTATGAATGATTATACAAGAGCACAAAAATGCACATGAACTAACACTATAAAACTTTTTTTTTTGGGGGGGGGGGTATTATAGACCTAAATGCCCTTGACGAAGTAATTTCTTAAACTACATTGGCCAGCTATAAAATAAAGAAAGAAAACGATTAAAATGGGATTTTTAAAGGCCAAACGAAAATACTAAAGAAAACACAGAAAACGAATATTTCGAGAGAACAACCATCTCTCTTCTTCAGCGTGAACAAAATAATATAAACAAGGAAAATACCGAAGAAAAACCTAAAAGCTACCGCTGAAAGTACAACAAAACCAGCGAAAAAAAACACCAAAAAATCAAAGATAGATAAAATTCATTAAAAGACCAAAAATTATAAGAATTAAAATAAAATACCTAACAAAAAAAAAATGAGCTATTCCCCAATATCCACGATTTACGAAAAATCCAAACAAATGTGAACTGTCTTCGGTGGATAGTAATTTTGAATTTTTAAGCTTAAGGATGGAGATATCACGTCACTCACCATTTTGTTAGAATGAACGCAACAAATAGGTAACAGTAGGAATTAAAGATTTAAATCAAATACCTAACAATTTCAATTTTAAGAATTAAAATCAAATACCTAACAAAAATAAACTAAGCTATTCGCCAATATCTGCGATCTACAAAAAATCGAAACAAATGTGAATTGTCATTGGTGGATAGTAGCGAACAGCTGAGAAAATAAAAGAAAAGTTCATTCGCTCAAACAAATGAACCAGCAATTAAAAAAATTGGAGAACTAGGTCACCTGATTTCTGATTTTAACCATTGAAGGTCTTGCGGATACTCTTTGAGACCTAAGGGGTTGATGAACTATGCATGAGGGAACTCAAGGCTTGTCAGAAGTTATCAACTGGACCAAATTTTATAGTTAGTTTCTATCTATTTATGTGTTCGTAGCGGTAGTGTATTGGATCCAATGTCAACTATCCATTCAAAAGTTTTGAAAGGACTGAGGGAGTTTCCGTTAGGGTTGAGAACGACTTAAAAGGAACAAATTGTAATGCAGCACCACCTAACGAGTGTATTGTCTCAGAGACTTACGAGGCCAGCCCTACCCTCCGAGTTTGAATGGATAGAATTTTTCTAGGAATTTCTTTCAGACGGATTATTTTCAAGCCATTCATTCCAAGCATATTTTTCTACTGAGTCGACAAGTGTTAGTATATTCAAACACATTTTTACAATAATCGTAAATTCCCATGTTATTGCCTCTAGTAAATCTGTTGTTTCCAGGTAGTTTTTTAACTGCCGCTGTTTATTAGGTTCGAAGATATAAGGTCATGCAGGACTTGCATTGCTATTTATAGAACTTACTTTTAGTAGAACATTGATGATCCCTCACGCAAACAAAGCAAAAGCATTCCCCAATTCTTGAAAAGACTGTGTTCACTTTTTCACCAGCATTATCGCCCTGTTTTTTAAATCATCACCATCATTACAATCTTTTCACCGCTATCACCATAACCGCCACCATTCTCACCGTCACAGCACCATCATTATCATCATAGCCGTCATCACTATCTTTTTGAATCATCACCGTTTCGATCATCACTATCTATTTAAAGTTTCATCATCATCATCATCATCATCATCATCGTCATGATCATCATCATCATCATCATCATCATTTCTATCGTCATTACCACCTTTATATCATAATCATCACCATCTTTTTATCATCATGATCACCATCGTCATCATCATCATCATCATCACCGTTACCATCATCACTTAAACAAATTAGCATTTTTAAGCAGCACGTTTTCTTCCCATTGCAATCAAGAGACGTGTGTAAGTAGCAAACAAGGTATTTATGTCAGCAGAAAACTAGATTTTTTGTGATGAATGCAGATTTGATATATATCAGGTGGAAAGGATGAAAGAACGATACAAGTAGCCTCTACTTGCCATTTAAATGCCCTTTTGTTTGCGTTGATTTGTAAGCCAAGGAAACTCTACGTGGAATAGTATAACTTTGGTAACATCGACGGCTTATGCTGTACTGCAAAATAAATGTAGGATGGCTACAGTCATCTTAATTCGAATCAGCGGGATTTATTTCAGTTCTTAGGAAAGACGATGAGGTGTAAGGTTTGTCCTTGTCTTCTTCAAATAATTTTTAATTTGAATGTAGAACAAACTAGACTTCATTTCTTGCCTTACCTACCACACCATTCGATCGTTTGATTTTCAAAGGCGCTTTTTACTTCTCTCCCATCCACTAAATTTGCCGGTTTTACCCTTTTATATCAGGCGATTTGATGTGACGAGAGTATGGAACTGCTACTTGACTCATATTTAAATAGTGTGTCTCTCTCGCTTCGTTGACTCTATTTATGAGCTTGTTTAAACGTGCTGATGGAAATGCAAGTTAGAGGAGAAAAGAAAGTTAACCTATGACTACCTACAGTGTAACTGTGTTTAAAATTGAGGCTAATTCAAAAGGGTCTTAGAGAAATGCTGCACAAAGCTACTTGGACAGAAAATTCAGCTTCGTGGCTTCATTTACAACCAATAAGCGTGTGCGAGGCTGAAGAAGGCTGCTGCATAATGCCGCTCTGAAATAAACTTCATGGCAATTTTGGGCCGCCTTGAATTCACTTTTAGATGCAACACATAGTGCCTTTCCAGAAGTGTGCTTTGTAGCAGCATGCGAGGGGTAGACCAAAGAGAAGGTGGAGGGATGAGATCGAGGAGAAGGCAGGCAGCGCATGGATGAGAAGAGCACAAGATCGAAGGGCGTGGAGCAAGTTATGGAGGCCATCCGCCAGCAGTGGCGTGAACGGCTAAGAAGAAGAAGAAGGGAGCCTAGATTTTAGTGTGGAACATGTTTCCAGAAAGATGTTCATATAGGCTTAGTCTATCTTTGTCCTCAAAGCTTTGAGAAATTTTAACAAACGTTCGAGGAGTAAAATGCTCTATAATTGTACTGCAATGTAACCCTGGCGGTTCTTATTTTAAATAAACGAATTTCATATATACAAAGTTTGTTTTATCGGTAAACCATTCTTTTTAAAAAGTGTTTTGGTATTTTCAACAGATCATTTACTAATCAAAGCATTAACTTCCGAGCTCGGACATGATGCACAACTTTAGTGTGGACGTTTTCTTCCTAGTAATGTAATGCATGATACTCATATTGGTAATATAGTTATTTCTATATTTCTAATGAGTATAGAACACGTAAATTTACTTTGCAAAACGTGTTGCTTGTACCTAGGGCTGTGTGCAATTTAATGTCAGTGAGGGCTGCAGGTCAGATGGGTACTGCAGTGCACTTTGAACCTGACGGGTCAGTCAAGATGAAGAGGACTAATAAAGATTAAAGAACAGTTGGAAAGCTTGTAGGTAATCTTTATCATCTGCAATGGAGAAGCCAGGCAGAACACGACTTCTTATTTTAAAGATAAATGCCCAGCACAAGGCGCGTAGATGAAACAATCGAATCAATTAATTATAATATATGGAACGCGTTTGGTTAAGACCGTAACATACAGAATAGAATACATTAACAACTAACAAGAGACATACTAGAAGAGGGAGAGGGGAATTGAACTTTTGTTTACGTTAAGTGTTTAGGGTATTAGGAGAAACACTCTTCCTTATTCATTTGGATGCTCAGGAGGCTGCACTCATCAAATCAAAGAAGCAGTTGCTCTCTTGAGAAAATTGTTTACAACTTACAAGAAACATTCTACATTCTGGAAAATAACAATTGAAAATTATAGTTTAAGAGCCAAACAAGAAGAAACGTATTTCATATTGTTGAGAAAAATACAAAGAACTGTATAACAAGCTAATGGAAATTAATAGAAGTTAAGGTGGAATTTAGTGTAACAAATTCTAATCTATATAGTGCCTCCGAAAATGTTAAACATGCACAAGTTCTCAACCTGCATTCTCGATATACCTAAACGTAATTCCAAAGCACACCACAGTTTCTATATTTGAATTCGTTGAATCCAGGCATTACGCGTAATACCTAACAGTAAATCTCAGTCATTACGTGAACTGCCTAGAGATTTCAATCATTACGCGTAATGCCTAATTTCACTAAATGCCTGTAACAGATACACTGTGTAGAGGTTACATAGTCCTTCCCCATTTCCCTGTGGAAGTTTTTAATTGAATTGATAGAAATTGTAACACGTGGGTGTTGAATTCATTTTCAACTGTGAAATGTACAGACAACAGAACGGGGTAAGCATGGGAGGCCCCCTTGGCCCAGCATTGTCTAATGTCTTCGTTGGCTTCCTTGAGCTTCGACTTTTTGCATCCGTACAAAAGCCAATCGTTTATTTTCGTTACATTGACAACACGTTTGCGATATTTAAAGAGAGTCTGAGTGTGAGGAAGTCATCAGAGGCCTAAACAGCTTACACCATGCTTTAAATCGGAGCTCGATTTTCTAAAGCAGTCTTTTCTTTCACATGGCTATCCCGAAGACGTCATTGATAGCATTATCAAATGAGATATTTCACAATTCTCTAAAAAAAATCCATTTTATAGGGGTCCGTAAAATTACTGGAAAATACATAAAATACCCAACTTTACCGTGACCAATTTTACCAGTTACAACACTAGTTCATGGTTATAAACATACTTCTGGGTGAAGCTGCAAGGACTATTCGTTAACTGGAAGAAGACGAAATTCATGATAGTGCAGCCAAAGTCAGACACTAACAATTCTAATTACTTGGTCGCTAGAAACCAAATCAAAGTGGTTGACAACTTCGAAGTGGTTGGTTCTACCTTGGTTCTGAGGCCAAGGCCTCTGTAGTCTTCGTTAGACTGAGCCGTGTTTGGAAGAGCCCAATGATCAAACGAGCCACAAAAATGAAGATCCTTGGAGGGTCGGTCTATTCAATCCAGCTATACGGACCTAAAACCTGCCCTACAACTGCAGCTTTCCAACGGCGTCTCAATACTCTTCAATCTAAGTGGTTTTGGACAATCAAGAAAATCTGATGGACAGACTTTGTCAGCAACGACAGCCTACGTAGTACGACATCCCAGTCGCCTCTGTTACACTTGTTTGTCGAACGGACACTTCGTTGGTTTGGACATTTTTTTTTGATTGCCTACTGACATTCCGGCTCGGATTCTTTACGACTCTGAACCAACCAGTAGTGGGTGGAAGGGTCTGAGAAGATCACCCATGTTCCGGTAAAGTGATAGTCTTGGGATATCCTGGATCAAAGGAGAATTTTGCTGTTTGATGCAAAAGCCTTTGCTGCGGACAACTCCACATGGAGAAGGCTGACGATGCTCTCGACACTACTCCAGCATTAGGATGAAGTAAGTAAGGAGAGGGGCAGATGACTTCCGATAGCTTTTGACGAATCTTAAAAATATAACTAGAACTAACAATCTCCAATCAAATGAGCCGCCTCTGAAGTTTATACGACTACCCCTTACGTGCTCCACGTGGTAGCCGAAATTGCAGAGCGCTGCCCTTGAACGCTCCAGCTGCCCATTAATTTAATAGTTAGCCATATGTTGTTGTTTTTGCCATTTATGAATACGTCGAGATCGAATTACGGCTGAGGATGGTAAACAAAAACTCGCTAAAAGTTTCTGATGTAGTTTTGATAAAGCTTACGTTTTTTAGTTACTGACCTTCTTTCTCTTGAAAGAATGTACCACGATAGTTACTTTCATTCTGCTCTTCAGATACACGGTAGCCTACAATGTATTTTCCTTAATATCAGATTTCCTTTAAATCTGTTTGCTTTATTTACTTTACAGTATTTAACAGGTATGATATTTCTCGATTTTGTATCAGCCTGAAATAGCGCTTTCCAGCAACTTGTCTCCCATCAAATTTCTCTACATCTGCCCCTACACCATCTCCCAGATAGGTTCCTGTGTGCCCTTGTGATGATATGTGTCCAGCTAGAATATGAATGTAATGTAAATCTGCAAATGTATACTCCCCTCTCATAAGTATTAAAATGCTAGTAGCAAAGATGACTTCAATAAAATCGCAGCAAATGTAACGCTGCTCAGATTGGCTAATGTTTTACTGGCTCTGTCTTGATGCGTGTTTACTCATAACATTAATTTGGATAACTTTGAAAATTCACAATAATTTTCTTGTAGGGACCTTTCAGTAACTTATACGGGTCAATGACCGGTGTCGTTTAGATAAAAAAAATATTCACGGGAGGTGACTTCTCCCACCTCTTTGTACACTAACTTACTGAAATTCTCTGAACGACATTGGTGATGTATATATATTATGAACGTCATGCAAAGACGACGCGATTAGATCAAGGACGCTGACGTTGCTTTGGTTTTAGAAACGCCCCCTATGATTAATCATGAAGCGGTCTGAGATGGCTATATTTTTCGGGTTTGGGATAAAAGCCTGTCCTCAGAACCTGCACAAAAACGCGGCTTGTATTGAGGATGTAGTTGGAAGACTGGAAACGAACCCAATAGTGCTGAGAGGTTGGCCTCTAAACTTCTTGAACATAGATGTCGATGTCCACTGATGGAGAACTGCGGGTCACTGTGGCGACTAGAGAAACGTGGGGCCTCCGTCATCATGTCACGACCCTCCAGTTGACAAAGAAAAACACGTGGGTCATGGATACGCCCCCCCCCCTCCCCTGTGCTGACACTCTTCACTAACCAGTTATTTGCAAGAACAATGCCTGCAGGTTATATATACTACCTGTACCTGTAGACGTCCAAAGATGCCCAAACCAAAGAGTACTTTTATTTGCCGAAGTTGTTGATGATACACTACAATATAACAGTCAATGTCTGAAAACACCGAATCTTTAATGTACTAACAGAACGAGCCGGGGGGCTACAATCCCGCGAAGCCTGACTTCACCGACCTGTTTGAATATGTGTCAATCTCTGTAATGACATTACCATCAAAACATCCACCATTAGGTAACACATACGCATATAGAGTCAACCTAAGAATTACTTAATCCCATTCCACCCTCCCTGTCCGTTGTCCCTGCACAGTATCAGGTAATAACACTAGAAAATAACAGAGGACTGATCTTGGCCCAACGTTCTCATGTAAACGTCATGATCATGTTCTCTGCTCTTGAATGAGAAAGCGCATTTCTATTCTCCACGTGCGCCCACTCTACGTCTAACCAGTGGTAAATTACAAACGTTTCACTGTCCTATATTTTTTCTACAAAAGAAAAGTTTTGTCATGATAGCGAGGGGAAACGTTTATTCCTGCTTGGAGGAGTTCGGACGTTTCTATGTCTAACATAACAGTATCATGTCAATATCAAGAAGTCTGACTTTATGCATGTAAGTAGCATAGTAACAGTATCCAGATCGGATGTGATTGAGGTAGACCAATTCCTGCCTTCTGAGTTCGTGACCAAGCGATTTAGAAATGTGTACCTGAATGAAGGCCGGTAATTGGCAAGTTGTATGGCTCCAAAGGTCAAACCATCTTGTCGGTGCCCAGCTTTATGGTCATAGGTTATTAACATGTAACTAATTTTAGAATTTACTGCTAGAAGCTACAATAAAACATCATGTTTACCCTCGACAAACTTTTTACTATGCAAGTAGAAATATTACTTCTATAGAACACTATTAGGTTTTTCATCTGTGTTGTTATTATCATTGTTATATATCAAACTTTCGTTTCGAAATACTATCTAACAATATACAACGATCTTAACCAACACCGAGTTATGGGTCTCCTTAGCAGACAACGGATTTGTCCATTCTGTATATAGACCCACGTCAGACCAAAATCTGATACATTCACTCTAACACAAAGGTATAGTTCCACGCCTTTCTTACCTTCGCCATTCTGTTGTGAGATTGTGGACACCTTTTGGACTCTCGGTACCGCCTAGTGATAGAAACTATCTCCTGCTACTCCTTCCTCCACATTTTACAAAATAAAAAACATTTTACGTGGTTTTGGTATCGATAGGCTAGCTCAGAAGTCAAGGCGCGTAGCGAAGTTGTGTAGATGCGCAGCAGTGCTGTAAAACCCTGCCTTGCATAGAAAAACTGGTAATACTTGTAAGCAGCACCTAATTGGCTTTATCGGGCCACACCCAGCACAACAGATATCAAGCAAAATTATGAACCACGGACGCCATCAATAAAGATGTCTGCATTACCAGTTGCACTCCAACGATATCTACCCTCTGTGACTGCAGATACGCAATTGCTAAGGATATGAAACGCTACGTATCGCTTTTAGTGTCCCTTTCTCTACATTATCAGTTACGTTGTTCTCCCACGTTGTTCTGTGACCAACATACGAAAGTGTCTGCAAGGCGTTACTCGAAGTAGACCTTAATCTGCTTTAGAAAATAGGGATATCACTTCACCTTTACATTCCTCTTAGGTCAGTAGGTTGCAATCTTTGTAACTCGCGGGACGCGTTCGCCGGACGTTAAACATCTGTAGATTTTTGCCCGAATTTTAAACTTCACAAGTGAAATACTGTTTACGTATGCCGATCAGGTCGACATGAAGCGGGGTTTAAGTGATCTATTCGGGCAAGAAAATGTATTATACTTTTACCCGAGACGAGTGTGTCTGAAAATGGTAAATTTTGTCACCGACATGAATGCGTGGCTCCTGTGCAGTTACTTACGTTTAGTAAGTAACACTACGAAAGACTGACGTCCCACTTATTTGCTTTTCTTCCAAACCCATAACCAACAACCCCGTACATCTTCCATAGTCCTCCACAAATGTAATTGCTCCATTCAATAATGTAAACGTTACCAATTCTTTGCAACATTTCATGAATCTCAAGGGGTCCGAGGACCAAAGGCTGCGGGTCAGTGCTGTTGTTGGTCTATAAAGGACTTTGACGAGCGACGATGACAATCATTTTACGTTTGGGTTGTGAAATATGTTGCCCTTCACGCCTCGGTGTTGAGCATTTGGAAACGGCAGTTTACACCACTTGGGCCTGGATTCTCGATATCTTCTAGATTACGTGCGATACAAGTAAACAAAAGAGGTATGGCTTGCTTCGAGCACTTAAATGCCACCAGCAACTAAAACCATACATGGAGGTGTCTCATTACGTCATGACCAGTTGATGCACAATGGCGACACTAAGGGGTGGTTCTATTTGAAGACACAATTTTAATTACTATTTCAGGTCATAAATTTATGGCTGACTGGGTAACAAAGTGCCTCGCCCCATTGCAACCCTTCCTATGATGTATTTGTGTTTGTCATTAAGTTAATGTCATTAGTTGATAATATTACTGTGCGAAAGACTTTATCAAAGTATTTGTTTGACATTTGACTTGTTCATCCAGGACTATTTGCTATGGCAAGTGCCTGTTGCATATTTGTGAAATGCATCCATCACTGAAATCCGTTTTGCAAACTTTGCCACAAATGATTCATTCTGACACCAAATAGAAGTAACAAGAATATCTTGAAATTTACCGTGACCTTGTCTTCCTTAAGTACCACTATCCCCAAAACGTGATATAGATTACATGGATCCAGAGATGGCGAGGCGATAAATATTAGAATTGACACAGCCAGTTATCTCCTCTAGTATCACTTTGTCTGTAAAGTCTTTGGATCCCTTATTTTATTTTGCATCACTAATCAGTACCTCTCTCAATTTACATATAGGTTACTGGATCTATGGCTGGAGTTGTAAAGTCTATGGATTCTGCATTGAGATCGATGAACTTGGAAAAGGTACGACTTGATAGAAATCTTACGGCATAGTTATGAACAGAGTATGTAGGGTGTACGTATATTTGGTCCAAGGAAGAAGATAACTAGAAGTCACTGCAAACCCACAACAATGACATGTCTATAACATCAGTAATTTAACCCTTACTGGTAAAAGTATGATTTTTTTTACTGTAATTATAAATATTTACTCACGTGTAATGTGTTTCATTTTCTGTGTTCCCATGTGTTAATAGTTTTACTTCAAAATTTCAACTCCAGGTAAAGTACATTGTGACCAACTGAGTTACCTCCATTTCATAAGCAGTCACAAGTGTTGTTAATGTAGAAGTACAGAAATGTAATTTTTTCTAAAGCAAATAGCTTAAGCTGGCAAATCAAAATCAAGTGTGAACCAAATCAACATCAGGTGTTAAGCAGAATTAATAGGTTTTAAGCGACTCATTGCAGTCACTCTAACAAGGGTTCGATACACAGGTCCATCGGTCGTTGCGTCATGTTGATGACACTTTTAGTCCTGCGAGAATGTAATTGTTTGCCCGTATCACACAGTGTTTTCATTGGCCACGGACTACCGATCACTGCCCGTAGTTCGCAATTCAAAGCTGCCCGTTAAAGGCAGAGTTTAAATGCAAAGTTTACTACAAATTTTCTCTGGGACTTTGATTTTGCGCCCGTATTTCAAAGCTGCCCTTAAAAGGAAGCTGGCCGCATGGACAGATTCGCCCGTATTAAATTGTATTAGACTGTATATAGAATATATACATATATACATATATAGAAACCTCATGATACTTAGAAAATCTCCATTAGACTCAAACTTTATGAAAATGATATACTCAAGAGTAATAAAGGTGTGTACAGTAGATTGTTTCGTTGTTAACAATTCGCTCCCAAAACCACTTAAGGAGATGACTTTCCTACCATAAAAGAATAGTTCTTTAAATCATTGACTTCGATTTCCATTGCGATTTTTATCAAAATTTGACAAAATATGATCAACTGTATGATATTCAAAAGGATTATTTTCCTTCATGTAACAAGGGACGTTTCTTTAGGGGGAGGGGGTAAGAGAAGGGAGTTCATAGTCATCCTTAACCGAAATAGGAGGGAGATTTATTCCAGGGGACGTTTCAAAGAAGAAGAGGTAAAAAGCGAGACATTACGGTATGTCAGTAATGTTAGAACTACGTAGCTCCCATTGCCATTTAAGCACCACTATCCGAGGCTGATATTTAAATATATAATAAATCCGTTATTTAAAAATGGTAGAAAAGCATGTCACCACCGGGGATCGAACCCGGGACCACGCTTTCGCGGCGTGCGCTCTGCCAACTGAGATAGGTAACCTCCACTGTTAACATACTGTTCTATTTCTCTAGTCACCACATTAGCTCCCAATCATCGACCGGTTGACATCAACGTCCAGCTCAACGCAATCGGAGACCAGCCTCTCTGCGCCATGTGACTTGACCAAGGAAGAACTACCGTCCGGCCCGTCATCAATCCAAAGCCCATTAAGGTTAGTTGTATTCGATAAAATATTTTACGTATATTGGGCTGACACAGATAGTAATAAGAAAGTGATGAGAAGAACGGGAATGAAAAGAAGCTCATGAAAGCGATGCAAAAACGGCAGACCCTGTTTCGGGGACATAACTAAACTAAAGGTAAAAGGAGCAATGGAAGACAAAGGTACAAGTTCACCATTGGTCTACTGATAAAAGCGATTGATGCAACCCTAGAGTATTACAAAAGCGTTAGAGGCGGAGCGCAGTCATTGCCAACGCCCTGGATGGGAACAGGGCAACAAAAGGAAGAAACGTTTTTGCGTAGTACGGTCTCTCCGTCTTTATGAATGCCGGTTAGTATTAACGTATCTGTCTTATACAACAATGCACACTTAACCTACTTAACATCTCTAATCCATACTGTTGCGTGCTAGTCTCTCTAGCATTAGTAGTGGTACACTCATGTCCTCAAGGATCATATCAACGCGTTTTTGGGAACCTACAACACGATATATGAAGCTCAGGTTTCTACGTTCAGTAGACATAGTTCTGTTCATTTCTGCGAAATACATGACCAGATCAGAGGTGTCTAAGTATCAAACCCAGGACTCCTTGTTTCCTTGCTTTATCGCCTAAAGTTTTGTATGCCATAGCTTTCATACAGTTGTTTAGAATTACTGATGAAGCAAAGAGAGGCGAGTGGTGTAATTTAGACAGACCTTGCAACCTACATGCATTTTGTGTGTTTTTCACACATATATATCTTTCGTGATCATGCATCACACACACATGGATCTTCTCAGCTTATTTTCTCCCATTTTGGAGAAAAGTTAGTAAGAAAATATTGAATAAAAAAGAACTGTCTTTCTCAGCTCAATTTAACACTCGAAAAACTATTGTGTACATACACCTTGAATATGGGACTGGCATTTTTACAAAATATATTGCATTGGACTCCATGGAGTAAGCAAGAACAGACTGTTATGGTCTGATTCAAAATATGCACTTCCCCAGAGTGTCTCCCCGGTGAAGAGAAAAGCAAAGCAAATTGCCATCATGATTTAAAAAACGGCTGCTGGAGTTTTTGATCTATTGATCACAAGTAAGTATTCTATTATCTTAATCCGAAAGAATTTCAAATATGTAATGGATGAAATGAGTTTTTTTTCATCTGAGAATTCACCATGGTACACTTTGATGAGGGAGAGCTTGTTATGGGAGGACTCTTTGCAGGGAAGTTTTTCTAGTACCCACTTCCATGTGTTTTGTGTGTCTGGTCTCTTATTGGTGCTTCTTTGGTGTCTCTTTTGGTGGAAAATATACTTGTAGTTAGGGTAAATGGGTACACAGAAATAAAAATAGGCCAAACACAGTAAGCTCACTAATCTTGCATCACTTTGGCCATAAACTGCAAAATCTAGTTTTCAATTTAATAAAGAGTTTTATTTCTGTTACACATTTATGGAAAGGATCAATTAACCCTTTAAGGACCGCGCGCCGGTTTTCCGGCTTTTTCTAAAAGTGTTCCAAGGACCACGAGCCGGTTTTCCGGCCAAAATCAGTACCTCGCGTTCAGCGGCTATAACATGAGGAAAACACCTTTAAGAATTTTAATAAAGGTAACCAGCACGAAGTTTGATAAGCCCCAGTGAGAGTAGTAAAAAAGGAAGAGAATTTTTGGCAGAAAATTTTAGAGCATATTATCGAGGAGAACCTCGGAGTGTCGGAGAGTGTCCTCTTTAAAAAGCCAGAAAATCAAGTTTTCCTAAACGATTCAAGGGGAAAATATATTAAGGGTTTTCCTATAAAAATGGTGCAAAGAAACATGCAACAGCAGATTGCCAGCACACCTACAACAATCTTTCAAACAAGGGAGCTTCGACACAGAAGTTGGGTATCGCAATGGGGTATTTTCAGGGATTAATACTATTTTTGTACTTTTGAAGAAACAGTATTGTATGGACAAACGCCCCTCTCCAATTCGCTCCAAGGCGCTCTCCACTGGAGTTGCAGGCGCCTTTTCGATCTGCAAGTGATATGTTTGGAGTCTGTAATTTATTGAGTACTGGGTAGAATAACTATCGTTTTCCAGATTTAAGCAGCAAAAGCAATGCAAGTGTCATTCTTAGTGGGCAGATTCCAAGAACAAATGTCTAATAATATGCACCACAACCACATGCGCATCTTATGACGTTTAAATTCGGTAAAGGGTCCACAAGTAATATTTCCTATTAAGTAGGTAAAGGTATGTTGGAAGTAAAGGCTGCGGAGCACTGCTGTAGAGTAGCCTTTGAAGCAATTAACAAAAACCTACTTATCCAGCCTTTACCCCAGACCTTATATTACAAGCAGTGGTTGAAAATATGATCTCTTACTCTTGCTGATCACATGATATTGACAGTTACTGAACTGATAAATCGAGAAACAACCATGAGACGTTGCATGATTTTGAAAGTGGTCTTATCCGATTTTCTAGTGGCATGGTAGTGGCACATCGCATATTAAGCGTGTGATGCCACTTTGATCAGCAGGATGTAAAACCGGATGCCCCCCAAAATGTAGCCTTGCCCCCCAAACCTGAAGTGCTGGCTACGGGCCCGCCCAAGCCTCCCCCTTCCCAATAATAAGAAACTTCCAACGGGCCTGATTAAGAATGTGGGAGGCTTGTTTACCAACAGCAGACTTATTCTTTTAGAGATTTTTAACGCTTACAGGAGAATACATTAACTTTGTGACATATTTGTACTGTTATTACAGTTCGTGTCACGACTAAAACTCCCCCCAAATTCTCGTTCTAGCTTCTGTAAAAGCCAAGTAACAATTACTTTTAGGTGCCTAATAGAAGTGGGGTTGGAAAACTCTCGGAAACTGGGGGAAATAAACGGGGGAATGGAAAATGACCAAAAATGTGATAGACATGGGTCTGGATACAAAGTTAAATTAAGTCAAGAATCAATGTTTAGAATCAACTGCAACTTCCTAAACGTAGGGTAGTGCATTACAAACAATAGTTAGTTGTTGGAAGTCATAGCAGTCTGCTACATGCCTTCCAAGATTTTGAAAATGTTCCCCACATCCCCCTGCTAAACGATAGTGTTATTGCTAAAATGTGTAATGTGCTTCTTCACACTTATTCGAGCCTCGCATAAGGCTCGTAGTGAGCGTACAGTAGTAGGCCCTTCTATTTCGAAGCTGGACATTCAATTTCAACAAATTAGAGACTCATCTATTCGAAAGGGGACTTTTAAATGAAGGAAATTGTACATACTTAGGTCAGCGTCGATATTTTTGTTGCTCGGATTACTTCTTATTCACAACTCTGTAAGTATATATTGGACATTTTAAAACTCTCCGTTCGAAAGAGCTGAGCTTGTAAAGTAAAGTGGGTTATTGTCTCTACTTTAACAAATATATAATGATTAAAACGATCTCACCGATCCGCTTGAGTTATCACGTTTGTTTAGGTAGAATCAGCTCATCAAATGGTCTTCGAAGAATCCTCAAATGCATAGCTGTTTGCCAACAGAGGACGTTTGCATCTTTTAATTTTGCTTATAAATTTAATTCTTTTACATTTTTAACGGGAACCAAGAACTAAACATGATAACATGTAACGGATAACCCCGCTCACAACGGAAAGACATCAGACTAATGACACGTCCACCAAAAGAAAATAAGTTGGTTTCGCAGTTGGTTTTAAATGGCCATCATTTTTTTTGCCCTATAATTTTATCCAACTACTCACGAAGCTGTGACTTCAGCCACTGCAGTAGGTAGGGCAAGTTTTGCAGGAGAAGTAATATTATTTTACTTTCGTAGAACTAAACTAAAAAGAATAAACAGAAATGAATAGAGTTCATCTAATGTAAGGTTAAAGAATTGCTCCACTAAGTACTTTGCACGAATCTGTTAATATATGTTATATTTAAGGGAAAGGTAGCATTTCTAAGACATTTAAGAGGCATTATGATTAAAACGTTACTCCTTAGATCCACAGCGTGGTTTAGGGCACGCAGGGAGTCACTGCCGATAGGCGTAGGGGCGACGATGACATATGGGGAGTTAGCAAAATTCGAATATTTAAAGTTTTTAAACAGTATAGGTCTGTATTACATTGACCAAAATAAAACTATAACCAACGTATATGACAAATATTCCTTGGATTTCATTTGCATGTGCTAAAGCAACATGAAGGTGTAAAGTGATTAACTTTATACATATTTGACTTGACGTACTCGACTTAGGTCGCCTTCACATGGAGGGAACGAACACATCTCCTCCACATGTCTCTGTCCTCCATCATTGAAGCCAGCTTGCCGGTACTCGTAGCTCCAGTGTCACACTTGAGAGTCTCCACATAGTTGGATCTTCCTCTAATAAACGCCGCGGCGTTTATTGCAACCCCATCTTTTTGGCAATGTTCAATAGAAGGCGGCGTTTATTACAGAATAAAATGGAAAAATGAATAAATGTCTTGCAAAACTAGTTCGTGACAAACTATTAAAGCGGGGAACTCAGAATTTGTGGACTGAAAACATGTAAAACACGTAAAAACTATTGTCATTTCTTGTTTGGTCTGTTTTCTAATAAATACCACTCTTTCAGAAGCGGCGTTTATTAGAAGGCGGCGTTTTATCAGAGGGCGCCATCTATTGGGGGAAATACGGTATACAGAAACCAAATGGAAAAAAATCTGGTTTTTGTCCAAAATGAGACATTTTTGGGCTGCAAAAACGGTAGCTTACCAAGATAAAGTAAGTTCAGATCCAGATTAAGCGTCCCAAAATAAGCCAAAATAGATGTTTGCGTATCTTGGCACCATATCAAATTTTTTGTTGTTGTTGATCGGTGTTATTAGAAACAGGTTTGAACTGCAGGGTAAATGGCAGTTGCAAGCGGCCTTAAATGTGCCTGCCTGAAGAATGGTGCATTGGAAATGCATTGTACTTTGATTTCTTTTAAATTGCATCCGCGCAAAGTCTGAGATTGCGTCTACACTGACACTGTGGAAGCCAAAGAGTGAAAAACGAAAAAGAAAACTTACGTTTCCCGATGTAATTGCAAGGGACAATGGTTTAGAACAGCGACTGGGGAAGGTAAGGCGGATTGGGGTAGGCTGGGTTCAAATTTAGTTTTCACATTCCACTAACGTGCCTTTACTCATTTTATGGAAAGGGGTGTTTCGTGTTGATATGCATATCTTGCTGCGAGTTACAATAAATCAGTTTCAATTTTGATAAAGAAAAAACGTAGTCACGGAAGAAACTGAGATTTGGCAAATCTGCCCCCTCACGTAACTAGAAGATATGATTTAGGACTAACGATGTCTGTAACCAGTATGCTTCTAGTCAGGGCCCAGATCACTCATTTTCCAGACAAAGCGCGGCCTTTCCAGACCGCAAAAGCACATTTGGTATAAATGAACACCCCCTATATTTCTTGCGTTTATCTCCAGCTTGTTGCTATAATAATTTTCTAACCAAAACCCTACATTTATCCAATAGTTTAGTTCTGTTGTGCAAGCATTATACCTTCTCCAAGCATTTTGGGAATTGAAAAAGTATAACGTTCCATGTGGAAGAAAATATTTAAGACTAACTCTTTGCACGCATTTGGGCTATTACTAAAATTGGCATTGGTAGCCGTTGAATCAATCCCTACTCTAATAACCTCTAATCGTACGATATGATCAGTGAGTAACAAATCTTTTACGTAAGCCTGAAAAATCAGAAAATAAACACTACTATGTGCTCTTGAGAAGTTACCTACGGGAAATTAATTATAGCTGGTTTCTATGTTTAGCATAATAACGAAATAAGAAATGGACATGCATCCTGATATTCAAAGGAGGGTAAAACTAATTGGGATAGAATGGCTTCCCAAATTGATAACTTATCGAAAGACACTCGTACGATGAGTACTGAAGAGTTGGGGATCCCAGTGATGTAAATATTTTGTTCCGCACGGAACGTTATACTTTTTCAATTCCCAAAATGCTTGGAGAAGGTATAATGCTTGCACAGAACTAAACTACTGGATAAATGTAGGTTTTTGGTTAGAAAATTATTATAGCAACAAGCTGGAGATAAACGCAAGAAACATAAGGGGTGCTTTTGCCGCGCTTTGTCTGGAAATTGAGTGATCTGGGCCCTGACTAGAAGCATACTGGTTACAGACATCGTTAGTCCTAAATCATATCTTCTAGTTACGTGTTGCAGATCACATGGTTCTCTTATAAAATGGTAATTTGTACGTGTCACATTTCTAGCAGCCAGAATGACATGAAATTTGGTGAACGTACTCGATTAATTATTTTTATGATGTCCCAATGCATTTGGCAAAGTTTGAAATTTCAAACTTTTGTCATTTTGACCTTATTTTGGACATTTCTGCAACACAATATTTTCTTTTCATTAGAATCCCGGTTTGAGGGTTCAGCCTCAATGTTTCATAACGTTGTGATTATATTCGAAGACGAACCGACTTATGGTAATTCTTTGTCAAAACTCCCGTTTAGGGTGACACCTTTCTTGCTGTTTATTTAAACTTTGATTATAACCATCAACACTATTTTTGGTGTCAAGAAACAAAACATGTTTTGTAGCTGATTTGATGGTGCTGATTCCGAAAATGACTTTAGTTGTTTAATTTTAGCTACCATTTTTTTCTGTACCGGAAGTGCTCATTTTTGGTAAAAAGAGTAGCTTATGGTCTTTAGTAATCGCAAAATTCAATTAATAAGGATCATAGAAGCCCATCAACTTTTAGGTAGGCCTAACAACTTCTTGCGAGACACGTAAAACTAACAATTTATATAAGAAAATATTGTTTTTTAAGTTCAAAAATTTAAAATAGAAGTACCAAAGTTTTCAAATTTATTGCCAAAATTCAAATTAACTGATAAAAATATATCGGTGATTATAATACACTTTAGTAAAGCTAATTGTTGAGGTGACATTGAAAATAGGAATTCTTAGAATCTTTTGCTTGATATTAATCGATTTTTCTTTGATCGGGCGTGCACAAACACGATCCTTGTGAATGGAGATCATTCAGAGCTTGTTAAACATGCATTTTAAAGTGTGTTTGCTACATAGTACCAACTATACCCGGCAATACATATACCTCATTCAAACAGGCCGAAGCTAACAATTTACAGTTACGTAGCAATAGTGCAGACAGAAAAGTTAGAGGCATATGGTCTGTATTTATAAGTTTGATGTGCAGACAGAAAGAATTCGCTTTCTCGCTAGGCCTATTCAATTAATCTTGTTTTTATCGGATGCTGATTGGTTCAAAAACACAAGCCATTCAGGCAGTCAAAATTCTGATTGGCTCTTTCAAATATACAGTTGGGTATACTCTTTCATACACTTCATTTCCGTCATTCTGACGTTAGTAATCTGAGGAGTGTCAGACGAAAAAAGCTTTTAAGTACACAATGTTTTCGCTATTTCGTACAATATTCTTGTTTTTTACCACAAAGAAACTATTTTACATTTGCTGGTGGTGATAAAAAGGTTGTTTGTTCAAGATCGTCTGAGTTCGGGATATCGGTCTGTTTACCTTGCCTTTACTGAAACTTTATTGATCTTTTTAGCGTCTATTACTCTTGCACTGAGATCTTAATATACGGATAAGAGGGGCACGTTGTTTACCATAACAGAGTTTAGAATTTTAATACTCTCATTTAGGCGTTTCGTGATACAAGTATTTTCTTCTTCAGCGTAACCAGAGCCAAGGTGAAGGATTTCTAAAGCTGGAGGCCAGCATCCATGACATTCTACTCCGAAGGTAGGCATAGCACTCATCTGGTTGAAGCATTCAGCATCGTAGTACTTGTAAGGATTAGTGTGCGTTCACAAAGCTATCTTCGTGCCTCTATTTTTTTTTTTGTCGATCTAGTAGGCTTACAGCGGCGTTATCAAACCAGGGGTGCAAGATAGCATTCCAGGGGCCGCGAGACAGTATTTTTTTTATTTTTTTTTATGGTTTTTTACGCCTTGTACTCCCCTTTAACAGGGGCTAGGGCGGTGCCCATATATATGGGACTTTTACCTTTTTGATTCACCAAATTTTTCGACTTTTCAAAGGCTTAGTGCTTGAGAAAATGCCAGAAAACTGCCTCTCTCGAACAACTTACGTTGCTTACTGTATTTTCTAAACCATTGCAACTTAAAAGCTTATTTAACACGGAATAGTCTTGTAGAGCATCAATCTACATAATAAACACATAAACATTATAATTTTCGGACCTTTTTGATTCACCAAATTTTTCGACTTTTCAAAGGCTTAGCGCTTGGGAAAATGCCAAAAAACAGCATGTCTCGGACAACTTACGCTTTTTTACTGTATTTTCTAAACCAAAGCGATTTAAAGTGTGACTTCACACGGAATAGCCTTGTAGGGCATCAATCTACATAATAAACACATAAACATCATAATTTACGGACCTTTTTGATTAACCAAAGTTTTCGACTTTTCACAGGCTTAGTGCTTAAGCAAATGCCAGAAAACAGCCTGTCTCGGACAACTTATGTTCCTTACTTTATTTTCTAAGCCAAAGCAATTAAAAGGCTGAGTTCACACGGAATAGTCTTTTAGGGCATCAAGCTAATTAATAAACACATAAACATCATAATCGACTTACCTTTTTAATTCCCCAAGTTTTTCGACTTTTCAAAGGCTTAGTGCTTGAGAAAATACCAAAAAACAGCCTCTCTCGAACAACTAACGATTCTTACTGTGTCTTCTAAGCCATAGAAATTTAAGGGCTGATTTGACACGGAATAGTCTTGTAGGGCATCAAGCTACATAATAAACACATAAACATCATAATTTAAGGACCTTTTTGGTTGACCAAAATTTTCGACTTTTCAAAGGCTTAGTGCTTGAGAAAATGCCAGAAAACTGCCTCTCTCGAACAACTTACGTTGCTTACTGTATTTTCTAAACCATTGCAACTTAAAAGCTTATTTATCAACAGTTTTAAAATTACCAAAGAGAGCAATAAATGATGAATTAATTGTAAACAAGTACGTTGAGGCAACGAAGTCAATATAAGGATAATACAGGATGGTGACTACGATTTCTACAACACAAAAATGAAGAATGCACTGAAAATGAAGGGGGAAAAGAAGAAAACGCCAAAAAAGCAAAGAGAGGGTCAAACAAAAGAACGAAAAAAGAAATAAAGAAAGAAAGAATAGAAAGGAAGGAAGAATGAAAGAACGAAAGAAAGGAAGAAAGAAGGAAAGAAAGAAGGAAAGTAACAAAGGAAGAAAGGAAGAACGGAAGAAAGGAAACAAGGAAGAAAGGAAGAACGGAAGAAAGAATGGAAAGGAAGGTAGAGTGAAAGAACGAAAGAATGGAAGAAAAAATGGAAGAAAGAAGGAAAGAAAAAAAGAAAGGAAGGAAGAAAGGCAGAAAGAAAAAAAGGAAGAAAGAATAAAAGAAGGAAAGAAAGAAGGAAAGGAAGACAGAAAGCAAGAAAGAAAGTAAGGAAGAAAAAAGAAACGAAAATAAGAAAGATAGAAAGAAAGAAAAGAAAGTAAGGAAGAAAAAAAGAAAAGAAAATAAGAAAGATAGAAAGAAAGAAAAGAAAGTAAGGAAGAAAAAAAGAAACGAAAATAAGAAAGATAGAAAGAAAGAAAAGAAAGTAAGGACGAAAAAAAGAAACGAAAATAAGAAAGATAGAAAGAAAACAAAGAAAGTAAGGAAGAAAAAAAGAAACGAAAATAAGAAAGATAGAAAGAAAGAAAAGAAAGTAAGGAAAGGTGAAAAACAAAACTGTAAGAAAAGGAAAGTGGAAGGGAATCAGAGTAAAAGAAGAATAAACTGGTTAAGAAGAAGGGAAAAAGAAATAACAGAAGAAGACAATAAATGTCAATTGACGTTTATCATAGTCAATAACAATTGTAGAAAATGGATTTCTTTGAATGAGCACAAGCATTGATATAGAAATCAGTAAATTGTAACTCCAAACAGGCACAAAAGAGAATTAAAATGGCTGCCTATAGCTGTCTCGTTTTATCAAATCGAATCTGATACATGTTTACATGTGTATAATGAAAGAAATGGCAGGTATTGAGTCACAAGATGCCATTTGAATCATTAGGTTAAATACGTGAAAACTACCGAAAAGATTAAGGACTGCTGTGGAAACCTTTTCTTGCTATGCTCTATGACGTTATAAGATTTAATAGATTACATTTACAGACTTAACTACGCAAGGAACACCTGACAAGGCCTGCAATTTAAGACCCATTCAATTCAACTGTAGAAGCCATGAGACGTGTATTAATGCCTTGTATCTAATATACTACATGATATCTCCAGGATGCTTTGCTACTATTGTCTTGGTTAGTGGTTTTTGCGCATGCCTAAGATCATATCTTGCTGGAAAGGAAATATATATCTCTTAAGATATGCATAACGTAGGCCTTCTGTTTTAGCTAGTACATAAAAGATACCGTATTTCAACCAGATAGCATTTATTGACATGCTTCTCTGATACGTTAAACTATAGGGTCGTAAACCTTTCCAATAAAAATTGTCAATCCATTTAATGATGCATTTTTACTACCTTGCATGCCATGTAGAAACGTCTTCCAAAACAAAACTTCTGCTTTTCTGTTTTTCCAGATTACCTAACGTGCCGCAGTCTAGGCCAGGAATCAACAACCTTTTCTGAGATACGAACTAAATTTTGATTGCTGGAGTTAAGTCAGACCAATTCAACTTTAAAACTCGGTTAATATAAAATCATATTTTCATTACGTAGTCAAATGATAATAACGCGTCTTTATGTCCCTAAAAGCACTCTGTTGTCGAGTTCGAACTATAATGGTCCTGTGCAACGCAACAATGAGCGCACCGCAGTGTTCAAAGAGAACACTCTATTGTCGAGTTCGAACTTTAATACTCGGCCCAATGCATCAATGGGTGGATTAGTGAGCGCATCGCAGTGTTCACAGGGGACACTCTGTTGTCAAGTTTGAACTATAATGGTCCTGTGCAACGCAACAATGAGGCCCCACTGCTTATCAGGGGGGCTGCTCTGAGAGATTGCAACGCAACAATGAGCGCATCGCAGTGTTCAAAGAGGACACTCTATTGGCGAGTTCGAACTTTAATACTCTGCCCAATGCATCAATGGGCGCATTACGGTATTCATCTATAAAGATGAATTCGTATTCGTAATTCGTAAAAAGTATTCGAACTATAAAGATCCTGCGCAATGCATCAACGAACGCATCGCAGTGTTCAAAGAGGACACTCTGTTGTCGAGTTTGAACTATATTGGTCCTGTGCAGTGCATTAGTGAGCGTATCGCAGTGTTCACAGAGACAGTGACTATAAAGCTCATGAAAAGTGCAACAAAGAAGGGGTTGCACTGCGTACGAGGGGCCTACACTGAGAGATTACAACAAAGAAGGTGGTCTGACGGCCAGCTGCTGCACGTAAAATTAGAAAGGTCTTGCACACGTCTTCAGATACTGAGTTGCTGGGTTCACATTTATATGCCTAGATTCGAACGCGATTCGGACATGAACTAGTATCGCCTGTACAGCGTCTCCGCGAAACTCTCGCATAAAGTTGACAAATGAGTTGCGCGTAACTTAAACGTAGAGTGGTCTGAATCAGCGAAACCAAGTTTTGTTGTTCGGTTAATGGAAAACTCAAGGATGACGCGTTTGAAACTACAGTAGAGGTGCACAACCAAGCAACAAGGGCAATGCATAAAAGTTAACTAAGATAACTAACAAAAGTAAGGAAACTTGATACAAATAAATGTCCAGATCCGATTAAAAAGATAAGCAGATATGGACTGAGCATGATAGTGTACAACATGGGAACACTAAGGTGGCAAGAACGCATTAAAATGAATAAAATATTCCTAGATTTCCGTTCTCATCTGTTTTTTCATCTTCTTGAATTTTATAACAGATGTTGGCAGTATATATTCAACATAAACAGTGCTCGACCAAAGGCCCAGTTCAGTCGCCTACATGCCGTGATTACACAGTTAAGAGACACTAGCCTAATATTTGACAGGAAGATGCTTTTAACCTGGTTAATTCCTTAGGAAACCTTGCGTACATCAGCATCAATTCGGAATAAATCATGTAAAAACTTATCTTCTCAAGTTTGTGGTCACAAATAACTGACTGGCCTTGCTTACCACAAACGACATACTTAATAAAAAGGGCTTCAGGTCATGGAATTAACACAAGGAGATGGATTTTAGTTTCCTAAATAATACATGGATGCCGAATATTTGCCACAAGCTGATCGGTAGGGGTTGCAACAAGTAATGGGAGAGTTACTTTGTTAAAGGACCGTTTTAGAGGCGAGGCAGAGGTAGCTAGAGGCGAGACAGAGGTAGCTAGAGGCGAGGCAGAGGTAGCTAGAGGCGAGACAGAGGTAGCTAGAGGCAAAAGGGAGTAATTTAAAGTTTGGAATCACACTTACAATATATTAGTTTTGAAAAGACATTAGAGAAATAGAAAATACGTCACCCACCGGGACATATATATTACAACTTACATTGTTTTATTTCTTCCCCAGTATGCGCTTTATAATTGTCAAAAGTTTTACAACAACCGTTAAGTTCACTTGAGTTTTTGAAAAACATTTTAAAATACAAAAAAAATGTTTGCAACTACATGCTTTCATCAAAGAATCCCAAATTGTGAAGCAATGATTTGCAATCGCCTCCTATTAGGTATTCCATGACCTGTAAAAAAGAAAAGAAACTTTAGTGCTAAATAAAAACATTTCAAGAGTTGGTCTTGATTTTTCAGATATACTGACCATCTCAGTACGGAAATCTCTGCACCACTTTACAAATTGTGACAGTGATGCTCAGGGGCAATCTCTGTTATACAGGAATGAAGTCATACTTCCTTACGATAAAAAGATTAAGCTTTTTTTCAAATGTCCCATGTTGTGGATATCAAAGGAAATACTTCTTCTAGTCATTAAAGAATGGAGGCTCCTCTTGGGTCTGATAAATGTTGACTGTGGCCTATGGATATTGATAGCTGTTAGCCTCTGAACAATGTTTGTTATTTCAATTATAAAATATAGGTGCACTTTGGCAACATACTGTGGCGTTTAAAACAGGTTTGAAATTTGGTAAATTGAAACACCTCAAATTCAAACAAGAGCACCTTGGATGCATCATTGATTGGACTGACTGTTCTCATAGCAAGGGTAGAAGATGCTTGTCACTTTTGCTGCTTTCCGTCAACAATTGCTGATAAAGAGTAGTGTGGCACAGTATCTGTGAATAAGTCAATAAAAGTAAAACTGGATCGCTCACACAAAATGGGTGTATTTGTCAGCCCCCTGAACTGAACTAGTATTGTTTTCTTAAAGGGATGTGTCATGCTTTCTTATAGTAGACAACCAGGACTGAGTGAATCCAAATGGATTATGGTAACTCCTTCAACACTTAAGATAGACTTAACTGGTGTAATATATAACTTTATATAAAGCTGTTGTGACGTGAAATGGAAACTAATGAATAAAGCACATGCAATTGTAACTCATCTCAATGTCATCTAAAAATCATTGCCATGTTGGCTCAACCGCCTAGTAGGACCGCCTCTCGCGGATTATGGAAAGCATCTGTCATCAATGAGAACAGATACTACATCCCATCCTTGCCAAAAGGCCGAGAAGCGATGGCGCCATGTAGTGCCGACCAGGGCAATTAAAATACGACAAGTTGGACTGCATTGCCAAACGAGTCAACGGTACAGTACGAGTCATCCTCAACTTTTCAGAATGGTTAACTGAAGGAAACTGCAAGTTACTGGTATTGGAAATAATGCGCAGATGCTCTCTGGGTAGGTCTGACGCTCGTAGATCGTAGATAGTAGGCCTACGGTACGTGTATCATATTTTATACACGTGAAATAAAATTGATGCATACCGAGAGGACTTGATCTCCTGTTCCTGGTGGCTTGATTTAAAGTGTTCAACGCATTATTGTAAGGATGCTTGATGTCTTCGTCGCAAAAAAATCACACGTGTTATCTCCACAAAACATAAAATAATAGAAACGGTGATAATAGGAAGAGTTGAGTTGATGTTTAACGCTCCTCGAATCCTGTGTTCATGTTAACTTTTTTGGCCTCTTTCTCGTAAGATAGAAAGCTAAACGAGATTTGGAAATCTCCGCTGTACCACAGAACAGTACATTTATAAATAATATTTCCTGCACACCTCCAAAACAAATCATTGAACTCAAGAAAGTATTTCTTTAGATTAGAGTTTATTGAAGAAATCCTTTTTCCAATGACGCAAATTTACGTCACATTACGTAACATCATCGCATCAAGGGTAAAGTTACTTAGGGGAGGGGGGTCACAAAGTTAGTCTCATGGTATTGCAACACGACATGGCTTCTGCAAGCAGTTGTCCCAACAAGTTCGATGAATGAAAGAAACGATGCAAATACAAAGCTGCAACATCAGCCCAAATACTAGTTTTCTTTAAAAATATTTATTTAAGATATTACCTAGGCCTATCATTTGTAACTTTCCTTTGGAATTATTATTCTGTGGCTAGGAAGCTTGATGATATAGAGTATTAAAAATTTTCCTATCATTGCAGTGACCTGCATTAAATAAGAAGAAGTTTTGTAGTTACTAATCAGAAGTCTCAGTCAACTCAAGAAAATGCAAATTTTGACCATAATTCTACCAACCAACTCGAAGCTTTTTCATGTGACATTTCTGGCAGTGGTGTGATGTTTCCTGGAGATGTGAGAATTGATCAAAAATTTTAATGTGAATAAGGCAACCTTACTAGATCAGTGATGGACAAACCTTTAATGCCACTACACCCCTATCTGTTATAACGCATCTACAGACCCCCGGAATATTTATATTTTTAATTGGTTTTTACACCTTGCACATCCCCTTTGCAGGGGCCAGTGCAGTGGCCACCTACATGGGACTTTTGTTGAAGCCTAGAGCACTTTAAGACTGGACTTGAAATCACTAATCTACACCCTATCTGTATATAAACTAACTGCAAGTGCCCCCCCCCCCCCCCGACTGAACAAAACTACTATTAAATACATCTTTGATTGCAAATATCTTCAGCAAACATGTTCATTACCAGTCACATTTGAAAATCTTATTTGCTCTCTTTAATGGCATCAGGTAGTGAGCAATTTCTGGGACCCTAAATGATTATTTTTTTCATTTTACATAAGCTTCCTCTGATGCATATGGGAAACTTGATGATTTGGGGGATAGCATCAACTTACCCTACCTCATCTTAGCTCTATTCTTTTGTCTCAAAAAGTTTTAATTCCTGAGTGCCTCTTACAAAGAAATTTACATTTTTCAATCTTCATCCAATTGCTTACAAATTATAAATGAGTGTGATCTATACCCTCTGCTGCTGACACTGCCAGCCCCACTTGCCTTCAAACACAAGCTTTCAATTTACCCAAGTCAGATAGGAAGCAGTGTTAGTCCAGTAGTTTAGATATTCTGAACCCTTGGCAAGTCGAGTTCTCCAAATTGTAGCTCCAAAAGCAAAATTTATGGCTCTTGAAGAGAACTTGATCGTGTTATATACGTAGGTGTAATGTAAACTAGTAAAACTGTATTATTACGCAGCATAATAATTCATTAACTTACATGTGTAATTGCCTCCTGCTGCACAACTGGCTCCATTTGTACAAAAGTAACAATGTCCTGCATTGTCTGTGAAAAGATACAATTACAATTTCTAATTACATGGTAGTTTGAATGCATGCCTTTTATTATTTTCTAGAAAGTTTGAATCTCTGACTTTTAGTAACTTTATCTAGCAAACTTTAAGTAAAAGTATAGGGTCGTCACTGTTCATACTTTGGTCCGTTGGCCCTGATAAAGAAGTTGCTGTCTTTAGCACATTAAGCAAAACTTAACAATTTGTATTCCATTCTGATAAAACTTGCATCTGTGGCTTTCGGCCACTTCAGCTAGTGCGAGCTGAGTTCAAAAGATCGAGACTGGAGTCGATTGAGAGAACTGAACTTGTCAAATTGACTCTGAATACGTATGTAGAAAATCAGACATTCAGTAAAGAGGGTAATTAGAGATCGGAAAAACGCGAACAAGTAAATTGCATCGTCAAACAATTTATATGCTGCCATAATCTAATTGCTTAAGACGTCTACACTAAGGGTTGGAATTCAAATGGAAGTTTGCAACGAAGTCTGATCATGAACCAAGTTCATTTATAAATTAAGTATGACATTATGATTATGTCGGAGATCTACCTATCAGGGACTTAAGGGTGAAGGCTTCATTTTTGACGGTAAGAATGTTGCTTATCATGTCTATAACTAACCTCTACGTTAGAGTAAGTTAGCTAAATTTTAAGTTATAGTAAGTTAGCTAACCTGCTTTTTAGAGTAAGTTAGCTAATCGTACGTTAGAATAAGTTAGCTGTTTTGCAAGATAAGATAAGTTAAGTATACTCACACTAACTTACTGTTAACTTCCCATAGCTTCCTTTGGGCAGATACCAGGACAACACCGGGTACCTCTGCTAGCTTTTAATAAAAAATGTTATGCTTAATTATGCCCCCCATTACCTTCAAATATCTAGTTCAATGCCTGGTTATCAGATGAACTCCAACTGAAGATCTCACAACAAATGCTGCGATTATCTATAGTTGAAAGTGGTAAATCGCTCCACTCCCTTATTATCCCTTTTATTTTAAAGAGTTGTTTTATTGTTTTATGAGAAGTCTTGGAGAATCCAATTCCTTTAATTGAAATATGGTCCTTGTATACCAATTTAGCTACTTTTAAGTTTACTTCAAAGCCATGGGGTAACCATTTGTACCTTACTATTTAGAACAAAATCCAATTAGAGAACCAATTAGAACAAAAAGTCTACGTTTGGTTAAATGTGGGGTTAGATGTAACCTTGTGTGGAGTCGTTACGGTTGTGCCGTTCAGAATTAAACCTCCTTTTTAATGCAAAAATGTAGCAGAATGCATTGATGAATACAGTCGAGACGCACTAAATTTATTAAGGAGTTCTGATCATTTAAGACGAATCTGAATTTATACTCGTAATTTAAAAACCCTTAAGAGAAGTAATAAATATGAGATTCTGGGAAACAGAAACTATTTATGATCATCATGATTTGCTCAGGAACAATTCAGGTGTATTTTTCCTTTGGTTGTAAAGTGTGTAAGAACATAGGGGAACTGCACTGCTGTGTGAGCTAAGGATTGTATACCTTAGCCTCCCCGTGGACACTGTCCATGTCCTTTGCTGGACAAAGGCCTCCTCATGTCGCAACACCAATCTGGGAATTTCCATGTCCTGGCGTGACCAACCGATAAGTTTGCTCAATTGTGAGTCATTGAAAAAGAAAGTAAGCTATTGTGGTAATGCTACACTCCGTGATAACTATATAATAATTGCTATGTGTCTGGTGAGTACTTATATATCTATCTATCTATATTCAGAATTATTTTCCTTCTAACTCTTTTGTTCACAGATAGTGGATGGATAAAATGGTCATCAGCAGGGTTAGCAACAACTCAAAAGGACGTAAATATCGTATTATGAAAGTAAAATACGATAACTGTGCAAGAAAATTCAGTCCTGCTTCGCAATTGTACCCAATTCAATAACTTTCTCATCTACGTCTCTGTTACACTATCCTGTTTGTTCTGCAGAATTTAAGTGTGAAACTATTGATTTCATGGCTTTGCGGTTTGAATGAAAGAAAAGCTACCTAATTTACAACTTCTGGTTAATTGATATAATACAGGACCGAAGTTGCGGGTCGTTGTTGAATTAATCCATAGGATCCAGAACTAAGCTTTGGGTACAGCGTGTTCTTCTTTAATACCGGTGATATACATGATCAGTTCATTCTCTCAGAAATTATGAGATATTAGGATGAGTGCATAAATGGTATTTAGCTCTTCCTTTTAAAATGTAATGCAGATCAGGTTTAAATTCATTTGTTCTGACCTTCAGGGACGGCGGAAGGTAAGGCGGGGGGGGGGGGGGGGGGGGGGGTTCGGGGGTGAATATTTTTGGTAGGTTTCTGGTGCAATGCCAAATAGTCTGCTAGTTTTTTACGGATATTGATTAGGTTCTTTGTTTATCTTTTTTTTGTTTTGGTTGCCAAGTTTCCTTTAAATTAATTAACGTTTAGAACGGTGGCGCTGGATCATGGCGTTCTTTACTACGTAGTAAAGAACGCCATGTGCTGGATTCAATATTTTGAAAATAGTTTTTGGTAGTTGTAAAATGAAAATAAAATAGAAAAGATATCAACATGTGGAATATTTTAGCCTCAGAAATCTTTACATCACTTAAAGATCGTTATGAAATAAATCCTTTAAAGTGTTTCTTTTTCATCATTAAAGCTGACTTGCCAAAATGAATAATCGGGAGGTTCTAATAAGCTACGGAGGGCGTGGAAAATTCCAAAATTAACTAATATACCCTCTCCCGTTAATTAGAGAGCAGAGAGTATACACATGTATTTGAAATTCAAATTGGTGACGTAAACACCGGAACTTTAAGATAATGTGTATTTTTTTAGCTTTATAGATACATCAATACGAAGCACCACAAGGCTGCCGTAACACTTTCTTGAAAGATAAAAATAACAAGACTATTTTGAGAGGCAAGTAACATCTGGATCATATAACTCTTTCCAAAATTTATGTCTTTTTCTTCCTAAATGTACAGTTTAATCTTAAACTTTTTAGGTATATTTTTGAAATCTCTCTCCGTGTCACAAGAATAATTAACGGATCAACTAAACATACAAGTACAGAGAATGACCTTAGATAATAAAGTGCTATGTAATTTTTGAATTTAGGATTTGAGTACCTTAAAATTTCGACGACCACGTACGGACACCAGCAGAACAAAAATGACAAGACAAGGAAATAAGTTGACACGATAATCCGTAGTTGTGTTTTCCCTTTAAAAATGGTGTCTACCTGCTGTGCTTTCTGGCAAACACTGCTATCAGAGGATGTATTGGATTGTGCCATTCCTTCACAATCTTCGTAATTCAAATGTAGCATATTTAAAGTACTTTTGTACATCGCATTTGATTCTCCATTATTATGCACAATATAAACAGGAAGGCGGGAGTAAACTGACGAGTGGTGAAAAGATACTTGATAACCTTGTTAAAGGGCAGGATGGCATTTTTCTTGGTCCATTTGCATGGTGCAAAGAGGTTGGCCTCAGACATTGCGGAAAGATGGGTATGAATGACTATCGGTGGGTATTTAGGAATAACTATGGCGACTAGAGAAATAGAATATTAACTGGGGTCAGCTAGCTCTTTTGATAGTGCACGCGTTGCGATTGCACAGGCCCTCATTTTGTAATGGTGGTAAAATATTTTTTTGAGTTAGTGTTTTGTAAAACCGATAGGGAGCGTGGAAATGTCACAACACCGATGGATTTTATATGTAAGACAACGGTCGGAATAGCTTTGTATGATAAACTAGTAAACAGAGAATGTAGGATAATTCATTGTTACTTAGGCCCTGTTTTGTTATTACTATTATATTGTATAAAATCTTCACTTTCCATAGACACACTGCGTTTACAGCCATTTTATACACGGCCCTGAGGCACACCTGAAACAACGTGTTTTGCCTCTGCTTCACAAAAGAAATCAAAAAGATATTAGGAATGACGATTTATCTACCTTCATTATGAAGGTTGCTTTATTAACAGACAATTTTAACTTCCTAAAACTTCTTTTGCTATTCTACAATGTGAAGGAAACATGAGAAATTGTAAACAGTTGCTCTTCTTTTATGAATCTTTAAAACAAATTTTATTCCACGCTCCGCGTATCAATCTCCTACAATTCTGAAATACATCAATGGTAATCAGACAGTGACAAAAGTCTTAACGAGAATTTAAAAATAAATGTTGGATTTTAGAAAGGCCAATACAGGTTTCTTACGGATATTGGAAGTATGTAGTCAGTTGGCAATAATGAGCTCTTGATTTAAAGAGAATGACTCGCTACCATACAGCAAAGTGCTGATAATCCAGGCATTATATTCTGCGGTCCTAGTAGTGATTGTGAGCTTGCCGTTCTTCCAGACGAGTATAGTGAGCCGGCCAAGAGTTGTTACAGTTTTTTTATGCGTTGGTTGAGCTCCGCATTTAGAGACAGGTTCTGACTACTGTGACTCCAAGGTAGGTTAACTGGAATTGCTATGAATTTCAGGAAATCTTTTCAGAATTTCCAGTGGCAGTTGGTACCATATAGCTTGATATTACATCAGTTACTATGCGGGTATCTTGAAAGCTTCTGCCTAATCTAAAGATTAGATAAAACTGACAAGAGTTTCAGTAGCAGCCATTGAAGTTTGAAGTATCATTCATCATGTCTTTTGTAACATTTTAATGTCAAGCACCCTACCCTCCTCAGTTACTAACTTTGTTACTACTGATACTGGTAGCAGGTGCAAGTATACAATTTGTATTGATAGATGAGAAACGTAGTTGTTATTTCTTAGCAGACATTCAAGATGCGTTTGTAGTTGCATTGTAATTCTATTAAAAACGAGAAAACACAGATAATTTGCATTGTATATCCTGAATACAAACGAAGTTTTTCAACTATTATCCTGTATTTGTGTTTTGGTAAACATATCATCGACGCTATGGTGATGCTTGTATAATTCATGTCAGTATTTGTGACTAAATAGATTTCAAAAGTTATTGTAATTGCTCATTCCTCCCAACTGATAACACTGTTTGAATATCTTATATCATCAACAGCGCATTAAAATGTTTCAAAACTGCTTGTATTTAAAATATGTTTTCCCAGTCCTTGACTCCCACCAGTCTGTTTGTTTTCCTTTATAAATATTAATAACTTTGCTATAAAGAGTGAACCAAACTGGGTCCCAGACTTGGGGGTCAGCAACAAAGTCCAAATTGTTGTTGTCGGATTTCTTTTGAGAATCTTCCTAGTGAGTAATTTTGAAATTTATCGATAACTCTTTACAGTCATGTAATGATTTTAAAATGATAAACTCGCCCTGCTATATAATTATAATAATAATTCTTTGCCTCGCTCTTTCCTCTGTCTTCTTTACTTTTGAGTAAGACACTCTTTCAAATTTGGAATGGAACGGTCATGGTCCACTTATAGTTTTATGGATTTAAAAGTATTTATAGAAAACTAGAAAAGTTTGTTTCATTGGGGATCCTCATGTTTGCACTTGTTACAGATCTATTAAGTGTTTTGGTGATCAACAGAGCCGATTAATAAACGTAATTAGTTGACAAAAGTGTAACTAAAAATCAAAGTCTCACTTCTGTTTGGGATAATTTTGTTGATTTTAAAGAGCAAGGTTTAAACAAGGTTTAAGGTGTGCAAACCGACCGATGCCAAATGGTGTTGCTCCTTTCGCAAAAGTGTCGACAAAAACGTTCCAAAACTTGGTAGTAAAGGATAGCCGATAATAAAAACCAAGAGCTTCCTCGTGCGTTTGAATGTCTTGTCAAAGATTATTCTGCATCCCTTAAGGAATATAGACGTACGATATAAATTATACCAACTATGAAACATGAATTTTTAATATGCAGTATTCAAAGAGAACGTATATGATGCTTTGAGGCTGTTCTACACCAAAAAAGCAGAGTGCTAGAGACCCAAAATAATTTAAGATTGATATTCCCTTAATTTTTCAATCCAAGACTATTAAAAATTGTGTCACAAAACAACCCACCCTGCAGTAGACCTTTCTAAAAGGGATACGGTGCAGCATTTGTAGCTGTTGATTATATTTTTTTAAGTTGTCGGACAAGTAAAACAAATGTTATAAATTGTATAGGCAAGTTTACCTGATGATCTTGCTTTATGGCTATTGGCCTTTTGGCAAGGAATGGATGTAGTATCTGTTCTCATTGATGACAGATACTTTCCATAATCCGCGAGAGGTGGTCCTACTGGGTAGATGAGCCTGCTTCATGGCTTGCTTCTCTGCCTGGAAGCCTACATTGAGGGGCGTTGCCCTTGGATGCCACCGTTGCCCTTTATTTATTAGTTAGCCTGTTTGGTGGTTTCTCTGTTTATTTAGGGTAGTTTCAATGTCGGACCCACTGCTCATCAGGGGTCTTCGATTGAGAGACCGCCCACAACTATGGAACGCTTAATTGGCACTGAGAACACTTTAAGACCGGATGCCTTACCTAACGTCAGCGATGGCGCTCCGTGGAATCGAACCTGGACCATGATTGCTTTGCATTTAACCCTTGGTAGTATTTTCAGGTATATTTATCATCAGTCTTTCGTATACAGCTAAAATTTTTATCTTCTTTTTCTTTTTATATTATAGTATTTCTTATAGGAGATAGCAAGACTCAGGTCTATTGTGGGAATTTGGGGTGGCCTTTGTTAGTTTTCGTATATTGTTAACCGGTTTAATGAGTATGATTTATGTTTAACACATAACAAACAAGTCAAACCCTAAAATTTCGAATGGCTTTACAAAATAGAGCCAAAAGCATACTTGAAAATGTGTGTAAAACATTTTCAGATGGCAAGCAAGAAAAACGTATTTATTTATGGGTTGTTGCTGACCCGTGTTTTCTCTTGGCTTTGTGCTGGACTTGACGATGTAGTCAAAGTACTATTTTTTCTTTGTCCTTTTGCGACTTCCTGCAAATTTTGACCTGGAATATTTTCCCAATCACACTGTGATGATATTTAGAATTACAAATAGGAATGAATTGTAAATTTTAAAGGGTCGTGATGGCAAAAACTCGCAAGAGTATTCCGCGTGAAATCAGAGCCAAACTTTGTGTAGTTTAGAAAATATGGTAAGAAATGTAAGTTGAGGACGCAGGCTGATTTCTGACATTTCTTCAAGGACTAAGGCTTATAAAAGTGGAAAAACTTGATCGCGAAAAAATGTTCGTCAAATCTGATCTTCATTTGTTTATAATGTAGATTGATGGCCTACAAGAGTATCCCGCGTGAAAGTATAGTCAAAAGTCGTGTAGTTTAGAAAATATAGTAAGAAATGTAAGGTGACGAGGGAGGCTTATTTCTGGCATTTCTTAAATCACTAATGCTTATAAAAGTGGGAAAAAATGATCGGGAAAGAAATCTCCGTCAAATCTGATCTTTATGTGTTTATAATGTAGATTGATCGCCTAGAAGAGTATTCCGCGTGAAAACAGGGTCAATCTTCGTGTAGTTTAGAAAATATGGTAATAAATGTAAGTTGACGAGGGTGGCTTATTTCTGGCATTTTTTCAAACACTAATGCTTATAAAAGTGGAAAAAATTGATCGCGAAAAAGTGTCCGTCAAATCTGATCTTTATGTGTTTATAAAGTAAAGTGATGGCCTACAAGAGTATTCCGCGTGAAATCAGAGTCAAGTTTCGTGTAGTTTAGAAGACATGGTAAGAAATGTTAGTTGACGAAGGAGGCTTATTTCTGGCAATTCTTCAAGCACTAAGGCTTATAAGATTGGAAAAGGTTGATCGCAAAAAAGTGTCCGTCAAATCTGATCTTCATTTGTTTATAATGTAGATTGATGGCCTACAAGAGTATTCCGCGTGAAAGTACAGTCAAAAGTCGTGTAGTTTAGAAATTATAGTAAGAAATGTAAGTTGACGAGGGAGGCTTATTTCTGGCATTTCTTAAATCAGTAATGCTTATAAAAGTGGGAAAAAATGATTGACGGTCTTGTACAGTGGAGACGCACCTAAAACGTGGATTCATTTCACCCATACCCACTGCGCCCATATGAGTACGCTCTGCATGATTTATCGATCAATGAAGTTTGTCCGATTTAACATTATTTTAATGGATAATCCAAAGCAAAGTCACTAACGAGTTTCTGATGGATTCTTTCTCAGAGTAATGCTGAGAATTGTGCGTTTTTTGTGAATGTCTATATATTTCCCTCTAAAAGGAAACTACAGTAGCTCAAGGGTATCTGCAGAGGTGCATGATCGATCCAAACTCAGCCATAAACTAAAACCCATCCTACCGTGACCCCTAAACTCGAAGGCAAAGCCAATGGACACAAGCACCCTTATCAACTAAGCGCTCCCTGTACTGTATTTTCATTTAAAAAATAGACAATACGAAATGCAATACCCGCCTTGGTATTTTCTGGATGTTTTTATTCCTGGCAACAAAAATGCAATTTGATATTGTAGGAACATCGCATATAACTCAAAAGTCACTTTTTAATTCTCTCCCAACAGCAGATACTGGTACAATAAAATAGGCGTGTTTACAAATGTAAACTAAATTTGACAAAAATGAGGCATTTTCACATTTCTATTTCAGCTAATAAAGTTCTCGATAAATTATCTTCCAAATGCACACACTTCGTGATATTAGCTGTACCTATTTGTGTGCAAAGTTTCAAAGCCATATCTCCAGCAGTTTCTAAGAAGAAAAGGTAGGGGTGGAGGACAGATTATGCGCCCTGCAGGCCGTTGATTGATTGTTGAAGCTTTTTTAGATTTTGCTCTTTAATGTTGTTGAAAAGTTCAATATCTTCAGATCAACAGGAATAGACCACTCATTCTGATCATATCGAATTTTCTCGCGGATTTACTTTACAACTTCATATTTCTCCTTGAATGAAGGAGTTTTCCAAGTACTCAAAATGTAAATGATGTCTGAAAACACTTAAATAAGTTACCATGCCACATTTGACCTTTAAACAGTTGCTAATTAGTCAATTAGTATGAATTTTGTCCGTATGTGTGTCATCCTTATTCAAAACTTTCACGAAATTGAGACTATATTTCAGACCCCCCGTTTATTAACTTTTGACAGTAATGATGACCCCCCGTTTATTCAGACCCCCCAGTTTATTCAGCACTCCAGAGTACGGCCTTTCTTGTATCGTATCATGAGTTGCTACTTTGTGTCCCTGTGCACCCAGTGCAATTTGATCACGGATTACAAATTATTTGTACTTTCTAAAAGTTTTACTTGCTTAATTGTGTGCTCTTCCAAGACTTGTTGTTATTCTGGGAACAAATGTTTCTCTTCAAACAATTGATTTTCTGTCGATAATCCCAAAGAATCGAAGACAGGTGATAACTATAAAATCTTTGAAAATTTTAACATAATTTGCCTTCTTCCTTCCGCCCTTCCGTCTTCGTAAATTGCTTACAATACAACTTTTATCCAGAGTATTTATTGAAACTGTCTGAAAAATCAGATTGTTTCAACTTTAGTTTCAGACTAAAATTATACTCGTTATACGGACATAAACAAAGATCAATAAACGTTCTGAAAGGGTCTGGCCAACCATATTCATACGCCGTTAACTCTTTCCCTGTTCCCACCATCGGATAAAATGGTATGGAAAAAAACAACTTTTAAGGAGTATTCCGACAGGAAAGAAAAATAGCAAGGCTACCGTTACGGCTACCGTTACGGCTACCGTTACGGCTACCGTTACGGCAACTTCTTCTACGGAAGAATCTGTAGGTTTTCTCTCACAAATTGGAAAAGTTTTCTGGTGACAGGGGCGTTGGCGTAGTTTGCACCCCAAAATTGACAGAAATATGCAAAATAGAAAAGAATTGAAAGACAGAAAACTTCAGGATGATATTTGACATTATTATTGACAAACTTCAAAAAGTTTGAGCGGTGGGGTAACTTGGAGGGAATAGGGTTAAGTGAAATAGAATAATGATAATGATCATACATCAATAAGTAAGAAACGCACAGGTCTGCTCCATGTCCCTCTATCTGTACTCTTTTAGATTAGTAAGACTTAAACTGAATGTGATTTAAAGTCCATCAATTCCATTACCGCGAATTTTGTACAAAGAAAGCTACAAAACCGTTTTGGTAAAGCTCATCGGCACGTAATTGTTTTGATGAAAGCTCTAGCTGTATGAAGGAAGTTTTAGTTTATATTTACCATTGCAATAGATAGTGATTGTTAAATGTCTTTCAAAGTCTGTTTTGCAGATTCTATGCTTTTTAGTATCATTCCGCAGATAACAGAAAAGACAATACATATGTTTGCGTGAAATTTGGGTTGTATGAAATTTCAATTCAATTTAACTACAAATGTTACATTCGTATATTCTCAGCAGACACATTGCAATTATATATAATTTTCAAAGAGTGGAGCATTACTACAATAGCTTGCAATTTAACGCCGCTGACCGGATTCGAACCCACGACCTCGTGGTTACTAAACCAATCCCTCAACCATTGAGCCATCAAGGCTAAAAAAGCTAAGGCGGAGATTTTTAGTGTCAATCTTTCGCGAATTCTCCTCTAGTCAGTGGGTACGGGGAAATTAATTCATTAATAATTATTGTGTTTCGGCTTTGAGCCTTCACCATTGCCAAAAAGTAACTATCATTAACACGACTAAGCACAAATTACTTAATAGACGTAGTGAGTTGTTATCAAAATGCCGTCATGGGAATAAGTTGTTAGCACGAAATTTTAAAAAAACAGTCAAGAATCATACTCCAGTAAACTCCAGTTAATCATAAATAAAATGGTCTACGACAACCCCCCCCCCTTTCCGTAACATCCCAGGTAAGTTGCATCCACTTAACTCCTATGAATCTGCTAGGCCCTTTCCCGTAACCACAACGAAATAAGAAACGAGAATTTAGTTCCAAACTCCTTTGCATGCTCAAGTTTAATGATAGTATTACAATAAACCTAAAGTCACATTTGTAATTCAGGAAATCCTGTATGTCAGTTCCAAATGAACAAAACGTTAGTATCTTCCTTATGCAGTCAACGGAGAGGAAATATCTGTAAGACCTGACAGTTTTTTTTCTCCTTCTCTCCCGTTTTTTATCATTCCAATTTCTAACTTAGACTGGCATGCAACCTTCTATAGTGTCTACCTTCCATGAATTAAAACAATAGCTGTTAGACTTACCCTATATTATTTTAAATTCAATTACGCCTTACTTTGCTCTCAGCAGATACAGCCTGCCGAACGATGTTTTTTTTATACAACAGACATTCTGTTTAAGGCATCCCCTTTAAAATCATTTGCATTCCTGATATAAGCTGTGCACTGAATCTTTACAATCCCGTGTAAAAAACCTGCATAACAATAGACGTAATCCTCCTTCACTCATTTTGCTAAAATTAATTTCACTCCTATATAGTAAAGCTCCCCCTAAATTTCAATGTTTCGTCAAATTCGTGACATGTGCATCCAAACTGAATAAACAACTATTAAAACTTTCTTATTGGCATGCAGCTAAAAAACGTATGAACTAATCAAGAGAGAATGCTACTGCTATGCTATGCTAGTGATATCTACTATTTCAAAAGGGTGTCCAAGACATCAGGAAATGCGAGTGGGCGTGTTACTTACTGTCTGGGCTATAGTCCCTGCACATGCACCAGATACAGTGCCACGCATCGATAGCTACAGTGAGGAAGGAGTGAAATTGGTAGGTTTCGTTCTGTACTTTTTGTCTTTCCTGTCATGCCCGCAGCCTATCTTGTGTAATTTGGAAGCTATCTACCTATCATGAAAAATTCTTTGAAAACAATAGCCCTCTTCAGTTTTGTTAGTTGTATCACTTGTCACGTAACATTTTAAAACACAATGGAGAGCCATCGGGAAGAGCAATTAGTTTGCATGGTTAAAACATAATGTTCCGAGCTTTAATTGCGCCAGTTCTTAAAGGATGAATTTTCAGTTAGGAGAGTACAGTGTATTTAGCTACTTAAACTCGCTTGACAATATCATCTGCCGAAAAAGTTTCATGAAAGCATGCTTTTAAAACGTTTTTGTGCCAAGAGTTTGTATTCTTAGACGGAAAAGAAAGTGATTTGATTCCACCTTTGTCACTGTCTTTAAATTCTGTTACAGGACTCAGTTGAAGGGAAGGTGGAGTTTAGAAGTGTCAAGTTTAATTATCCGACGCGACCAGATATACCTGTGCTTAAAGGTTTCGATATCACAGTCAACCCTGGACAAACATTGGCTCTAGTTGGTGCTAGCGGATGCGGGAAAAGCACGTCCGTTGGTTTGCTTGAAAGGTTTTATAACCTCATTGACGGCTCTGTGGTATGTAGTTTTTACTTGTAAAGTATTTATAAAACTAACGCGCGCACAGGTGCGTTATTGTTAAAAGTAGTCTGCTATCGGCGCGCACGTGTTGGCAAAGTAACTCCTCCGTGTCAGCATATTCATAAAGAGGGACTTGGATTATCAATTTTAGCTGACATACAGCTAGTCTTCTTTGCAAGCTTCAGGGCCCTGAGAGCATGGGCTAGTAAATAAGCAGTTACACAACCCGGGATAGCTTATCACAAAATGTACATTTATTCCACAGCTTGCTATTAATTCCAAAAATTTCCTATTATCGCTTCTTTGCGAAATGATTTAGCACCCTTTCGATAAAATTTTTGTAACGTGGGAACCTCAGAAGCAGCGTTCTGTAGGTAACATCATTTTTCTTGGGTCACTACATTGTCCGATGTTAACATACTCTATTCCTCTAGTCGCAACATTAGTTCCCAACCATCCACCGGTGGCTTCAAGCTCAACGCAGTTGGAGACCAGCCTCTCTGCGCCATGTAACTTGACCAGGGAAGAACTGCCCTCCGACCCGTCATCAATCCAAAGCCCTCTAGAGTATCACGGGTTCGACCCCCATTAGTTATATACTTTCTATTTCTCTAGTGTTCTATTCAAAACTATCATTTCAAATCCTCTCTTCTTGATGATGATCTTTGTTTTATTGAGTTAGCAACAAGGGCCAATGAGACGAGAGGTAAAGGGAGCTATCGCTGTGCCAATAACTTTGAAAAAGGCTATTTTTCAATGTGCGCAATCACTATCGAAGTTTGAGAGGAAAGAGTGTAGCAACACACAATTCCTAATATAGCATCCTCGTGCCAAGAGAGGAGCACTACTGATTTCTTACGTTTTTCAGTGAAAGAAAGGCATGGCAAAGTTCGGTGTAGCCCCACACAACTAAAGACCTCTGATGATCAGTGGTTTAGATATTGAAACTTCCCTAAGTATTCTAATACGTTGACAAACGTCACTATTGAAGTTGACTACTTTAAATAACTCAATTACTGTCAAAAAATCCATATTTTTGTTTGTGGTACAAAAGAAGAATATTGCACGAAATAGCGTAACCATTGTGTGCTTAAAAAGCTTTCTTCGTCTGACACTCCTCAGAGTACTAACGTCAGAATGACCGAAATGGAATGTGTGAAAGAGTATACCAAAAGGAAATAGAAAATGAGTTCCATGTTTAAACTGTGTTTTCAGAGTTTTATTCTCCTTTACTGGATTCATTGCCTTGCCTTGCGTTTGTTGCAACGCTTTCCTCCACTCTTTTCCACACTTCTCTTCTCTGTTGGCAGGGTCCAGTCTTGTCAGGACCCATTTCCTTCTGTCTTCATCAATTGAATCCTTCCAGGTCTTTTTGGGTCTCCCTCTAGGAGTAGTGCCATCAACATGGAATGATGTGACATAATTTATCCAGTCCTGACTGCAGTGGACATGACCAAACCACCTGAGATGACCAGCCTTCATTATTGTCTCAACTAGTCTGAGATTGAGCTTTTTCAGGAGTGTCTCCATTGGGGCACAATCACTCAGATTCCCCCCCCTCCCCACATCCAATGCAACATTGACCTATCTGCCCTGGAGATCTTGTCAGTGTTCAGCTTTGTTGGTGCCCAGCATTCTCTTGCATGTAGCATTGCGCAACGCATGCACACATTAAACAATTGTCCTTTGCGTGCCAGGAGATTAACCTTGATGTTAGGAGAGGCAGGAGTTTTTTAAACTTTCCCCATGCACATCTGATCATTGTAGTGATGGCCCTGCTACATCCACCACCAGCACAAATTGTATCTCCCAAGTAGCAGAAGCTATCAACTACCTTAATGGATTCGCTGCCTACTTCAAATTTTGTGGCTGGTCTTATATCAATTTGGTGAGCACTACCAAGACAACGTGAGCACAGGAAGCAAGGGTTCTCCACAAGGCATCCTGAGATGCTAGTACACTTATGGCGGATCCAATGATTGCAGCCCTTGCAATAGATGGCATTACTGCCTACTCCTTGCTTGCAAATACCACAAGGGTACCTTCTAGAATCTCTCAGGGTTTCTAAGTCTCTTCCTGATATTATCCCTTAGGAAGCGGAGGACGCCGGCCCCAATCAGTATTCCAGGCGAATTATTTTCTGTTTTAATAAGATTATGGATTGTATTGAAAAAGCTGGCATTGACTTTGGGTGACGGAACAGCACTTTTAAAACTACACGTAAAATTACTGCAGGTACCAATCTACAATATATACATAATATTTGCATCTATTGATCTATCAATCTATATGTTAGCACCTCTATTTTGTCAACCCTTTTTTTTTACAAGTCATGGTGACTGGAGCCACAAATTCTCCAACCTTCGCATATTTCGCGTACTTTCACACCCTTTCTCGCTATCTCGCCATTATATATATCATTGACCACCTTGTATTTCAGGGTCCTTCTAATCTCTCCTAAACGTAAATCTGTCCTGGGTGGTACTTTCAGTTTAAATCAAGTTATTTTCAGATAATACCGCAGCCTTTTTTTCTTTTCCCTTCTTAATTCTTTAATCCTGGGGGATGTCTTGTAGTGCAAAATGTAAGAGAGAACAGCGGACTCATTACAAAGTCATTTTATTAATCAAAGCTAAATAGACCAGTTCAGCGATTGATGTCCATTTGTTGGAAAACCCTGAAAGCTCTGGTATCACTGTTTATTTAGGGCTTGATCAACTTTACATCTGATGGTGCTGGAGTCGTTATCAAACTACGGAACCCTTCGTTGTGTAGGCAGAAGGAGTTTTTTTTCAAAACGAGGTCGCTTTAGCAGGGTGTATAGATATATTGTGATGTAAATTTTAGCCATAGTTAACAATTTTATTTTACATTCTTGATCAACAATTTTACTCAATCGCATCTTAGCATTCTTTTTTTCCTTCATGGCGAATACGCACGCACATTTTCACATCGTTGATTTAGTATTTAAGAATTGACTCTGTTGTTGTATGTATGTTGGCGTAACGATCTTGGAGACTCAGTAACTTACTAGCAGACTGTAAACGTAGTCTGCACCTAAAACGAAGGATAACCCCAATATTGGTATCAAGGAGGCAGCGAAGGAAGGTTGTAGTTGTAGTTTATATTTAGAGGGACCTGGCGAATAGTACCCGTAATGGCGCTTCTCAAACCTTTTCAACGGTACATCTTCCCTTTTATTCATCTGACCTCCTCGCTTCTTAAAAGTAAACGGGAAAATGCTAGGAAACTATCTTCTTCGATAGTGTATTGCTGTTTTCTGGATTTTTGGAGATCGTGTCATTCAGAACAACGAGCGAGGGTGAACACGACCATCCTCACTAGGGAAATGGCAACACCCTGCACTTTTCTGTCAGAACAGTTAGCAAGGGCGAAAACGACTATCCTCACTGGGAAAATGCTGCATTGCACTTACGCCTTTTTCTAGATGATTTGTTGTCTGCAACTCTGCTTGCACATTTACTGTACTGCATTTTACGCCTATATTCTCGAGTTAAAGTTACTTAGGTTACTTACTTAGCTAAAGTTAGTTAATTTTCCTAGGTGGTAAGACCGAAGTCCATCCTACAGACGAAACGTTGTCTTAATCATTAGCATTTTGCGTTTTTATCTGTCTTGACATCTCATTACTAGAAACCATTCAAAAATATTTACTTGCTCCACGTCAATTGTTGTACCATGTAACCATGTTATTGCCTAAGGTGCCCCATTGAGCCCAACTCCATTGAGCCCAATCCCATTGAGCCCAATCCCATTGAGCCCAACCCCTTTGAGCCCAACTCCATTGGGCCCAATCCCATTGAGCCCAATCCCATTGAGCCCAACCCCATTGAGCCCAATCCCATTGAGCCCAACTCCATTGAGCCCAATCCCATTGAGCCCAACCCCATTGAGCCCAACCCCATTGAGCCCAACAAATCTATTGTTTTAAGTCTTGCATAGTCTTGTCGAGCCCAGTTGGACACGCACTCGACAAATGTCGAGTACACGCATGCTCAGTTAGCCTAGTTGAGAACTCAGTTGATCATCTCAAAATATCCTGATAATTCTATTAACACCACCTACGCATGCTGAGTAAACCGATTCAAAAAGGAATTTTCTCGCCAGATCACAAAAGAACGTGTAGTCCTGGGAAGAAGTTTAAAGCCTTGTGAAAAGTCGAGGCAAAAATCGAACCCGTTTGTACACCCAATGCTTGACATGGCAATCTCTCAATCAAAGACCCCTGATGAGCAGTGGGTGCGACATCGAACTACCCTAAATAAACAGAAAAACCACCAAACAGGCAAACTAATAAATAAATGGCAGCTGGGGCGTCCAAGGGCAACGCCGCTCAATTTTGGCTACCGGGCAGAGAAGAAAGCCATGAGGCAGACTCAACCGCCCAGTAGGACCGCCTCTCGCGGATTATGCAGAGCATCTCTCGTCAATAAGAATAGATACTACATCTATTCCGTGCCAAAGGGCAGAGAGTGCTTGACATGGCTTGACTTGGCTGTACAATGTTGTACAAAGTCGTGTGAAGTCTAGTTGAAAGTCGTGCCCGTTTGTAAAGGGCTTTAGGCGGTTTTGGAGATTGAAAGGGGGTAGAATTAAGACAAGGGGTACTATGGGGGTCCAACAGCTAATAGTATGTTACATAGTATTTCTTGTGTCAAATGCCAAAACCAAACTAAGGCGTAGATAAATATGGTTCAAGTTTACTCCAACTTTGAACATATTTTTCTTTAAAAACTCGGTAAGCAAGTTATAAATCTTTTATGGACTGTTTGTTTCCTGGTGTACACGTTGAATATTGAGAAGGAAAAATAATCCCGAATTCCTACGGACGCAGAGGTAATTCTCCAGTAAATCGAAGGTACCAATGATGTAAAGGTAGCAATGACGTAATAATAAATAGTTTGTTTAACGATACTTTCTAATCCATAGTCCCGACTTCTAAAACTTTTCGCTAAACAAAGAAATAACTTTAATAAATCAACTTTTCGGCAACATCACCTTGTTATTAATTGATGCCAAAACTCCCGGTTATGAAGTCACATTTTAAAAACGTATTGTACGAACTTGGGAACTATACGTATCTTTTCGTTAATATAGAACCTTATCACAATAAAAACTGCTGATCATAATAACTACTCAACACAACAAATAGTTATCGCAAGAACTACTCGTCACAACAAATACTTATCACAACCAATACCAATAAATAATCACAACTGCTAATTACAACAAAAGCTCGTCAGAACAACGCTATTGGTCACAACAACGACTCATCACAACAACTCTACTGGTGGTAACAACTACTCATCACAACAAAAACTCATCACAACAAATCTACTGGTCACAACCGCTAATCACAAAAACTACTCGTCAAACAAATTCTCATCACAACAAATACTCAAAATTAAGTGCTTACGTCAGCTCCTGGTCTTCCTGTTCGTCCTGGGGCTCCAGCTTCTCCTGGTGGACCCTTGGAGAGAAAAAGAACACTCGGATTAAAATTAGTAGCCTGAAAGAGGAGAGGAGACGAACATAACCAAAATTGTTCATCTTGCATCGTCTGTTACCTTCAGAGTATCTGAATAAAGTTGGAGACGGCTTTTCCCTCTCAGTTGCGTGGTCAGTATGAATTGGTGATATAGATTTGGCAAGGTCTATCAAGTCAACTATTTTAACAACAATTGACGCCGATCAGAATGGACAGATTTGTAACTGAAATATATCCTAAGAAGGCACAGACTAAAACGAAGACGGATTATAGATCGCAGGACTACAGATCGCAGGACTGACTACAGTTTGCAGGTCAGAAGGTATACTCCAGCAAAGGCCAAATGGCGTTGCATGTGGAGACCAACGCCCTTGGAAATCTCGATAAGTCACCTATGGATTCTATAACTTCAAATGCTTCCTTCTGTCCTCATTTCCTTGATTCTCTACTCTCCTTGATAAAAATACTTCGTTAAAAAGACCAAGTGATAACCAATCATTGATTGGCAACACGCTGTCTCATTAACGATCTAGTTCTTACGCCCTACAGGAAAGAACTTCTACCTAAACAATTGAAAAATTTCTCTCGTCTGCAGTCAAACGAGAATATAAAATTAAAATTTATTACTAAATTACTACATATGTTACTATGTCAGTGGATGAGAAAAGTGACTCTGTAAATTGATCTGTGAACGGCAGCGCAGCATACCTAGTGCTTTGTACTTGCATGGAGAGGATACATCTGCTGACATCAACAACTTTCCAGACGCCTTCTACAACAAGTTTACAATAATGCTGATACCCAATGCAAGTTGCAAAGACCAACAGTTAAATATTTGAGATGAATTTTCAAAAGATGGAAGGTAACTCTCTCTGTCAACTTTCTCCGCTGTAGGACAAATTTACCTCTTTTTGGCGTGAACTTACAACTACCGCGGCATCGAGTGAAGCAAAGCAGTATCGCTACATAAATTCACATAGAAGAAATTGCAGACTAGCATGGACGCTTTTATCATGTAGCTTATAAATTGCTTTGGATTTTATCGAAAGTCATTAACATCCGTAACCTTAAAGCGTGGACAACGAGCGCATTTGTCCAATGGTATGGTAGTGCCATTCGCACAACACAAAAGCCCATTTCCAGACTATTAACACCTCCTACTATACTTGAACTCCTTCATTCCGCCTTGGTTTAAACATTCAGCTAAAGACAATGATGTCATCTAAATAGATAAGGCAGATCTGCCAGTTCAGAGTGCGTAGCACAGGTTTCATGAGTCACTAAAACGTACTGGGGGGCTTTACTAAGCCGAAAGCATACGAAAATATTCATAGAGGCCGCTGTGAGTTTTTTTAGTGTTTTCTCACGTGTAGAAGGATGGAGTTTGCCAGTACCTGCTCATAAGGTCCAGGGTACAAAAAACATGCCGTGCCGGCCAATCGACCGGAGTGTCGTCAATTCTAGGTAGCGGGAAGCTATCCCTTCTAGTCACAACATTTAACTTACCATAATCGATGCAAAAACGACTGGAGCCATCCTTTTTCTTTACTAACAGTACCGGAGATGCCCATTGGCTTGTCGAGGGGCGGATAATATCATTATCTAACATATCTTGAATATGGCTACAATTTGGTCAAGGACGTTAGGGTTTATATGATATAGGCATAGGGGCAGCTTCCCCGGTTTCAATTTATGAGGTACTAAAGCGGCCCGTACGGGGCTATCTAAATAACAAGCCTAGCCAACATGCAGCTGGAGGCTGATGATTGAGTAAAGAACACAAATTGCAGTTTGCCTACCTAGAGTCAAGTCCCATTGGGACCAGTTACATTTTTTCTCATCACTATGGTGAAAAACCTGACTTAAGCATATTTGAGGCATAGGAGAGGGGTAATGGTACAGAGGCAGCGCCACAGGGGGTGGACATCTGGTGACATGGGAACGTACAAATATAACACGCTAGAGGTATTCTGTCTCAGATTTACCATATCTAAACTGTTACTCTATTATAATTTAAAAATAAGAAAAAGGGAACTGCATGAACTTTAAAAGTACACTTAATGGTGTCTCCGCTACTGCTGTTGACAGGTTGATGCCTGTAAAATAGCAACAAGTATGATATATATACTTGTTTGTGTCTATATTTTTGTATAGGTTTGAAACTCGTAAATTCATCTTAAATCATCAAGTTATATACCATATAATAGCAATTTGCATTTGAACAAATACTATGAAAAACTGAAGGTGGCAGAACGTTTACTGTTACTACATGTCAGGCACGGAACAGATTCAAACTTTCCCTACGGCAGACAGACTCATTAGTATCTTTTAAGAAGTTGAAGAAAAGTTTTATGAAACAGCCATCGATTATCTATTATCGAGTGCCAAATAATCGTAACCCCTTATTAATTTCTTGAAGTTTATAAACCTCCCCGCTCCTTAATAGGAGCCCCCCGTTTATTAATTTCAAGAAATCTTCCCAGTTTTCAAGATGTAAATGATAACTGAAAACACTTGAATAAGGTCCCGTGCATCATTTGACCCTGAAACAGTTGCCAATTTGTCAATTAGTACGATTTTTGTTCTCATGTGAGTCATCCTTATTTAAACTTTCACGAAATTGAGACTGGAGTTCAAGCCGTCCGTTTATTTAGACGCCCCCGCTTACTAACTTTAAACCGTAATGATGACCCCCTGTTTATTTGGACCCCCCGTTTATTCGGCACTCCTGAGTATTTTAATTTGTAGTTTTAGATCGTATTTTTTTATTGTATCTATTAATATTTGTATTTATATTATTTTAATTCTGACGTTATTTTAATTATTGACGTTATAGTGAAAGCGAGGACCACAAGTTTATCAGCTAAAGCTGTTTAGTGCTACAATCATAAAATAAGACTTGAAAAATAATATGATCTGCATAGTGTGCCTTTGTAAGTTTCAACATACTTGATCACAAATTTGAGACAACACGTTAAAGTCGATGCTTCCTTGTTTGTCTGTATTACATCGAAATCAAATCAGAAGAAACCCAATCGAAGTTTAGTTTAGGATATTGCTCAAAGTTGCCTCTTGTCAGGTAATTACAGTGTCTTTGAAGTGCGAGCGGTCTCTTTTTGAAAACCTCTGACCATCTACAATTTTAGTAACATTTGAATACACTTAATTTTTGTTATAAGAAACTATCTCAGCGTCTAGCTCTAGAAGTTTCTCTGAATATTGATCTTCTTAGCCCTCAAAGTTTCTTAGCAGTTTTTTATTGTCTGGTACCAAATAGAAGAGGGTGGAATACGAGGAGGGGGCTAGAAAACAGCGGGGATTCAATATATATGACAAAGGATGAAGTAGACCAAGAGAAATAAAAAAATGCTTTGCATCAAAAACGAAACTTCAATAAAGAAAGCAAGACCAAGTCAATGCTAGCCTATTTACAAAATAACCATTTATCAAACTGTTTAAACCGCTTTCAGAGATTTTTTAGGTTTCTTAGAGCAGCCCCATCTAGCCCTCCAGTTTCTTAAGTTTTATGGAGACTGAGCCCTGGTTTCTTATAAACTGCGTTCTTATATAAAAAAAGTGTACATAGATAGATCATGACAATTTCTGACAGAAATTGGTACGAGATGTGTGTCATTACAAGATTCTTAAACACTTAAATACATCGCTAACCTAAAATGAAATGCTATCAAAAGTTTTATTTTCAAAGAGTTTGTTCGTGATTTATTTATAACATTGAAGAATCGTAATTTTATTTTTTTGGATGAAATGGAAGGTGGTCAATCCTTGGTAAATAATAGTCAAATTTTTTAGTTATTTGAGATTTGGCTGTTTCATTACTCATGCCAAATGAAAACGTTTTACCGAGATATTTGGAAGATCTTCAGCAAACTGAAATGGTTTGTCACAATTAACAAGTTCAATGTGACTTGGATCAAAGCATCGTGTGACATGACAGTATGACAACATACCGAGTCGTAAGTGTTAGCAAATACCACCACAACATTACGACGTATGGCGAAACAAAGTAACCCAAATCCCGTCCAAAAGAGAATACAGCAACATACAAAAATAACACAGGGTTCCCTGGCTAACCCTGGAAAAAAATTCCCTGATAATTCCCTGATTTCCCTGACGAAACTTTGACAATTCTACGCCCAAGTATTGCCATACACGCCTTATGCAAACCTAGCAATCCATTATATAAAGCGTCATATACTGTATGAAGGCCAGTTACACCAAGGTAATACATCTCATAACATTCACATGTCATTTCAATGATGTTCAAGAGAATTTTAAAGTAAAGGCACTTGTCTGGAAAATTGAAATACCATTAGCTAAAAAAAACATGGATGCCTTAAATCAGGTTATTCCTGAAATTTTCCTAAATCCCCGGACAATTCCCTGATTTTACTCGCAAAATGAGTCCAGTTTGAAATTTCCTGATAATTTCCTGATTTCCAGGTTGGCTGTGAACCCTGTAACAGCATTTAGGTCAAATTCCTATGTCTGTATGTTGTCGACCCACCATATCCCGTGTAAACACAAGGTCGACCCGTAATATGGAATCATTTGGATCCTTACGCGCGTAAATGGAATATGTCTAGCCCTGGTGACGAATCAATGGTCTCTGAACACACAAAGATTAGCTTGCAATCTTACCTGTATCGCAGGAGTCTTGGATCGATCTAGCGGTTGAAGGGGTTGTAGTCTGCCATTCCTATAACAATTAAATCAAATAACAGGTAAGAATGGGAATATTAATGTTTTGTAGACAAATCAATTAATGTACTATCAACGTTTACTGATAGATTGCACCTGAACGTTCATAGAGTTGTTGCGGTACCTTCAAGAGAGAACACCCAGAATACCTTTGTGTCAATAGTTATCATTTTCGGATAATATGTAAATGTTATTGAAGCTGGTAGCCAGGTCTTAAGTTGCTTATCATAGTGGGCTTTATATATTATTCAGAGGCAACCATTAAGTCTATTGTAGCAGTTTATTTGACTCAAAAACATGATTTAGATGTTGGCACATGCTTAACCCTAACTTTGACGCTATCGTTTTCGGAGAGAAAGTAAACGTTATTGAAGCTGCTAGCCAGGACTTAAGTTGCTTATCATAGTGGGCTTTATATATTATTCAGAGGCAACCATCAAGTCTATTGCAGCAGTTTATTTGACTAAAAAACATGATTTAGATGTTGGCAGATGCTTAACCCTAACTTTAACACTATCGTTTTCAGAGAAAAAGTAAACGTTATTGAAGCTGGTAGCAAGGTCTTAAGTTGCTTGTCATAGTGGGCTTTATATATTATTCAGAGGCAACCATCAAGTCTATTGTAGCAGTTTATGTGACTAAAAAACATGATTTAGATGTTGGCACATGCTTAACCCTAACTTTGACGCTATCATTTTCGGAGAAAAAGTAAACGTTATTGAAGCTGGTAGCCAGGTCATAAGCTGCTTATCAAAGTGGGCTTTGTATATTATTCAGAGGCAACCATCAAGTCTATTGTAGCAGTTTATTTGACTAAAAAACATGATTGAGATGTTGGCACATGCTTAACCCAAACTTTGACGCTACGATTTTCGGACAAAATCTGAACGTTATTGAAGCTGCTAGTCTTGAAGTGCCTTATCAGTGTGAGCTCCAGATGTTACTAAGAAGCATCCGTCATATGTATTGCAGCAGTTTATTTGATTCAAATACTTGCTTTAGAGGTTCTAGTAGTACCACACAATATTTTTTTTATCAGGGGGTCATAATATAATAAAATGGGTAATGAAATTTCTCAGAAAGTTTTTTAATGCGTGTTTTTCATATTTTAATAAAGTTATTTTCTGCTTGCTCGCAAAAGTACGTCCTCCAAAAAATGTCATGGGTGGGAGATAACTTAAACATTAATAGGCGGGGAGCTGGAATAGGAATGTCCTGGGTGGAAAATTTTTGAAAAATTAATTAGCGGGGGGGGGACGTCTATTAGGCACCCAAGAGTAAATATAACGGTATTTGCGTTGCCGATCACAGGGCTCCTATTTCTCTCAACATGGGTTCCAGCTTTCCAGAAGTATGAAGCGACTTGGTTTCACTTCCACCTCCAATACATTTTCCATTGATGAAAACGCGAGGGACCTGGTACGGAAAAAGATAAATGACGCTGGTAGTTATATATTGAAACTTAGTAGAAACGACTACTACTGGTGTAAATATAAATTAAGCATATCTTTTGGCTACTTAATAGCTAGAGACGCAAAATATCTTGTTTCGCAATGTCGCAATACTTATTGATTTTATTGGGTTTGGTTTCGGTGGTTGCTGCCGATGGCAACGGACTAAGCCTTCACTAGTGCTTAATTCCATTCCAAATTGATGTACTAGCTCATGACCCAATCACTCCTACTTCAAACCTGGGCTCGGTCTCACACTGCTGCCATTTCATATTTCTGCCATCTCCTCTTCGCAAGGTTGCTTTTCTTCATCTCTGGTTTGTGGTTGGATATTTAAATAGCAATCAATGCTATCGTTAGTTGTTTCGTACAGTCGCTATCTGCTTTGACAAGCCTGTTCTGTTTTGTGTTTGCGTAATGGCCTTATCCAGGGAAAATATCATCTTTGTCAAGTCTACCAACCCTTGGATCTTAGGATTTATAAAGAGAGGGGCTAACTATATCTTTAACTATGATCTAAAATTTTGAGGGTTTGGTGCTTTCCCCACTACATGTGGGTTGCTCGACCTTGAAACGCATAGTACCTCCTGGAAATGCCAACATTTCTAAGTACCCCTTCCCCCTGCTTAGATAGGAATTGAAAATTATAATGAGTACACTAAGAAATATACAATCATTAAAGAGATCTTACTTGCTTACCTGGTGTAAATTGAAAATATGTGAGAGAACGTGGGAGAAAAATAGGACAATAGATCTTGATCCTGTTGTTGAGTTTTGGAATTGAAACAGTGGAACGTTGGCTGTTGGACCCCTTTGTCTCAACTGTAGCTCCTGTAACGTCTCCAAACTCCCTCTAAGGCCCTTGGCCCCCAGTCGACAAACACTGACTTAAGGTATACAAGGCTGTATTAAGTCTTTTAAAGGTGTGCTTGAGGGTGGGGTGGGGAGTGGATGTTCGCCAAAAACTAGGTTCTTCGATTACCAATTCCTTGATGAAAAGTTTAGTAATTAGAGCTCTCAGTTTTTGGGATGTTTCTGTAAATGTTCACTTTAAGAACAGGTGTGGGAGCAGCTGCCCCCCCTCTCGCCATTAAATACGGCTCCGAGTGTACGATTAGGGTTTATAATCTATAAACCACGAAAACACGCTCCCAAATAACAATAAGAGATTCTTGGTTTTACCTTAAATCGGTCGAGATATGTTCTGATTTGAATAGCAAAGCAAACAACTGAAATCAGTGTAGACCTTTACATGTTGTTGTTTTTGTGAATTCCATTGATTTGATGACTCAAATTAAGTTTATGATGCACCGCAGGATGGCTTGGTTGTTGAAAGAATACTGAATTGTAAAGGTCATTGAATTTTGCTGTTCTTTTTAGTGCTTGCTCTACTTTTAATTGATTAGTTTTCTGTCATGAAACGGAGGCAGGTGCGATTTCCTTGGTTTGGTAGTGTGGTGTTCTCACGTGTGTTACATAACCAGAGGAAACGTTAACCAGAGAATGTAAAAGTATTGCAATTGCTGAAAAGAGTTCCTCGAAGAAGTGCCTGCATTGTCCACAAGCTGTTTATGAAATTGTTGAAATATCGAACATGGTCTATTCTCTTGGCAAAATTTTCACCTATTTTTGAGCTATTCTGCAAAAGCTCAAAATTCTGCCTTGTCCTTGAATGAATTATCGCAATGGACCGAGTACGATTTAGCTTGAATGGAAAATAAAAGCATTTTGGATAATTGAGCATGCAGTACGCATGATTTTTTTAACCAATTTTGTTCAGGATAATCCAACATATGGCGATGGAGGAAGCTATTAAACCCCTGATCCTGTATCTTTACTAGCATCTCCTAAAAACAGGCGGAAAACCTGTATAAAGTCTTTTTACTTTTCGTAAAACGTATTCAAAAGTTTTTGAACAATACTATTTTGTAACCACTTTGCTTACAATGATTACATTATAGCTCCCAACAAAGTTTAACCAATAAATAATAAAAAATGTCTACTGGAAACACCATTTAGGATAGACGTGTTACAGAGCTATACATCAAGTGAAATGCAAATAGAATAGATCTGATAGTACAGTTCTTAATTACTGTTAACACAAAAATTCTATCATATTTTAAACTGTCTCATGTTTTAATTATTTAATTGCTTAGATATTATCAATGTAGCGGAAAGTACCAAAGTTTTGTTACTGATGGTAGTGGTAAATTGGAAATGAATTCTAGCATCTCGTCAAAAGACATTTGGAGAACTGGGGATAATGAGAGAAGGTTATCAAGGGAAGAGCTTGCTACCAATACAGTTCGTCTTGGCAATGATCTAATTGAGTACAATTCTAGGGAGTATAAAGCTGGATAATGTTTAGGAAAAGGCGGAAGTTTGATTAATCAGTGAATGAACATAAGTCTTTTTGTATGGCATTCATTTGATGCTCGTGCCACATGAACAACCCATTTGGTGTTCTGGTTTTCGATGTACTGTTGATAGGTCTTTTTTATTAGCTTTGTGGCAACAGTTTGTCAAATGTTCAGCAAATGCAATTACATTAATTCCAGGGAAAGCAACAATTAGTCCTGTTCCGTAGTATAACATCCTTGTATCTTTCCATTTGAAGCATTTGAGAGAGTTTGTTTATTCCACAGTTAATGTTTTCTTTGGATTCTTGTCATATATTGTGACCAGATATCCAAGAGGCGCTTCAAACACCCATGAGCATTAGAGAGTTATCTTTCTGACAAATGGGATCTAACAAGAGGACAGAGGTGTACAGTCCAAACTTGAAAGTACACTTGAAATGAAAGGATGAATGTATTATGTCATTAACAAAGGTCAAAATTGCAGAAAAAAATGGTTCTTGATGTTCACTCGTAGGTGATTTGGAGCTAATGTGGCGACTAGAAAAATAGTGGATGTTAACTGCAGAGGTCACCTAACTCAGTTGGTAGAGCAGCGTAGGTCATGAGTTTGATCCCTGGTGGTGACATATTTTCTGTTTATCTAGTGTTCTTTTTAAAACTGACATTTGATTGTTTTGATACCAGATTTACCTGATTCCACCAGAGACTCATTGTGCAATGGTGGAGAGTGCCTTGAAAACTAATATTTCAAATCCTCTCTTCTCCATGCTTCATAATAACTGCTTTGAAATATGCTACATGCAATATGCTATGAGATTTAAAAAGATACATCTAAAGATAAATGCAACCAAAGCAAAGAGCCTCTGTAGATAATGTTGGCAGGGATAGCATTAAAAAGGTTCAAGAGACCTTGTTCCCTTAATTGTCCCTTAAAATCTGAAAAATCGAGAAAGATACAGCACGATTACTCAAGGTATGGTTCTCAGATTTGGACAGCTTGTCTTTCTCAACAAGAGGAAAGCAACGAGTCCAAATAATTATCAAATTTCTGATATTCATTAAAATTGTGACGTCACTCTTAGTACTCTATTGTCTTCAACGTATAGTTGTATGTGTTCATTTGGTGTATTAAGGTATTTTGCAGTACAGGACTATACTCGACAATCACAAAGATGAGTAGCGCGTTGCAACGGGAAGTAAGGCAAAGAGGATTTAGTTATTCCTTTAAGATGCAGATAGTACAAGCAACATGCACGTATGGTCACACTATCTAAATACTTAGCAGGGTAACTTACGTAAGTGTGCTGAAAACAAAATGGTAGAAAAAATGGATATGAGTGATGTCTGATAAGCAAACCACACCATCCTTCTCAAAGGAGCAGGTGAGATACTTTTTACGGCAACAGAGACCGAAAATTGGGAGTTTTGAATACCTTAATTGTTTCGTTACTTGTACGCGTCAACGTGAGAAAAATGATTTAGAATTTGAAAGTACTATATCTGCAGAATTGACGCCAAGGATAGCTTATGAATTAAGCTACGAAAAACCAGTTGTCTGCAATTAAACTGATCTGGAGATATAAAGCTATAAAACAGGTATTGTTCTTTGCGCTGCTGGGGGAAGTATAATATTGTCAACCCCAGACACGTCATTTGTAAATTATATTCTTGATTTAAAAAGCTAGTTATCACTGTTTCGAACTATTTAAGCAACAAAATTTTAATTTAGATTACATGGTTTGTTAACGCGACACCTTTTTTATTTAAATGTTTTCTCTGAGATTCGTTTACAAAGAGGAATAATAGCATACCTTATTCCTTTCAAATTTCGCCTCCCTATAATTTTCGCTCCCTTTAATTTTCGTCCCTTTAATTTTCGCCCCATCAGTAGACTAGGTACAAAGTCCACTTGTTATTTGGGCAGAAAGTTCTGTTCTGTCTGAGACGATGAAGATTTCAAGGACCGAAATAAACATTCTGATAGGTATTGTAGTATTACCATCCTTCACTGATAATAGCACGGCGGAAAAATTGTATGGAGCTGGCAATAACGAGTAGTCGTAGTAGGTCTGTTTACACACAAAGATTTGGGTTACAGTACAAACCCACTGATACACATTTTCTACTTCAGTGCATCGCTATGTCAATGAATAAACATTCTGCTGCATGCACCATCAACATCTCAAGTTTTTTCAACTAACTCTGTACAATGCAATCTGGAATCATAGCATGTCTAAAATTGATACGTTTCGCTACCTTCAATTACAACGAAGCAATATAAATGCACAGATAAACTATGTTTTGATTAAGCCTATCATTTCTCAAGATTGTAAAACGTCCTTGTTTGCAAAAGAAAAAATATATCTGCAGCCATAATAGCAAAATTCCCCCTAGATACTAATAAACTATAGATAGATCTATTACTTGCACCGAACTGCCCCTTATAAGCTAAACTACACAATACTTCTACCGCAAGATAGCATGCCAAGACAACAACACTTTGAGTTGGTCGTAGTGCTAGTAGCAAGCAGCTGTCAAACCAAAATTCTAGCCATAAAATTTTTCATCGTTCAACATAGCTGACTGAACGAGGAAAGCAAAGTCATTTATCTTTGAAAAGTCAGGTATTACCTTCTTATGAACAGCCGAAAAGACGGTGTGCTTGATCTGCTGTCCAGCAGCTGCCTCTCTCTTCACGGTCAAAGTAAAAAAAGGTTGGTCCTTCTTGAAGGATTCCACTGTCAATGGAAATCATGACTTAATTAGCATAACAGATGCGATCACAAAAACGCACATGGCAGATCGGGGGAGTTTTTGCTTACAGAGGAGACTTTGATAATTAGGAATGAACTGTGCCATCCTTGTTGAGTGCCATCCTGTACTAAAGGAGACACCACAAGAAGATGGAGCAAGTGAAATTGATTTAGAGGAAGGGGAGCTACCATCGGTTAAGAGAGTAGGTGTACTGTGGGTCACAAAAGAGGACAGCTTTGCATTTAAGGCATCACCACCTGATAATCAGTTTTGCTGTACAAAAAGAAATGTGCTGAGGAAAATTGCAACAATTTTTTATCCTCTAGGACTTCTGTCAGCCTATATCGTACGGGGAAAGATTTTGATGCACAAAATCCCTCTATCAGTGATTAACCTTAGAACACTTGCAGGCTCGTTAAAAACATAACTACTCTTGTTGCCTTTGATTTTACGGCAAGGAAGATCCAATTAAAACATTAAGGGACGGGTGGTGATCCATAACCCGCTGTCCTCTCAAAAGAGAAATCTTTGCAGGTTATCAATTACCCACGAGAGTATTGAAATGGACTAGCTAATAGGTTATACCTTGATACACGTAGTAATTGATTTGAGATTAAGGCAAACAAATTTTAAAAGATTTAAATAATTAGGGGGAAACAAATACTAAAAATTCAGTAAGTAAGAATAAAACCCATTGTTACCCCATTCTCCGATTAAAGAACGTCTTCTTTTGCTTAGTCGTTGCTGTTAACTAAAAGAGATATTTGAAAAAGCTTTGAATAGAAATACAAACTCACTTTCGCCATTTTGATTTGAAGAGAATCTCTTATGCCGCACACAGACGGCCAATAATATTGGCGGTAACAAGGATAAAATTGTAGATTAACAATATTATTGATCGTCTTGGGCCATGATTGAAACATTGCACAATATATTGAAGAAATCAAATTCCGTAGATATTATTAACTATCCGTATATGAATTGTCAACAATATTTTGAATAATGTAATATCATGATATTATATCTGAATTATCTGAGCCAAAGCCATTTTCTCGAAACTTAATAATGACATCACACAAGCTGAAAGTAAGCTTGATCAACACTATAGACAACATTGTCAGACTCAAGTGATGGTTAAATATTATTTAAGTAAAGGCAAACAATGTTTGTTGTTGTTCTTAGGATGGTTTGCTTTCACTTAGTACAAGCGAGCCCACTTGAATGATTTCAAAGAAGGCATCAAACAAAAGGCGGACAGTTTGCAGCGCTTCCCATTTTTTCGTGTAGAGTACTTTTTATTAACTAAGGACCTCTTCTGACTGTAGACGGGATGCTTTCTAAGGACTCTTGACATCGTTTACTTTTAAGATTCAAATTCTGTGGTGGTAGTATTTAAAACTTATTGAAGGCGGGTTTTGATCGACTAGGCGGGTTATGAAGCTATATGAAACTTAACTTTGTAGGCATAATGTTGGAATCCATTGGCAGGTGTTAGGCTGGTCGTAAACCACATCCTGGTGGACCTGGAGGGCATCAGAAACTTTGCAACTATTTTTTCATGATGAAGAAGGCCGAATTTGAAGTCTTTGAGTAAAAACAAAACTTTCTAGTGCCCCAGAATTAAGGGGAATGGGCGTTGTCTCTATGTCCCCTTCTTCTTCTGCAAAAGATTGTGTTTTTTACTAATCCAGTACCCGGGCAATTCTGTTCGTTTTATCTAAAATAAAAGCAGAAAGAGTAATAGACGTGCCATACCTAGGGGTCAGACTCTGAACACAACTCTTCGAAATGCAGATCACTCGTACAAGCGCAATTCATAGGCTGTTCAATCTTGCTAAGGAGTCTGGAACTAATATCTCTTATCCAGCGAAGGGTTCCACCGGAAGAGGAAGGTTACTTTGCCCACCCACTGCAGTGGTTGCACCCACTAGTCCATGAATAGTTAGTTGAAATATGGAAAACGTCCCGGGTAATAAGGTACCGAGAGAAAATAAAACATGTAAGACCCATTAATAAAGCCAACTACGGAACAAACTGTTGTCAATTATGTGAATTGTCTTTAGTCTGTTGCATGTTCGTGATGAGCAAAGTTATCCGTTACATTTTATCACGTTTAGTTCTTGGTTTTGTAAATGCACAGGAATTGGATATAGAAGCAAAATTTAAATATAAAACTTGGCTTTCATGGCAGAGGCTATGCGGTCGAGGATTCTTTGAAAACCGTTCGATCAACATATTCTACTCAAACGAATGTGATTACAGCGTTCTCTTTCGATTTCCTGTAAAAATTGTTGAGCGAACTCCGTCTTTAAATGTCAACTGATGAATTTGGTATGACTTCAGGTTTAAAGTGAAACATTTCTTAAACAGTTCTGAAGTGATAAAGTTCCCCTGTAAATACATTTATCACAAATGTGTGAACCGAACGAGAGGGAAAGCCCCAACTTAATTTGAGTTGGGACTCCGATCTCGTGTTATCTTGACTAGGCTGATCGACTGCTTTCTGTCGCCATCCTTTCATAAAATGTGAATGAACAACTTCTCTCCTTGTCGTTCCTTGCATAACAGACACAGTGTATGATACAAAAGTAACTGGGAGTTATAATCTGCCTCCATTTGCATGAACTCAGAGGCAGAACTCGACGTTGCCCTCGTCGTTGCCAGCAAAATTCCACTGTTTTGGTTGATTCATGCGAGCTCAACCTCGTTTTGAGACAGGATTACACAATTGTGATAAAGGTCCATTGTCAAAGCAATTGCTATTGATTTTGAAGTGTGATACAAACTTGTTGGTCTTTTTGCAAAGAATGGACGTAGGCTTCGGTCACATCGCGGGCCAATTAAATCGGGGATCAATTACTTCTTTACAATGGTTTGTGCGAATGACGGCGTCTGTGGTGTTGATATTCTGTAAGTCAAACACAAACTTCCGTCAATGATCCGTTGTCACAATTTCGAAGCGAACAAGAGTACCGAAGATCATAAATCTAACGACCAAATGCTTTAAAACTTGGAGATTTTGATTTTTTAGAAATAGTGCAGTGAATGAAGTTGATACGTTGATGGTTCTTTGCGTAGTCCATTTTGTTGTTTGACTTAGAAATCCCTTGAAGTGAGAAGATTAGGCCCGCATCATCCAAGTTACATATTGATTTTTAAACAAGTCTACAGGCACTTGGGCAGCGTAAAAACGTGGGCATTCAAAGCAGGTGTATGGTCTGAAAAAATGCCCTGCCTGACTGTTACCATTCAAAGAAAAATTTATCTACTTCCTTTTGCTTGCCTTTTATTTGGAAAGGTATTCAAACGAGCGTATTTTCCCACACCGAGGTTCTGTTTTCAATTTGTCAGGATACAAATTTAAGCACAGAAATTGTGTTTGTGGTTCTATGGGCTGCTTAAACACTCTTGTCATGCTCAGAATCACCTTTAGACTTTGTTTCTAGCGTCAAAGGATTTCATAGCAAAGTAATTGAGCATTTGGCCTGGCTAAAAAACAAGAGAATGAATATTTCGTACAGATATCTTTGGTAGAATATCCTTACGGTGTTGTTAGTAGTCATAGGTATTTTTGCCGTCATTTCTAGGCCTATCTGTAAATATTTTTATTGATTGAATAGCGCTGATGTAGTCTAAAACGTTCGATTATATCGAGTTTCTTTCAACTTTTATTATTACTCTTTTTGATACTCTTATGTCCGTAAGTGTCAACGTTTCAAATCTATCTCCTAGGGAAAAAACTAAAATAAAACCAGTAAATAAATTCTTAGTTAAAAGTTTTATTACTTCACTTCTGACGAAAGTGTCTGGCGAAATCGTTTATCAAAATAAACCCGTGACGTAGCGCAACATTCAAAGCAGTACCAAAGGGACGACGATATAATACCGGTTATTTTAAGTAAGCATTTTTGAAATGCTGGTTTTGGGTGTCAAATTGCAAGAAAGATGAAATACGAGTCTAATGTAGACAAGGGGAAGATAAAAGGTACCCCTAACAAATGCACAACATAAGAACATTTCATCGTTTTCATGATAGAAAATGTAGAACATGTTGACTTACGGAGGTTAAGGTCGTACCTCAACCAGCGCTTTTGAAACCGAAGAGTTAGTAATTTCAGCTAGGCTGCAGCTCTATATTATAGCTATTGCTACTTGCATATCTTATTTATGCAAATCTTTCTATTTGGAAAAACGCATTGGACGACTTCGTAACATGTAGAGATAAATGCAAGACTGTTAGAGAAAGACAGGGCAAAAATCTAGTCTTTTATTGTAGGTATGCAATCTTTGCTGCATTCGCATCGATCACACTTTTTACCCGTGGAGTAAAAATATGATTTTTAGTGCACCCAGAGCAGTACCTTACATTAGAGGGAAACAGATGCCCCCATCAGACCTTAAGAAGACCCTTTTGAGCATTGTCGTATAGTCAAAACAAACCAAGGCGTATATTCCTGCGACATTCAGGCACTTAAATTGAGCACTGGGGATAGAAGATGCCAATTTTTAGAGATTTCAATTGTCGATGAAGGTCATTTCTCAAAAACGTAAGATTTGGGGAAGGGAGTGTTTCGATTTTTTTTTGTATTAAAGGACATTAGCCCTTCTCGTAGTGCTACGCTCTCGATTTCAAGGTCATTTTACCCTTGTTGGAAAGGATCATCAATTTTGGGCTGGAAAGACCACAGATATTTTTGACCAAAGTAACACGTTAACAAGTTTACAAGTTCCAAATAGAAAATTGCGTATTTCAGCAAAAGGTGGAAAGAATGTTTTTCCTGCGCATGTTCTCGTAAAACCTTGGTTCAAGTGTATTTGTTCACACGTTCAAGAAGATCCAGGTTTACTTTTGGTTGGTATGTCATTACCATCATAAAAGAATCTAATGAACTGTTAGCGTGGAGAATGAGACCTTACACTTACACTTACACTTTCGCTAAATGGTTCTGGATAAAAGGACCGGAATAGATGCAAACGAACTGCAGATCTGTTTAACGTTCCTTCGGTAAAAATGGCAGTCACAAAACATGCATTTCGTGATGGCTCCAAATGGTTAAAGGGTCACACTGCGTACAGTTAAAAATGGTACATTGATTTCAATCTCTAGAAAATGTTTTTTAAGTAGCCTTGTAACGAATCGCATCTTCAGCTCTGCCAAACAAATGCCAATAATTTCGAGTACAAAGTCTAAAGGTATCCGCTTCCGTAGCGTCGAAAGACTGCGGATATTACTACTCTGTTTTTCAAGCGACAAGTAGCCATACTGCTTTGTTTTTTTACGTGGAGCTTGTTCGTTGCATCAAAGATGGATTTAAAAGTAACCTCGTCATCTCCCGCTATTGCTGTAACAAATCTATAGTTCCAGCTCTGTGGCTTCTGGCATTAACAGAGCAGTCAGTACCGCCTCAAAATAGTAAAAATTCTTCTCTTACTTACTCTTTAATTTTACAAGTAGAGTTGTTTTATCTTTTACAAAATTATTTTATCATACTTTTCTTATTGGCGTTTCTATTCAACCATATTCATTTTAAAAGAGGAAAATTTTCAAAATCATTTTGGGGGCAAATTCAAAATTTGGGAGGCGCACGGCCTTGTTGCGTATGGATTTTACCAATGTCATTCGATTCAACGATTTCGGGAAACAGCTTTTGGAATAGCGATAATACTTCTTCGCTGGCATACAGTTGGTCGGTAATCTGAAAAAATAAGAGAGAGAAAAAATTGTGTTAGAATTGCTAAGTTGGGGATTTCTGAACGAGATTTGAAGTTAAATGAAATATGGGTACAAGGGGCAGTGCACTAGCTGTGTTTGGTAGATAATAATTCTTACGTACTGGTCAGTTTAAGTGAGTCCCAGTTACTCAAATACGAGCAAAACTGAAAAATTCTAGTGGATTTGAATCCAACGTTCGGCCAAAACATTAACCGGAATTGTCAAAATAAGTCCATTCTTGTTACGGAGGAACTGTTCACAAAACGGTAAATCGTAGCAGTTTATCAAAGTTACAGGAATTAGCAATACAAAAGAACGAAATGGGTAAGGATTTGCAAATAGAGATCTGTTAAAATCGTTTCAGTTGCTAGTTCTCTGCACGAGCCAATTTCCTTTACTAATCTTAGGAGAAAACAAGTACAATTAAAACTGTCCACTATGGTAACCACAATGTAACCGCGAAAATGTGAAGCATACAAGCCTACTGCAATTGTGCTAAATTGCTAATTCATTTCCTAATAGTCTCGCATGGCCTATTGATAGTAGTGATGTACAGATAAAACAAACCATAAAACACGGACTGATTGTAGGAAACTTGTAAAACATTGCTTACCTTTTTTCCTTCCTCTGAGAGGGCATGCAATTTATTAACGATTTTCTCCCCAGATTTCAAAGTTGGGATGTCTTCTTCGTCGAGCTGTACTGTTCCGTAATGAAGCGGGTCAGCCATAGTTGATGATGATAAATGTTGGAAGGTTTGGAACTCCGAGTGTTAATTCTTGTTACAGATCTTTAGTTTACATTAATACCTTGCGAATAATTGGAAAAATCCTCTGGGGTTAAATTGGCCCCCCTCTCAGTGGTTAGAGGGTGCGGAAATATTTCAGTACTCTGAGGGTTAAATTATAATAAACTTGGAGCAGATATCTCGGAAAGAATTCTAAGAAAGAATGTGAGAGAACTAATTAATGGCGAACATGGATGTTTTACTAAGTGCATGTGAGCACTATTTTGCTTATTCCCTTCCCTTATTTACCAATATATTGAAACTTACGCCCCAGCCCCCCCTCTCACAGATCTTGACCATCAATACGTTTGTACTTCACAATATGTGAAGGCTTGTGAATGTTTTCAGTATGACTCATGACAAAGCAAATAGAAGTAGGTCTTAGAGAAACTATGACACTTCCTAATCTTGTTCTTCCAAACATGTTTCAACAATATCAAATGCAATCTTTAGTGTAGTACTGTATTACATATGTATTGTATCATGTTTACTTTTTGTTTGAATCGATTCATTATTTGTGCTCTGCCTGATCCAGCAAAGCTAAACATTGTTTAATATTTTCGAGAAACAAGTCTCGAGGAAATCAAGTTGGAAGTATTGGAGTTTTTAAGACTTCACACGCATTTGTTCCTACTTGGGCCTTTCGAAAATAATTAATCAGTAAGCACACAATTTTTCAAATTAGAAAACATAATTCCAAGGGCATTAAGTAATGGCAAACAAAAATAGACGAGACAAAGTTTCAAGCCTCTGTAAGCTTTGTACTGTGTTAATAATTTTCTATGATATATAACAAGTCTCTACATTTATCATAACATTTAACAGTGGAAAATCAGATCAACGGTGTATACAATCCTTCATTGGATCCACACAGAAATCACACAAGACACACGATCAGATATGCTCTACAGCTCTATCATACTGCACGTAATACGTCATTCATTTCCAGACCTTGCTTGAGTAATTGAATAGAACAGTTGAAAGGACTTCTGAAATGACATAGGTGGTAAAGGTAGCACATTTCATTCTACCTGTATGATGGGCTTCCGGCAAAGTTGCTAAACATTGCCTTACAAAGTTACCGCTGTCCTTCTTTTATTACCTGTACAAGCTCTAAAATGTATGTGTAATCTGTTATTGCTGCTGTTGTTGCTGTTGTTGTTGTTGTTGTTGTTGTTGTTGTTGTTGTTTCATGATCCCTAACAAAGCCGCGGTTAAACAAAGGGTCAGAAATATTTTGCGGTTTTACATTGGTACGGATAATGAGTTCAATACAAATCATTTACAGTAAAAGAAATAAGAGTAATAGTTTACCATGCCACTCGCAATAGCCATATAAAGCAAATCTGAATGTTCCTTTGCTTTGTGTTTCACACATGTACACACGGACCCTCTTGGCGTAAAAGGGTTTGTTAAAAGGCTGAAGTCGTTTGCGATCGCCCATACTATATTGCTGAAATATGAAATGAAAATTCATTAACATGGGCAATGAAACGTAGCATTTACAACTATAACGACTTTTTAAACAAATTATGAAATGTTACGTTTGCCATTCGAAGCCAATACCCAAGCTATCGTGGTATCAAGCTCTACAAGCTACGCGAAGGCAACAAAATGAGAATACTAAGATATTTATTATGATAGTCACTACAATATATTCCTGTCCCTGACGCAATGGACGTTTTATCTATTATTACATAATTGCAGCCTGCTCCTGTGTGCAATGCTACGTAATCCTAAAGGAGATCTATCACTCCAGAGGTCATTGCTTCCTAAAACATTCATCAGCCCGCCCATCAATTAATCAGTGAATCAATCAGTCAATTTTCTCAATAAAAAACTATTTTAGTACTGAAATACAGTCCAAAATAAAGTATGGTGTATAAGAAGTTCATAAAATACCTATTTGTTTATTTGTTGCTCTTCTGTTGCCATGGCAATGAATGTCAATGGCAAATTAGATGACACACGGAAAAATTGTCAGTTTTAAAGACTTAACTTTTTCATAACTCTTAGTAAATGTTTAATTCAGTAGATTTTCCCCCCTATATTAATACATGGCAACCTGTTGGCCCAATTAAAAAGCAATCAGGGTTGGTTTTTGTATTTATGACGTCACATGGGGATGCTAAATGATGATACAAGTACATAGCAGAGACTGAACTTACTCGCAAATATGTCATACGTTTCGTAATAAGTTACCTTAAAGGAGCAAAAATCGACACTAGGGGTACAATTAGGTAATATTTAGTCAAATATAGGCGTTTTAAGGGCTTACATCGCAAGTTACATTCCACCAGGGAGGCTGGGGGGTAATCACCATCAGACTTAAATAGATGCGGGTGAGGTAAGTGCACCCTTGTCCATCAAACTTTATGTTTAGCCCATATAGCCACTAGGGGTGACAGTATTGGCCACATAAAGTACTTCTATAAGCTTACACAGTTGGTTTATGTTCCACTGGGGGTGGCGGTAATTCCAATTACACTTTGGCAGTTGCGCATTAAATAATTTCACCTCTGCAGATCAAAAATGCGTTTCAAGCAAATCTGCAAAATATTTGTGGGAGCAGTAAGTATTAGTTGCTCAAACATAGCATTCTAGGGGCTTATACGGGGTATATGTTTCACCAGGGGAGGGTGGGGGTTGTTGAAATCACATTTAACGATCCCATGACTGTACGTTTGCCAATTGAATTTTGTTATTACTGAAGTTTCACCAGCCTTTAAAGAGAGGTAGCATCATCATCATCATCATCATCATCATCATCAATGTTTTACCATATCCTGACTTGTAACTATTATTAAACATTTTCTACCGTGTGATCCCTGGCTGATGTAACACTTATACTTAATTTGTCCATAACACGGACGTTTTCTATTGAGTGTATACGCTCCAACTAGACACGTAAACAGAGTTAGAAATTTTGAGGGGCTATTCTGAACTTCGAAGGACTATTCTGAGTTTTGGAGGGCTGACATTGCGAATACTTAAGGAAAGCCCATGTTTGTTTGAAACTTGCCAGAAACATTTGGGGACTAGCGGTATATTTAGTGGGGCATGGATCCCATCTACCTTCCCCTGTAGCTACAGGGTTGGCTCCCACTGACTGCAATAGTTTTATATTTAAATACATATTCGGTGGTTTACATGTAAAACTCTCTCCTCTCCAGTATAGCGAACGATGAGGTGGGTCTATTGTTGCTAAATTGTCAATTCTACGCAAACACTACTAGATTTTGAAAGGTTTGGAAATATTTGCTTCCTTAAAGGATGTTCACGAAAGATTGAGGATACTTTGTAAAACTAAAAAAGATTCATCCTTTTCAATAATGTCCTGCTCTTTATGCCTACATTTTAAAGTAAACCAACGACCTGATGAGCTCCTTCCGGGCCCGGTCTCGTTCTGAATTTGTGTGTGATAGAGGTCCATTGTTCTATTTCCTTTGACAAAAGGTTCGAATGATCACTTCCTTCATTCCTTCCTTTCTTCCTCCCTATGTGTCTTCCACCAACTGTAGGTTGACGGAGGCGCTTCTCCAGAACATCCTGCCACTTGCTTGTCTGCCTGCTTGTACGTACCTAAGCCCTAACCAGTTCTTAATGTTGTCCATCCATGTTAGTCAGGGTCTCCTCCTCTGACACTTTGCCTAAAGATTACCTTCTAAGAGTAGCATAGATCTTTTTAAGATCAATCATCACATTACACAATCTGGCCATGCTCAATGCAATGGTGATTGCCTCATGACGCAAGAGTACTAACACATGGTGTGCGTAGACAATGCATACCGCGGGTGGTTTCTTGAAAACATGTTGTAACGGAACAAAAAATTTTGTTCCCTTAAAACCAGCTAAAAACAAAACGATCTCGAGGGCAATTCTGATTCACATGGAGAAAAAAAACGGTTTTTAGCTCTTGGAACCATTTTGTTCTAAGCGCTGGCGACCGTTTTGTTGTTCTCGCAAAGAACAAGAAAATTTTGATTCACATGGAAAACAACTTTGTTTTCAGCCATTAAAACATTTCTGTTTTCGCGGCTTAAAACTGTTTTGTTCTCCATGTGAACCAGGCACAACGGTTCACACCGGCAAGAACCGTATCGAAAACGGTTCTAGAACCGATGTATATTATATCGGTTATGGATGTGGTCTCGAAACCGTTTTAAGGAAAACCAAGGCGTGAAACTGTCAAAACATGTTAAATCTGGGGTCTGGTCAAAGGAGAAGAGGATTTTCCTACCAAAATCATACTGGTGACGTTGGGTTTTGATGTATGGGTGAGGTTGGTTAAGCTCAACCTGCACAAGAATACAAACAGTTGACTTAAGGGGCTTGCACCAACTGTGCAGGATTCGTCGAGTTGTTGTGAAGTTCGTGTTTAGTTCTAAGACTTAATTGTAGCCTTAGGAATACAAACTAAACGACTATGTACTTTCGATAAACCCTTTCCCCACTCTATGACCACAACTATGAAGAGCAATCTCCCATCACAGCTATCATCCGCCGTTATTAATCGATATTAGGATGCATCCAGTATAAACTGATCTCGAAACAGTTGTAGTTAAATCGGTTTCAAAACCGTTATAAGTACAACCGTTTCGACAACCGATGTTGGAGAGGAAGCTATCTACAACTAAATCTTGATTGATAGCGTTCTACTGCAATATTCGCCCTTGGTATTTATTTCCGGCTCTAACTCCCGTATCCACTGAGCCTCAAGACTCAGCAGATACGCCTCTCCTCTCGCAGTCGATGTTAATACTTCAATGTCTTATCTCTTGATCGCAATTTGATCTGTTTTCTATGATATGTTTATGATGTTCTGGTTTTCCTGTCAATATCTAATGTGGACAGTCGAATACTAGTGTTTTTAAGCATGATTTATCCAAGCTTTGCAGACAGCGATTTCCAATGAGTTGCATCAAAACATACTCTGTCTCAGCCATTCCTTTGTTTGTATAGAAGAAATAATGACACCATATTCGTGTGGTAAGTGCATGTTGCATTTGCATAGTGGCTATGATTGTCATCTGTTTTTAAAATACTTGATGTAAGAGAAATATGGGGTACATCTTTGGGGTCTGCATCCTTATATTCCTCGGAGCACTTGATCTCACATATCCCAAATGGCTGATCGCCATGGCAGTTTACTATCGGGGCTGGCACCAAAATTAAAATTCACATGGTCAACTACAAAGCCAATTTTTTGTACATGGACAGCATGTTCAATGAATCGTATGTATTTTTCATACTCTTTGAGAGCTAAAGGTTAAAAAAACTTCCCACGGCTAAGTTTTCTTTGAACCACAGTTATACCCTTTTGAAGTTGATGCTGACACGATGAACCGTGTTTCCTTTGATATTTCCTTGAAAGCATATCTATCAACCTCTTTTGAGTTTGCTACACTTAAAAAAAAACCAACTGGTACGCAGATCCTTTGCCAATATTGAGCTAATGTCTAAATAATTTTCCTCAATTAGCTGTTCCTCTCTAACTTGTTGTAATAGTGCATTACTCCACAAATAGATATAGATAGTTTTGTGGCAGGGCGTTCTACCCCAGAGGCGAGCCACCTCAAAGCTATTCGATTCCTCTTATTCTTCAAGGTGGTTTTTGTAGTCTCTCCAATCCTTGTAAAATGATAATGGTTTATCAGAAGCTTCTTTTTTGGGTGATCTTCACGGCGTTCACTTGCAGTGAGATATTGTTTAATGCTATTTGTTGATAAAACTAAATATTTATTTTTAAATATTTATGAAATACCAATTCATCAAGTCTCCCGAAGAACTGTCCCTTTCAATACATACATGACGTAGGGAATAAAATTGAGAAAACGTGCCATTTCTACATAATTTGTAAAAACTCCTGCAAAACTGTTCTCTTTTAGTGGCGACAGTGAAAGAGTTGTTTGTTCTAAGCTGGGGTATAATGCAGTTTCATAAGTAGTTCCTATACTTTGCACTTTTGAAACTTTCCGTGCATTTAAGCAGGATTCGTTAAAAGTGTGTGGCTACAGTTAGTTAGCTTGATCGTAACTCCTTCCAATTGTCTTTCCCTGTATGTCAGATGTTACCGAGGTTGTTGCATCAGGCGGAGCCACTTATGATAATGGGTGTAAGCTTATTAATATGTCACCTTTTTTTATTTGATTGCTATTATTAAATATAGGGGTAGAAACCGGACCAACACTTGATCCCACTTGAGGAGTGAACCTCAAGGACTAAAAACAACAACACCAAAAACGTCTAATATCGTGTTGCAGGACATTTTATGGCACAGTTTTCTGTTCACAACAGACCGTGATACAGAATTCTGGCCACTCTGCAAAAGTTATTTGGTGAAAAGAAGTAGTCAAAGGTCTGCTACTGCACACGCCCATAAAAGTGGAGATAATGGGTGCTTATCAGCCACCGACAGATCCAACTGAATCCCACAACTACCAAATACTCATGCCGCATATAATTTAAGATTTTATTTATTTATTAACTTACTTATTTATTCATTTATTCATTTATTTTTAACATTGTCTTTCTTAATCATTTGTACTAGTTGTGCCCGCAGTTACTTTAACCTTCGTTGTACTTACGTCGTTTCAATGTCCTCGACGTAGCATTCCATGGTGGTTATTTCCTACAATGCATCTTGTGACTAGTGACAGATATTCTTTGTATGTTTGTGCCAGAGTTCATTCACGTTAATACCTCCAATGTACAAGGACCCGACGAAGTCTGTAAGAAAAGACGAAACGTTGTCACAATCGCAGTTTCCTTCTTGGCGTTCTCCCTATAATTTAAGATCCCATCATAAATTTCGACTAGCGTAAACTAATAGTATTTCCTTTCGGAATTTTTTCCCTTGACTTTTTCAGGCTATTAAACACCTGTTTGAAAATATTGAGAATTGCAATACAAAAAATTTGCAGTACAAGTAGTGAATAAGTACCAATGAAAGAATGCGTCAGTAGTAGGTGTCTCGAAGGACACAGAAAATATTTTTATCTAAACAAAATAAGCTCCATTAGTTGTTTTGATAATTTAGTAATGCTTCCGTTATCTGCTAGACATGTCATTCCTCCAAAGGATTTGTTTTTCATCTTTTTTTGGTCAAATGAGCCACGTCGAGGGTCCATTTCAGAGAGGAACTTTACAGGCATATATTGCCAGACATATACACATTCTCAGCAGACACATTGCAATTATATATAATTCTTAAAGAGTAGAGCGTTACCACAATAGCTTGCAATTTATGGGCGCTGAACGGCCACTGATGAAGGCTCAAAGCCGAAACACAAGAAATATTAATGAATTAATTTCCCCGTACCCACTGACTGGAGGAGAATTCGCGAAAGATTGACACTAAAATCTTCACCTTAGCTTTTGAATAGTCTCATGATATCACTTGATTGTACTTGATTAATCAATAGTTTATTATGCAATGTCATATGTAAAAGAGTTGTTCTTGTAAATAGGGTTATTCTCGAATAGATGATGTTGATCAGCAGATGTCCTTGGTCATCTTATCTCATAGTTAAAGTATCTTATCGTTTGCTACACACGCGCTGCTATCGAAGCATAACATCGTCGTTTGCTACTTTTATTCATCTCACCAATGCAAACATAAAACTGCACGATCTCTTTATAATTGCCCGGGGAGGGGCGCAGAGCATGTGTGTTAGGGGACACGGGGCGGTGACATTAAAAGTTTGGAAATTACTCTTGTAACCTTAAAAAACTATCAAAGAAGTTTAAACCCACATTATTCCAGCAGTCCTTGACTTCATTGACTTTTGAAATACTCTTGACTCGATCAGTAGAAGTAAGCTATTCCAAAAGTCGTCGATACATCAATGCAACGGCGCAAGTATCAACTGGAGATGGTAATAGGGACTTCTTCTTCGTCGAAGAGGTGTACTGTAAGGCGACGTGTTTGCGTTGCGTCTGTTTATCGCTATGGTCGACTCTTCAATGCGCGCTGCCACCAAAGGAGCATAGAATCTTGTTATCAATATCAAAATGAGACGAAGTAGGAGATGACCAGCAAGTTGGCTAACGGATTCTGACTTTGCAGATGACATCTCACTACTTTCAGACAATATGGAAGATGACAACTGCTTATGCAAATTGTTAATAAAGCGAGCCAAAAATTTTGGACTGAACATAATACCATTACAATGGCAAATTGGCTCAAAAAACTAATATAAGAATACTGAGTGCATGTTATATAGCACATATAAAACAAAGACCTCACAGCAAACGGAATACGATTGAAAATGGAGAACGACTTCAAACATCTCAGCTGCTATCTAAACGAAAGCAATTTAAAGGCTGATTTCACACGGAATAGTCTTGTAGGGCATCAGTCTACATAATATACACATAATCATCATAATTGCCGGACCTTTTTGATTCACCAAATTTTTCGACTTTCCAAAGGCTTAGTGCTTGAGAAAATGCCAGAAAACTGTATCTCTCGAACAACTTATGTTTCTTGCTGTATTTTCTAAACCATAGAAATTTAAAGGCTGATTTCACACGGAATAGTCTTGTAGGGCTTCAGTCTACATAATAAAAACATAAACATCAAAATTTACGGACATTTTCGGTTGACCAAATTTTTCGACTATCCAAGGGCTTAGTGCTTGAGAAAATGCCAGAAAACTGTATATCTCGAACAACTTACGTTTCTTGCTGTATTTTCTAAACCATGGAAATTTAAAGGCTGATTTCACACGGAATAGTCTTTTAGGGCATCAGTCTACAAAATAAGGACATTAACATCATAATTTACGGACCTTTTTGGTTGGCCAGATTTTTCGACTTTTCAATGCCTTAGTGCTTCAGAATGCCAGAAAACTGCCTCTCTCGTACAACTTACGCTGTTTACTATATTTTCTAAACTATATCAGTTTAAAGGCTAACTTCACACGGAAAAATCTTGTAGGGCATAAGTCTCCACATAAGCACATTAACATCATAATTTACGGACCTTTTTGGTTGACCAGACTTTTCGACTTTTCAAAGGCTTAGTGCTTGAGAAAATGCCAGAAAACTGTATCTCTCGAACAACTTACGTTTCTTGCTTTATTTTCTAAACCATGGAAATTTAAAGGCTGATTTCACACGGAATAGTCTTGTAGGGCATCAGCCGCCAAATAAGCACATTAACATCATAATTTACGGACCTTTTTGGTTGACCAGATTTTTCCACTTTTCAAAGGCTTAGTGCCTACCTACCTACCTACCTACCTACCTACCTACCTACCTACCTACCTACCTACCTACCTACCTACCTACGTACCTACCTACCTACCTACCTACCTACCTACCTACCTACCTACCCGCCTGCCTACCTGCCTACCTGCCTACCTCCCCACCTTCCCACCTAGCTGCCTGCCTACCTACCTATGTACCTACCTACTTACTGACCTACGGATCCAGCTACCTGATTGCATGGCAGCCACCCAAGTAATCACCCTGTTACCAAAACCACCAACTCAAATAACCAAGGAACTGTTGAAGCAATGAAGCAAGAAACCAAGCAACCATGTAAGCTAGTAACCAAACAACTGTTCCTGTAGTTCAGGTGTGTATGCACTGGCTAGGCATTGTAAATTCCACTTTCTACCATCACTTAGCTGGTAAATGTAATTGCCTACTCGCCTTGCCTAGAAAGTTAAAGAATACTGACTTCCAAACGTCTTGCCTGACTGTATAACGGCTACCTAAAATTACAGTTTGCAAGTGCTGTTTCAAATCTTTGTTCACGCGCTCTACTAAACTATTTCCCTGCGGGAAATACAAACTGCTACTAGCGTGTGTAATACCAAGTTTTCCACAAACTTTTGAAATTCCTTGCTTGTCAGTTGGACATCATTGTCAGTAACTATCTTTTTGAAAAATCCTGTCTGGAGAAAATATTCCATCAATTTTTTCACCAGTCAATGCCTCACTTCTACAAATCTTGTCTTGCTATCCATAAGCACAAGAAAGTATCTAAAAAGGCCTTTTAATTCCCCGTTTTTAAGTAAAGGTACGTGGTTGGCCTTTGTCATTGACCTTGCAAGTGTACATTTTTGGAAGGTAAAGGCCATCTTAGGTGAGAAACTATTGTGTACGGTAAAATGTGTGTAATGATTTTTCAAGGTACTACGCATCTAGTGTATCGAAACTATGTCAAATATGCGTCATTAGCCTATTTTGAACGCATTGTGCAGCATGGAATATTCGCATCTAGTGTATGCAAACTATGTTAAATATGCGTCATGAGGCTATTTTGAACGCTTTGTGCACCATGGAGTGTACGCATCTAGTGTATCAAAACTATGTCCAATATGCGTCATTAGCCTATTTTGAACGCTTTGTGCACCATGGAATGTACGCATCTAGTGTATGCAAACTATCTTAAATACGCGTCATTAGCCTATTTTGAACGCTTTGTGCACCATGGAATGTAGGCATCTAGTGTATCTAAACTATGTTAAATATGCGTCATTAGCTTATTTTGAACGCTTTGTGCACCATGGAGGGTACGCATCGTTTGTATTCAAACTATGTTAAATATACGTCATTAGCTTATTTTGAACGCTTTGTGCACCATGCAATGTACGCATCTAGTGTATACGAACTATGTCAAATATGCGTCATTAGCCTATTTTGAACGCTTTGTGCACCATGGAATGTACGCATCTATTGTATCCAAACTATCTTAATTATGCGTCATAAGCCTATTTTAAACGCTTTGTGCACCATGGAATGTACGCATCTAGTGTATGCAAACTTTCTTAAATACGCGTCATTAGCCTATTTTGAACGCTTTGTGCACCATGGAATGTAGGCATCTAGTGTATCGAAACTATGTTAAATATGCGTCATTAGCCTATTTTGAACGCTTTGTGCACCATGGAGGGTACGCATCTAGTGTATGCAAACTATGTTAGATATGCAACATTAGTCTATTTTGAACCCTTTGTGCAGCATGCAATATACGCATCTAGTGTATGCAAACTATGTCAAATATGCGTCATTAGCCTATTTTGAACGCTTTGTGCACCATGGAATGTACGCATCTACAAAGGATACAAACCAGAGAATTGTTCTTGCATTGGAAATAAGCTCACTTGCACTGACGCCTGTCACAAATTCCCTTGCGGGAATGCTGATGAACACGAGTTGGATTTTTCCACAGATGACGACTTTAGTGAAGCCGATGAAGAAGAATACGAAATTAAAGCTTAGAAATTGCCTACTTTATGTACATCCTTGGGTACAAACTTAAAAAACACCAACCATAATGTTTAAAATAAGCGACAGAACATCATTACTACAAAACTTCGTACCCCCAATATGACCCCCTTTAACCACCTTTTTAAATTCTGTGTGCCCCCCTCTTTCAAATTGATACCCCGGTCTTGTTTTTCATTTTGAAAACTACTTTTTTATTGACACATTTGACATAGTTTTACGGGGAAGACTTTTCAAGAGAAGTCTTAATATCAAGATGACAGTGAAAAAAATTGGATCGGCGCCATTTTTGGCCCATAGTTATTACCATCATAACTCGCTTATTTTCTAAAATAATCCAAAGAAAACTTACAGGAGCATGTAGCACAGTATATTTTATCGTTTGACATAAATAAAATTCGAAAAATTCTATTTACAAACTAATAATACTAGTATCAAGTACAAAAAAAGCCATTAAAATCGCATTTTTTAGCAGGCAATGCGCCATTTTTATTTTTCACCAGAAGCCTGGACCGAGTTTCAATAATTTTCTTCGTAAAGTAAAAACTACAATCCTGTAAAGACATTTTAAAGCAAAAAGTGAATCTCTATCTAAAATACATCAGAAGATATAAGCATTTTAATTTCTTAACGTTGTTATAGATTTTCGGCATCACAAATCACGTGACATTTACTTAAATGCCTGTTTTGGCATTAAAGCTACTCATTTCGGCAAAATGATGCTTCAATCCATAAACTAGAATAGTTTACTAATAAGGCATATTTGACGTGGTTTGCATACACTAGATGCTTACATTCTATGGTGCACAACGCGTTCAAAGTAGGCTATCAATCATAGGTAACATGGTTTGCATATACCTGGTGGGTTGATTTCATAGTCGTCAAAGTGTTCACAATAGGCTAATAATGCATATTTGACACGGTAGGCTTACAGCGGATGCGTACATTCCATAGTGCACAAAGCATTCCAAACAGGTTAATAAGGTTGTTTTCATAGTCGTCAAAGCGTTATCAATAGGCTAATAAGGCATATTTAATATGGTTTTGATACACTAGATGCGTAGATTTAATAGTGCCATAAGCAATTGAAGTAGGCTTATAAGGAATATCACATAATTCACATGGTTTGCTAGTAAGATATATTACACATTGCACCACGCGTTCAAAATATTATAATAAGGCATTTTCGACATAGTTTCGTTACAGTAGATGTGTACATTACTTAGGGCACAAACCTTTCAAAATACTCTATTAAGGCATATTTAACATAGTGTGCATACACTGGATGCACACATTTCTTACTTAACAAAGCTTTCAAAATAGTTAAAAATGCATATTTCACATGGTTTGCATACACCAGATGCGTACATTCCATAGTGCACAAATCTTTCATAATGGGCTGATAAGGCATATTTGACATGGCGATATTATTTTATTGTTTTCAGTGATCGGGGATCTGTTTCACTATGAAATGTCATATCGGTTGCACCAGGGTCATGTAAGATGTGTCGCATCATCAGAAATCTAGTATCAAGTTGTATTGTTTAGACAGTGGGTATTGTGTTGTGACATTACCTCTTGGAAGTTAAGTAAGGGGCTGTGTGACGTCAGTGTTTATTATCACTATTGTCGATGAGAGTTGAGTGGGTATTGTTCAAAAAAGAAAGGACAAGTGGAAAGAATTTTTTTTAAAACATGAGGGCCAGGGCTTGTTCACTTCAGGATTCTCTTGGAATGTACGTAACAGGATTTGTTTACTTCTACTAATTACATAATAGAGCGTGATTTTCCTTTGAGTTTTAAAAAATCCACATGGGCAAGAGCTTGTTTACTTTATGATTACTTTGTATGTTACCTAGTAGGGAATGTTTTGTTTGGGTGGTACGTAATATTATAAAAGTATAGTTTTTAGGCTCAGATATTTATATTTCAAATGTATTACAACTTATTCTTTACCTGGGATAGGTATCCACCGAAGATTAAATAAGGTTCCATCAGACTCGTCGATTGGGAAAACAAGGAAACGGTATTTTCATCCTGGCCTTTTGCTTTTTTGGCATGGTCACTGAACAGATCGAAAAACAACATAATTCTCCTCCCCTCCCCCCGATTGAAAAATAAGTTTTGCCTAGAGTATGTAAGCTTATAATTTTGTTCCAGGGGAGGGATCCCCGAGGACTAAATAAGATCATATAGGCACCTACCTCACTAAGCTATTCAGACCGTCATCCGGATCAACAGCTGACACTTGCATAACTGAGGATCCAACTGGTGTATTTTCTTCAACATTGGCCTGATAAAATGATTGAACAAACTCAGGAGCATGATCATTAATGTCCTTAACGTTGATTATGACAGTTCCAGTTCCAGTCAATCCTGGAGTACCTATAAAAGATCTGCCGTTACATACTTATAAGAAATTTGCCCAACCAAAATAGTAACTTTTTGAAGAGATACATACAGAGATATTAGCCAAAGAACCTGTCCGATTGAAGGTAATAAAAGAAACAAACTGTGGTCGTTTACTCTCTTGTGAAGATCGGAGAATAATTACTTTGCCCCATTCCCTCAAACACAGAATCAAAAGTCCCCTTACCTCCGGCACTAGCTGAATTTATTAGGAACTTGGGCATATCGAGCGAAAATTCGAGTTCCTTCCTTTCTTTATCAGAAACAGCAGAAATAACCGTTCCTTTTTCAGTCAATTCACTTTTCTCAGACATAGAAACAGGCGTCACTTCGAGATCAGCAAAAAAGGCACTTCTTTTCTGTTTTAAGCGTTCAGTAACGGATGTAGAGAGTTCTGACGAGAGACTAGGTTCATCTTTATTGACCAACACATCTGTAGTCAGTGGAGTAGTCTCTAAAATAGAAGGGGGCAGCACTGAGGTAGAAACTATCTCAGAAGTAACTGGCATAGTTGGGCTTGTAGATTCATAAGACTTGGAATGACGAAAAAGCTTCCACCGTTCCTTGAACGAGCTCATAGTGAAGGAAGACGAAACTGAGCTACCGGGAGTGCTTATATCTGAAAGGGAGTCGTTACGTGTCATTGACTTTCGTCGTGAACGAAAAGACTCCCTTATTACTTTTAAAATTCTGCTTGGACCACCTTCCGACATACTCTGAGTTCTGCGGTGAATAACAGGTGTTGAAGGAACAGTTCTAGGTAGAGTATTAGCTTTTTTTCTTAGAGGAAAAAATTGGAATTTTCTCTTTTCAATGGATTCCTGATTTGATGTAGAAGTACTTAAAGAATCTGTATCCCATTTTACAGTTTCGCTTTCTTCTTCTACATGCACATCAAGAGCTTCTATAAAATCAAATTCATCACCAAATGATACACTTTTATCGGAACACTGACTTGTAGTTCTATTACGTTCTGAGACAATACCACTCAACTCTGAAGGAATTGTTTCATATCCCGTAACTAATTCCCATTCATCTTCTGACACTATGGGCCATTGTTCATGGTGATCGTGTCTAACAGCAATCCAGCCTAAAGGACAGAACAGTTTTCTTAGAATTACCACTTCAAGAAAGTTCAGCCAGGACTGAAGGAAGAACACGAAACAAGGCAATTAATTCAGATAAAAAAAACAATCAGGACCATGTTTTTAATGCGATTCTTGCTTTTTTGGCAGCCAATATGGAACCAAAAATGTCTCCTTGATACAGGCTCATTGGTTTTATCTATTGGTTTTGCAAAAAAATTTCTCAAATTTCAAAATTTGTTAAATCATTTTTAAGTAAATTTACATAAAAAACCTTGAGCAAATTTTCTCCCAAATCTCTATTTAAAAAAAGGGTCACAGCTTAACTTCACTATACTTTCTGTAGCCTTTCAAACAACATGTTTAATACTCAGATCCAGTGTTTCCAATAGCTCCTTTTGTAATCTTTTAACCGTCGGAAGTTTTCCGTAGAAAATCTTTAGATTTCGGTCATCAGAGGCAACGCTGTAGCGTTGCCTGTACGGCTCCAATGTTTTGTTATTATTATTCTTTTCTCAGAGGCACTTCATATGGAAAGGTCGTCGTATAAACTTAAGAGGGGGCTCATTCGACTTGAAATTATACGTTCTAGTGTTGTTTTTAAGAGTCAAAAGTGATTGGAGGGCAACTACCCCCCATGCCCTTTTCCCCCAAATGCATCAGATGAAATTTTGAGATAGCCACTTTGTTAAAAATAGTTCAAAGGTCAGATAACAAAAAAGCATGTAACGACACCATCCCCCAGGGCTCGGTGGCAGGCGTTATAACTTATGCCCTGGAGACATATATTGTTCTTATGAAAGGGATGCTCGTATAAACTTCAGAGAGGGTTCATTTGATTGAAAATTGGAAGTTCTAGTTCACTTTTTAAGATTCAAAAGAGATCAGAGGGCAAATAGCCCCCCCCCCCCACCCCACGCCCTTTTTCCCCAAAAGCATCAGATAGAATTTTACCAAATTTTGCTACAGATTATAATCCATTGCCATCTAAAAGCTAGGTTGATGTTGATAATTTAGCCTAGGCCTAACAGTTTACAATGCTTGTAAAGGCTATAGGGTGAACAGTTTAAATTATGTTCAAGTATTCTCTTTTGAACTTGTCTGTTCAAAAGGGTTGTCCCAAACCCCTCTGGATATAGTTTGTTCAAGATAAAAATTAATAGGCTTACTTATCTGGTCATGTATTAGATGAAATGGACAACTCTATAAATGACAACAATAGTTATGTATAATTTAATGTAAACATAGCTTAATTATTGATCCTTGAAGGTGCGCTTGTAAAATCCTTTGGACAAAGATTTGAATTGACAGTATTATTGCTTATTTTGCTGGACAGTTTGACTTAAGGTATAAGTAGGCTAATTAGCTTTGATAGATAGCCCTAGTAATCTTGGTATGTTCAAATGTACTATCAAAAGAAGTGTATGATAAGCAGGAGTGGATGAAAAATCTAGGTTGCCTCTGTAGAGGCAACCTAGTAAAGTAGGCTTCATAATATCACCCATAGCAACAAGAAATTTCAAAACACTTGGTAAATTGAAAAAATTCCCATTTGAAGCAGATCCAGTAATGATCATTCCTGTCAAAAGTGACAAGAGAAAAATTTTGTGAGATTCCAAGAACTTAAGATTTGGACCAATTTTAAGAGTCAGAAAAGGGCAAATAAAATCAGAATGTTTTAAATAAATTAGGTTGTACCATAAAATTTCCAAGTGTTTTGCATTTTACCAGACAAACAGTACTGCATTGGCAGTGCTTTTTATCACTGTTGTCCCTTCCCTGCTTGAAAACAATGAAAAGAACTTTGTAAATTATTTTGCTCTACTAGTAAAACTGTCAGAAGATTTTTGCAGCTCAAGTATAAAATGTTGTTGACGTATGCCAAAATCAAGTAGCAGTCGTGAAGCATTTCACGTAGCTTGGCTCCATTCTGTCAATTGATGGATCAGTCGAGAGGAAAGTCAACGCAGGAATTGCTAAGGCAACTTTCGTCCTTGGGAGACTCAATAACATTTGGCGCAACTCTTGTCAGTCGTCTTACAAAGATGCGGATATTTAATGCATCTGTCTGCTCAGTCCTACTATATGTCAAAGAAACTTGAACAGCAATCACCATGACTTTGAGAAAGCTGTATATAGTCCAAGGTAAAGGACTCCGAAAGACGGAGGAACTTCACTGGTGAGACTTTTATCAGCAACACCAACCTCATGTCCCTCATGATGCAAATTCCATTCTTCCTGGAAGTTGCGTAACGCACACTGAGATGGTATGTCCACCTCCTCTGAATGTCAAAAGAAACTCCTTGTCACACCGTATATGATTGCCGTAACCTGTCGTCGCTGGATGGAAACGTTATCGCAGTCTCCCAAGAATAAGATGGTCTGGTAGTCTACATCATTTCCTAAACAAGACAGGAATAAAACCTGAAGATACACCTTAATGAAAGGTGGCTTAAGACTGGGTTTATTGGAGAAGGGTAGTGTCTGCTCTTTCGACGCTGGTGCCAAATCAACAGGAGAATTAAGTCAAGTACTATACAACGCGGAAATTCGCATTTGCTGGTGACTAACTGAGAGCGAGCGGGTAGATCGCTGTCACTGGCGGAGCGGGTACCACGGATGTTCCTATGGGGGGCCCAAGAATTGAACGAAGGTACTGGTTTAACGGTAGCATCACCAAGTGTAATAGATCATCCCCATTAAATTAGTCGGATCATCCGTCTTAGTCGGATCATTCCCATTAAAAAGAACGATTTTCAACGCTTCAATGAAACTAAGACCAATATTCCGGTACTTCCCGGTGGACAAACAAAGCTGTTCGTACGCCGTGCTATGGAACGCGTTTAAGAAAATTGTTGCAGGTTTCAACGAAGCTGACCGAGAGCACCTCTTTCGGGGCACAGCTCGCGCGGCATACCGCCTGTAGAATCTGCCCGTAAACCAAAGCAGACTCCAACCACAACAAGTTGGAGTACTCATGGACTGGAAAACACTTGCCATCGTGTTTGGAACCGTGTTCCTGGCCGAACTGGGAGATAAAACGCAGCTAGCGACGATGCTTTTTTCCACAGATAAAGAGGTTGGTAAGTATACCGTGTTCTTCGCAGCCTCTGCGGCTTTAATTGTTGCGAGCGCATTGGGAGTATTGGCAGGTTCATTTTTGAGCGAATACATTAATGAAAAATACCTACACTACATGGCAGGCATTGGATTTATAGCCATAGGTATCTTCACTCTATATAAGGCTTAAATCTATTCTCTGAATTTGGCCACTTTTTAGAATCTATTCAGCGAATACTGCGCTTTTGTTACAAGTACCGTCTAGCTCTCTAAATTGATGACAGCTAATGGGTGTTAGCAGTCTGCCATCTGGCGCACAGTTACTGACCTCTTTCTTAAAGGTTCAGCCACTCAAGTTCGGCTGGTGATAAGTGATAAAATTACATATTTCCCTATGGAAATACAAAGTGCCAAATATTGGAAAATGAATAAATTATAGGAAGAGCAACGAGCACAAATCGAATGCTCTCCATTTACGGTGGCATTAAAAAGCGTCCATCTCTTATTTTCGATTAAAAATAAACACGCGGCTAAATATTTGACCATTTTCAATAAAGGGCTGATGTCAATAAACAATGAATTTTATAAAGAAAGTAGTCCACCATTAGCCTAGGCTTTCTCTTAGTGGGTGGACAGTTAATTATTTAAGATGAAACTTGTGTGTCTAACTCTGTGTGGTTGTACGTGTTTTTGTCTCTTTTTCTCTGTGCCTGTGAGCCTCAGTGGATGTTTGCTTGTCCCATGTCTGTCTTTGCTTATTTGTTTGTCTGACTCTGTGTTTTTATAGGTATTTTTGTCTCTCTCTCTCTCTATGCCTGTGTGAGTGAGTGGCTGTTTGTTTCTCTCTCTCTCTCTCTCTCTCTCTCTCTCTCTCTGCACCTTTGTGTTTCAACTTGTATTTGCTTGTCCCTATGTTTGTCTTGTTATGTGTATATGTATGTTATATGTATATGTATACATATGTGTACTTGTTATATGTATGTGTGTTATGTGTCTGAATCTGTGTTTTTGTATGTGTTTTTGTGTCTCTAATTCTCTGAGCTTCTGTGTCTGAGTGGCGACTTGCTTAATTCTCTTTTGTGTGTTTGTATGTCCGAGTCTGTGTGGTTGTAGGTGTTTTTGTCTCTCTCTCACTGTCCCTGTGTGACTGAGAGGATTTTTTTTTTCTGTTGCTTTGAATATGTGTCAGAGTAGGCGTTTGCTTGTTTTTCTGTCTTTTTTTATGTTTGTGTGTCTGACTCTGTGTGTTTGTAGGTATTTTTCGTCTCTCTCTCTCTCTCTCTCTTTCTCTAAGCCTCTGTGTCCGAGCAGATGTTTGCTTGTCTCTCTCACTAGGCCTCATGTGTCTGAGTGATGTTTGCTTGCCTCTCTGTTTGTCTTTGTGTGTTCTACCCTGTGTGCTTGTAGGTGTTTTCGCCTGTCTCTCTCTGTGCTGTCTGCTGTCTGCTTGTCTCTTTGTCTGTCTTTTTGTGATTGTGTGTCTGAGTATGTGCGTTTATATGTGTTTTGTTTCTCTCTCTCTGTGCCTGTGTGTCTGAGCACATATTTGTTTCTCTCTCTCTCTCCCCTCTCTCTCTGCGACCTTAATTCCATAATGGTCCCCTTAGAGGTGGTTGTAAGCAATGAACAATACATTTCTAAGTGCTTTTTTGGATAAAGCATTATTTGGTAAGGCCGAATCATGAATGTGAGAGAAGACGCGCGGTTTTAGTAGAACACATATACGTTGTTTTCTTCTCTCTGTATATTTTGGAAAAAATTGTGCTTGATCTTGTGTTTGAACGAGTTGATATTGTTTGTAGATTTCAAATCAGAAGAAAGGCTATTCCATATTATTGGCCCCAAGTAGGACAGGCATTTTTGGGCCAGGTCGAAAACTCGGACTTCTCGGACATCTCGGACATCTCGGACCAGATTGTCCGAGTTTTCTAAGTCCGAGTTTTCAAATTAGCCCTAGTTCAAACTTGAAAACACAGACTTCTCGGACGAAATGGTCCGACTTTTCCTTTCTCCAACTTATCGAATTTCTCCTATGCTCTAGAAGAAAACTCGGACATGTCGGAACTCGAAAACACGGACTTCTCGGACGAAATGTTCCGACTTTCTGGGTATCAAAAGCAGAAAATTTTGCAAGAGCAGGCTGCCACAAACATGTGAAAAGGGAATATTTTGTTGGATCTGATTATGTAGATCAAAAGGGAATCTTTTTAGAAATTGTTATGTTCTAGAGCAGATAAGAAAACGTTTATTCGTGGGCACAACCCGGTACGAATCCAAGTTCGAATACAACGTCAAATACCCCCTGGGGGGCTGATAGTTAGTTTCTAAAATTTTGGGACACTATTGCCTCAAACAGTTTCTGAATGAGATTCTTTAATTCTCAAATTTTGGGACACATGTATTGCTTCCAACAGTTTCTGGATGAGTTTCTTTTGTTTCTAATTCCGCAAGCGTAGAGTTAATTTTTGTTTTGTTAGAAGGGCTCCCAAATCTATGAGTGACTATTTTGTCTAAAAATATTCACAACTTAGGGCTTGTTATTTCCCCCTTTCACTCATTTTTCTTTCAGTCTCCAAAAGTACACAAAAAAACTTTCTTAGATAAATTAAGACGTTTAAGCAACAGAGAAATTGAAAAATAAAAAACATTAATATTGCAATTTTAGCGTACTTATCGTCTCTTGGGAGAACTTTCAAGATTTACTGATGTTCAGTTATGCGATTATTATAGAGAATCTGTTTCAGTTCATTGCAGTATGGAAATGGCTAAATATTCTTCTAAAACAGTGTTTAATACTATGTAGCAAAAACACTTTTCTTTAGATTCATCCTCCTGTTGAATTTTTTTTTCATCCTACAAAATAAGTTTTTGTATTTCTGTGGCATGCCTGTATCCAGGGTTGGGATGTAGGCAAAATCTTAGAAAACTCATTATTTTTCATAAATTCCAAGAATTTTCACGGAAATCATGCATATTGTTTATTTTTACTAGTTGTTCCAATGATTAGCCATATCAAGAGCTTGGCTTCAGTTTGATAAAACAATTATAACAATTATAATGGCCTGAAAGTGTGTAGAATTGGTAATTTTCAGATGTTACTTAAAGTATTTTCGCGCAACTTGTACATGTTTTGATACTTTAACGGGTTTGAGGCTCGTCCTTGAATTACGGAGCCATTGTTTATTTCAAGCTTAAAATAAGAGAGGACCCGTGTTCAACAAAAAAAACTAATAAAATGACTTTTTAGTCTGCTAATTGGGTTTTTAATCAACGGAATTCTATGAATAGCTCCTCTGAGCTGTTGTTATACCGTGAAAAGCTTGGCTTGGTCGTCATGGAATGGAATTTATTTTTTGTACATTTTATTTAGCTGGGAAATATAAAAAAACAAACTAACCTTCAATATTTAGAGTCTTAAACCTTATGAAAATGGATGCTAAGGCTCTTAACATATTCAGAAGAAAATCAAAATTAACTCAACTTGATTTTTCACAAAGTAGTTATCTGCAAGTGAATGAAGTTTTCATTGTTGTATTTGGAAATAACTAAATTACTAACAGAAAGTAATACAGTTATTCAGAAGTCGGCTTTTCATATTACCCCTAGAAAACCCTGGGTTACTAGAGGACTGATGAAGGCAATATCAAATCGAAGACTGCTTTATAAATATTCTGTAGTATCTCCTGAGACGAAACTGGAATATACTACCAGTTTGTACCAAAGGAAAGCGATGTATTTGCATATCCGAAACCTGTGACTGCTAATGAATTGCATACCACATTGTGCAGCATGAAAAATAATGCTTCGGGTCCTGACTGGCTTTCGCTGCGGGTACTTCATTTTCAGCGCAAATAAAAACAAAAAAATGAGGAAAATACCAAAAAAGGGACAAAGAAAAAAAAAACAAAAAGAAACGCGGAGAGTCAATGTGAAAAAACAAACCAACAAAAACAAAAATTAAACTTTGAACAAAAATCAATAAAAGCCAAAATTCGAAGAATTAAAACGAAAAATCTAAAATAGTAATAAATTCATACCCAAGGTTGCATATCCTTAACTAGTAAAGGAATGCGACAGAGATCACCATAATAACAATTGAATGCAATTACCTTAATGTTTGGTGCTCCCAAATAAATAGGCACAGTTCCTAATCGAATAGGTCTCCATAATTTCTCCGTGATGTAGTCATCAGTAACAGCGTTTTCAAAGGCAATTGCGAACTTGTATTTAGATATCAAGTCCAGAAACTGTGGCTCTTCCATCGAACCAGTAGGATTGCGAAGACTGAAATAAAAAGATATCAGTCAAAACAAAGATTAGCAAAAACAGACAGTTCAGTTTGCAAGCGTTCCTAAAAATATTCCAGGATAGGCTACCCACTCGGAGAACACTAAAAATCCTCTCAAAAAATTATCATTTGAACAATTTGGCTGAGTTGGCAGTTCTCACTGGCGTCCCGCTTTGACTGACAAGCTCACCGACAAAAGGGACGCGAAATCTCACTGCCTTTTCAGTCAACACCATAAACTTACGACATCTCTCGATGATAGCTAGTGCCCTTGGACAATCCAATCTTTGTAACGATAATCCGATGCTGAAGATGGCAAAATGATCTTAAGGTATCGCTTCCTCTTTTCAAAAAATGGCACAGGATATTGTTTTTTTAATTACGACATCCAAAATTCCTCTGCATATGATTGCAACTATTTCACTTTTTCTTTCAACTTGTCAAATGTAATTGCTATGACAACAATAAAACATCAATATTTATGAGCAGATATAGTGATGCATTCTCTTTTCGGCAACTCAAGAACTTGACCCATGGCCAAAGAAAATGTTGCCAAAAATGCAGAACTCAAACAAAAGAATTTCATACTTCTATTTTAAACAAAGTAAAAAGCTGTATTTTTTAACAGAGTGCTGATTTTTAGACTCCTGGACACATTGGACAGCATTAAAGGTCTTAATATATTCCCCCATTGGAGTTTTTGTTTCTAGAATTATTTCGAAGTTTCAAAAAACACCTGAATATTGCTATTTCAGTACCTGAAATAGCAATATTTGAGCTTAATAGTAGCATAATTGTGAAAGTTTAGCTAAAAGTAATATATAAAAAGTACAACCCAAACTCAACCAGGTTGTGTATCTAATCCAAGGAGGGTGACGACTATCGAAAATAATGCAAACCAGCAGGCGGAGAGCGTATTAGAAAAAGAAAATAGTTCACTTAAGCGATCGAAACCTCCAACTTTCAAAAGAAAAGCCTAAATGAAGCTGATGGATTCATTAGTATTTTCTGGATTAAAGCCAACACTAGGCTGCATTTCTTAAACGTGGAGTTAAGTTAAACGTGGCTGTATTTGATACTATTGTGAACAGGATGGGTCCGTCAACTGTTTACCGGTTGTTGGAAAGATTACTTGTGTAAAGGCAAAAGCATATACAATAAAAAGAAATAAAGTAAGACAGTTGAATAAAGAGAACTTGGAAAAGTTTGTAAAGAATTTGTGCTGTCCTAATTGGCAGCTAGTTGAAGGTGAAATTGAAGGTGATGCATCACAGGCTTCCGATATGAGTTCTGTTGTCCAACTGATTTTTGATAAAAACATGCTCAGTTAGAACAGCGGAGCAGAGAAAACAAGAACCCTCTAAACCATGGATGCTTGAAAATATTTTAAGTGAGATGAAGAATCTGAATTCTTTGCATGGACAATATCCGAATTCGGAAAATCATGACCATTTTGAGTTATTCAGACTAGCAAGAATTAAAGTAGACTATCTGAGAAGGAAAGCTAAGAAACTGTATTATGAGCACAAATGACTTGAGAATCAAGGCAACATCAAAGGAACATTGGGAATTATTAATGGGATTATGGGAAGTAAGAAAGATTTTGAATTTCCTGCACATGAAGTTGATGGTTTGGAAATCACAGACAAACATGCAAATGGAGATCAGTTTTTTAAGTATTTTTTGGAAGTTGGGAAACTATAGAGTTAGTAAGTAGGGTACATAAAGATCCAGAAGGAGGAATTTCGTGACAATAGAGGAAAGGGTCTGAGTTTTCAGTTTGAGCCATGTACTGATGATGAATCAGGAAAGGTGATCAAGTCAATTAAACCTAACTCAGCTGGCACTGACGGATTGAATCTTCGTGCATTCAGAGCAGTTATGATTAACCTTCTACCCTGTTTACGCTTTTAATTTTGTATTTTCTAATTTTTTAAAAAGGACATAGAATTTCAAACATTTCCTACAAACATAATTCCTACAAACATAATTCCTACAAATCAGAAATAATTATTACAAAATACAAAAAAGCTTTGCACGATTTTAAAATAGTTCCAAAAGGATGAAAATTAGTTGTTGCAAAACAAAAAAACTTGTTAGAAAACACTAAAATTCTAACAACATCCCAAATACTTCTTTTAGAATACAAAAGTTCAAATATAATCCAAAATAACTTTACAAAACAAAGAAAATTTTCTTAAGAAATACAAGAAAACTTGAAAAAGTTCAAACATGAAAAATAATTGGTGCAGAACACAAAATACTTGCCATAACTCAAAATATCTAACAAAATCCCAAATACTTTTGATAGAATACAAAAAGTCAAATGAAATCGAAAATAACTCCAACAAAACAAAGTTATTCTACCGAAACAAAAAATAATTTGCACAATTCTAAAATAGTTCTAATAGAATTCAAAGTTGTTGATGTAAAACAAAACGTAGTTGTTATAAATTCAAGAATTATAAAAACATCCCAAATACTTCTTATAGAAAACCAAAATTTCAAATATAATACAAAATAATTCCTAAAAAAACAAAAAATATTCTTACGAAATACAATAATACTTTGCACAATTCTAAAATAGTTCTAATAGAATCAAGAATAGTTGATGAAGAGCTAAAAATACTTGCTAAGAAACACAAAATTCTATCAAAATCCCAAATGGTTCTCCTAAAACACAAAATGTTCTAACATAGTTCAAAATAATTCCTAAGAAGAGCAATAAATATTACAGAATACAAAGATACTTTGCACGATTTTTAAATAATGCCAAAAGAATGAAAATTAGTCGTCGCAGAACAAAAAATACTAAATAAAAAACAAACAGAGCCGGTAGCGCAGCCCGATGCCGATGCCGTGTCGGAAGCCCTCGAGATCGAAGTAGTCCTCGTAGGCCGACACCACATTTCCCGTGTCGTAGAACACGGCCCCGTAGAAATCGCCTCCCAACCGGCGCGAGAGTTCGACGGACATGACCGTGCGCGCTTCGCCACCGATGGGCTCGCCCTTCGAATCCGTCGGACCGAGCTCGCTCTCGCGGAACGAGCGCACGGAGTTCTCGCCGCCGTTGAACAACCTGCGCTGCAGGGGGATCACCGAGGTGTCGCCGTACGGAGCCACCACGGCGAAGCGAGCCGAGGAGTGCAGCACCGTGTCGGCATCGAGTGAGTTGGAGTACCCGAACTGGAGCCCGTTCTCGATGAGGTCCGCTCCCGAGCCCAGGACGCCGGACGCGACTTCGCTGTGGAACCGAACCACGCCTCCGGCCGTCGGCATCAGGACGTCGTCGCGCGTGTTCCGCGTCAGGCTGAAGACGATCGAGCCCAAGTCCACGTCCTCGGTCAGCTCGGAGGGAACCGCGCTGCTCAGCTCGACGTCCTCGAGCTCCGTCACCTTGAACTCGTAGCCGAGCGTGCTGCTGAGGTGCTCGTTCCAGGAACGGAAGAGGCTCACCCCCGCACCGAACTCGCGCGTCGTGAAGGAAGGTTCCTGGCGCCAGTTCGTGAAGACCGAGACCTGGCCGGGAGCCCAGGAATCGAACAGGAACGGATCCGAGAGGACCAACTGCGAACCGACGTCCAAGGCGCTGACGTGCCCCTCGAACTGCCCCCGCCGTCCTGTGCCCAGGAGGTTCCGTTCCTCGAAGCCGGCGGTGAGCCGCGGCCCCTCGTACGAGCCCCATCCCGGCTCCAGGTAGAACTCCAGGGACCGGGCCTCCACGACGTCGACCACCAGTGGTCGCTCGTCGCTATAGAGTGAACTTGGATAAATCTGACACAGGGGTAACTCCAACACCCTGTCTTATTTGGCTCAGTGAAGATAGGTATCTTTGGTTCCATATGCCATCTTCTTTTTTTAGCTTGGATACTTGACAAGAGTGTTCAATATTTTTGCCATTTTCAGATCCTTTTGTAATAAAGCCATCAAAATTTCAAGAAGGGTATTTTTGCTGGCCACAAGGTAGGTAGCAAATTTTCAGTGATAGTGTAGAAAAATAGAGAGATGATAAAATGATTCTAGATAGCTGGTAAGTTAATAGGATAGTTTAATTAATTACTATTATTTATTAGTATTTTATTCTCAAACCAGTCAAGAGACACATGGAGTGCCCAGAAAAACTCCAATTTTGGGGTAAATCTGATATGTCAGACTTGCCCTGTAAAGGGTAAAATCCAACATGGGGGACAGGCTTATCCTGTGTATATAAGTGGGTAGGTTTTGGTGGTTCTAGATTAGATTTCAATGTATTTGTCAACTATTTACAATGTATAACAATACATACTATGCATAATTTACAACATACTAATTGATCTGACAAAGAAGCAGAGATTTCCCCAACTTGCCCAATGTTACTCTAAAAAAACCTCTAGAACTACTCAATTATGTTGATCAGAGTTTGACAAATTTGCAGAAGGTCATAGAAAAGTAGGACATGGTGCTTACCAAACACCAGTTCCTAGATAAAGGGAAAACATATATAAATGAAAACAAAGTCAGTACTCATTTTACAAAGAATTGGCCAGATAAAGACTGGTGGTTTGGGTTTAAGAAAAGAAACAACATCTTGCTTAAGGAACCTGAGTGACTTGAAAACCCTGAGGGCTGTGCAATGAACAGACTCTTTCATCATTCTATGATTCTATGACCTGCTACAAAAAACAGAAGAAGAGCTTGTCCTAAAACTGTTTTTATTTGATACTTTTTCGACCCCTTATAATATCTAATCGACATTTTGAGGTACCGATTTTATATTTTCTCAGTGGCAGCCTGATTTTTGCGTTTGGGGAAATTTTCCACGAGGAGAATTATCCGGGGAAACGCTGGCTCCCATTTCATCTGTTCTTTCGTACGTCCATGCAACAAGTGTCTCTTTAGCTTATGCTACACCTGTTTAATAGTAGGCCTACTATCCTTGTCTGCATTAATGTGGTGGCAAGACTCAGGAAGTCCGTCGGACGTAACTGAAAAAAGGTTCCACCAGTTGAAAACAACTGTTTATGCAAAACACGTATGGATGAGTGCCAAATATTTGGCTCAGGATCTACAACCACCTATGATCTATAAAATTCGATTAAAAAAAATGGGAATATTCGTATTTTATAGTTCAAATGAAACAAGGAACTTTTCAATGACTTTAAGAGCTGAATTCCTCCTACGCCGTTAGTACGAGAAGTAAACAATGCAATATATATTTCCTTTTGCGTGAAACTGAAGCCCCTTTAATAATCAATTTATTAATCTAAAAGAAAGACATAAAAAGAAAACAGACTACAACACAGTCCCCTGCATTGCTCTACAGCTAGGAAAAGGAGAAGCTGTTATCTTTGATTCAAGACTGCTCGATGTGGAGCGCATTTATTCGATGAGGAGCGTAAAGTACCCTTTACGCCCAAAGGCGTAAGAAAAACCATGTATAAACAAATAAACAACAAATTGGCTTCGAAAAGAAAGACGTAGAATCAACAGTTTTGTCGTTGATAGTTTTGTTACAATAGATTTATTAGGAACTGTATCAAACTGCGTCTCACTGAAGCGGGGCAAGTTAAGGACACTAAAGGGGCTATCCAAGTCTCCAAAGTAATTATGTGATATTAGTTCCTTCCACTGACGTCACTGAGTCATTGACTACATTTGGGGGAGGACCAATGGCTATATTTGTAAGTGATTAACCCATTCACTGTCAACTGGCTATCAGTAATTTTAGTTGCTATGCAGGAAAGGTTCACAAAAATGGGTTCTTTTATCTATGCTTTAATTTAATCCAATTCTCATTGGATTTTTACTATACGTTTATTTTCTTCCCTCTTTTTTTAAAACGGTAGTGTAAATTTTTTCGACGCATGCGTTTTAGTGTTTACGAGAACTTTTACGTGAAACTGTACTTTCAAACCATTTTAACTAACTAAACAAACTCAAATTCAAAGCACTTTCACAGCAGCGGTAATACAACTAGGTTTTTAATACAAAGTAAGAATTTTGTTATAAAAAAAAATGTCTACACCAAAATTTCAAAAACTTGAAAAAAATTTTTAAATCAGTCTCACGCAATGTGGATTTTCAATCAGAAATCAAAAGGTGTTGTTTACAAAAATATCGTGTTTCCTCGCTTTTTACTAAAGTACAAAGGTCACCAAAATGAAAACATGTTTTGTCCTCTGGACCCATCTTAGGTCTATTCACACCTGAGAAATACAATTTTCTAACATTTGGTTATTTCAAAACTATGAAATTTTAAGCCAATATAAGATTTTCGTCAGTGTTGTCACGTTGAACCGTGAAAATAGATAAACAAAGCTAATTAGGTAAACTTGAAAACGCTTTTCGTCCGTAAAAATTGAAACATTAAAGATCACTTAATTACCAAACACAATTAGATTTTAAAATGAAAGTTACACCTTCGTAAGGTGTCTGGTGCCATATGCTTTTAAGTTATTATTTGTTGATTTCAAAACCTCGAAGTACCACTGGGAAATGCACCAATGTCTTGGGTTATCGATTTCTTTTGTGTGGTAGATTTAAAAGTTAAAAGTTCTAGTGGCCTTTTTAAGAAGCTAAAAAATTGGAGGGCAACTAGGCCCCCTCTCCTGCCTCTTTTTTCCTCGAAGTTCTCCGACCAAAACTTAGAAAAAGCCATTTAGCCAAAAAAAAAACTAATAAGCAAATTGCTTTTTAATTGTTCATATGCGATGAGCCTAAACCTGTATTAATTCAAAAACGCTTAGAAATTAAATAAAAAAAATGGTTTTTCACTGAAAGTAAGGAGCAACGTTAAAACTTAAAACGAACAGAAATATTCCACATATGGAAGCGGCTGTCCCCTCCTCAACGCTGCGCCCTTTACGCTAAAATTTGACTCTTTCCCACAACTCTACTTTTTAAAACAGTAAAAAAATTTAGCGTAAAGAGCGGGCGTTGAGTAGGGGACAGCCCTTTTCATAGACGGGATAATTACTGTTCGTTTTAAGTGTTAGTGTCGTTCCTTACTTTCAGTTTAAAAAATTGTTTTTTTATTTTAGGCAACTCTATTGTTACATAAGGCAACTCTTATTCTGACATTTCTTAAGTTACGACAAAAAAACAGTAAATTTTGTTAAGCAGAATAGCAACGTTTGTCGCTGCATACATTCTAGTTGGTGTGCCTCATTGAAAATAATATTCGTCATTTCTTCCTAAAAAATTCCTTAAAAAAGAAAAAGAATATTTCCTTGAATATCCTGTCATCTGCATATGATCTTGTTAAATATAGTTAGATATTAAATCATGTTACGATAAAGTTATCAACAACAGGAAATAGCCATTATTTAACATTTGAATATTGTTTATTTGAATTATTTGCATACTTTTGTTAATATATAATAAATTTTCAAACGTATGTAATAGTAGAATCTCACTTCAAACTTACCATTCTTGCTAATAGTTCTTGAATTAAAACCTAATTTGATTTAGAAAAAAACGTTGAAAATTTTATAAATTATTTTACCGAGGGAGTTCTAGTTTTAACCAGCCAGTTTATCGACTATAAGAGGTAGTGAGGGCAAACACAAATCAACAATGTTTTTAATTGGGTAGAATTTTAGGATCGTAATGCTAATATTGCAGTGCCCTTTGGTGATTGAAGTCATCGAACTAAATTCGATAGGTCTAACTCACGCTTTTTCTGAGCATAAATTATAGGCTAGTGTAGTAAGTCCAAGGACCCCCTCTAAATACTTCCAATGAAAAGAGGAAGCGATGTCCCAAAGAATATACCTTGATAAGAGAAGAAACCTTGACGCTTTAATATGGTCAGTAGAAAGTTAGGATTCGGACTCCAATCAAACATTTAAGTTTATTTGGTGTCCAACCTAACATTTTCCAAAAAATAGGGTATTCTTTTGTTTAAAAGTATATTCTTTTGATTTAAAATAGTTATGGCTAGGTTAGTATCCTGAACATGAGCTAGTTCAAAAAAGAAATGTTCAAAAATATCTCTAATATGCTCAGTTGACAAAAGTAGTTGTTCTATCTTTAGCCCAGTTTGAATCAAACGCAAATTAAAGACGAAACATTTCTGCTTATGTTTTATTTTGGCTTTTATAATTGATTTTATGATTTTGCTGGAGAAGTAGATAGCGTTTTTTTCCCTGAGCTGAACTTGAGTATCTTTTTTTTCGGTTTCTCATGCTCTTTACGGTACCCAACAAAAATATTACAAAATTCCCAAATAAAGTCACGAAATATGGTCATATTTATCCAGATCGATCAAAATTGTATCCAGTGACCGATTCAGGCTCTGCAATTTTTTTTATATTAGATATGAAGTTTCTGCGTTGAATTCAAGTATTTTGAACGTAATTATCAATGGTTTTGTGTTTTTTACTGTATATAAAAATTCTTTTACTGCTGCTGATAATACTGCTAACAAGGCTAAGGGTATTAAGGAGAGATTTTCAAGATGCGTTTAGGGCGATCTTGACTTAAATCGAAACACGCTATGTGTATGCAGGCTGTCTAAAGGGTTTATAAGTAACATCTCAAGAACAGCTTAGAGCACTAGGTTGGCCCTTTCAGTGCAGGCCCAGGGGTATGTTCAACCAATGAAAATACACTATGAGCATGCTACTGTAAATGTAGTGGTAGTAGTGCTACTACTTCCACTACTGTTTCTAGGCCTAATGGTATTAATGATGAACTTTCAAGGTCTGTTGAGGGGGTAGTTGGACTTAATCAAATACACAGTGAGCATGCATGCTATCAAAAGTTCGTGTTAACAATATACCAGAAACAGATTAAAGCATTAAGTTGAAAGTAGCAGCGAAAAGGAGAGAATATTGAGCTACACAAAAAGGCACAGTACAAATACTATTACTGCTACCACTGCTGCTGCTATGACTGAATCAATGAATTTTATTGATAGCTCCGCGTATAATAAAATGGATGGTATAACAACAAGAGAAAAAGGACTCGTGCACTCAATTTCAACTGTGCATCCTTCGTGCACTCAGCATCCTTCAAAGCTTTTGAGACCATGAAGGGGTGGTTGGGGATGAAGAAGGGGCAGTCCGTTCTATAAAGAATAAATTCCGGTAATTTTGGGCTTCAATGTTTCTATTTACTTTCATAGTAACAACGTAGAACATAAATATTCCCAGAAAACAAGAAGGATTGAATATCAGTTTTTACCCCTACTCCTCCTTCGTTAGAACTAATTCTGTATTTACCAGAAGTTGTATAGCTTACAGCCCTTTCCAGGGCATTTTCAGGCGGTGAACTTTCTGTGGTTGGTTCGGGTGTTTCAAGAGGGAATTAACATGGTTCTTTGTTTACATGACTCTGTTAATACTTTGACTATCATCAACTTCATCTCTACTTTTGAATCCTTTATCATAATACGCTTTTGTAGAACCCCGCTTTTCGTCAATAGGGCTATAGGTCATTGCCTCTAACACTTTTCTTTTCTTAGGGTTCATCTCAATTAACAGCTAAAGTTTTGACACTTTTCTTTTGTTATGATAGAATTTCTGATAAAAACTATTAAACACGTTATAAATCTTAATAAAAATTGTGTTTTATTGTCAGTCTCGATTTGTTGCTCTACATTTATTTAGTTCATCTCGAGCCTTAGTTTGGCTGGTCTTAAAAAAAAAAACATGGCTATTTCAAACTATTTTTAAATAGGTAATGAGGCATAAGTAAGCATTGGCTCAACCCGAGAGTAATTGTAGATTTAAAATAAATTTGATAGAAGTTAGAGCAACAAAAGAATTGACTTTTTATGCTAATTTGACTTATTAGAATTTCCTTGAAAAGTTACGACCATGAGAAAATTTGCCAGATTTTCAAAAGAGGGTGAAACAGCTCAGAAATACAAGCGGTCTTGATGAGAATCACAGCATTGGTATTAGTATATCAAAGAACCGTTCTGTTAAGGTCTTCAGATCCTGTCCACAGAAACGTAGATTTTTCTTCTTTCTTTCCTCAAAATAAAAGGTCACGGATGCGTGTTTTTTTTTTTAAATTTGTCCTTTGTCGTTGTTTTTTCTATTTGTTTTCTTGGTTTCTCCAAGAATGATCTCATCAAGCCGATGAAGCTGCTTTGAAGCTGATGATTCAATGGAATTTTCGAGAAATTGTGTTTATTGATATAGTACTTATCTGATATAGCACTCATGTATATAGAAACTAATTAGAACCGGTTTCTTTGTTAGTTTCTTTCAGCTTAGCGTGGGACATGTAGGTCTAATGATTTTGACAAGTCAGGGAAGCAGTTCGTTAGGGTTGAAATCATCAAAAAATGCAACTTGAGATGATTATCCATTATTATATCTAGAAAGAGCAAAGACTAATAGGCTAGTCTAGGCTAAAACACACTGAACAGTATGTTCACCTTATCACTATGTCAAATCGCGTACAGATATTCCTGTCTTCTTAATTCAATTCTGGAATTTACACATTAAATACACCTACAATCGTGCCAAGAGATTATTTAACTTACGGAGGCTTATTTATTTTTCTTTTGCATTTATACTATTTTGTTTTGTAGTTAATCATTTCTTCTCTATGTTGATGTTGACATTAGGGCCGTTACAGATAAGTGGAAAACCAAATTAAAACCTGTTTTTTCTAGCATTTTACTGGAGTTTTTACCGGATAAACTAAAAAGCAAACTAACAAATGAAACCACGAGAAAACATTTTGCAGCATGTAGAAGAATAGATCAACTTTAAAGCAAACACTCTAAGGTTGAAAATAAAATAAATAAACTTCTGCAATTAGAGTGTTCTTTTCTGGAATAATAGTGTTGGTATGGTACCTTCCCCAAAGCTCTGATTTTCATTGAGTACTGCCTTTTGGTTTCTTACTACCTCAAAGGACGTGTTCCTCCTTTCGCCCCAGACACAGGATCATGCAAGACAATCTTTGACGATACAATTCTTCATCCGCACAGCATGCCATATGATTTCTTTTCATTTGATCGCCTTTCATCGTCAGGCAATCTAATGGTCCTGTGACAATTTTTTATTTTGGGTCAACCTGCTTGAGACTCTAGGCAGATGTGACTTGCTAAAAAATAACAAACAATGTATTGGTCCATTAGGAATGGCACCCACATAGGCAAATAAATAATAGGCAAACAAATAATAAAAACGCTATAAATAGGTAAAATATGTTTTTACCAAAGTCCAAGAGAGATGAATCAGATTCATCTTAGAGGTAGAGAAATATTTTGTGGAAAATTATCATGATTCAGTAAAGCACAGACACTACTATGAGCTCAGAAGAGGTATACTTGAGTCTGAAATAGGTCAATTGGGTTTTTACGAACGTCTTAGAGAGATGAATCGGATACTTTTTAGAGTTAGAGACATATAAAGTGGGAATATATAAAGATCCATTCCAACATAAACACAACTAATGGCTCATAAGTGGTGTACTGCGGTCTCAAATAGATAAACTAAGCTTTTACCAAAGAATGAGAGAGAGGAATCGGAAATTTTCTAGAGTTAAAGACATAGGAAGTGGGAATATAGAGAGATTCAGTCAGAAACAAACACTACTACTAGCTGATGAGTGGTACACTAGAGTCAGAAACGGGTGAATTAGGTTTTTAACTAAAGTCTGAGAAAGAAGAATTGGATTCTTTTTAGAGTTAGAGACACATGAAGTGGGAATTTATCAAGATGCGGTCAGACAAAGACACTAATACCAGCTCAAAAGTGGTATACTGGAGTCTGGAATAGTTGAATTGGGTTTTTGCCAAAGTCTAAGATGGATGATTCGGATTCTTTTTAGAGTAAGAGACATATACAGTAGGAGTTTATCAAAATTCATTCAGAAAGAGTAACTACTACCACCTCACAAGTGGTATAGTAGAGTGTGAAATAGGTGAGTTAAGTTTTGACCAAAGTCTGAGAGAGATGAATCGGATTCTGTTTAGAGTTAGAGACATATGAAGTGATAATTTATTAAGACTCACATAACTATCAAGTAAACCAGAGACAAGACTACCTGTTAACAAGTGGTATACTAGAATCTGAAATAGGTGAATTGTGTTTTTACCAATGTCTGAAAGGGATGTGACAGAGTTGACGGAACCTCGTTAAAAGAAGGCACCATTAAGATGACTTTGAGCCGCTCTCATGGAACTCAATCCAGTTTACCCCAAGCCATTTAATTCAACTCATCCTTTGCTAAATTCAACCGCCATTCAACTAAACCCCCACGCGATTCAACACTTATCTAAAACAACTAAAAAACAAAAATGGCAAGCTTGTGTTTGCAAAGGTGAGTCTAGACCAAAATCCTGGGGGGGGGGGTGCAATGTGGTTAAGACGCAAATAATCGACCTACTTGAAAAGTTTATTTTAAAAGAGAGCGAAAAACAGAAATAAAACACTGAATGAGGGCACCAGAAAAAAATATTGCGGGATGACTATCCCCCTTCTGGATCCGCCAGTGTGTGCTTGACACTTAATAGTAACCTAAAATAACCTAGTCACTATGAAGCACAATTTTGTCCTGTTGACTATCAGATTTTTGTTTCTAATTTAACCCAACTTGAGTTTACAATTTAAAAAAAAAAAGCGGAGATTGTTCGAAGGAAGTAATATTAACCAAGCTTAACAATAACTGTACAATTTCTGGGATTTATAAAATAAAGCCTCTTTAGCACTTATAATATCCGATTCAGGAGGTGACGAGAAAGGGTTTTATACCCCCTTGAAATGATTGTAGGATACTGCTTCGCATTTTTTGCTTACATTTACACTAATCTGTCGAGCAAAAAACAAGAAGTCACAGCAATAACTAAACTGCATATTTTAAAGTATAAATTTTACAATTAAATGTAAAATCAAAATTCTAATTCTAAGTAAATTTTAGCCTCCTATGAAATAATGAAGCACAAACACAATACATGTAATGCTCCCCCCTCTTCTTCCGTTCGCGAAACCCTGAATCCGTCACTGGGCTCCTGTAATTAACGAGAGGACAAAGTCACTCTAACCCAGAATTTAAGAACCTAGTTTCCCCCACATACAGTAACTTTAAAATCAGTTCCGTGGCTTTTTACATAAATTTGCCAAAACTGAGAAAGTTTCATTTTTTGAAAATTGAAATTTAGTTACTCTGATAAACGGATAATACGTATAGCTGATGAAGTTATTCTGATAATGTATATTACACCCATCCTCCGCCACAAATTAGTGATATTACTTCCGACGTATGGATTGAACAGTATCAGCATGGCCTCACTCGGATCTTTAGAGGTTTTGCCTTTTTCATACTGCCAAAAGTGCTCTTTAAAATAGAGAGGTAAAACTAAAAAATATAAACAATCCCACATCTGAAGCTAATAAACATACCAACATATTTAGTGTTTGTCCTAGTAAGTTTTTTTTCCTCCGACAATGAAATTTAAAAAAAACGTAAAATTATAACTGTTAGTAGTCTCTCATGGAGACAAAAAACGCATTATCTCTGTCCTTCCATTTTCCCCTACAATTCCCTTGAGTAGTTTTACCAATGCCCTTTGGGTAAATAGCAGACAATTTTATCATCACTTTTTAAATCCCTTAACTCCCACTACAAGCCACAATCTTAGAACTCATAAATAATGGATAGCCTATTCTAGCTGGAATTACAAGAACAGGGGAGAATGAGATAACGCTTACAAATTATATGAAACTCTTCTTTATTCATAGTCAACAATCCTGTGCTATTAGCCCATTTCAGAGGCAACGCTATAGCGGTGCCTATGATAAAGGCCATACGGCTCCAACGCTTTATTATTATTTTTTTCCCAGAGGCACTTCATATTGGAGGGGTGTTCAGATAAATATCGAAGGGAGCTCATTCGATTGAAAATCGGAAATTTCTAGTTCCCTTTTTAAGAGTCGAAACTGATCGGAGGGCAACTAACCCTGTCGCTAATTTGGTTTTGTGGGAGTATCGAAGTAGCTTCGGCGGCTTTCCTGTCAACAAACCATGCAGCCTCACTGCCTACGTCGATGTGTCCCACTGGTTTTGGATAGCTGTACCCTCGAAGCTGTTGAGGTATGTATCAAGGTCTCCATCATTGCTGAATTTTGCTATTGAAATAGGCGACATCCCTGCTGTTACGGTTGCATTCTGAATTGCAGCTTGGCCTGCGTAAACAGCGGGACTAAATTGCGTGGCTAAAGTAGCAAAACGGTCATTCATCACTTAATTGCCTCTTGGTCTGTAGTGACGCGCTGATCTTTGCCAACGACAGTATCACCTGAATTATCCTGAGATCGGGTTGACTCCTTTTCTCCTTCTTCCTCTGAACTTCCTGTCTTGGCTTCTAGTGATAGACGTTTGCTAGCTTTCAACTCCAGTTCTATCAAGGCAGATATCTCCCGCCTGGCGTCGCAGCCACTAAGAATGGAAGAACCGGAAGACGCACTAGTCTCGGGCTCAACAGTCAGTCGATAATAGCTCTTTGAAGCCTCTTGAACACTGATTCGGCGGCTTCGTCAACAAATTTGGGTTTCCAGTGACTTATGGGGGTGTGGTAAGTGTTGTTTTCACTTGCAGGCTCCTGTCGCTCTGGCATCCAATTGTCAAACAATCCGTGAGTAATGTAGAATTACTGTAAATTTTTTGTATAGAACCAATGCGAAAATAATATAAAATTACTACGAAATTTGATATACAACCAGTACGAGAGTAATATAAAATTATTCCATGCAAAATTTTAATGTATACAAAATTACTGCAAAATTTGGTATAGAACCAATGCGTGAGTAATATAAAGTTACTGCAAAATTTGATATAGAACCAGTACATGGGTACTATAAAATTGCTGCAAAATTTTATATAGAAAACCGCGGGCGTAGACGGCTTGTTCACAGATTTCCCCGATCAAGCACAGGCGGCGTTGGACTAGGCTTGGGCGGCTTCCAAGGGGTGTTGGACCTGGATCCATTCCAGTGCTCCCTCCTTGGATTCAAACACCCCGTCCAATTGCGCCTCGAACGCGGCTTGCAGCATCACGCCCATCGTCTTGCCAGGCGGGTAACCCACAGCCAATAAATCCCTCCCGAGCAGCACCGGCGTCGGTGCCCGAGCCGCCAGTTGTAGGGCTTGCGACCGTTCCTGAAGCTCGCGCACGGTCTGGGGAACCTTCTGCGACAAAGGCGGACGCCCAAAACTATCCGCCGTCATCAGGACACACAAATTAGCGATTCGTTCGGGCTGGAGACGGTGAGCCAAACGGCGAATGGCACGGTCAGAAGGCGACTTGAGATGCACCATATGATTCGCCACCAATGGCACGACCCGGTCCGTGACAGACTGGGCCAATTGCAGACGATCCAGGAAAGCCTTGGCCGGATCGAGTCCCGCGGTTTCGTGTCCGGGAGAAACAATCCGCACCCGTCCTTGACGCAGTTCTTCACTCGTGGTGAACGCCTTCCCCACGTCGTGGAGTAAAGTCGCAAGCATCAACACCACGCGGTCCGGCTCATCCGATTCCCGATAGGCCGGCAACTGCGCCATCGCATCACAACAATGCCCGGTATGCACCCAAACATCCCCCTCGGGATGCCACTCGGGATCCTGGGGCACGCCAACCACGGCGGCCAACTCGGGAAAGCCCGACAACCAATCGGTCTGCCGCAAAAACTCCAGCCCTCTTGAAGGACGGACACTCTTCGAGGCCCACTTGCGCCACTCCTCTCCAACCCGCTCGGCAGCCAACTCGGACAGAGTCGACCGCATGCTTCGAGCCAGGCTCACGAGAGCGACAACTTCAACTAATACCTATAAAGAAACCTTTATTTACTATTTCCAAATATATTTCCACTATTGATTGTTTTCTGATTGTTATCTTCGTTTAGTAACTAGTACTATTGTATAAGAGTCAGCGTGTGTCTTTTTCTCAGTTTTATCCATTGCTTTATTAATAGAGCTAATCATTTATTTTTGAAGCTTCTCTTATGTCGATACAGTTAATGGAAATTATTTGTAGCATTTTGCTGACATATTATCTTTCCTATCTTTCAATCATTGTTTGTTTTTAGTTCTCCACTTTTTCCAAGTATCTTAAACTATCTGGGATGTTGTTTTTAATCCAAAACTATCTGGAAATTTTATAGCTCAGTGCCGGGAATTTTTGGAAATCAACAAGCAGAATATTATAATCATATCAAGGAGATGCTGAAACAAAGCTTAAGCGATGTTACCAATTATACCGTTCGTTTCCAAGCTGTTCGAGCTATGTCCGCATTTATTTTGTTGAATGACGAAGAAGATGTCCAGAAATCATTTCAAGATTTGTTAGTTCCATTAATCAGCGTTGTTGCAGAAAGTATGCAAAAACAGGACGATGATACCCTACTTAAGGTTAGAATTTTTTCTTCCCTTCCCCCTTCAGTATCCCACTTTCATCTCCCTTCCAAGTTGTGGCCCTCCAAAGGGGTTGGTATGGTGCAAACAATTATGGTAAAACGAATTCCCACGTACCGTCTGAATTTCAGATGCCAGGTGAGGAGGAAACCGCTTTGTGCAGGTGCATGTGGCAAGTAGTAGTAATGAAAAAGTTTAAGTGGATTTATTTGTATAGCCAGGCAGGTATATACGCTGGAGGAGGTTTTTGTCCCCGCATATTTCAGGCTCTTATGATTTTTGTTCTTGTTAATGATTATTTTTTTGCTATTTAGTAATTTTCGTAGTCCAAGGACTTGCGGTCACAAGTCCGTTTCTGGGCAACCAAACTATCTCGGCCTCCTGAATAAAATATGCGCTCCAATTGGTCCAGGGAACGATTCTAAAAGTTTCGAGCTAAACGGACACCCAAGATCAAACATACATCCCTTTTACAAGATAAAACTTTTTTCCCTCAATGGGCAACTTTCATAGCTTAGAGCCCTTGCCCCAAGGCAGGGAGAGGGGTTATGTCATCACCGGAGCCATACTTATTGGGTCTTTTAATAATTTTAAACAAAAAAACTATTTCAATTTCGATCCCACGTCATAAAGACTTCCTTTAAGCAAAGGGGCACGAAAAGGGGGTTGCTCGCCTTCATGTCACTTTTGAACCCTGTAAATGAATTAAAAATTTCAATTACCAATCGAATGAGCCACCTCCAAAGTTTCTACAACCATCCTTTTCATAAGAAGTGGTCGAAAAAAAGACACGAGGCTTTTTATTTAGGAAAGACTCAGATTAGAGTTGTCACGATCAGAAGTTCAAGACATTTACCGTTTCGTTTGCTATTATACAAAAGCTTACCTTTGTCACTGAAATCATCAACTAAAATAATCTCCTTCAGAAATTGGTCTGGTGATCGATTTAAAACACTGTGAATCGTTCTAAGGAGAGGTGACCAAGCTTCATTTGTAAATATTATAATCACTGAAGCCATTGGTAGATTTACATCATATTTGATTCGTCGACACCTGTAGGAATTTATCAGGTATAATCCAAATTCAACAATTAATTTACCCAGCAACACTTCAGTTCAAGATAAGACGGGTAAAACGACACAGGGGGAGAGAACATGAGGCTGGCATGAAAATAAAACAATATATTGATTTGAGTAACCTTTAAGCATAAAAAAATGTTTGATGGTTGAGATTGAGTTGAATTGTGATCAACCCCCAGCCAAATTTGCCCCCAACTTTCGCCCGGCTCTGACCATAGTCAATCCAATTTTTGGGGAAATGGTTCCCCGGACCCCATCTATCCTTGCAGTAAATAGCTTGACAATTAGTTGCACAAACGCCAGATTTAGAAAAATCTTACATAAATTTTAAGGAATTTGAATAAAGGCTTAGGCAAAAAGTCCAATTCGGTGGAAAGAAAAGGACAAAAAAAGTATTTAGATACCTGCTCGTCAAAGATTAATTATTATTTAAAAATTCCAACCATTACTTATATTTCGTTCAGATAATAAGTTACTTAATATCGCCTATAGGTAAAAGAGCCAAAATCGATGTGTGCTGAGTCTACTCTAACTGATCCGGGCTGCGCTTTTGACGTTTCGCTTAAATCAAAAAAGTTGCTTTACCGCCAGTGGCCGTTGATTCATAGATCTCGAATATTCCAACTTTAGATAAATTCAGACAATCAAAATACGATTCCTCAATTTATTTAAAATAAAAACAGCGCTAAGTCTGTGACCTAGTGCTGGAAATACACATAGGGCTAATTGTATTATGAATTTTAACTATAACTTCAAGTTATCATAAGAATTCAAATATGCAGGCATATTTGAAAGTTCCTTATCTAAAATTCCTTTATCATCTACTTCATTTTGAATTAAGCATAAATAATTAAAAGTTATGCAGAAAAGCATAATTCCATGGCACATTAATTTTAAAATGACATTCCTGGAAAAAACACAAGCTCAGCAGGTTTTACGATTATATTCCTGTAGGACACGTAATTCCGCGACAATCCTACAGCTGTGACTTGAAAAGAAAGAACAAGATGCTAATATCAATAAATACATTGGTTTCAGTCTCATCCTTTCATTGAGCCCGAATTCCTTCACAAAGTCGGAATTATAATAATGGATTATCATCATGTTTGTAAATAGCATTCACCCCAAAATGGGCTTAGAACTTGATGCCGATCTATGTTTGAAACTTCTCACTATAATTGTAATGCCGGAAATCCTTGTCATCGCCATTTTTCGCGCATTAATCTAGGATCCGACAAGAATAGCAAATTCTCTAACCAAATCAGACATACGAACCAGATTTCAGATGGCAACATCGCTTGGCTGAATCTACATAAAATATGTCATCTTCTGTCATTTTCGTTAGAAGAAGCTGCTGGTCATATGGATTACTTTTTTTTTTCGCCTGATGGGTTCCTTTCCTGATCCGTCAAATATTTGTCTTTTTCCATCCTTTTCACAAACAGTTCATGGTAAAAAACTGTAAGTAAGGAGCGATACGGCTCGATAGTTCCTAAAACCTTAAGAAACAGAGTCTTGATAACAATGGATGCATCAAAATAATCGAATTTTAATTTTTATTAGAAATAATTAAAATTCGTAAAGTTTAATGTTACCCATCAAAATTTAAGAGCCTGAGAAAATTTGCCCAATTTTTAAAAAAGGGGAAGCACCGGAAAAACATCAAGTTATGCTAATGAAAATCGCCCTATCAGATTTGGCATATCAGAGAACTCTATTGTAGAGGTTTCAAGCTCTTATACACAAAAATGGGGGATTTTTTATTTTTTTGCAAAAAGCGAAATCACGGATGCGTGTTTATTTGTTTTTTGTTGTTGTTTGTTTGTTTGTTTTTCCAAAGAGTGGTTATATCGAACCAGTGATCCTAGAAGATCAAGAGAGGTCTCATTTAATAGGAAATTAAAAAGTTCTAGTGGCCTTCTTAAGTGACCGAAATGGTCTCACGTCCATTTTTTCCCAAATTCAACTGATCTAAGTTTCAAGATATCTATTCTGTTCAGCATAGTTAAAGTTGACGCCATTCTCAAAGTGAATAATGAATAGCAGTATAACGATTATTTATAACTTTTGTATACAATTTACAAATCATTCATATTTATTATTCACCTTTACAATGGCTTCAGCCGTTTGGACCGGGCCATCACTCAAGAGTCATTGAACGATCTTGAATTTGAAGAAGCCTATCGCGGCCTTGCGCGGAAATGGCGACTCAACCAGACACCCAGTAGCATGAAGGGCAAGGCTAAAGGGCGCAATGTCTTCCTGATTTCGATGGAGTCTTTTCAACATTTTCTGTGGGATCTGGAAATGGACGGAACCGTGGTGACGCCGACCATGAACCGTCTTCGAAATCAAGCCTTAACCTGGAACCGGATCCTAGATCAGGCCAAAAACGGCGGTACTTCCGATGCAGAATTTGCCACGATGACAGGGCTGCTGCCTGATGTTCGTCAAGCCATGGCCCTTTCCAGTGCCGCGAAAAAACCATGGATCAGTCTGCCTGCCTATGTTCGCGAGCGAGGGTACGGCACGGTTTCCCTTCACGGCCACCGTATTTCATTTTGGAACCGCAACCTGACCCATCCCCAGTTTGGCTTCGAGACCATGCATTTTGATCGAAGTTTCCCTAAGGACAAACTTGGGTTGGGCTTGCCAGATGAACTCTTTTTTAGCAAAGGCCTCGATTTGATCAGTGAGCAGCAACAGCCGTTCCTCGCTTTCTTCATTGCTTTGAGTAGTCATCATCCCTATTGGGACGTTCCCAAAGATTACCAACACCTTTTTCCCAGCTTCCCCAAAGAGAGTGAAGCCGCTCGCTATTTGCAGTTGGCCCATTATTCCGATAAGGCGCTGGCCGACTTTTTGGACAAAGCCAAAGCCATGGGCTATTGGGAAAACAGTATTTTTGTGATGTACGGCGATCATATTGCGCCATTAACGGCTCAGTGGGAAGCTAGACCACCATTGCTGCCTTACAAAAATAAACACGAAGTTTTGATCATGGCATCCATTATTGAAAAAGAAACTGGGCTCGCATCTGAACGGGCCCACATAGCTTCTGTTTTTGTAAACCGCCTGGAATCAGGCATGAGGTTACAGATGGACTCCACAATTATTTATGGCTTGGGTGATCGTTTTGACGGCGACCTGAAAAAACATCACATGCGGGAACATACGCCGTATAACACTTATGTGATAGACGGAATGCCGCCAACCCCCATTGCTATGTCTAGTAAAGAAGCCATAATAGCCACCTTAAATCCTTTAATTACAGAAGATGTCTATTTTGTGGCTAAGGGGGATGGCAGTCATCAATTTTCAGAAACGTTAGAAGAACATAATCAAGCCGTACGCAAATACCAGTTAGGTGGGAAGTAAATGAAAGGTAAGTTCATCGTAATAGAGGGGTTAGAAGGCGCAGGAAAAAGCAGCGCTATAAAACTCTGTCAGCAAACGATAGAAAAACATGGTGTCAGCATTATTAACACCCGAGAGCCAGGTGGCACGCCGATGGCAGAAGAAATTCGCAACGTTGTTAAAGGCCATTGGCAGGAAGAAGTCGCGGCAGAAACTGAGTTGTTTTTGATGTACGCAGCGAGACGGCAACTGTTAGTAAACAAGATTCTTCCAGCATTAGAGCAGGGTACGTGGATACTTGCCGATAGGCACGATTTGTCTACATTGGCCTATCAAGGTGGTGGCAGACAGATTTCTATGGACATAATCAAGCCTATTAGAGACGTTGCCCTTTCAGGCATAAAACCTGACTTAACCATTTATCTTGATGTTGAACCAGAAATCGGTCTCGAAAGGGCCCGAGGACGTGGTGAATTAGACCGAATAGAAACTGCCGGTCTCACAGCTGGCGCATCAGCCCGCTGGACTGGCAGCAGTCGAAGACCTACGACAAGTTCGTGCGCTACGGCGAGCGCATCCTGCGTCGTACCAGCCGCGACTACGCGCCCTGGTACGTGGTCGAGGGCGTCGACCACTACTACCGCAGCCTGACCGTCGGACGCATCCTCCTCGAAGGCCTGCAGGCGGCGTTGGCCAGCCCGCAGGGGACGAAGCTGCAGCCGCATGCCGCGCCGCAACCGGTTGACGAACACGCCGGCCACCTTGGCCCGCTCCGAGGCCACGCCGGTCTCCTTCTCGACGATCGCGGCGAGCGTCAGGGCCTCATGGGGCGTCGCAAGCGGCAGGTCCGGCGCGCGATCCGCCCAGATTTCGGCCAGCATCCCGGCCTGGGCCGCGCGCATCCGCTCAAGGATCGCCGCGCGCGCCTCGCCGCGATGGAAGAAATAGGTGTCGGGGGCAAGCGCGCCTTCGGGCGGGATCCCGGCGATCTCTCCGGTCAGGCGCGGATCCGCGCGCAGGGCGGCGACGATTTCCGAGCGGCGTGCCAGGATGTCCTGGTCCGGCTCCGGCATCAGCATGGCGTCTCTCCCGGCCCCCTGATGGGGTCTTGCGCCTAACTTGCCGGATATGGCCGGAAATTCAAGTCGCGGCCGGGCGGAAGGCGGGAGGTAGGGACACCGACATGACGGCGCAACGCGAAAAGGCGGCGCGACGTTTCCGTCGGCCGCCTCGAAGCGGTATGACCCTGCCCGATCCGACCGGTCAGTCCCGCGGGACCGACTGGCCTGGATCAGCCAGCTGGATTCAGCCCTGGCGCGCCTTGAAACGCGGATTGGACTTGTTGATGACGTAGACCCGCCCCTTGCGGCGGATCACGCGGTTGCCGCGGTGGCGGCCTTTCAACGATCTCAGCGAGTTTCTGAACAAGGTTTGGAATACGATGCCTCTCCAGAGCTCATTGACACTATTCTTGATGTAATTTCATCTACAGAAAGTGATAGGGGCGAATATAAGGATGCTATCGAATACCTAGAGCGTATAAAAATGCAAATAGCTGAAAATGCTAGACCCGCAAACAAATCTCGTGACGATGGATTGTTACGAATGTGTCTGAGGGTTGCAAGTAGTAGAGTTACGGGTTTGGGTCTTGGGGAAGCTCAGTTACAGGCAATTCAGGATATTGAAGTAGCTGTTCATAACGCTATATTCGTTGATAGAGATGGAGTCACTATCGATGATGCAAAACTATCTGGGCGCATAAAAGAAATAATGGAAAAATTACCTATTGAAGATAGGCAACAACTGTTGCATTTGGGAGAGCAGATTGTCGGTCTTGCGAATGAAGGTGGCATATTTGGGGTGGTAGAAGGTGAAGAACAAACAGCAGGGTTAATTAAGCGTCTTGGTAGCTTATTGAACGGTGATGTTGAAGAAGTACCACAAAGAAGAAGAAATAGTGGCGAGGTTGGTGTAGTTGCTTCTCCCCCTATACCCTCTACCCATGGCGAACGTGAATTAGTCCGTCGCTCAACCTCTAGAACCGTGGTGGCCTCTTCGGATGAATATAGTAGTGACGATAGCCCGCCTCCTCCTGATGGTTCTGTGGAGTCTAAAAAGTTGAAATAAACGTGTTAATGCACCGATTACATCCCTCTTTATCTCTAAGGGGGTATTGATTTATAGTTGGGTATTATGGTATATTAGATTGTTAGAATTATAACTTGTTGAGATAGAGATGGCATTAATAAGCGCAAAATACAAACCAATTAAAGAGCTCAAAAAGGCGAGGAAGTATACCTTTATTCTTCCAGAAAAGTTGCAAGCTTTAGGGCTTGGGAAATATAGTAGATATACCCCCCCCCCCAAAAAAAAAAAAAACTACTGAGACCATAGTAGCAGTACAAAAGGTGGAAAAACCAAAACTCACCCTGTAAAGAGTGGATATTAGCAAAGGTGATAAAAACGAGTTTTCATCTTGTTTTGTAGTTTCGACACCAATATTATCAACAGTCTAGATGGCAACTAAACTACCTTGTGATCTAAAATGCAACAGCCTGTTTCTGGCTTTCAAGAAAGCAATTTCAACCATCCAAGGAAACTGGCGTATTATATGCCTTTTTTAAATGCCCATACAATTTCCGTCGCATATCATTTTCCAGATAATTATTTCACAATTTTATAAGCCTTTTTGAGATGAGCAACATGGTCTTAGACCCCATCGCTCATGTGCAGACCTAATATTAGTTCTTCGACTGCTAATTGAAGGAAGAACTGAATGTCTCTCTAAAGTCTACACGACTTTTCTTGAAGAAGATTGCCTTGCACTATGGAATCCTGCGAAATCTTGTCTTTGTGAAAATAGTGATGTATACAAGGACAGTAAATGCTGCGTGATAATATCGGGTGCCCAACATATCTCTTTCGTATCCTGTCGGGAGTAAAACAAGGGTGTATCTTCATCACTTTTATTCATACCAATCATAGATTCCATTCTCCGGAGTTCTTCACAGAGGGTACCCGTTGGAGCCAAGAATTGCAGCTTAGCGACTTGGGCTTTACCGACGACATTTCTGTCCTTGAATCGTGTAAAAATGGTTGATAAGACTTGTGGCAGAGTGAAAAAAACGCCCACCAAGTAGGTCCAGAATAAAGTAGAGCTGTGCCTATTCTACTGTGTCTAGTTGACAGTTGGTATTTGAACCAGGGAGTGGTAAGAAGAATCCTCTCGTTCAAAAACTTTTATCTACGCAAATTCTTGAACATCTGTTTACTGAGATACCTTGGACCGGAACCTTTTGCTCCCATCTCAAAACAAACGGAAAGGAGAAATGAAGAGATAGAGCTATGAGAGGGTGAAATAAATTGAGACAGAAGGCTGTAATGCGGAGAATAAAGAAGGTCACTCTGAGCTTTAACCCTATGCTGGCTAAACATATTTTACGACTTAATAGATCTGAAGTACGAACGGTTACTGAAGCCATTATAGATTTTGGGTGTATTCTGAGTCTTCTCGCCAAATAGGATGATCTGATCCAGTGTGCCGAAAATATAAGAAAATCATAGAAACAAGGATAATCTGGTCCAGATTATACACAATTACAGGATTTTCACAAACTAGATGCAAGGCTAGAGATCATAGCCAGAGATAGTTGTCAAAATAAAGATAAGGAAGGTAAACATTACCCTCATACAACTAATTATACTTTGGGAGAACGGAGGGAGAGTAGAGGCAATAAGTCATCGTGGCCTGAACCTAGACTCATTTTTGTGCATCCACTCATAGTGATAATAATAACAATAATAAAACTAAGCAGATATAGAATAATAATTTAAGACTAACCATATTAAAAAATATTCATCATTCGTTATTTCAGACCAAAACTATTCTATTCCCTAAAAAAATGATATCTTCCAACATTTAGCATATTTTTTTCATAACAGATCTTTTTCGAAAGATCTGTGTGGGAACTGTACAACCTTTTTTGCTCTTTACCTGAAATTTCAGTTTCATCCTATTCAACACGTCAGTACTTTTCTGTGAGCAGAATTTTCCTATGCAGGAAATTATCATATCTTTATTTGTTTTCACTGTATATAATGGCTGAAGAAAAAATTAAGCTGGTACAATTTTATCACCAGGACTTAGGAGCCTTCTGAAAAAAGGGCTCAAAATCTTTAGTCGTGGTTTCCTTAGGATCTTATGCAACTTTTCTGCTATTATACTGACATCTATATTCACATGTTCACCTTTGTCTCATAGCTCACTCAAGTCACATTTGCCCAGTATTCTTTTTATTCTTCTTGGCCACAAACAATTCTTATTCTTATGCAGGAAATCCAGATATGCTGCTTCTTTTGCAAGAAGCAGCATATCTTTGCATATCTTTGAGCCTTCAAATCCTTAGGAGCTTTTGCCAAAACCTAATCATAGTTACCAGTCTTCTACTTCTCAATGATGTCAGCTCCAGGTCCCTTGAATCACCAAATAAGCTTGCACCAAGAACTCTCACACATAATTCCTAAGCTGAAATATTTTAGCAAGAAATATTTGATATCCACCTTCAATCTTTGCCAATTGCTTACAACCAGGACATAAGAACATTGTTTCTCTTTTGTCGGGCTTATCTCTACTCGTTTACTAAACTTACCATCTGTTGACAAATTAAAACCCACTTCTAGACATATTCCCTTACACCTAACTGTATCTATTTATGTCACCCCAATGATCAGCATGTGTGGGGCTTTAACTTTCCTGTATGAGGTTTTTGACAATGAAGATTCCAATGGTGTACTTTCCATATACATCCAACGCATTTTGAGGAATGTCAGGCTCTTTCCTGTAAATTTGTTTTCGAAAAAATATTTTACTTTAAAGGTTATTCGAAAAAATTGTTAACATTTTGATACAGCATTTCACTAGGCAGTTTTAAGAAAACAATGTATTTAAAATTGTGGTTACTATGGGCTGTGGTTCATCTTTATTAGGTGGTACCTGTCACTTCAACCATCATAAAATTGTTAATATTAAATTTCAAATTTTTTAATCAACAGTAAAATGCCTAAGCTGTACTCACTTTTACTGCTATTGACGTTTGAACATTTTAAGAGTCTTTTGCGCCGGTGACCCAGGCCAGCAGCACCATGCCGAAGGCGGCAACCGGTTCCTCGATATGCAGGGGGGTGAAAGCGACGTGGTAGACAAACAGGATGATGAACAGCGACAGCACCTGAATATAAAGCGCGCCGATGGCTGCGGACAGAATGGCCACCATCGTGTTCATCGGGGCGTGCTGCATCATCGGGCTGCTCGGCCCTTCGGCGCTGGCCACCGCGCTCACGGTCTTGGTGTGGATCAGGAACAGGAAGATGCCCGACATCACGTAGAGCAGGAAATCGCCGCGGATGGCGGAGCCGCGCAGGCCCAGCACCGCGAACATCACGTAGAAGGCGGCCACGAACAGCACCGCCTGCAGCAGGTTCAGCCCCAGCGCCAGGAAGGCGTTGTTGTGCTTGGAGCGCACGCTGCGCACCACCGCGTGAAAAACCACCTCTCCCATCATCAGGAGGCCGGAGGCGCGCGAGGGCTGGGGGCGGGGCTGGAACATGTAACCTGCGGGGCCTGAATTGACTGCTCGGGTGATCTCTGCTCGGAGTTGAAGCGGCTTCTTGCCGTTTGCCTGCCGGGAAAGCATAAGGGTGGCTGGGCAAATATTCAATTAAACCCGGTTCAGGGAGAGCCACTATGCCGAACAGCGTGACATATGAAGAGCTGGTGCCCGTGATCCGCCGCCTCGCCATCGAGGCGGGCAAGGTGATCATGGAGATCTACAACTCCGAGGATTTCGGCGTGAAGGTGAAATCCGACGAGAGCCCGGTGACCGAAGCGGATGAGGCGGCGGACGCGCTGATCTCGGACGGCCTGCGGGCGGCGTTCCCGGAGATGATGCTGGTGACCGAGGAACAGGCGGCCTCGCACAAGGAGCGCGGCGATACCTTCCTGATCGTCGATCCGCTCGACGGCACCAAGGAATTCATCCGAAGTCATAGTCTCACTGTCTATGAGCATTTATATATATAAGTTCATGAATAAACGTGTTCATTTTTATGCTGCAACTGCAAATATTGGCTTAACAAATAAAAGAGCTCTAATGATAGGCCATTTTAACTCTCAATGTCTCAATCTCTTGCCAAAGTTGAACAGTTTTCACCACAACATCTTGATTTATAGAGAAATGTGCCAGCCAATTCAATCTGCCACCTCTTGTCTGATTCTGGAGGTATTGTTTCAGCCACTAAGTTATATAGATATTGTGCTCTAAAGGCCTGAAAATCTTAAAGACTCTATTTCCACTAGTTGAGACAATGGTAACCGCAAGAGTTGCCACACAACTGAAAACCTTTCCATGGCGTATCTCTGAGGATCTTAAACAGTGCTTACTACCACCTCTTGTAAATTTTTCTCTCATTATACTACTTACTGCTTACATTCTTGGCCCTTAAATTGTCAATAGCGACATAAAAGCATGCTCTGATAATTCCAGCCTACCTCTATCTCAATGTAAAATAAGGATAAGTTTTGATGTCTTTAAATACTTAGGAGTCTTGGACTCTCAAAAATTCTAAAAGAAATCTCACCAAAATAAAATAATCCCAGTTTTTATTTTTTCTTTTTTTTTTTTTTTTAGTGAAGCACTGAGAATAAGAGAGTAACTTCAAACATGAGGTGATCAAGAGAAGTAAAATTCCTGGCTTATAATGAGAATTATATTAAAAGTATAGAACCTTGGTAGATGTATAATAGGAAACTATTGTTTGCCAAGAAGAGACATTTTGCTCAAATAAGTTATCAAACATACAACAAATTAAAGAGAACTCCTGCAAACAATAAATTAAGCTAACAAAATCGGGTAATTTTGTACAGGGCAAGCCCCCAAGGTCTCCTCTTAATTTCAGAACTGACACCCCCTTCGAATCCAAGTCCAGACATTTATTTTTAACTTCTTCAAGATGAAGCGATAATTAATTTTATTCGAGACGCAGGTGTATGTTACATATTTGGGTTGGTTTTTTAAGAGATGCAGGTGTCTGTTACGTAATAGGGAATGTTTTCTAAGAGAGGCAGGTGCTTTGTTACGTAATATGGGTTTATTTATTTTTGGATGTTGCGTAGTAGGAGTTCAGTAACCGCTATTCAAGATGCAAACGTACTCGTTACGTAATAGGGAAGGTTTTCTTCAAGACATTCATCCCCGCTTGTAACTGAGCATGTAACACGCGGGTTTTATGCAATGATGGCACATACTTGGGTGTTATATAATGGCAACGCAAACGTTGGCGCTACGTAACGTCGGGACACAAGTGACTGTTACGTAATGACGGAGCACAGGTAGTTGTTAAGTAATTACGATGCATACGTGTCAACAATATTTGAAATGTATGAGTGCCTCGCCATGACACTGGGAGACTTGATTGCTTTGAATTATCAAAAAATTCAACACTTATGATGGTGGATATGCAAGAATAACATTTCCAGACATGATAGTGCTTAAAAAGAATGCAAGCCTGAAACTAATAGTTGATGACGAAGGTCAACTTCTGGCTTATGATTATGGTAACATGTTACCTGTTGGTAGATCCTATCGCCCTCTTTCTGGTATTAGCCTTCAACCGGAAAAAAGGAAAAAGAAGGATCTTCTGCTCCACCAATATTATAAACCATATTCTGTCTACATGTCGAAATTCTTACCTGTATAAAAATAGTGTTGTAAGAGACAATGTAATCAGAATTTTGTAACCAAGAAAATTAAAGACAATTCAACGAAATGCAGAGCATCAGTGAATGTTAAGAGTATCATTGGCAGTTTACCAACTGATACTATCATTGATTTACTTTAATACGTTTCTGATAATGAGCGTAGGCAGGTAACTGGTGTATACTGTGGTGTACTTCTGCATATTTCGGGTTGAAATCTACCCTTAAGCTAATTCAAAAGACCGTCAAAAATCTTTCACCGAAGAAAAATGTTGCTGATGTTTGCTCAGATGTGAACTGGGCTTCTTTGCCCATATGATTTAGACCCCAGAACATGTCAGTACAAGTTACAATTCAATATATAATCAAAACATAATTTCGGAATACGATCAGAGAATGCTAGGGTGATTCACATTAACTTGATAAAGAAAGAAAAATATTGCTTGAGCTTAACACTGATCCGGCGAGGTAGATTAGATGTTTGAAAAGAAAAACATGTTATTGAAATATTAGTCTTGAGCGATTTCCACAATGTTTTGTCGCTCTGTCATTTATTTCAGTATGTTTTCCACATGAACTAGAGACTACTCCGGGACTGGATCTTGGACTGATTTTAAGAGATTGGGACAATAATAGAACAAACATTTGATCTTCTGTCTTTCTTCCAGACTTGAACAAGAGGCATAGCAACAGAGACAAGATTATCAGTGAAAACAGAAACCACTTGGAAGAATTTTTACGAGTTAAATACCAGACAATTTCTATTTTCATCGTCAAAACAATTCCAACTCCGATGACACGCCAATGAGATTTACAAGTTGAGCACGTTCTTGAAGGATAATATCCGTAATATAGGGAATATAATGAATAGCAAGCCTAGTTTAAGCACCTGTTGCAAGAGTCCGTAAGTTGTTCAAAGAAAGTTGTTAGTTGATCATTTTTCAGTGGACCCACAGAGAAAAAGTAACTCTTGCCTCACTATCTCCACTGGTTATATCTTTCATTATTCATCCATATGACAAAGAGACATGTTACGCGAAAATATTAGAGTACAATCTGCATTAAGCAATAACACCATATTTCGAAAAAGAAGTGGCAACTAACTGGGCAAAACGCAACAGGCCAACTTGAGAACTATTAACGAGAAGCAAATCATGTATATAGGCTAAACACAGTAAGTCTTAAAAAATCATGTCAAACGGGATTGTGAATCTCAGATAGTACACTGGTAATACAGGCATAAAAATGCTCAAAAAATATCGACAACCCGACTTAAGCCACAAGAAAGGAAGGGAAGAAGCATTGACCACAAGTTGATGCAAACCAAAGCAAACTCGCGAATGGCCAATGCTGTCAAGTGCTTTGGAATTATCTAAAAAATACATAGAGAAGACCGATTTGGACTAGCCTTCTTCAAATATGAACAAGAGCCCTGTGTGCATATTTCTTGCCTCTAGGTTTCTCCCAGCAACTAAACTCATTGCAGTCATATATAGCCAAATTAGAATCATATGAGAGCAGTATATGCTCAAAAAGCTTACTAAGCAGACTTACCACAGTAATAGACATGTAAGATTTGCAAGAATTTGGATTCCCTTTCTTCAAAACAGATTTCACACTACCACAAAAAAAGGAGTCAGGGACAAGAGATCTAGCAGTACACATTTTGAAACAATAACTGCAGGTGGGAAATAAGTTCAATAGAACTTATATTGAGGTGCATAACAAAAATACCACCAAGGTTAGCTAATTTCGATATAAGACAATGAACATATTTTATTGTACTATGTCAATTAACTGACATAGTACAATAAAATATGTTCGTGCAATATTAGCTGCACGGCAAAACCTGTGCAGTTAATATTGAAAAAAAACGACTATGAACTTCGTAATGAATTTTCGGAAAAAATTGTGGATAATATTTCCGAGATGCACGGGGAATAATATCACCAGTTTGTGGACATTAAAGTCTAGATGCTAGGAATGGGATCTAAACTAGAAGATGAGAGCTGAGGGGCTCGATTCTCTGTTCTTTGTTGAGTTGATACAGTTGGACTAGATACAAGTCGTCTGTCTTATTCAGGTACTCCAAGGACTTCAATATTACTTGATGAAGACTCATGAGGTCGAGTTAATGTTCCTATTCTTGACCCCCCATCAATACTTGGATTGACTGATGACAGGCTCAAGTTAGCTCTGGAAGTATTAAAAATAACCTAGTAAGAACATCTCACTAATAATTAACGTTAAACTTTCGCTTGAGAAAAAATATTCTTTTCCTCAAATGTTTCCCATGTGTCAATAATGCCAAATCTTCGAATAAAGAGGCAAGAGGACACCACCAGTATGCTAAAGACCAGTAACACCAGTGGAGTATATACACCAATAAACTGGCTAATCAGTTCTACTGGCCTGGTAAATTGATATTCAGATTAAAATTCGGGTACAACTTTGCAAGATTAAGTAAGATCGTGGCGACAAAGTGGTAGCAACCCATCACCAGTATACAAGAGGGTATAGGCCAGTATGCTGCCTAATCAGTTTTACCGCCCTGCGAAATCGAGATTTCGCTTAAAATATAGGCAGAAATTGGTGAGACTGGTAACGATTTAAGAAAAATCAACAGATTTGAAGCACATCACATACTAAAACAACAAAATAAGAATATTGTTCAAAAATTCTGAGAAACAATTGAAAGAAGTCTTGAAAGCAAAATATAAATAGTAAGCTTAAGGCTTGCTTTATCAACAAGCAGTTGTTTCAGTTCATTCTAAGGGGTCCTGTTTTATCATTCCAATTCATTAATTATAATTTCTAATTATCTATGTTTTTTTAGGAGTGGAAATAAATAAATTGGAACTGAGTTCAGTAGCTATTTCTGATTAATTCCACATTGAAGCTTCTGTTTTGCAGGGCTTAGAAAGTTGTATACAGGACAGGTATCTGATTTCTGACAAAAAATGCACCTTAAATTTTGGTTTCAAAATTGGCTTTGTTCTTTAAAATGTAGTTCCTGTTATCTCAGCAGAATTTCAAGCCACAAAAAGGGTCAACTTCAGAAATATAATTTGCATGTCTCATAAATAGGGATGGAGGAAAGGTTTGAGGCTCAAAACACTTTTCTGTGCCTCATTTGAGCAGAAAATATATTTTGCAAGGTTTCACTTTTATACCACAGAATAAAGACCCATCTTTGGAGGGAGAAGTGAAGATAGGTGCTTTGAAGTATCTTTCTAGGAGATTATTAACCTAAGCCTCTGAGTAATTCCTAAGAAATTTATTCACATACATCAACTGCTTTCCAAGTATAGGCCTATTAAAAAGCCGTTAAATTAGAATGCTACCTAATTAGCACTATGCCACTGATTCATAGTGTCAAGATACAAAACCATGAAAACTTATGTATGGGGCTACATAAACAACAATTTGGGTTAACTGGGATGCAGATACAGTCCAAGCAGAAGTATCCCTGACTATCATAAAAATTATACTGAGTAAAATGGTGTAGCCTAAGCTAAAAAAAAAAAAATTACTTATTTAATAAGAAGAGAGCAAATTAGACTGTAACATTTTTTCCATTGGATTTACAAGATGACACTAGGCTATGTGCTGAGTAGAATCTTGCATTTAGTGATGATCATTTCTTTATCCAAGATAACCTTGTAAATTAATTTTGAAATCGACTTTTAGAAGTATTTTTCTACAACCTTTGAACTGAACTCAGTTCAGGCCTATCCCTGTTCAATGCTTGCAAAAAAAAAAAACAATAAAAAAGGTTTTGAATTTTGTGTCTACAGTGTTGCCTTAATCCAAAAGGTTCTGGCGCTAGGTGAGACTAAACTTGATGAAACTTATGTGTTTAAAATTTCATAAAAATACAATTCTCTTGATGTCATTATTGTTATCAAAATTCTGTTTTTTTTAGTTTTGGTTATTACTGATCTGGGTCGCTCCTGATACAGGTCGTTACCAGGAACTCTTTGATGATCAGCTATTATATAATGAAGTTTATAATAATTGAAAATTAAAACGGAAAAAATACCATCAATGAATAAATTAATACTAAAATAAAACGAAATTAAAACGAACAATTAAAAAAAAATAAAAATTGACAGGTGCCAGTTGCGCAATAAGAAAATAGTTATGGGGGGAGAGGGCTGACTGGGTGTTTCTTGGTCAACCAGCGCTATTTGAGTTCAAGTTTTGAGTAGGGACTTAGGAATGACGATAAAAACTGAGCAGATTAAATAGGATTTAAAATTAGAATGCTATGTTTTTCTTGAGCCTTTTTTCTTGCCTAATTCAAACAGAAATAAAAATTAAAACAAACAGGAAGTAAAATGAAAAATCAATGTAAACTTAAAACGAACAGAAATTACCACAAAATGGAGTATCTTCATCACCTGTTAAACAATCTGAAGGTCCGAGCGTCATCCATCTGCTATTACTCAAATTTAACGTAGTACTATGAAATCGTGTCTTCTATCATCAATATATCAACACATTGCCAAGTTTTAGCAAAATGTTGTGTGTTACTATCAAAAGCCTGTCTGATAGTATCAAACATCATATAAATACAATATAAGAATCTTGACTGATATAATTCGGAATATCAATGGTACTATCAAAACCATACGTGATAATATCAAAATCTCACTAGTTATTAACAAAATCTTGCATGGTATTATCAAAAATCTTAAATGACAATAACAATTTTTTTCAGCTACAATCAAAACGTGTATAGTAACAGATAATCAAAGTAACTAGCAATAGTGGTGATTAGCAAGCAAAATCAATTACAATCAATCTTCTTGAGATTTCCTAAGTATCTTTTACATTTTTTTAAGAAACCGTAAAATTATCCACTTGTTTGAGCTTGCAGACCCAAATATTAGTATTAATAAATCTCTGTCGCGTTTTCAAATAAATTTTCATCATCCATGGTCATTAATTTATTTACAATAGTTTGTTCGTAATGTAATAAATGAATTTTCAATGTGTATGTGTCCTTTTTTTTGCTATCTTTAGTGATTACTTCGTCTATTGTACTTTTTGTGACGGGCAATAAATGAACAATAATAATAATATTACTACTGGTACAACTACTACTTCTGTTATTACTATTACTAATACTACTACTAGTAATACTACTGCTACTACTACTTATAATACTCCTTTTTTGACTAATGCTCCTAAGGCTAAGGGTGTGAAGATGAAAATTTAAAGATATACGGAGGTGGAAGTTCAAATAAATAAGACCACTATTGGAATGTAGGTTGTCAAAAAGAGTGTGTCAGCAATGTGTTAGGAGCAGCTTGTGTATGAAGTTGAAATTTACTGGGTTTGTTGTGGAGGATTTTGAACTAAGGAAAGGGCAATGTTTGTTTGTTACTACTACTACTACTATTCCTAAAACTAAGGGTGTTAGTGTGAAAATTTCAGGGAGTATTGAGAGGACGCTAAACTAAATGTGCATGCACACTGTCAAAATGACACATCAGCAATAACCCTGTTTAGGGAGTTCAAGTTGTAACTTTCATCGTGGGTTGAGAAGGGAGTTGAGACACTAAGATGATGTAAATTGTCAAAAGACTTTACTAGCAGTATCTCGGGAACAGCTTAAAGCACTAACTTGAAACTTTTAGGGCTATCAAGGCCGGGAACATTTAAGGATTGGTGGAATTTAAAAAATACAAGGTCATCAATTCGCCAAAAGTCTGCGGGGACAAGATGTGTTCTGAAATTGAGGAGCAAATTGCAAAGAAAGGGGAATCATCTCACAATACAAAGATATGCGGAGACAGATTGTGTTCAGATTTTTCTGAAAAACCAACTCCATTCAACAAATCCAGTCCGTTTGGGCAGATGAAGTTAGGAATTGATCTGGATTTGATTCAATGCAAAGAAGGGCAAGAAATAGTATTGAAGAAATCAAATCAAAATCCCGCTTGCGTGAAATCTGAGAACGTAGAGAAATTAAGAGAGAAAAACTGGGCTGCATCACAACTATTCCAAGAAACAATGTTTGCAGAAATCGCATCTAAAAGAAGTCAAGGAATGGAGTCACCAAAGACATTAGAAGACTTTGAGGTATCAATGACAATAATTCCTGAGGAAATTAACGACAAAAGATATCTTGCATTTGACGGGAATGGCTGGCACAGACTGCACAATGTAGAAATTACAATAACAGGGGAAGCATTTTCTGAAAATATCAGAACTAAAACAGATGACAGAGGTCATTTGAACATGCCTTGGCCAATTCCAGAAAACATTCCGGGCGGAATGTATAATATTTTTGCAACAGACGGAAATCCCGAGTTTGAAATTACGATCCCAATTTTCCCTGTTATAGCAAACTAGAGGGGATTTACATTCCAAGAGCCGTCAACCCAAACGCCAACAACTTTGGCATTCAAGTTCCATGATGAAATTTCTTCGACGGCCTTTTTAATTTGAGATTTGTGTTCTTCATCTGATACAGGGTTTGCAGCACAGTCAAAGTGACCAGAGACAACAACTACATCAGACTTGTGGGCGTTTATAGAGATTCCAACTTTAGTTTTGAGAGAGTCAACAACGTTTGTAATATTCCTGCACCACGCCCTTTTGTTTGAGGACTGAAAGGATCGTGGATTCACGTCCCATCTTGCTGACGATGCGGCGGCCCATTTCGAGCTGTTCGGGTGTGATGACGCCATCAATCACCAGCAGGTTGGCAATCGCCTCCTTACCGGATTCGCTGACGTCCGTTACTGCGGGCTCTTGCGCGAGGGCCTGCTGGGAATTGCTCATGACTGGATAACACTCACGGAGTGATTACCAGACCTATCGACCGCAATGGCAAAAACTTGAAGGCTTTTCAGGAAGAAATCGAGCCGGCCGCGGCCGCGCGCACGCGATGTTTCAGATGCGCCGCCAGGGCAACAGGTAAGCCTCACCGTCGACTTCGCCGCGAAGCACCGAAATACCGAAACTCTGACGCAGATGATCGTCGCTGAGCACATGCGCCGGCGTGCCCTCGGCAAGCACTGCGCCATCTGTCATCAAAACCGCTCGATCCAGGAAGCGCGCGGCCAGACTCAGCTCGTGGAGCACCAGCAAAATTCCGCTGCCCGCATCGGCGGCGGCGCGCAGGATATGCATCACCTGCAGTTGGTGATTTGGGTCAAGGCCGGCAATAGGCTCGTCGATGAGCATCAGCGGCGCTTCCACCGCCAACGTTCGCGCCATAAGAGCCTGCGCCTTTTCTCCGCCGGACAGCACGGGGAAGGAGCGCTCGGCGAGGGCCGCAATGCCGACCTGATTGATCGCACGGTCCACCGCTTCGGCACACCCGTCGCCGCGTCGGCCCATGGCCTGACGGTGCGGAAAACGGCCCAGCCAAACGACGTCGCGCACAGACAGATCCCAGCCGACGTAGCGTTCCTGAGGCATGTAGGCCATCGCCAGCGCGCGTTGGCGCGGCGACAGCGCGGCGATCGCCTCGCCGTTCAGCCGGCGATCGCCAGTGGCAGCATTCAAATTTGGTTGACGAAAGCTTCATCAGACTTAAGTATTTCACTTCAATCTGTATTACACGCTAAATTGATAAAAATAGAAAATAGAATCACAATGAATTTTAGGAAAATTCTAAAACATTCAAATTTAGTTGACGCTCGCTTTGTCTCGCTTAAATAATCAAGTTCAATCTGCAAAATTGCTAAAAATCATAAATGGATCAGCGAGGTATTCAACTGTCGTTCTTTTTTATGGGGTTAGAATTTCATTAAGAAAATTCTCTATGGTATATAAAGTGAACTCTGGTCTATGAAAAGTCTAAAAAAATCCTTTTGTCTTGGTTCAACCTCTTAGCATAAACAGAGAGGCTTTCAATAGTCATTCTTTCCCATAGTATTAAAATTTCATTAAGAAAAATAAACTTTAACCAATTAAAAAATCTCAAAAAATCTTCTAGTCTTGGTTTCCCCTCTTAACGTAAACGATGAGCCATTCTAGAGTTCTTCTTACTCATTGTATTAAATTGTCTTAAAAAGATGAAAATCTGGCTTATGAAATATCTAAAATAAAAGTTGAAAATTTATTCGTTCGAAAAACTAGGGGGGTGTCAAGACGTAGAAGGGAAAGATTACGGGGGACCCTTGGAGGTGAGACATGGATCAACATATAATCCCTCTAAAAAATGCCATAGCATTTGATTCAGGGGTAACATAAGCTCGCTGGTTTACTTTACCCAAGCGCATGTCATAAGAAAAAAGGGGGTATCAGATTTATCCCTTTTAGATTCATCAAAACTCGGCTTGAATTATAAAATGCGTCCAATATACTTTACCCAAGCGCGTATCAAGTCTAGTTTCATGTAACTCAAATAAAAATATATTCCTATGATTCTCATGACCTGAATATATAGGTCAAAGGCTTATGGTATATACAATGAGGCGAATCCAGTGGCGAGATCAGCGGCAGGATCAAGGTCACCGCCCCGCGCACCTTTGACGATGCCGAGATCGGGCGATCGCTGATCGACTTTGTCGCCTCATGCCCGGACGTGGCCCTAGAAGTGCATCTGGACGATCGCTTCGTTGACCTGGTGGAGGAAGGTTTCGATGTCGCGATCCGCATCGCCACGCTGCAGGATTCCTCGCTCATTGCGCGCAAACTGGCCCCTTTCGGTACGTTCTTGTGCGCATCGCCGGCCTTCCTCGAAAAGTACGGAACGCCGGCGACACCCCAGGAAATCGCCAATTATCCTTGCATCATCGATACCAACAACCGGCGGCTTGCCAACTGGATGTTCCGCAATGAATCTGGTGAGGCTGTGACCGTCCAGGTTACCGGGCCGCTGGAAATCAACAGCCCGTTTGCGGTTCGCGACGCTGCGGTGGCCGGCCTCGGCCTGGCGGTTGTCCCGGATTTCATCGCCGAACCGGAGATCGAGGCGAGTCGCCTGGTGCCATTGCTCGACGATCGGCTGATCCGCGATGGCGGCGTGTACGCCATTTACCCGCACCGCCGCTATCTGCCCGCGCGCGTGCGCTCGTTCGTCGATTTCCTGGCCGAGTGGTTCCGCAATCGACGATCCGCCACTCAAGGCGAATGACAGTCCTAATTTTGCCAGGTTTACGGTACTGGCAGTTCGTCATGGAAGGGAGAGGACGGCAATGCGCGGGATGTGCCGCACGGCTTTGTTTTCAGGCAGCCTGTTCGCAGCGACAATCGCCGCGACGCCAGCCTGGCTGCATCCGCACGTTTTTGCCGAAGCACGGCTTGACGTGATCCTCGCGTACAACGGCAACGTTGCCGGCCTGCGTCACCTGTGGCGCTTCGACGAGGTCTTTTCCAGCACCGTCCTGCTGGAATTAATTCCATAAATATTTTAGCTACTAAAATTCACAAAATATCACAACATTCTTTATTTGTATGTGGAAAAAATATAGCTAAAATCATATAGCTTAAATTTCAGCCCTTGGATTACATTGAATTAAAAGCTAAATCAAAAGAAAGTAGAGTGACATTGAATTTTAAGAGGAACAGAAATTATCCTGTATACAAGGGGAGCCGCTATTTTCTTAGTCCCTCAGTCTTTATCTTATAGCTATGCTACGGTAAGTGTGACTGATGTCCGGTAATTGTTCTGAACTGGGAACACTTTTTTAGTTCATTTCTCTTATTCAGCAATGGTACTTGTGAGGTTACCTCAGCGTGTCAAGAGTACGCGACAGAATACAGAATACAAATCCCAAATTTCTGATCAGATTTATTCTGTTTTCATTCCTACAAACAAAAAGAAATGCTTAAAAAAAAAAAACTAGCCTCTTTGTGTTGAAAGTTAAGGGCTTGGAAGTTTTTGCTGCGTATCATGTTTGATGTCAATTTCAAGGGGGTTGCATGTATGTCAAAAATTGGAGAATTCCATTGATTAAAGATGACGAGAAAAATGCTTCATTTGGTTCTCGAAACACATTCAAAAGTACCTGAATTTTACTTTTTACTTTTCTATCAATACTTTCTTTGAGTTACAAAATCTACTTATAATAGAAGGACCTTTACCTAGACCTTTCAAAAGAGAACTCGAAGCAATTATGGTGGCAGGTACACATTGCAATTTTTTTGGGAGGGGGGGCAATCTAATTTTTGGATTGGCCACAAATTCGTCAAATGAGTAAAAAACAGGGAAAATATATCAAACTTATGGATACAATCGTTAAAAAGTCATTTTCTTGTGGCATTTTGAGCCCTCCAAGGGTCTATCTAACAATTATCAGGAAGCAACAAAAATCCAATATCTTTAGTAAAAGTTACTAAAAAAATAAGTTCAAAGTTACTTTTCTATTGTTTCAGCTGCTATGAAACGTCAGCTAGAACGAAAAAGTTACTTTTTATGTAATTTATGTCCTATATATTTTCCAATTCAGGCTTATACTTTTCTTATTTTTAATAAGACAGGTTAATTAGGCTATTTAGTAAGTCTCCTCAGTTGTCAGTAGCAACGATGATTGTTAAAAAATACTAGATCTACAATCCGTGCGCCTTTTCTCTTCTAATGTGACGATAATAGGCTCCAATTTTATGGTCGAAATACGCTTGCACGGCAGGCTATGAACCTCTGTCAGGGATACAAAGATGTAGGGGATGTTTAGTAAATGGTTATAAAGAGGAAAATGAAAGAACCTTGTAGTTGAACAGATGTTGGCCAATTATCCACTTGCTTGTATCTGCGTCAATATAAGGGATAAAGCAATAATTATCTTTATAGTCTATTTCTATAGATCTATCCGGAGACTAGCGATCTAAATATATTTCAAGTAGAAAAGGAATTTGCCCTTCTGCAGAGTCGAAGAAGACGTGTAGAACCAAATGGAGTTGCATCATTGTTGCAGCCGTAGCTGCAACCTAGTAAAGAGCGAACCCCAGTCCATAGTAACCAAAAATTGAAAAAAGTGTTTAGAAAAAACTACCCTGTGAAAAAATTGCCATGTGACACTGATTCAGGAATGGTAACTATTATTTCGGTTTGTCTTAAAGTAAGAGTTTATTGCAAAAACAAATTTATGATGATTTCAAAAAAAGCCTGAAACTCCTCAAAAATGGCATCAGATCAAAATGAAAATGGTACCATTGACATTAGCATGGTCGAAAACATTGTAAACGGAGACTACAGTTCCCCTCCATTAAAAACAAAGAGAATCAATTTTTTGTATGGGTTGTTATGAAAACGTTCGTAAAAAATTTAAAGTTAATGCCTTTTTCAGTAATCAAAAAATCGGATGCCAACTAGGCCTCCTCCCTCACTCTTGTTTTCTCAAAATCTTCCGATTAAAACTATGAAAAAGCCATGTAGGCAAACACAATTAATATGCAAATTTCGTTTTGATTATTTATGTGCGGAGAGCCAAGATCAAAACATGCATTAATTCAAAAACGTCCAGAAATTAAACAAAAGAAACAAGTTTTTTTAAATGAAAGTTTATTTTCATTTTTCTGAAGTATTTTTTATATGTTCCAGCTGACTATATTTTTAAATCTTTTAGTCTTATTTTTTTCACTGAGAACGGTTGAATGGAAATACTTACGTTTTATTCACTGACTGTCACTTAGAAAATTCGGCTTTATTATGCTACATTTCCTTGTATTTTTGGCACAAAAAATTTTATCCATAAGTCTTTAGGTTTATGCAGAAGGAGGTTCAGGGGATGGATGGTGGGCTGAATTAATATCTGGGGAATGTTTAGAGTGATTCTAAACACGGAAAATGTACCAAGGATTCAATACCTTAAAAATCATTTTGCAAGTCCAACATCGATTAACTGTCTCGAAGACACTAGCAAATTTTCTTATTATGACAGGGATCACCAAGGCAGCTTTGGTAAAATTGATAGGGGATCTTCAATATGTATATAGTCCAAAAATCTAACAAAAGGATTGGTTAAAATACAGAATACCATAATCTCTTTCTAATTGTTAAGAAAATGGCTGCCTATTCAATGTGCATGCATCACAAATAATATGCATTCTGTCTCAGCAAGTTGGCCAATCAATGTGTTAGTACAATGGGAAATTAACAAATCTGTCAGATTGCTTATTATGTATTGAGGAGGGACTACTCTCTCCTCAATACCCCTCTCTTTAATTTTTTCGTTAAGGGAGATAACGAAACCCTATGCTTTACTACCGAAGACACAAGTTGAGAGAAAAATGTATATAGGCCTACTGCTAAGTTCGATATTTTTCAATTGAGCTTTTAAGCTCTTTTTTAATAGATGTAGTGACTTGCCTTGATTGGTGAATGGCGATAAGGAGGATCTGTCTTTTTGGGAAGCAGTGTGTATAAGTCGGATAGCGCTAATACATCTCAATTAGAACACCGTCATATTAGTAGCGATGCCTCTCAGTTTTTTATGAGACCCAAAGCCGCTACTCCTTTCTTCCTTTGAACACGGCGAAGGCTTAACGGCGATTCCCTCAGGGCACAACTCAGGCGTTCATTACTTCGTATGGAATGTTTTCTAAGAGATGCTGGTGCAAACTAAGTAATAGGGACTATTTCTAAGAAATACAGGTACATGTTAGGCAATAGGAAATGTTTTGTAGGAGACGCAGATGCATGTTACGTCATAGGGGTTGTTTACTAACAAAAAATGCTATGAAATAAGACGTTTTAGAGTTCACTAGTCAAGCGGGGGAATTTTATTGAGATATTTTTCTTCGAAACATTTTTTCAAGATAATTCAAGATGTTTTTAAGACTTTTCTTCAAGACGTTTGTCGGGGCTCCCTAACCTAACCATCGGAGGCCATAGCATCCATTTCCATCGGTGGCCCAGAAATCCAACTTTATAGGCCCTCTAACCTAACCACCGGGGCCCTTGCGACCATTTCAACCGGACCTGACATCTAATTCTATCGAGGCCCCTAGCAACAAATTCCGATTGGGCCCTAGCATCCAATTCCATTGGGAGCCCCTGACCTCTCACCGGGAATCATAGCATCCAATTTCACTGGGGCGATCCTAGCATCCAATTCCATCGGGGCCCCTAAAATCCAAATTCATTGGGAAGCAACGTAAAGAGATCAGAAAACGACATTGATTTGGGGATAAGTTTGGCATGAATAAGCAAACAATACCATTGTAAGTTCTTCCTCTTCCTCTTGCTAATCCAGAACCACCGAAGACCTTAACCCTACAATCAAGTTGCAACAGTGCTTGTTTCTCTTTCGAAGAGAAATCCTCATGCAGACGTAGTCCATCAAAATCAGCCACGAGCTGCACAAAAGAGAACTTTTTTTAATCACTGCACCATTGATGTTCAATGGAGTGATTCCTAGACACCAATTGATTTCAATAGTTTCTGGGACGCAGGGGACTTATACAAGTGCCACATGTGGTCATTATTACCACATAATGCACACTTCAGGGCTACCAAACAGGAATAGTCCTTAAAATTCTTATGCAGAGTAGTATGCTGGGTCCATTTCTCTGGACTACCAAAGTTAGCAAAAGTGTGGCAAAATGCCAGGCATCTATCCTTCTTGCATCAACTAATAAGCAGACTAGGAAACGTAGCCAAGGTATCTTCTAATCTGTTTGTGTCTAATAAGAGTAGACTTGGAAAAGTAGGCATGATCTTTTCTAATCTTCTTGTATCAGATAGCAAGTACACTAAAAAAAGGTAGGCATGGCAGCTATGGTCTCCAATAATCTTCTCTTACGTACTAAGAGGAAGACTACAAAAGGTAATCGTTGTCTATTTTAATATTCTTGTGCCTAGTAATAAGAATACTAAAAATATAGACATGATCCCTGCTAATCTTCTTGCATTTACTAACAAATGGACTTCGAACGATAGGCATAGTCTCTTTTTTATGTTCTTGTATCTACTATTAAGTAAACTTGGAAAGGTAGGCGTGGTCTCTTCTAATTTTCTCGTGTCTACGAATAACCAGACTATAAAAGGTAGATATGGTCTCTACCTATCTTTCTGATTGAAATTCTTTATCTCAGACCGTTTGTATTCTCAACATTTTTTTGATATGTGTAATCTATTTTTCTGATATCTTTTTCTTTTATTTCTTGCAACATAAACTTTCCATAATGTTTCCCACTATGCTAATTATTCTGTTTCAAGTGGTGGCACAGGAGTCAGATCAGACAATTTCCACACTTCCCACTTTTCTACACCAATGTCAGGCGTATAAAAATAATCACCTACACAATGCTCCCAGCATTTGGAGTTGGCTACTCGGCGTTTGCATAAGCACTGACTTACCTTTATCAACACAAAGAGGCCAATTTTGTTTACGTTTTAAAGCTGCCCTTTCTTTTTACCAACTAGATTATAAAATTGTTGTTGCGCTTTCAGGTTTCCCTAGCCTTTCAATTTCCGCATCTGTTGCTTTACGAACCTCTTCGATACCTGGTGCATTAGAATAAGTTTCAATTATTAAATCATCATCCCCATGAGGATCTAAAATCACCTGCTTTTCTTCATTTTTCTTTATAAAAATTGCCATGTTGATACCTGCGCTATCTATTTAAGTATTTATTTGAAGACCCAATCAATTTTGATGCATCTTACATTCAAGTTGAAATATATGTTCGAAACTAAAAACAGGCACTATGTTAGACACCGAAGCTAAAAGCACTCTCGACGATTTTTCATAATACTTGTTTAATTCATTATTATGTGAGCTGTATACATCAACAAAGTTGCCGATGGTTTTACAATCTCCTTTAATTTCATAGTAATCTGCAAATAAACCTGAAGAGCAAATTGCTAAAATCAGGAATAAAAATAAGCCCCGCCAATTTTTTGTGTGATTAGTAAAATTCATGTTTTTTCCGTTAAATGTTTTTTATTAAGGTTAAGTTTTTTATGCATGACACAAACTATTTCTATATCGCTGACAAGGTTGTCTATGCGCTGATATATTTGTCAGCTATTTTTAATAAAAAAGAGCGCAGATTCTTAAAAAGCATTGTTCTCAGAAGGAGAATAAGACAATCTGATGAAATGAGTCTGCCAATTCGTCTTATATTTCTCAAATAATGAAAAAAGGATATGAGGTATCCGAGTTCAAGGGTCTTGTAGCAAACAAAGATTAAGCATTTCACCAAATTGTGATGATCTTGTTTAATAAGCGACTAATATCATTTAGAACCTACCAAGAAGACTATGAAGGTGTTTTCTGTGTAGTCTGTTGTGTAAAGTGTTCTGTATTCTGTAAGGTGTGTTCTGTGCCCTGTAAAGTGTCTGGAGAGTAGATGACTGACTGTCGTTAATATCAGAGATCATGGTTTGCTTGTTTGTAAAAAAGGTAATGTCAGAATTTTCTTCATGTATTTTTACTTCACAAAGTCGTAAACTGAACTGACTGAGCAGCTAATCCTGTAACCTCTTTCTCTTTGCTCGTAACAGTTAGCTCAGGGCGTAGTCTCATAGCCTAATAGGTTTCATAGCGCAGGAACTATACAAAAGCAATAACTTAGTGATTCCTGTCTTAAACCTAATTCTTTCTAACCTGTATTTTCACCGTTTGTGGTATTCCAACCTACAACTGCCCATCATAGTTATCGTAATTTTTACCACATCTTCAAGCCCAAATTATAGTTTTGCCCAAATTTCACCGTTAGTGGTATTCCAACCTACAACTGCCCATCATAGTTACAATCACAGTTATATTCATCATCGTAGTTTTGCCCACATCTTCAAGCCCAGATTATAATTTTGCCTAAATTTCACCGTTAGTGGTATTCCAACCTACAACTGCCCATCATAGTTACCATCACAGTTATATTCACCATCGTAGTTTTGCCCACATCTTCCACCCCAAATAAAAATGCTGGAGCCACACCCCTGTCCGTTCAAGAATATGATTTTCCTTGCTGCTCAAGGCGAGGGACTTTAAAACACGAGGGAAGGGTTTTTAACAACATCGATTTCAGTTGTGTACTCACGTTCTAAATTATGGACATTTTGGACGAGTTTCAGAGTCTATTGAAATCTCAAAGAAAAGCCTTCTCGTAACTATAAAATACTATTTCGTGTAATCCGAGGAAAATTACTATTTTCAACATAGCATCGCTTAGAAAATGTCACTAGACAGTTTTCTTAAAAAAAAAAAAACTTTTTTTAATTTCATCTACTATTGGCCATAATTCATTCTTTATAAGATCCATTGGAGCTACAAGCTTAACCACGATTAGTTTTCAGAGAAATAACTAAAAATGGACTGAATAGACAAGCAAACTCTCAACAGAAACACTCCATGGAAATCGAGTTGGGAGAACACATCACTATAGGCCTCTCCCAGGTATCCAATCACTTATGAAAAGTGAAATACGCTCTTTAGTATAGGAAACGACAATATGAACTTGGAAAAATTGCCACACGAAATAAGAGAATAAGATTCGCTCCCCCACCGAAATTAACTTAGAGGTCCTCTTTTTGTAAACTAATAAATCCTCTGGACTGACCAACGAATACCAGGTCTAAAAAATATGGTTTTACAAATATTCCTTAAACTAAAAATAAATTAATCATTTTTATACAAAGGATTTTGTTCATTGTAACATATTGGTGGATTTGCAAAGATGACATCACGCCTGATACATTCAAGTTGGTTTTCAAACAATCCTGAAAAATAGGACAGTTTGTTTTCAGAATTTAAAGATTTTAATCGTCTTAGACAGAAAATTGATTTGAGCAGTTAATTAGGAATAGTTCTTCATTTATATCCAAAGCTGTTCTAGATCCTGACCTGAGTTTCGGTGATTAATGTGATGCATCCAGGTTTTGGATTTTGCAGGATATAGTCGGTCGTCATAAAAGAAAAAAAAATGTTGACTGAACACATCCCCGTGTTAATCTTGAGAGGATCCAAAAGAAATAAGTTTGGTCTCTGGTATATCTGCGCAATATTTGGTATCATTATATCACCTGCAACGATAATAATTGCCAAAATTTTCTCAGGAGTTCCATGAGAATCTTCCATAGATTTCCACTGTCTAAGAGTCGAACACCTTCTGGATCCATTAAAACAATTTAAATCGAACACCATTCTCTACGTTCTTCAGTTAGAAGCGACAATATACAGTAATCACATGAGTAGCTTCACCAGGAATCATACAGTCCATGTCTTAGATGTTGAAGATTACCTCTGTAAGGGAATATGTGAGAGCATCTTCCCTGCTTTCATTTCCAACCCAGTCTCCATTACGATGATGCTTTGGCCGTTGTTCAAAGCCGAGTAAATAATAACGGTCAAATGGAGATGCCTGAGAGTATTGATGTCTTGACATTTCAGTAGATATGGGTTTTCTCCAGAGGGTTCACCGTTTTTCTAAGGGGTGGATCCACAAAATGGCTTTCGGTGCACATGCCCCAACTAAAGGCTGGTAATTTCATTAATTTTGGGTGTAAAGGCCAAACACTGAGGGATAGCCCAAGTATTTGGTGCCCCTTTCCCCAAAAAGCGTTAATTCTGTATCCATCCATTTTTTTCTTTTTGCTGCCGCTGCCACTGCTTCTCAGGTATCACTGGCAGAAAGGAGAAGAGAATAAAAAATTCATTAATCATTTTAATTCCGGTTCGTTTTAGGATTCCTTTGTACCTACGTACCTATTACTATCTTTTACATGTAAGTTTTTTGTGATTAATCATTTTAATTTTAATATGCGGAAACACCAAATAAAACATAATATAAGCCATTAGTAGAGTAAGGCACAAGTTTAGCGCCTGACCGCAGAGATACAAAATGAGCGGTTTGCCGCCCGTGAAATGTTTTTTGAGCGCCTTAAAATTGGTGGAAAGGCCGATGCTAACGAAAGCCAGGCAAAACAACCAACCCCGCAGGTTTTTGGAATAGGCGCCAATAGCGCCCTGCTCGATCAGGCCGTAGGAAGAAGCCTCGCTGGTAAATTGATGCAAAAGCGAAAAGACGATAGACGCGCCGATAAAACCCAAAATGAACTTGGGAAACCGACGCCAGATTTCCCCTGCTCCTACCCTGGCTTTACCCGTGTTTTCCACACGAGTGGCAAAATAAACGGCTACGCCGAAAGCGATAACGCCGATGAGCACATTCTGAATCATTTTAATAGTCGCCGCTACGTTGAGCGCCTTATCGCCCAGGAAGGCGCCGGCCGCCACCACCGCGCCGGTAGCGTCGATGGTGCCGCCAATCCAGGCGCCCCCTAATATTTCCGGCATACCGATCCAATTGATAAAGGCCGGCATTACAATCATCATAATGGAAGTAAAAATCATAGACAGGCCCACGGCTAGCGTCAGTTCTTCTTTTGACGCCTTGCAAGCCGCGGCGGTGGCCACCGCTGCGGATACGCCGCAAACCGACATATCTGCCGATACGGTTATGTTGAGCGTTTTGGAAGGGATTTTTAAGATGCGCTGACCTAACCAATAGGTGGTTCTCAGTACAATAGGCGTGACGACCCAGGCGACAAAGATCCCCGGCAAGCCAATAGCCAGAATCTTGCCCATTAAAATCTCCGCTCCCAAAAGTACCAGACCGGTTTTAATGTAAAATTCGGTAAGTAGGGCCGATTTCACCCAATTAGGCGTACCGACGGTAGGATCATCAACGACCTGGTCGCACTGGGCTATTCGGTGCCCGGCCTCGGCCCCGATGACCTCGACACCATCGTCAAAGGCCGTCCGGAGCCGTCAATACCGCGCCAATCCCTGGTTGTAGGGATCGGCACGGGGTTCAATGTTAGCCCGGCTGTCGAAATGGGCGGCCACACGGTGTGTCCGGCGGTCGAAGCTGGTCATACGACACTATTCGCATCGATCACTGCGGAAATTGACCGATTGAAGCCGGGGCTTGCGCAGCATTTTCCGACCGTTGAAGCCTTATTTTCGGGACGCGGACGGCGGAGGTTCCTGTCGCTGCTCACCGGCGAAACCATCGAGAGCGCAACGCCCTAGATTGCCAATCAAGGCACGCCGGAGAATGCGTCTTTCGATGCGGCTTTGGACGATTACGCGACCCTTATCGGCATGCTGTTGGCGGAGTTGAAGATCGCATATCTTCCCACAGACGGGATATTCTTGGCTGGAGGCGTAGCTCGAAGTTCTCTGACGAGGGGGCGTTCTGCCCTTTGTGCCAAAGCGGCCATGCGAGAAAACGCGTACGTCCAGGTGTCTCCGCCGATATGGCTGATCTACGACGACGCTGCTGCCCTTACTGGATGCGCCTCCATTGAAGTGGTCACAAACCCACCGTAGGCAGTGGAGTCATTTGGCTGTGCCGAACGCGAGGAAGTCCGAGGTCACGCGCGAATTCCCTTACACCTGTGCCAAACAAGGATTGCCGGACGTGCTGGATGCGCAGGGTTTCTTCGCTAACCGACTTGGTCTCAAGGGGAAGGCTTGCCTCGGCCGACTGCAGATCGCTCATCGACAGTTCGTTGAAAAGCGCAAGGCGAGGGCATACGTTTCAGACTCATACCTGAGAATTGCTGATGGTGGCTATGGAGAGTTGAAACTGCCGGAGGATTCCCACAACGTGCAGCGGTACGGGACTTCAGAGGGTTGGGTGGATAATGAAGGGGACCTCGGCGTGAAACCGAAACAGCCCTATTCCATATCGTATGGATCCGTCGTGCCGGAACGCGGTTCGGTTCGGAATTTGTTGGTTCCGGTGGCTCTGTCGAGCACCCATATCGCTTATGGTTCGATTCGGATGGAGCCCGTCTTCATGATTCTTGGACAAAGTGCGGCTACGGCTGCGGGCATCGCGGCCAGTGAAGGCATGGCCGTTCAGGATGTGCCTTACGAAGCGCTCCGGGAGCGGCTGGTGGCCGAGGGGCAGATCTTGAGCGTTTCGGCGCACTAGTATTCCGCTTTCGATGACAGAGCCAAAACCCCAGTCCCACTTACGATGGCGCCTTTGGTTGAGGCGTTTGTTGGTGTTTGGGTTGGGCCTGATCGTGGTCGCACCCCTCTTGGGGTTGGTCCTGCGTGCGACGTTTTTTGTCGGGCCTTACCGTGAGCCAGAATCGGATCCTCCGGCTCGTGTGGTGGATATTCATTGTCATACGGCCGGGATTGGTAGTGGTGATAGCGGCTGTTTCGTGTCCCCGGAGTTGCGGAGCAGCTATAAGTTTCAGATCTACCTGAAGAGCTTTGGTGTGGATTTGCCGACGGTTGAGCGGGAAGGGGACGCTTTGATCGTGCAACGAATCGCTGAGCGCGTGCGTGCCAGCCAACAGGTAGATGCTGCCATTGTCTTGGCGATGGATGGCGTCATCGGTTCAGACGGGCAGTTGGATCGCGCGTCGACCGAGTTCTACGTGCCAAACGAGTTTGTGCTGGAACAAACGCGGAAGTATGAGGAGCTCTACTGGGCGGCGAGTATCAATCCCAAACGGACCAATGCGGTGGAGCGACTCGTTTGGGCCCATGCCAATGGTGCGGTAAGTGTTGACGGTTTCCAGGTTCATCACGTGACGAATCACATGGAATTCATCCGATATGCCATTACCACCGTGCATGTCCCTGGCTACTCGGGCGATATCCAGCGCCTTGCCGCAATTGTTGCGCTTGAGCATGGAAATCACCTCAACGGGGAGACGACCTTCATCCAACAGACGCCCCATGCGCAGACAACTCTGCAGGCCCAGCGTAATCTCGGTCTGCATATCCGCCAATTTTTTCTGCACAAGCTGTGTCGCGGCCAGAGGTCGGCCAAACTGATCCCGCTCCAATGTGTAGGTACGAGCTGCCTGCCAACAAAACTCTGCGGCCCCGAGCGCACCCCACGCAATACCATATCGAGCTCGGTTCAAACATCCGAACGGCCCACCGAGGCCACGACCCTCCGGCAGGAGATTCTCCTCTGGTACGAAGACATCCTGCAGCACAATCTCGCCTGTCACAGATGCCCTGAGGCTCATCTTTCCTTCAATCTTGGGTGTCGTGAAACCTTCAAACCCACGTTCAACAATGAATCCACGTATCTCGCCATCGAGCTTTGCCCAAACCACCGCAAGGTCCGCTATGGGTGAGTTGGTGATCCACATTTTGGCCCCATTCAAAATATACCCACCGTCCACAGACTTGGCATTTGTGACCATGCTGCCTGGATCGGAGCCGTGATTGGGCTCCGTCAGACCGAAGCAGCCAACCCACTCACCGGTCGCGAGCTTAGGTAGATACCGCTCACGTTGAGCTTCGTTGCCATAGGCATAAATGGGGTGCATGACAAGCGATGACTGCACACTCATCGCTGAGCGGTAGCCTGAGTCAACCCGCTCCACTTCTCTGGCCATGAGGCCATAACAAACATAGTTCACACCAGAGCAGCCATATTTTTCCGGCAACGTTGCACCCAGCATGCACTTTATATTGGGAGTAAACAAAAGAAACACTCGAATTTGCAGCTAAACATAAACAAAGCTTACCATATCTGTCAGTGAAATGTAGAGAAACATTCCACCAGCCAATGCAAATATATACACAGACGCTTCCACTTCCCCAAGCATGATCCCAACAGCTAACCCGACGTAGCATGTACAAGCTGATAGAAAGTTGTACCACAGAGCCTGTTTCATTGACATCCCTGATGCTAACAGGACGGCAAAGTCACCTTTATCAAGAAGACGAAGGAATTAAAATCCCTAACAATAGAAATGTCTTAAAGCAGTATTTTTACCCAGCAAACTCATATCACTACTAAAAGTGAAATAAAAATATAGAAATAAATACTCTATGATATTCTCTGCCATATATTTTACTTATATTTTGGAATATAAGTAAAATGTTCCCAAATCCACTCTTTTTTCATTATTTTTATTTGCCATACCTTCTTTTTGGCTAACCGATTTTGCGTGTGGGAGAATTTTCCACGGGGGGGGGGGGGATTTTCCGGGGGGAAATTTTGGGGGGAAGGGGGAAGCCTAGCACTACCGATTCAATCCTTTCGCCTTGTCGGCAGTAATTAGTTTAACTATTCTTGTGCTAAAATATGCAAATACTATGTCGTAAATAAAAAGTCGTCACAGTGCCAAGTCACTAGAGTCACTCAAGAGTACTCTTCCTCCATTTTATCCATTCATGTTGTATTAGTTATTGATTTGATAATTTTTTTAGGTTTCTAGGGCTGTCCAGCCTGCAATAATCTTTATTGAAGAAATAGACAAGGTTCTGAAAAAAACGTCTAAATCAGACCGGGGCTTTGAATCTGGAAAGAGAATTAAGAAAGATCTGCCAAAACTAATTAAATCTATTTCATCAGAGGACCGAGTTATTGTAGTTGCCACAAGAGATACATTGCCAATTTTTGTAATCGTGTTACTTAAAGTAATGCAGAAAGAGGGTCAGATCTAGAGCAAAATCGTGGGGGAGACCCAACGTGACAAGGACGCCAATTAGCAAAATCTTGGAGGGGTGTCAATGTGACAAAGATGTCGACCAACTTGACAAATTTTCTCTAAAAAAGAATTAAAAAAAAGAAGAAAAAACAGGATAAGATGGCACCAGAAAAATCTTGAGGGGCCTGGGCTCCCTTCAGACCCACCAGTGTGCAGAGGCAATTTGTTGAAAAATGTTCGAAATGGCAGGAAAAAACCCTGCAAATTGGCAGAAGATCGCAAAAATTTTGGCTTCTTATCGAAAAGAATATTCTTACTGAAGTCGTGACCTGTGTTAAGATGCAACATTATTTAAATCATCTAGGAGTATGCCAATAATTAGCTAAAGAAATCAAGTCTGCCTAGCGGTTTAAATAATTACTGAATCGTAATGAAAAGAATTAAGAGCGGACCGGGTATCTGAATGCATGGATGCCTTTCACCCAAAAGTATTTTTCTATTCAAGGGGCGGGCACAGATTCTTGCGAACTATTTTTGTATCACAAGTCAGAGGATCATTAAATAAAGGTTTTGATCTTCACTCTTACCAAATCAAATGCCAATATGATATATTTAATAGGATAGCGAATCTAGGTTCTGTGCCAAACCACTTTACAGCAATACTTGAAAGTTGACAAAAAGTCAGAAAAGTTGTGCCCATGCGAACCATGGTCAAACCTGTTGATCGAGGGGGGCATTTCCCCAGGCACTAATTTTACTAAAAAATCAGTAATTTAGGGAGAGATTTGACCTTATCGGTGTATCATTTCAAATAAGGGTTTAAATAAAACTGAATGAGTATATATTTTAATTTTGGGGATCAGTCCTGATATGTGGACATAATTTGGACGTATGATGTAATATGGACTGGGCTCAGACACCACACCACATGACCCAACACCACAGTTAGAATCAATTTATCTGCATTACTTTAAAAGATCGTTGGCCAGATTCTCGATAAGAAAAAAAATTGGCAAATATTTGTTAATCAGACGAAAATGAAGAGAAGTTCAGTTTTATCCCCCCTCTTCTGTCCCTCGTTTATGAAGTTGTTTCTCACTCCTAAATACATGCCCCCTCCAGGCTAAAATCCTGCGTGTAGGTTTTTTAGCGATTTAGTTTTTTTCTATTCTTTTCTAAAACGGGTTCAAAGCTTGATTCTTCTCAAAAAATAAATTAGCAATTAAATGTATTACAATAAAACTGAATAAATCGTCACTATCTGCATCAAATCATTGAGGACATGGTATTCTCTAAAGTTAGCCTGGTATTGCCAATTAGAAGAGGGATGAATGAAATTGTAGCTAGAATTAGATATTATTACAGAATCAGTACATTAATTAGAATTAGTACATTTTCGTCATGAACCCTTTTTGGGGTAAATTATTTTAATGAAAATTAAAATGTCTCCCCTAACTCGGGGTTTTTAATCCCTTTTGGATATATTCACTAAAAGAATCCTTTCCCTTGCGCCATGTTTCTACTGATTGGCACCACAGCATTATAAAGTGCTGAAGAATATTTTAACAAGTTCGAAATGATAAATCCCTAAGAAAGGCCGGAAGATTTGTATAAATTTAAGTATAACAGTTTCTCAGGGGCGTAACTAGCTATAGGGCAGGGGGGCAACTGTCCCCTCCACACCCAATTTTGCCCCCCCCCCCCCAGCTGAAATTTAGTTTCTGCAAAAAATCTTGTCAAAACTAAGATAATCCTGCATATTTCAAGTATCCAGAGAAACAGGTCAGTTTTCGTACGCTCGCTCCCGGTGTTGGGGCCTGAGTGACAAAATCGCCTGAGCCATTGGGAACCCGGGCGAGCGCGTCGGCGGTCGAGTTCGTTTCGGCCTCATTATACTGGGTCGTCTGCCCCAACGCGGCCAGAAGCCCGGCGTCATCGGCATCATTGGTGCCGTAGACAACGGCGTCGATCAGATTTTCGGTTGTGGCGGGCGTTCCCGTAGGAAAATCACTGGCGCTGCCGGAATAGAGCGCCACGGCATCAGCGCCATTCTGCAGCCCGTTTGTGGTGAACGCCGCAAGATCGACATTCTCCACATTGTCGGAACCGATGACAAAGAAGCCATTCTCGTCAGTCGCGAAACCATCGAGATCAATCGCATTATAGGCGCTGTCTCCATTGCCGTTGAAGAGCACGACGACAAGCCCGTTGAGCGACGTGTTTCCATTCCCACCATCGTAGATCTCGATGAATTCGGCAAAATCAGACCCGGTTTGATCCGCGTCTATCTCGTTGAGAGTAAAAACGGGGTCGGGTGCTACAAAGGCATCGCCATCGATCTCTGTGCCGGGCGAGAACAGCGCACCATTGCTACTTGTTGCATCCGAGTGTTGGACGAATGCGCCCGTCAGATCGGGATCACGCGTCAGCGATTGATTATTGCCGCCCTCACCACCGTAGCTGGCAGAGGTCACGACATCTCCATTCGATGCAGCAACCGTAACGGTGTCGCCGCCATTGTTGAGGCTCAGGGAGCCCGAAGAGGCCACAACAACCTGCGCACCACCGAAATCGCCGGTCGGAGTGCCACCGCCAAAGACGACAATCGCGGCACCTGCGGCCAATATCGTGCCATCGGCAAAGGTGTGCCGAACAGAGACCCCATCAGAAATCGTGACGCCTGACAAATCAGCTTCAGCATCGCCGGTGTTCACGATTTGGCCGCAAAGGTTTTGCGGCTGGCCGCCGGCGCCGGTTATCTCGATACATTCGTCGGAGAATAAAAAGTTGGAATTATCGCCGCCCTTGAGGTAGCCCCAAAAAGCCTCGCCGACAAAATAACCTAATTGGGCGATCATATTGCTTGTTCCCGCCCGGGTTTTTACCGTAATGACGCCAGTTACCGGATTCTCAGGAGAAGTATTGGCCGGCGGCGTCAGATCCTGATCAGCTTTAAAAACGACCCATTCTACCTCGCCGTAATTCTGTCCAAACCCTACGCGTTCGTTAATTTGCGGAACCCAGGGCAGTTTATTATCGGCGTCCACTTCATCGGGCGGCATAAGGCTCATCGTTCCGTCGCCAATGGTGCTGGTGAAGGAAACGCTGGTGACCTCGGCGGGCTTCCAGGCTCTAGGCGCCAGAAAGCCGAATACGAGCGTAGAGCCGTCCTTGCCGGTAAGCGTCACGTCGACTTCGATGGTGATTTCTTCCCCCGCGATCGCTTTAGCCGGATGATCGGCGCCGGTGATTTCAAAGCAGGTCGCCAACTGAGTCGCCAGGACGACGCTCAGCGAGAGCCAGCCTATTTTAACGGTAGTCAATTTGTGAAGAGAAAGAAACATCTATTTAGTCTTAATAATTCTTTGACAAATCCTGTGATTTAAAGTCAAGCCAAAAAGAAATTCAACGCTTCCTCTGGTCGCTTTTGATTTCCTTTTTAACTTGACCACAGGATTTGTCAAAGAAGGCATTTTTTTAGTTTCTCGACGGAAAGATCCCAACTAAAGCGATACATACATAAATACCCAGAAACGGATTGCGACTGGCGAAAGGTTGATTACCGCCGGTAAGATTTGTATTATGGGCGGGCGTTGTCGACGCTCCCGTCACATTATTGTCCGTCCCGTCGGAGTTAGTAGCAAATAGGGTTTCAAATTAAGTTGCGAGTATATTTTCATCTAAACTTTTGTTTGATTACCTTGTTTCGTCATCAACTTCGTCTCTTAACTTCTCAATGCATGAGGTAAGAGAGGGCTGCCCTTCTAATGCTGCCATAGATGTGGCTAAATCTATTTGGTCCGAAACAACCGACGTTAAGATCTGATTCAAAGAAGGCAAAGGAGCTTTTGATATTGACACTTTAGGTACAGGACTCGATCTTGGCTTCTCTTTAACTTCCAAAGATGCTGTAAAAAAATTACTGTGGGTCATAAGAGCTAGATAATACTAAATCAACACTGTGTGTAGTGCATAAGATGCACCTTCAATTCTTGTATTTGGCATTTTCGATATCACAAATTTCCAAGAGTCAATCTACGTTCTATCAAAGCAAACAGCCATGGTGGCATTGGAAACCATCCAAAAGAAATAATATCAATGACTTATATTAAGTAGATGCAGTAGACACAGACGCCAAAAACATGTCCGCCCCGGGCACCTTATTTTTAATCGTTCCCTGATAAATGCAGTTCTTCAATATTTACGATATCTTGTTCTATTATTTTGTGTTGAACTTAAAAAAATTTAAGTTGTGTTTAATGAAGTTTAAAAACTTCAAACATGGAAATCTTCAAAATAGTCTTAATTGGACCACGACCTGGCATGGGACCCCATCTAGAAAACAGATCCAGGATAGTTTTCCCTTATCTTTGAGCCAGAAGTGGAGTTTGTCAGACCCCTCGTTAATTCAGCCATAATTCTGCTTTCGCTCAAGCAGACAAGCTCCGTGCAAGTAAACAAGCAGTTCCCTGTACCCGTTGCTAAAACATCTTCTTAGAATAACATACAAAAACTAAGAGATCCAAAAAAGAAATTTCTCCATGGGCTTGAAAATGCTGCCATCTACCCTTCTTTGACGAGTAACTGGGGTTTTATCTTCACTAGAAATCAGAAAATTCATGATTTTAAAATTACTAGTAAAGACTCATACAGATTATTTTGAGTGTCGACTTTTTTAAATTCGTGAGCATTTTTGGAATATTTTTGGAATATACGGAAGGTATATTATATTTAAGGGCTTCTAAAGAGCCTCATCTGGTAAAAGATCATTGCTTTTAATCGAGTATCTTTTTAGCAGTCGTCTGAAGAACAACAAATCCTTTCGACTACATCTTCACCACAAGTGGTAACGGATTTGATGTTTGAGTCTGAGTTTCTGACTTTTATTCGAAGCACTTTGCCTCCTTAGCCACAACTTGCTACTCCGTTTAACAGGTTTCATTTTAGTCTGTCATAGAACAACGTCAGAAGCCACGCACAAAGACATATTTGGAGAAATTTCGTGTTGTGTGGGATTAGAGACCAACAATTTTTTATGTGGGGATACTTTCTGAGCGGGAACTGTCTGTAGAATCTTTCTGGGGGAATTAGCTCCCTGGCTGATGATCTAATAGATAGCTCTTTACACCAAGTCCAGAGTCCTCAGCATAACAATAGAAAGCTTTTCCATCCTAAAATTTAGCCGAATTTCTATAAACAGAGCCGTAAACCTTCACCGCGCTCTCTAGATTGAGCTATGTACAAATTGCAGCTTTGCATATAAAACTCAATAATCCAGTTTCAGAGCACTTGAGAATTGCAATGGCGTGTTTAATATTCTCTTCATCCTTAAGCAGAAAATACCGTCAAAGCAATGACTTAATAATGAAACGCGAGAGGAATAACGTTCACAAATTCAAAATAATAAATAGTAGAAATCCCCAAGAAATCCGGAAAGTTCGTAAAATCTCTAGAAAAATCACAAAATCTTCGATAAAAAACTCACCCTAAATAGGTGTACACCACACCGAGATTGTTCCAAATGTCGGCGTTCTCGGTGAATAATTTCGCGGCTTTTTCCAGATGGGTGCGTGCCTCATGCCGCCGATGCCGACGAAAGGCGTGGACGCCGAGGTTGGCCCAATACAAAGCGACAGCCTGCCGCCTATCGATGAGCAAAGCCCTATTTCGACGTGCTTCGGCAAATTCGGGGAAATCGAGAGGAAACCAGCCATCCCTCATCCGCAATTCGATGTAGAGGTGATTGCTTCTTACACGGGATGCACCCGGAGAAGGCGCTTGCACGAGATATCTAAAGCGGTAAGACAAGGCTAAATGGTTGGCCAAGGCACCTGCAAGGAGCGATAGCGAGACACAGTTGCCACGACCTGTTTCGAATGCTTTTCGAGCATCGGAAGTTTCCCTAAAGCTAAACTGAAAAGCCAAGTCCTTGAATATGGCCTTGTGTAAACCCAGGACAAGTCGGTCTTGATTTTTTCCGGGCCGAAGCTTGTTCTCTTCAAGAAATGAAACCATGGCCGGAGAGATGGCGAACGGGTTTTGTGGCGCGGGACGTGAAGAGAGTTCGGTTGGAAATTTTGGAATAAGGTCGGGAAAGAAACAATGATGGTCCATTGAATCGTCGAGAAAAGCAAAAAAGACCAGTGACCAGACCACCATGACCTCCCCTTTCTGTCTTCGGGGTTCAACCTGGGCCACAAAGAATTTGAATTCCTTGGCTTTCCTTTCAGTCCAGTTTTTTTATTGAATTGAACCTTTTGAAGGGGAAGTGCGGGCTTCTCCAGCTGTTTGAAAAATCAGCAATAATCGGTAAGATTGGGGAAGGAAACCCAAAAGAATTGTCCGGCATCCACGTGCTAAGCCTATGCCTTGATTAAAGAAACCCATCTGCGCGGCATCACTGGTCCATGGAGCAGCTGGGTATGGAACTCAATTTAACTTACGCCCCACTTGCTAGAAGGCTGCAGATGTTATCGAATGGCGAACTAGATCTCCTGGTGGGCTTGCACAAAACACCACAAAGGGAATCGACACTTATTTTCATTCAACCTCCTTACACCGAAAACCACATCGGTGTTTTCTCACTTAAAACTAACGCGTCAAAAATCAAAGTATTTGATGACCTAATTGGAGAAACCGTTGGAACCGTTATTTATGCCAAGTATTTTCCAGAGTTTGATGACAGTAATGAAATTTTGAAGGTAGAAGTATCTTCACTGGTACAAAGTATTGGCCTTTTGGTAAAAGGTCGTGTGTTGGCGTTAGTTCACAATAGAGCAAGTGCGAAAGAAATGATTAAAAAGCTTGGATTGGAAGATGAAATCTTTTTGACTGAGTTTCAGCCAACGTTTGCTATGCCCGTGTATATGGCCACCTCCGAGAGTTCCAATCTTCATTTGAAAACGCGTCAAATTTCGAGAATTATTAATGACATGACTGATGAAAGATACCACCAGCTCATTGGCAGAGTATGGTTTTCGCGTTAGTTTCTGCCGGAAGTTAATGAACCGCTTTAGTCCAAATCACCGATATAATCATTTAGCTTTATCTGCCATTGTTTGTGCTCATCCTTTCTCTCGCTTCATTGTTTAAGTTTTTGTTAATAAACATATTTTTATCGGAGCAATAAATCGGATAACCAGAGGTTATACGCCGCCCTTTTTTTGTCATTACTTGCAGTCTAATCAACCGTGCTAGTGTGGATTTGAATTAGTTGTTACATGAAGTCAATGTAATGAAAAAGAGTAATCCATTGAACAGTTTAGGGTACCTGTAAATTGGGAATGCCCTTAATAAGAGATGATTAGTCTATTTAAGTTAGCTTGATTTTTGCGACAATACCCCTTCCCCCTCCGCTCCTCTGCGCATATTCTTTTTTCGTTGCTCTTTTTTATTTGATTTGGAATGTATGAATTTTTTAGTCTAAAACTCTTGTTCTTTATCCGTTTATCTGCAGAAAAGTAGTAATATCTAATCTTAGTATGATCAATGAAACAATTTTTTCCACTTAAAGTAAGGGGTAACATGATGTATATGATGGGGGATGCCCTCTCCTCAATACTCTGCTCTTTACGCAGAAGTTTTTCTTTACTTTAAGAAAGGTTCTTATTCTAATTAAACGGCCCTTGTGTTCCAGGAGTCGCTTTAAAGAATTGGGACAAAAATTCGAATCTTAGCGTTACGAGCGAGGAAATAAGAAGGGGACAGAAAAAAAAAAAAAATTAACACACAGTCGTGATCTTTCTTCTAGCAAAAAAGGGGAAAATTCTGCATTTTTGTATGTAGGTATTTGAAACCTCTACAGTAGGGTTCTCTGATATGGCGAATCGGATGGGGTGGTTTTTATTAGGATAGCTTGACTTTCTAGGGTGTCACCAACTGTATGATATCTTATTTTAATCGGTTTATTGGTAGTAGCAATATCTGACTAATCAAGGAAAAACGTTTAATTTTGAAAGTAATATCGGTAGTACTCAAAAGTCTCGTTCTTAGAGTTAAGACCATTTTTGCAATTTCAATTACAAAAGACCATTTTGCAAAAAAGCAAAACTTTTTGGCCTTCTGCAAAATTTTAACTGATTCGTTGTAGCTTTTAGTCTATCGTGTTCTGGGATTTTCAAATTCCCTAACTTCCGGAACTCGGAAGCGATAACATACAAAGCTAGCAATAGATACAGGGCCAGAGGTGAAAAATAGTATCTGTCTTAGAGGCAGCGTTGCCAACGCTTTGAAGTAAAAAGTATCAGTTTTCTGATTAACAACACACATCTGTAAAATAATATTTGTTTTTTTCTTGTAAGAAACTAAAAACATCCTACTCCTTAGCGACTCTTTCTAATGACTTTTATTCTGCCTCTTGTCGCAGTAAATTAGTCCCAATTTTAAACGCAAAAAGCACCTAGAGGTGGTACCTTTGGGCACAATGGCCCCATTCCCCGAAAATCTAAAGAGATCCATTTTTCAAAAAGTAAGGGGCTCATTTGTCCTCTTTTTCTTTACTTTTTTCAATGAAAATACGGAAAAGGCATTTCTGATGAAAATACTCGCCAGAAACGGTATTTTTCAAAGTCAATGGGCGGGGAAAAAACAAGTAGACTACCCCCGCTCAGTTGACACCAATGTTATGGCACCTATCCCCTGAATCCGACCGTGCGCCATGCGTTTCGGCTGGTCGCGACTCGGCATCCGGATGCGGCGGAGGTCGCGGCGATGGTGGAGTTCGTGCAGCGGCAGAAGGTGAGCCTCGGCGGCGATCCCGAACGCGCCAAACGCGTCGCCGGCAGCGACGATCCAGATGTCGATCGGGCGACCTGGACCGCGCTCGCGCGCGCGCTGTTGGCTCTCGATGAAACCCTGACCCGCAACTGACCGTGGACTCACGCCTCGAACTCACCCGCCGCCTCTTTCTCGGTCGCTGTGGCGTTGGCCTCGGTGGGGCGGCGTTGGCCGGGTTGTCGAGCGAGTCGTCCCCGGCTTGTGGCGACAACCCGCTGGCGCCGCGGCGGCCGCATCATCGCGGCAAGGCCAAGGCCGTGATCCAGTTGTTCATGGCCGGTGCGCCCAGTCAGCTCGAGTTGTTCGATCCCAAGCCGAAGTTGACCGCGTTGGCCTATGGCCCCGACGATCACCTGGAGCTGAAGCCGCAGGCCGTGGCGGAGATCGAGCCGCTCAGGGAGACCTAAGCCCCGCAGCTTGACCTGGTCATCCCGGCGGCCAATGAATGAAATAATCGGTAAAGTTTGGTCATTGGGAGCAAGGTAAGATGCCAAATCTCCCGTTTGATAAAGCCGGCTTCCGGGAGTTTGGGAAAAGGGATCGGGGATGAACTCGGCTGCTGTGAGGCCCGGCTGGTGCACGTAACCCCGTGCCAATCCAATCCCGCCGATGAAGAGTTGACCCGAGACGCCCGCGGGAACTGGCTCCAATAAACCGTCTAGGATGTAAGCTTGGGTATTGTCGATGGGTCGCCCAATAGGCACGATTCCCCGATGTTCTGGGTTATCATTTTCTTCTGAAGAGCCAGCAACCGAAACAACACGTCCGGGATCGTAAAGTGTCGAAGTAATCGTTGTTTCTGTAGGACCGTAGGCATTTTTCCAGTCGACCCTTCCGCCACTGAGGTCCTGCCAGCTTTTAAATCGGGTGCTGGAGACACCCTCGCTGCCGGTAATGACCAATCGTAAAGAACTGGGTATAAACGCATTGTTTTCGGTTAATGCCAGAACCCATTCGTGCCAAAATGAGGCAGGCAGGTTGATTACGGTGACCCCGAAATGGTCTATGAAACGGCTGAAGTCATCCATCGTGGCAAAGCCGGCATGGGGCCTTGGCAGCAGCGTGGTACCGGTTGCAAGACTGGGGAAGATCTCTTCAGCGGCGACGTCGAAATTTAGGGATGAGAATTGAAGCACCACATCTTCGGGGTCAAGGGAAAAATCACCGATGATACTGTGGGCATGATTGAGCAGCGAACGATGAGAAATCTGTACGCCCTTTGGTGCCCCTTGGGAGCCCGATGTATAGATATGTGACGAGGTCGGAAGAGCCAAGAGCTCATATGGTATGAGCTCTAGCAAAATTCTAAGAATCAATAGATTGATTTACGTACATGAGCTCGAGTAATTCTGTGATTTCCTGCTCATATTTTTCAGCTAGATCGGGCCTGCTTTTTGGTACGCTAAATCGAACGATGAAGATGACAAAATCAATCAGGCGCTCTGCCTCTTCATCGGAAAGATTTTCGAGGAAATCAACGTCTGATAGGAGGTTGATGAAGCCAAAAACGTGGTCTGCATAACCATCGAGATGGGTTAGGATGGTTCGTGGATTAAAATATCCCCAGGGATTGATCAAACCATTTTTGTCTCGCGGAATGAATAGCTTTTTTCCTGTTTCAAGGTAGTAGGCCGTAGGTTTAAATGCGTAGGAAGGAATCGGGGCTAAAAGAAAGGCTGGTAGACAAAGAAGCAAAAGAAAACGAAACAGTTTCATCTTGGCTCTCGTTTGTTAGAGATTGAGAAAAGGCAATCTAGCAGGAAATGTTTGGAATGGAAAGGTTTTTCTCAGGGTTGCTTTGTTTTAAAAAAATTTGGTGATCTTGGAAACGTGGGAAAAAGGAAAATTTTAGATGTGCGTGGTTGTCCTTGAGTATAAACGAAACTGAGAAGAAAGATCTAAAAAATATAATTAGTTTTATGCATATTAATCAAATGTTTGTAGTTGAAGAAAATAGCATAAAAAATAATAATGCCTGTTTTGTTTAAAATTTTAGGGGAGCTTACTTGTGTCAAAGGCTTTAAGTATTGTAAGGGATTTTATTCACAATTTTTGTTCGTATTCCGGAAGAGAGAGCTGTTTGAATGAATTTTTTTCGCCCAATCTGATGTATCGAATGATTACAGGCAAAAGAGTGGGTAATCATATATGTCTTTCTGATTTTAATGATTGGTTTCGAGCCTTTCCTGATTGGTCAGTGAAGTTGATCGAAACTGAGGAGTATGAAAATACTGTGATAGCAACGGTTGAAACTGCCGAAACAGACTTTTCATCACTGAAACCCAGCCTTCAAAATCCAATTGTTCTTCTCGATCTGGTCAATAGACAAGCAGGTAATCCTTGTATGCTTGTTGCTGAAGAATGTAAAGTGAGGCTAGTGTCACTTGGTGTAAATGCTGGGTTCTTGACATGTGCTGAGCAACTATTGCTGCTTCTGCTCTTCCTGGAGTGGTTATCCCTGCTTTGGCACTGCAGTGGACTCAATCCACTACCTTTGAGGAGGTTACCAATTGTTCTTTGGTAAGCAACCTGTGTATGCAGACCACCCAAAACTATGGTTGCTTTTTCCTCAGTGTTGGGTGTTTAGTGCAACCCATGTAGCTTTTTAGCTAACGCATAGAGTGGTTGATCGAAAGTGACGACGGCTGTCAGGGATGGATTGACGAAACTCGTGCCCTTAACCGCTAGATCCAGGACCTTTGAGACCATTTCTGGAGTGTCGGCTTTCTCATGAAACAGAGGAAGAAGGACTACCCAGGTTCAGTGACAGGAATAGATTTCAAATTGTTTCAACCTGAAGAAATCAAGGAACAAAAGGAACTTGCAAAATGAACAGACAATGAAGACAAGCTTAAAGGAGGAGAAAAAGAGACTGAAGAGGACAGCATCTACCAGGAAATTGGGATCTTGGAGGAAACGAACGTCCCTTAATAAGCTGTAGAAGATCCAGGATCATTTGAAAGTAAGAGGATGAAAGTTTCATTTGCAAGGGCTGTTAAAGACATTTTAAATCTGAAATTGTCCATTTTGTTAGATCGATGTAATCTGACAGAAATGCCACGAGAATTTTAATAAGCTACTCTAGAAGCACTAAATCTTAACTTCTTGAGTACAAAGGCTCGAAAACCTTATTCATTACACTATAGAAGGCAAATGTTTGGTTACGAATACCGAAAATGCATCTTAATACATCCGATAACAATTTTGAGATAGCCATTTAGTTAAAAATAGTTCAAAGATCATATTACAAAATCTCCGCTGTCGACACAAAGCCCAGGTCCCGGGATAGGCGTTGTGAGTTATGCCCTGGGGCATATATGGTTTTTATGGAAAGGATGCTCGTATAAACTTCAGAGAGGGTTCATTTGATTGGAAATTGGGAGTTCTAGTTCACTTTTTAAGAGTAAAAAGAGATCGGAGGGCAACTAGCAACAGAGAATTCTGCACAGAGATATTTGGACTCGTAGTCGATTGCAAATGCACCCACGAGAAGTGGTACAATATTCCCACGCACTGTCTTAGACTAATCCTGATTATTATGGATAATGAAAAGCGGGATTGGGCTCATCAGGCTTCCAAATACTATCCACAGCCGACAATTTGGGTGGGAACATTTTTAATTCGTACAAGCGTTAAGAGAATATGGCATAGGTCCTGTCGTATTGCCTGTGAATGATGTTTTGAAGCTGATTTTCCATAGCTAAGGTTAGTTCTAACGCCGTTTTTATTATGATGCAATATGTTTTATTAAGAACAAAATAAGAGGCTTAAAACTGAATTTATTCCTTGGAAGGTGCTTCTGGCCTGATTCGAACTAAATTTTCTCTTTTTTGAGTTGACGCCTGGTATAAATGACGTATAATATGTATTTGAATTGCATAACTTAATTTAAATATTTGCAAAGCTTATTTTTCAGTCAGAAAATAAATGTTAGAAAATACGTATTTTTACTTCGATTTTTTTCAGTTTTTTTTTTTTGCTACTACAACTAATTTTATAACAATCGAAACCCAAATCGAAGGATAAATTATTCCTTGGAAGGTGCTTCAGGCCTGATTCGAACTAAATGCTCTGTTTTTTGAGTTGGCGCCTGGTACAAACTCTGCCAAAATTGTCTCTTTGTCCTCCGACAGACAAGTTTAACCTTGGCTGAAGCCTCTTCGAACAGTAAAATTCTTTCTATGGAAGGATTTTTGGTCTTTCTTTTGACTTTTACGTCTTCCATGCATTCTTCATACCTTCATCACTAGGGGGATTTCTTCTCTGCAAAAACATAAATATTGGACGAATAAGAATGAACAATTAGCTGCCTTTATTAGCAGAGTACTTAAGCCATTATCATGGATAAAACCATAAATTGTTTTGTTTTAGATTAAATAAAAATAAGTTTTATTTTTCAAAAGAAATGAAAAACCAACATTATAATTTAAAACGATGAAAAATTATTCCTTGTATCAAGGGTTCTCCCCCTCCTCAGCTTTTCGCTCTTTACGCTAAAATTTGAGGCTTATGCAGTCCAAATTTTTCGGAACATTCCTCTTTGCTTAACCTGGGATACATGCTAGGCACTATCTTTACTCATACGAGAAAAACAAAGGGGTAAACTATGTGACAACATCTGGATCTGTTATTGTTGGCAGTTGGCAGTTGCACCCCCTAGTTTTTCGGACATCTGATATTATATTCCTTTTGTTTAATATCTTTTTACGCTCCTATGATCTAACGCGCCCCCTCAGATTATGAGGCTTAAAACCGCAACTGCTGTTGATCCTCAAATATACCCCATGGTTGTGCCACCGGCTCTAGGTTATATTAGATTGAACTCTAGGCTATACAGAGAAGGTTATACAGAATATATTTTGAAAAAAAGTATCAATTTATTAAGAGTCACCATTTGAAGCTGATTCAGGAATTGTAATATTCATTCTCATTAATCTTAATTTGAAAACTTTATTGCAAAAACAAATTATGAGAATTTTGAAAAAACTTCTTGAAATCCCTAGAAAATTAAATCCCCTAGAAATGAATGCGAATAATGTACATTGTATGGGCGATAATATGGGAAATTATGATTGTAGGCACAATCAGGATGTTTAGAACCAGAATAACTTTACGTATATAAGCTACCGTAGTCAAGAATAAATTCCAACTAAATGGCCCGACTTAGAAAATGAAAGAAAAAAAAAAACTGGATCAACACCAATTAAAAGCTGACCTATAATTAAATAGAATTTGGCACAATTAAATTTGAAAAAGGCACAATTAAATTTGAAAAGGGGACGTAAAGTATGCAATTGTAATTTATCTCTGTTTTTCGATCTTGTTTAACTTCGTTTACCACAAGTGTTGGTAATAATTTAACGTTTAATAATATTTTAACTAAAGCGACACTCGTGGAGTGACGTTAACTGTAAGTTAGTGCCAATTCATAGCCTAATAAGCACCACACAGAATTACTTTGATAGCTCTTTTCGGCAATGACTCAAGCTAGTTACTTAGGTAGCCAGAGGTATTTAAGTACAGGATAAGCGTATTTAAAAATGGTCTGATGTATGTAGGTAAGCCGCTTTCAGCTGTGACACTGAAAAACCATACCAAAGCAGTGAGATAACAGAGCCCATCGCGCAATTTACTGTTTTATTCAGTGTCTCTATATGAGCCCTAAAAGAGCATTCAACATTAAACGTGGCTTCGATAAGTAAGACTGAAGATTCATATGGGTATGGCGAAGAAGGACACATAAAATCTCTCTTCGCAGGATTGGTACGAAACATTATCGTCAGTTCGAAGACTATAAACACCGTGTTGGTCTTTAAAGGTGTTAATCGTAGCACCAGAGAATTGGGAATTGACTGGGAGTTGTCAACTAGATAACCCATGAGAACTGACACGCTATTTACTAGATTGAGTTTGTCTTCTAACCCAGTAACAATGAAGTTTATCCATACGGAGATTCCGTCCGTTTTTGTGCTTGAAAAGCTTTCTAGATTTCCGCAACGATTTGGTCAGATCAGAACGGATTTTGACAATGTTTTTAAATGAATAAAACCATGACTATGGATCATGAAAATCTTCATGATCTTATAACATTGGTCCAAAGCTACCCCAACTTGTATGATACTGCTCGTTCAGGCTATAAGAAAACCAAGAAAGTGGAGTCATTTGGCTCTCTATTGCTCAACAGCTTTTAGAGGAGGGTCATGGTGATGCATTTATTTGAAAAATTTGCCTTAAAACGTAGCATTCTCTGGGTCATTGTTTGAAAAGATACGGACAGATTTCTGCAATATGTAAGTGAACCATAAAGTATTGTAAATAATAAAATTGTCCTTTGCAATAGGAAGATAAAACACGAGCCGAAAAGTCTATTTTCTATATAATTAAAAACGAATGTATGTCAGTTTGTCTGTCCTGTATACATTACTACACTGTTCATCCGATCGCCAAGAAACTTTAAGAAGTTGTTGAGTGTAAAATAAATAAAAGTTGGGTCTTGCAAAAAAAAATTCATGGAAGGCTTATGGATATTTACTAAAGGCAACGCTAGAGCGTCGCTACTGATTTTTACTATAGGATGGACGGAGATTCTTTTTATATATAATGAAAATCTGCTTAATTGTTAATTCATTTTAATTTGGAACAACCCCTCATTCGACAATTCCTTCCCCAGGAGAAATTTTCCGTGCACGTACGATATAAAGAAACTATTGAATATGAATTTCAGAGAATTTATTGAAAAAAAATAAATTTTATAATTTCGAATGTGAGTTCGATGACAAATCTTGTAATTAACTTACCGTTAATAATTGTATATCCAGAAAATGTGAATGATGTGACCAGGAGCTGTCAAGTATTAGGGTCCAGGGACTGGAGGTGCGAGGCGAAGGTAAAACAGATGATTTTACAGAATTTACACGTATGGTTGAAATTCCCTTAGAGGAGCAGTTCGGACAATATCCTTTTTGAAGCTCTTTTATAGGATCGAACAATTATTTATTTAACAATTTTTTTTAATCAGCGCCAAGTAGAGAAAAGAACAAAATAGAATAAGGAAATAGAGTCGCTCAAAATCAGTAAAGTCCTTTTGAAGGATACAAGAATTATTTATTTAACAGAGAATCGTTGTTTTTTTAATGAACGCCCAGTAAAAGGTTTTGTTAAACCGTTGTATATTTAATTGTTGTTCAAATGACTTTATTGTAAGCAAAGAAAATGGTTATGTCACATGTTTCATTTATTATTATGGGCAAATACCAGAGGGATTTTGTCCATTTTAATTGAAACTGAACGCCGAAATAGAAGATAATTCGATAGAAGAAGGAACGTAAAAATAGAAGATAATTCCGGTAGAGTATGGAATCAAACTTAACGAAATATGTGATTGAATCATTTTGTCAAGCATTGTAACAGATTTGTGAAAATAAAAGCTCTAACTGTGAATAATTTCAGGTTTTGTTTTTAAACTGTTTTAAGGAATTTCGACTGTATCTAGAAATAGATTCTTGAAGAACCAGACGAGGCTTTTGATCGAGTTCATAGTCACAAAAGTTATTGTAAGAGGGAAAATCCCTTCATAGTTTAAGAAAGAATATCCTTTTCTATTGATTATTGGATTTGTATTTGCAGTAAGTAAAGATCTCAAAAGTCGAGTTTGTTGTCTTTTCTTGCAATTTGAAAGCAGAAAATTGCAAGGGATTTGCTGTCATGTTTGAAAAAATTCACAATGTTTTCTACCAAAGGTGGATCTACAAGCGAAATCTGGGGGGAGGGGGCGTGCCAATAATTGATCGCGGAGACGGGTCACTGGTGCGCGCCGGGTCGGAACGCGGGCAAGTGACGGCCGTGTTCGATGTGGCCACGGACCATCCGGCCCGGCTGCTGCTGCGCGAAAACGGCCTGGATGACGAAGGCGACCTGATTTTCCGGCGCACCCAGAGTTCCGACGGCCGAACCAAGGTCTATATGAACGACCAACCGGCGAGCGTGGCGCTGATGCGCCAGGTTGGTCGCCTGCTGGTCGAGATCCATGGTCAGCATGACGACCGGGCGCTGGTCGATCCGGACGCGCATCGCCGCTTGCTCGACGCTTTCGGTGGACTTGGTGGGGCGGCCGAAGCTGTGGCCGAAGTTCATCAGGCGTGGCGCAGCGCGGAGCGCGCTTGCCGCGAACATCGCGAAAGGGTCGAAGAGGCGGCACGGGAAGCGGACTATCTCCGGGCTTCCGTTGAGGAGCTTGAGACCCTGGCGCCGGTGGACGGCGAGGAGGATGAACTGGCCGAACGTCGCACGGCAATGATGAAGGCGGAAAAAATCGCCGCCGACATCAACGATGCGCACGATGTCCTATCCGGCCAAGCATCACCGGTACCTGTTCTGAATTCCCTGCTTCGCAAGCTGGAACGCAAGTCGGCAGAAGCGCCCGGGCTGCTCGATACAGTTGTCGAGGCGATGGGCGGTGCTGTCGACCGGCTGTCCGATGCCCAGATGGCGGTGGAGGCGGCCATCGTGGCGGCCGATTTTGACCCGCAGGAACTGGAAGATTGCGAGGAGCGGCTGTTCGCGTTGCGCGCTGCTTCAAGAAAATATGCCGTCCCCGTTTCGGAGCTGCCGGCGCTGGCCGTACGCATGGTGACGGCATTGGCTGAATTGGATGCTGGTGAGGAACGGCTTGTTGCGCTTCAGGCGGCCGTGGATGAGGCGCTGAACCATTATACTAAAAAAACAAAAAACTGAAAATTGCAAGGCGTTGCAAAATATGTCAGTAAAATATTGCCGTAAAATTACAGCAAAATATGTAAAACACCCAATTTTACCGTGACTAATTTTACCAGTTAGAACACTAATGTTGACCCATCAATCCTCTCCCCCAAGAATAACAAATACAGTTCACTTATTCCATCATAAATCTTTCATAAAATCCCAACTCAATCGTCCAAGACGTTCCCTAATACTACAGATAACTTTATTTTAATTAAGTCAGTTCACCGATAGTGAGCGACGACGATAGTGTCTTCGGATTTACGTGGTCACTCCCCCGTCCATGCATTCCATGTTCCATAGGAGTTCATGCTCAGAACCTTTATAAGGACCGGGGACAAAAAATAGCCCTCCCTCCCTCTTAGAATTTGAGGTCCGCTTGGCCTACTCGTCACTCCCTGAGAATATGAACTCAGTCTTCTAAGCTGTCTCAAGATGTTGCATCTTGACCCCCACTCCCAACGATCCCCTAGAGTTCCAATTTCATCACCAAAGCCAAATTTTTTCCCTTGTCGTGTTTCTTCCAAGTTCACATTTCCGGCAGACTTGAGCAATTACCACCGAATGCCACTATTTGTGTCTATAGGTTACCCATATATGAATGTTTGCGGGGAAACCCCACAGTAATTACACGGCTAGTAAAAATTATTATTATAACTCACAACGTTGTTGAATACGTCATGAGAAAGCTGCCAAAAATTTCGAAACCTGCTTCCCGCATGAGCATATAGCTTTGCTCTAAAATCGCTTTTGTTTTGCAAACAGCTACGTACATGGGAATTAAAGGGGACCGGTCGTATTCATCAAAAGACAACTATATTGGTATAACAAGGGGTTAAAGCAGTGGTTCCAGCTAATTATGGGCCCTGCCCCAACTACTTATGTTTTCATGTCTTGTTAGATCAGAAGTGGTTAATACCCATATCAGGGTAGTGGTTTGAGTCTATTGTTGAGGAGGTTTGGGTCTGTAGGGGGTTCAAATTCAGGTAGGCTTTTCGCCAGAAAAGCCTACTGAAAACAGTTTTACTTAGCATCTGTCTTTATTTACCGCCATATTCAGCTTTGCTCCTTCAGAGGTGTTCAGTGTAATTGAAAGTTTGGCTTTAACCCGCTCCAGAAGCTATTTCAGCTAAGGACAGATCCTCTGCATTCTTCCATCTTTTGTCTGACCCAACAGCTGGTTCATTGATCATGAGGAAGTGCAAAGGACAGATCTCTGTTTCTTGTGGGATACCACAGAAAATGGCAAAGAAAAAGAAAATTATTAATATATTCTGCAATTTGTTTTCTGTTTGGTAGAAACCTTTTGACTTATTCGGGAAAAAAGTCCGCCATCTTTTCCAGTAAAATCTTTTGATCAACAAGATCGAAGGCTTTTTGAAAATCTATTTCAGTTGAATTTATCCATTTTCCAAGCTTGTCTCGATATTTTAAAATGAAATCAAGTAAATTAATGATATAGTGAAGAGTTCAATACTTCGGGATATTACCAAAATGCTGCTTATCACTTGATTTCGAAAGGTATTTTTTTTTTACCGCAAAGCAACAAACTCCCATAAACTTGGCTGAAGATGGCCGCAGGCCATCTTGTAGTCCATCCGCAGGCCATCTAAACTTGGCCGCAAAGCAATAAACTTGGCTGAAGATTGATGTACAAGCATTGGCCTCAGACCAAAGAAATCAATAACTGCTCTTTTTCGGAATAGGACTGATAAATCTGAATCTTCATATTAGAAAATATTTATTTAGTGACATAAATGAAAGGGGGAAGATAATTGTTTCGCAAATGCCTTAGCAAGGGCGAATCCCTGGCGAAAGCCAGGGTCTGGTGGCGACAAGGGAGGCCCTGGGTCATCCCCGCCTCCGCGAGGACGGGCGCTCAGGATAGGCCCTGGGTCAAGCCCAGGGGTTCGCGAAAGGGTAAGGGGATCGCGCTCTCTTCCCGACTCCCTGGCGAAAGCCAGGGTCTGGCGACAAAGAAAAGGACGCCCTTGCCCGACGCGTCAAACCCGTGCATCACTCCGACGATCCCGATCCTAGAAGCACCCGCCTTGTCCCAAACCGAATCCACGCCCGAGACCCAATCGCCCATCGACGCCTCCCGCAACGCCTATCGCTGGGTGATGTTGGCCGGAGTGTGGCTGATCTATTGCAGCTTCGGCGTGACCGTCGCCTCGATCGCGCCCCTGGTGCCCGAGATCAGCCGCGACCTCGACATGAGCTACGGCGCCATGGGCATCGTGCTGGGCGCCTGGCCCTTCGTCTATATCGGCGCGTCGTTGCCCTGCGGCATGCTGCTGGACCGCATCGGACCAGCCAAGGGTTTGTTCCTGGCGGCTTTGATCATGGCGCTTTCCGGCGGCCTGCGCGGCTTCGCCCAGGGAGACATCACCCTGATCCTGGCTGTCGCGGTCTTCGGCCTCGGCGGGCCGATGATTTCGATCGGCGCGCCCAAGCTGATCGCCCTGCTGTTCGAGGGCCGGGACCGCGGCCTGGCGATGGGGATCTACATCACCGGGCCGGGCATGGGCGGCGTGGCGTCCATGGCCCTGACCAACAGCGTGATGATGCCGGCGCTCGGCCATGACTGGCGCCTGGTTGTGACCGCTTATGCGGGTTTCACGATCCTCTCGGGGCTGATCTGGCTGCTGATTTCGCTGCACCCATCGGCGCGGGCACTCGAAGCCCGGCTGGCGGCGGAGCCTCGGGGCGCGATCCTCGCGACATTCTTGTTAGATGCCTGGTGGCTATTTACCTACTTTTCTGTACTATGTCGTTTCTATAATATCCAGGGAATAAATATAGGGGCTGGGACGTATCCAAGATTCTTATTCGAGTGGTGGGGAGGGAACACAAAACAAATACTGAGGAGGCTTTACAGAAAATCATCAGCGATTATCAAGGTTTCTATTTGCAAAATGTTTGTACGTGTGATTTGGTTACTCTTGTACAAGTCTGTTATATGCCCTCTTCCCTCCTGGACACGAACATGTCTAAAGGTATAAGAAATAGATATTTCTTTATTACCACACAAATGGATTTAAATCAATTATTGGTTAGCGCATCCTAAAATTCATTAGACTTTCATCTATATCCAGTATTATGAAGTTTCTATTTAGATGAGTTTATATTTGTCAGTACTCAGAAAGAAACTGAGCTTATCACCGTTTGCCTACTTGACCTTCCTTTTTTGGAACCAATTAAACCATCAACCCCATTCTCCCCCCAAAAAATTCAATTTTTTGGGCAGAGTTTCCTACCCATGTTACAATACTACTTTTCTCCCATTTTTCAAATCCTTCACTTTTGCAAAAACTATAAAAAAAAAAGAAGAATATATACACATAAATTGAAAATTAGAAATTAGTAGAGAAAGAGAGTCAATGAAGGATAACAATGAATAAATTAGTCACGAACTACGCGACTCTAACTTATTGTCAATACAACATCCAATTAATGTTACCAACGTTGTTACCGATGTACTAACGTAAATTAAAAAATAATAAACGAATCGTCGTCTTTATTCTTCGCTTTCTGATAAAACAATTAGAATCAAGTCAGGGTGAGCTACCAGACAAAACACACTCTGACCTGGTATGTTAAAGGAATTCGCTGAATATTGACGCTATGGATCTCCCGTTATCAACTATGTTAAACATCGGCAGCAGGTCGTGCACATCGTCTGAGGAGAATGATGCTGGTGTCAATGACGTTTATTTCGAGCACAGGTATCAAATAGGATGCCCATGAATGTGGTTACAGGTAGACGTACAAGTAGTGTCTGGACAGCTTACTGTAATGCTTCCAATGCACCCCGAGCGTATAAAATCTAGCTGTTCATCTTCGTGTACATAAAATTAACGAAACTACAAGTTGTTAAAATCAGAACTATGATAATTTGAACCGGAGTAATTGTTATTCTTTATTTGTGCATTTAACTTAATTCGGCTTTAATTTTTAATCTCTTTAATTTTTTTAGGTAATTCCCGAAAAGCGTTTTCGATGGAATCAATAGATTCGGCGGAGGAATCGTCTTTAAATTTAAAAAGTACGACGTGTCTTAACATTTTTTGCGACGTAGTTTCAACAGATTGGCTCGTAGCGGCGCTTTCCTGATTTTGATTGCTGGCTTGCGTACAGGAAAAAAGGCCGAATACCGCCAACCCAAAAATGAATAAACTAAATTTTGACATGCTGATATATTTTGACTTTTAACTTAAGCTAAAGCTGTAAGAATAAATTATCAATTTTCTGTTCTTGGAAAATCGGTAAACGGCTTACGGTAGACGCCAAAAATCAGGGGTATAAGTATAGGAAGATTGCCGCGCCAACCCTACCTGTATTCCTCTACCTTCCTTTAACTCCCTCTATTCTCTAACTTCACTTCATACCCCCATTCCTTAATCAAGTCCTCCAGTTCGTACAAATGACTTTCTTCTTTCAAAAACAGCCGAGCGCTAACGCAGCTTTGATCGTCTCGCGAAGGGCGCAATTCCGGCTTATGGTTCCAGTCCAGATAGGGCGCCGTTGCAAGCAAGTCCAGCAACCTTTGATTATAATCTTCTTTAGTAAAAATAAAATTTCAAAAATTACAAAATGATTATAATCGTTAGATGCGCTGGGGCAAGTGACCCCTACGTCTAACCTAAGATCGCCTCTGATAAGATCCAAGCTTTATGTCGATACATGGAAGTTGTAATGTAATGTAGATATAGTACAATGATTAAAATGATCGATTTTCACGTTTTGAGACCATATTATAAAAACTTCTCATATCTCGTGACAAGATATTAAATTAATAGTTCGGGTATGCTGCATATTCAGATATTCAATAAAATGTCTTGTGGGCGAGCCAACATATGGCATGATCGCACGTTTCTGACCTCTGGACGTAGTCCGCCCTCTCCCCTCCGTCCCAAAATGTCTTGATTTTGAAATTTTTTATAGTTTCTTCCTTATGTCTAAAAGTCACCTGTTCATGGAAAACTGTTCTGACAGCTGACAGCTGTTCAGACAAACTGTTCAGTCACCTGTTCAGACAAATTTTACCCATCTCCCTCCTAGAACAAAACAGCGAACGTGGTAGACCCATTCCCTATTCTTAATAAATACAGACTACGGCTGTGAAGTAATTATGATTGACTGAAATGAAATTTTTAGCTCATCTTTATTGATTGAAAATTGGTCAGTATGTTCATTATCATGGATAAAATTTAGCAATAAATAAAGGCGAGCTGTG
>JAAAKM020073195.1:178556800-178601715 GCA_010016025.2 Alatinidae sp. Z8VKAUB7J3 | reverse complement strand
ACACTAAAAGATCTAAAGCCGAAATGGCCAGTCGTGACTAAAACAGAGAACTGAATATAAAGACGACATACGGGTCCATGACCAGTAAATGAAAGCAAAGAAAAACAACAAAAACTAAACGATTATTTCGCCCTTGTATAACAAGGCGTCTTCAACGTAAAAAACGAAACAAGAAACTAAAACAAAAAAAATATATATACAATTAAATGGATTAAAATAAAACACACAATGTACAATTACTTACCAGCAAATCTATTCTTAACATTACATTTTCAGTTCTATTACGCAAAATTTTCACATTTCATTCAGAACAGCTAGTTCCTGGAAAGCTCATTGTAGTAACTGAAACAAAATAAGAATTGACAAGCTCAAACAAGAATTAGTACAAAGTCTAATAATAGAAACGCTTTTCATGAGCTTCAAGGTAATATTAACAGATTCATGCATGTTGCCAAGCAATTGTTTAATGTTAAATGATAAGACAAGCATTGCAATGGACTATATACCTACTAGTAAAGCTTTAAAAAACTTCAGGAAACATGGAAAAAAATACTATGATAACTATAGCTTTTTGTTTACTTCATATTTTGCTTTAAGGTATTGAGAAAAGTACCGACTAATATAAAAGCAAATTTGGCAAGTTTCAAATTAATGGTTTTTATGGTTTTTCTGATAAGAAAAAGCCTGTAACACTTGCATTTTCCGACTGCAATGATAATACATCAAAACGGCTTTTCATACTGTTTTAATTAACAAATCTATTATTTTACAGAAAAAATTCTGTTATATTTCCATCCAGTTTTTTTTCACCTGGTCATTGAAAAGAAAAAGGAATATGGGGCTCCCAAATTCAAGATACTCTACATCAGGGCCTGCAACATTTTTTTTTTTTTTTTATCATGGGCCAAAATCACCCAAAATACGAATACTATGAGGAATTTGGGTCAGTGGTCAGTCTTTTAGCGAATGTACTTTGATCAAAAGCAGCGCAAATCCATTACTAGATAATGAGTCATTTTTACTTGTTAATAGATATTGTTGGCAAATCAAATAACAACAAACGGTTGATTCTCAAAGACAACTATACCTTTGAGAAAAAGATATACCTTCTTAATCCGTTTAGTGCCAAAGGTTTTTGCTTTTTTTTTTTGCTGACTTTTCACCCATAATACCTTCGACTGCGACTCTTTCCGACTGTGAAAATGACTACTTGTGACTACTTGCAGGTTTGCCTACTTAATAATTGTATTTAACTTGAAACTGTTTAGGCCAATGCTACTACCCATAATGCTACTACTGCTACTGTGTTACTGTTACTGTTACTGTTACCGCTAAGATTACTCGGTTGAAAATTTCAGGGAATTTTGTGGGGAATATTGAACAAAATCAAAAGAAACTATATGCATCCAGTTTCTCAAAAGGGCATATCTTCAGTGTTTCGAGAACAGTTCGGGAGGGGTATCAAGTTGAAATATTCAGAGAATGTTGAGGGTGATTTTGAACTAAAAGAGTCTATGTACATCTTAGTTTATGTGCATCCGACCTATGTGCATACCTTGAGAGCGACTAAGAGTATTAACTTAACTTTTCAGAACCACTATTGCTAATACTGCCGTGACGGTAACTATAAGTACCTTCGACTGCGACTCTTTCCGACTGCGACAATGACTACTTGCGACTACTTGCAGGTTTACCTGCTTAATAAGTTTATTTAACTTGAAACTGTTAGGGCCAATACTACTACCCATAATGCTACTACTGCTACTGTGTTACTTTTAATGTTACTGCTAAGACTACTCGGTTGAAAATTTTAGGGAATATTGAGAAGGATGTTGAACAAAATCAAAAGAAAATATAAGCATCCAGTTTGTCAAAAGGGCATATCTTCAGTGTTTAGAGAACAGTTCGGGAGGGGTATTAAGTTAAAAAAATCAGAGAATGCTGAGGGTGATGTTGAACTAAAAGATTTTATGTGCATCCGTCCTATATGCATATCTTGAGAGCGACTAAGAGTATCCAATATGCATTCTTGTTGCAAGTATAATTATCATTGGAGTCGGAATTCATAACAGGGTAACAAGTAAAACGAAAAACTTTACAGTTTCACGAAATGCAATTAAGCAAATGGAAAAGCTTTTTCAACTAAAGTAATCAGCAAGTTAAAAACTTAAAACAAATATACTACTCTGTAGTTAAGGGGAACTACCCCTCTCTTAACATCTTTTTTTCAAATTGCAAATTTTCTTTAAAAATTAGGAAAAAATCTGAACTCCACAGAAATGAACTAAGGTGGAGTCAGCCCCCTTCATGTAAATAATAATCCGTTCAAATAGGTTTCAAATTTGTTTCTTGCTTTCAGTTAAAAATCTTTTTTCTAATCTAATTTATGATTATTTTCCAAATCATACCGAGGCCTAATCAAGGAATAATTTGAGATACCGGTCCCTCAAATTCCTGTTTAATTGCTTTTAAAATGTGTAAATCAATAAGTATACGTTGATTAGTACCTTCTTATGTTTCAATTTGCAAATTCAGTTTTGGATTAAATTTGAATATACTTAAAACATTGGCGATGAATAGTAATTTTGGTAAAAAGTTCTTTTGCTAAAAAGTAATTTTGGTAACTTCGGTTAATATTACTACTAAAGAATTTCGTTAGGATGAAAAGGAGCATTATTGTTTGTGTAGATGAAAATTCTGTGAGACTTTTGATCTTCTACATATCTGAAGCCATCAAATCCTCTACAATAAGATTTTTTTTATCAGTAAATAGATTACACACATCTGTTTAAATGCATTGAAATACTTCATATAAATAGAAAAAGAAAATGCCACCATTTAAAATTGCTGAAAACTAAGTTCCTAGCAGTAATTTCAACCCCTAAGAAATATCCTGGAGGGGCTGATGATGACCTGCCTTGCCTTTTCCACCTCTGTGCTGGTATTTACGGGAATGTAACATTTCGGCTGTACAGAGAAACAATTTAATTCATTCCTACTCCTGCCCTATCTCGCGTTATTGAAATAAGTCTAATTTTGCGTCCTGTTTTCTTGGTCAAAATATGACATAGAACCCAAACAAAATACAACATCGAGTTAAAAGCGGGATTATTCAGCTTCTTTTTCTGATTTAAGATTAGGAAGCGATAGGATAGGCTCAAGAAATGTGACGGAAATACGTCACAACACCAAACCAATATAACTGAAGCACTCTTTTTAATATAGGACATTAGTATACGGAAGTTGGAGCCATTTTTCCCAATTGAAGTGAAAATGACAGTAAAAACTAAAAAAAATAAGCCGTTTGGTACCATAAAGGTACTATTTAGTACTTTAAAAGTACTATAAAGGTACTTTATAGTACTATATAAAGGTAACTTATAGTACTATAAAGGTAAATATGTACTAAAAAACTGATCTGTTTCTGTTGATGCTTACTTATGTAGGTTTATCTTAGTTTTGATAAGATTTTGGAAGAAGCTGAATTTCAGCAGGGGAGAGGGGCAAACAAAAGTATAGAAGGGGCCGTTGTGAACCCCATCCGCTGCTCCATAGCATATTACGCCCTGATTGAGAGTAAGTAATCAAGAAATTTGGAAAAAAAATTGGCTTTATTTATTTTGCCAAGGTAGTAAGCCTCCATAAATGTGGATAAATCACGCTTATCCCGCCATAAAATCACCCTTACCAGTACGAACTATTCTGAGTGCATACCTTTACCCTCCCAGGTTCTGCTGGTTTTTCTTGTAGAACTTCAATCTCATCTTCTTTGCTGTCAGGTTCAACGGTATTGCCATTTATCTTCTCAGCAAGAACTACTTCTGGCTCCAATATCGGACCCATTTCACAGCTGCTTGGTTCTGATTGGTCAGGTTTCTCACTAGAATCAGCTGACTGATGATCCTCATCTAAGTTTATCTGCAGTCGCGCTGGGGAGGGGTGGGAAGATGTCATAAAGAATGTTTCAACGAAAATGGAAACTTCCTGGGAGGGTGCAAAGAGGGATGCTTTGAACAGATTACGATGGAGGAGAAGCGTGCGTAGCTGTGTTGGCCTCTTGCGGCTTGTTGCTTCAGTGAGTTGCTATGAGTACTAGTAGTAATAATAATAGGCCACTTATCAGAAAATATTTTGTGATGTACTGTTCTTGTGTCTGCTTATTCTTTTTTTTTTTTATTCCTGAATCATTGTCATTTGGGGTGCTAAATCAATTATGGAATTAACAAAACTAATTTGAATACTTTTATTCATCCAAATTTGAAGCAGACTAATTTGTATAATCAGGATTATTCTATGATTGCAATTTATCATGTCAGAATCGCGTAATGTAGGAGTCAATCATCTTATAAACCAAAGCAATGTGTTTAATGAGCTTAATGCTAGTGATGGGTCATAGTCAGAGATGAATACCAATCCTAAACTCAGGTAGCCACATAAGCCAATCTAGTTCCCGAAAGAAATGTTTCTGGTAGATCAGTTGAGAATCAATAACTTGCTTTTTCTGAATTTCATACTTAAAAACTAATAGCAAAAGGAAATGCTAAAAAACATAATCAGGTCTCAAAAAAGTAAAAACTTTGTTCCCACCAGTGGTGTAGTTAGAAGGACCACGAAACAAATACTGTGACTCCTGTAACTGTATTTTTCTTCTTTCTTTTTTAGGATATTGACTTGCTTCTCGTACTGAAACATGTTGTATCTCCTTACTATGTCAATGGTTTACATTTCAAGATAAACAATTGTAGTGATTCCAAGTATAATTAATTAAATTTATCTACTAGAAAATATCTTGAGAAAATCAAAAATATTATGTTGATAGAATAATTTCATTCATTGGTACCATACATCTTAAGGTTTTACAGGATTTTGCCCAATCCTTCCATTTCTGGACTTTGAACCATTAGACTTTGGTCTTTGAATCCCCAGTCCAAACGCCTTATAATCAAGTCAAGTCAGTCTTAAGTCAAAGTCCTCAAGAAAAATATGAACCTAAGCTATGGATTTCGTTTCTTGCCAAGATTTGTGTTCAAACTAAGATTAGAATGTTGAAAGTCACGGCAATGTTTTGATCAAGCATGGCTCTGAATCGGAGTCACTCCAAAAGGTCGAGAAAGATGTGCTGAAAGTTTTCGAAAAAATTTTCCCCTCCCAATCATTACCACTATATGGAAAACTTCGTTAAGCCAGGAAAAATACTGCGAAGAAGTACTTAATTTATCGAAACGCTTCATTCATTTGCGATTCATAATATGAGGGACAGGTTTATGCAAGCTGATGAAGATATAGTATTCTACATACAAAATACTGTCTAGACTAGTATTCTGGTAAAAGTTATTCCAGATAGTAATTGCGATAAGTGAAATGCTGCAGAGGTATGAATTCAAATAAGCATTAGAATGACTTATAGAGCCTTGTTTAAAAATCCTGAATCTTTATAGGCTACTGCAAAAATTCATAAGATTTAGTTCTCTGTAGTAGGCTAATCAGGGTAAAACAAGGCGAGTTAATTTTGTTACTGTGTTCCTGGTATTCCTTTTATATGAAGATATACTACTAAAACATAACTGAGGGCAACTGGGATATTATGAAGTACGTGTATTATTATTTTATTTATTGACACCTTTGAAGTTACTTTGTCATTGAATCATTTATTTTGTGAATCCTAGTCGACCTGTGTCGACTATATAGTCCTTATCCTAGTGTCGACCTGCAACTAGCCTTTCAAAAGGTTAATTCCTCTAAGACTGAGGTTTTTGGTTACAAGTCTGAGGCTAATACTGCCCCTGAAAATCCTTTTTTAAAGCATTTTTTTTTTTATGTCCTAAGCATTCAGATCCGTGTATATTATCAGATTTTCTCGGGGCTCTGACACAATAGCTCTAGATTTTATTAAATTTTTCTTTTTTACCATTTTGTTTAATATAACTTTAATTTAATAAATAAACTGTATTTTTAATTTATTCTTCTTAAAATAATTTTCTAAGGTGTTGTTTTTTATGTGCTAAGCATTCAGATTTACATGTTTAAGAAAAAATTATCCGGGTTCTGGATTCTTTAAAATTTTGGCTACTTTTTTACTAAAACCATATTAACTTCCTTTTCGAATTCTCTTAAAGGTCTCTTCAAAATACTTTTTAGCGTTTTACTATTTTTTGATATAGATTTAATTCTAATAACTAAGCTTTAATAAATTCGTTTTTTAATTCATCCTCCTTAAAAAAAAAAAACATTAATTTGTCATTTTTTATGTCCTAAGCGTTCATATTTACATATTTTAAGAAACATTTTCTGGGATTCTGAATTCTTTAACATTTTGGCTGTGGATCTTACAAGTTTTTTCTTTTTTACTTAAACAATAGTATTCTCCTTAAAGTACTGTTTACTCTTTTACCACTTTTTTCAGATTCGCCTATTTGGATTTGCTCCCAAAACTAGGTCAAAGTTTGCCAATTATCCAGGTATTGGGCAAGTGTTCAGTGTTGTCGTTACCTCAAAATTGTCAAATGTTTCATCTGTTTATGTACCTGCTGCCAGCTATGGTTGTGATCCTGTTCTTGAGGAGTGCCAAATAATTAGTAAGTGCTATCATTTCATCTATGGCAGTTCAAAATAAACTGTGCAAAATGTGTTGCTCCTCAATATTCGATGAAAATATGCAAATATTTGTTCAAAATGTGTTGCTGCTCGAAATCCGATGAAAATATGAAAATGCAAAGCGTTGGCAAGAAATTCCTTAAATTCCCTCACCGATGAAAAAACCATCCGAGCCTTGACCTTGGTAAAGCGGCATTAGAATCCTGCCTGAGGCTGGCGAATAAATCATGCCACTGCGGTCTTTTGCCAATAGCTGGCGCTTCGTGATGGGATCAAAATTGCGGAACCCTTCTTTCATTTTGAATTCGTCGCCCTTCAAGGTTTGGTGTCGATGAATGACCCGAATAAAATGGGGAAGTGAATCCGTTTGCTCTCGAAGACGTTGCTCTGTTTGGCTTAGGTCCTGAGGGACACTCGCCAAGTCCAATGCCTTCACTTTGGCGAGTAAGGAGAGCAGAAAAAAGCACAGGTTCTCCACGGCATCAGGGTCTTCATGCTGTCCCCCTTCGATGGCCACAGCATGGTGCCCACGCAATTGATAATAATGGGAAAGCGTGCCTCGTAGTTTCTTGGTCAAACCGGTGATCACGGGAAAGGGAACGTCCTTCAAAAGGCTATGGTTGGTCAGAGAATTATCGCAAATAACAAAAGGCGGGCCCGGTGCTGAAAAGGTATGCATATCCACAAGAACAACCGGTTTCAAATTGCCGATAACCGGCTTCAAAATATCCCGGATTTCACAGAACTCTTCGTGTTCGGCAATTCCTTTTCCATGGAAGCCTTCGATATGCGGCACCCACATTCGGTTCAAATCGCGATCGAGGTAGCGCACGCCTGCATGAAGGGCTTTCATGTTGCCATGCAACCCCATTAAGCGGCCAGCCAAGGGAATCTGATTGTCTTTCAGAATAGAAAAAACTTTCCTGATCGCATGAACGCCGGCATGCTCGTTTCCATGCATGCCACCGATGGCGACGACGGTAATCCCCGGTCCGGTCGAATAATCACCGATCACGCGATCACGGCCCAACTCTGACCTTGACTTCTGCAGAAGAACCAGCATAGAACTGAAGAATCTTCGAAAGGACTAACAGATTTCCACCAATGATTTTTTATTTTGGATTGGGTTCAACTTAATTCGGGGAAGGTGGCCCTAGAAAGGTTTTTCATGCACATAGTATAATCAAATTAGATACATGCAACGGACCCTTTTTTTGAGGAGGGGGATAAAAGTTAAGGAAAATACATACAAAAGGTGAACTATGGGAAAAGGAAATTCTTAGAAGGGTTTGCAACAGTGAAAAACTTACTTCTTAACCGTACCTATCCATGAGGGAAAGGGAGGTGTAAAGGGGGAGAAGTTACCACCAAATGCCTAAAAATTAACTGAAGAAGCCTTCAGTTAAAGTTGAGAGATTTAGACAAAAGAATTGAAGCCATTTTGCCTCTCGCCAAGAATATACATTTAATGTCGCCTCCTCCCAAAAGATTACACAAGTATCTAGCAAGGTCTATAATTTCATCAATGAGAGGAGGCCTGAGTAGGTCAGCCAAATTTGTAAGCTCAGAGTATACAACCAAGAATTCTCCCGTCCATAAGCTCATCTCGAAGGATCCCCTTCCAGAGAAATTAGAAAATTATTTTAAAAAAAATATGTTTTCTTTTGTATTTTTGATACAGTGGAAGGTGATCTGGCCCCCCACACACGAAAGGAAACAATTTACCCACTTCCCATTTCCCCCGAGTGCGTCACTGTCCTCCCCTAATGCTAAAAAAATGCGTTCAAATCTGCATTTAGATACATATAAAAGACACATACAGACTGAACTAAAATGTAATTCCCCCTACCCTTAACACTCCAGAATGAAAAAGAAGCAACTTAGAATGGATGTGTGTTTAAGATAAAAATAAGTGTCACATTTTTTATATCCCATTGTGTTTTAAACAAACCACTAACTAACCACTATTTTCAAGCGTCTCTGAGCGCTTGAGATTGAAGTGGGCGGGGGAGTCGAATGACAGTTGAGCTTTTGTTTGATCAGTTACGGGCACGTACGACAGAGCCACAAAATCTGGCAAATCCGATAGAGGTTAATGCCCTCGCAACCCCTGCACTGGTCCTGAATCGGACTCACTTCGAAGCCAATCTAAAAAAGATGGCCGATCATGTTGATGCGTTTGGTAAAGGCTTTCGTCCTCATGCCAAAACGCACAAGTGCCCAGCTATCAGTAAAGAACAACTCGCATTAGGCGCAGTGGGCGTCTGTGTTGCAAAGTTGTCTGAAGCGGTGGTGCTCACCGGTGCCGGCGTTGGTCCCATATTGATCACGTCACCAATCACCCGGCCTGACAAGATCGGCATTCTGAACAAACTGCTGAATGAAGGGCATGAACTGGCGTTGGTCCTCGACAGCCAGAAGGGTTTGGAATTGCTCGAGACGCAGGTCGAGGGTGACAACGTGCTTGGGCTGGTTGTCGATCTGGATGTGGCCATGGGTCGAACAGGCACCCGGGATGATGACCTTGTGCGACGTCTTGTCGAAAGAATCGACAGCGACCCGAGGTTCCAGTTTTTGGGCTTTCAACACTACGCCGGACACGTAATGCACATCCATGGCCATGCGGAGAGGGCAAAGGCCTCGCTGGACTTGTGGCAGGCTATTGTCGACCGTATAAAACGAATGGATGTTCCCTACAGCGTGCTCACCGGCTGTGGCACGGGCACCTTCGATATTGATGTGAACGTTGCCGAGATCACCGACCTTCAGGTTGGAAGCTACATCTTTATGGACGAAGAGTACCGTCAGATTGGAGGTCACAGCGGCGACAGGTTTGAAGATTTTGACGTCTCCCTGACAGTTGCGTGTACGGCCATCAGCGAAAATTCCGGCTCAACACCGTCTAGCGATCCCGACCTAGCCGTCTTCCAAGACCGCCAATTCGCGAAAGCGCGGTTCGGGTTTTAGCAGCGTCTGCAGATCCGCCGCCGGCTCGCCATTGATGCGCCTGATCAAAAGGTCGCCAAGTCCATGGCCCGCCGCCCAAATGTCTTCGTAGATGGTATCGATGTCGGGCCGGAAGAGATCGAGGGTTTCCGAGGTCTGTTTGCCGACAATATCGACATCTGTCCCGGCCCGAACGCCTGTCTCCCGGAGAGCATTCACGGTCGCCAGGGCAGAAATCTCACCACCGCAGATGTACCCGTCCGGCGGATCCGGCATCTGCCGGCGTTGACGCACGAAGTCGGCAATCTGGCTTGGCGTGCTGTCGAGATGGACTTTTTCCGCAATCTCGTAGGCAACCCCTAGTTCCCGGACAGCGGCGACAAATCCGTAATGCATGTGCTGATGAAAGGTGAATTGGGGCGGCGGCAAGACGATGGCGAGTTTGCGACGCCCCCGTTCGAAAAGCCGGTGGACGGCAAGTCGCGCGAAGGTCTCGTTGTCGTAATCGACATAAGGATGCGGCGTGCCGAATTCGGTGCGCCCATGTGAGACGAAGGGAAATTCCGCCTCGAGCAGCAGCCGAATGCGCGGATCGAAGGGTTGGGTCCGCGAGAAGATGATTCCGTCGGCCAGCTTGTTTCGCAGATTGTTCCGAACCAGGGATAGGCCGTTATCGTCATCGAAACTGGGCGTGATCGTCAGGTGATAACGCGTCTCGCTGAGCGCTTCGGTAATGCCGCCGATCAATGTCGTACCGAATCCCAGCAATTCTTCGTGCGGGTTCAACAGAAGCGCAATGGTGTTTGTTCTGCCAGTGCGCAGATGTTGGGCCGCCCTGTCGGGAACATAGCCGACCTCGTCCCGGGCAAGCTGATCGGCGCGTTCGTTTTCCGGATGGTCCGCGTGGCCCTTGACCCAGTGCCAGCTGACGTCATGGCGGGATCTCGCCTCATCGAGCGCCAGCCAAAGGTCGGCGTTCTTTACAGGCTTTTTGGCGGCCGTTTTCCATCCATTTCGTTTCCAGGATTCGATCCATCCCGAGATGCCATCACGGACATAGACGGAGTCGGTGTAGAGATCGACCCGGCACGGTTCCTTGAGGGCTTCCAGCGCCTCGATCGCGGCGGTCAGTTCCATCCGGTTGTTGGTCGTTTCGGGCTCTCCGCCAGAAAGCTCCCTCTCTCGCCCGTTGTAGCGCAGGATGGCGCCCCAACCGCCCGGTCCGGGATTGCCCGAGCAAGCGCCATCGGTGAAGATCTCGATGGATTTCATCAAATCTCCAGCCCGTATTCCCGGGCGGAAGCGATCTGCCGATGGAACCGCATGCGCCGGATGTATTCGATTGGATCTTTCTTGATCACGAGGGACCCATCCGGCGTATTCAGCCAATCGTACAGCCTCGTCAGCATGAAGCGCAGCGCAGACCCTCGTGCAAGCAGAGGAAGTGCCTGCCTTTCTGACTCCCGCAGAGGCCTCAGGCTCTGGTAGCCCGAAAGCAGCGCTGTTCCCTTGGTCAGGTTGAACGCATGGTCCTTCTCGAAGCACCAGGCGTTGAGGCAGATCGAAACGTCGTAGGCGAAAATCTCGTTGCAAGCGAAATAGAAATCGATCAGCCCGGACAGTTCGTCATCCAGAAACAACACGTTGTCGGGAAACAGATCAGCGTGAATAATGCCTCCGGGAAGGTCCTCCGGCCAGTCGCGTTCAAGTGTTCGCAGATCATCTTCGACTTCGCGCTCAAGCCCTGGCTCAACCGTATCGGCCTGCTTCCGGGTCTGCTGGCGGTACGCGCGCCAACAAAAATGTCGGCACTGCTGGCATGTTCAGCAGCAGAATCGGCGCTGCTGGCGCCAGCCACGTGATCTCTGACCAACTGATAGACGGCAGCCAGACCGGTGCCGCCGGCAACCGCAACCACGTGTGCGTCTGCGGCGGGCGCAGCGGGTTGCCCGTGTGGTCCACGCACGTAAGCTTGCGTGCCGGGCGCCAATGACATCAATTGTGCGGTGAATTGCCCGAGGTTGATAACCACCAGGGAAAAGGGGTCGTCGGTCAAGGCGGAAAAGGGTTTTTCGCCCAGACCGGGAATCCACAGGAAAACAAACTCACCTGCCTGGATGTTAACGGGCCGGTCAAAAGTAAGGATGCTGATGTCGTCGGTCACCTGGGTGTTTTCAACCAGGGTCACAGGCGTGAAGCTCATATCCACGTCGTAGCGCACCTGCTGCTCGGCGCGGTTGCTGTTGTCGTCTCCGTCGCCTCTGCCACTCAAGTCTGACTGCAGTGTCTCGAAATAGGTGCCGATTTCGTCAGAGGTCATGCCGATCAGCGCTGAACCCACCCCGAATATAGCCGCTCCGGCAGCATCGTACGCGCGCACATCGTCAGCACTGCTGATACCGCCGCAGCCAATAACCGGCACGTCGACGCTGGCGCGGATCTCGCGTACACATTTCAGCCCTATCGGCAATATGCCCTTGCCGGACATGCCGCCCATTTCATTACTCAGTACTGGTGCACCGTGGGCGCTGAAAAATCCGGGTCCGACCGTATTGATCGCGCACAGCGCATCTGCGCCGCCGGCAACAGCAGCGGCGGCGATGTCGGCCACGTTGTCGGTATTCGGCGTGAGTTTAGGGATTACCGGCACGTTCACTGCCTGTTTTACCGCTGCGGTGATTTCCTCAACCAGCGCCGGGTCCTGAAGGGTAGGGTTTTCAAGTGAAAGTGTACTATGAAATATTTTCTGTGGGAATTTTCCTGGTGGGGGTATTTTATGTGGGAAAATTTTCCAATAGGAATTTTCCGTGAGGGGAAGAAATTTACCATGGAGGAAGTGCTGGATTTCCCGGCGTTATTGAAGAACGATCAGAAGATGAAAAAAAACAAGTCTTTTCAACTGAAAGTAAGGAGCAACAGCAAAACTTAAAACAAAAAGATAGTATGACGGATATGAGAGGAGCTTCTCCCTCCTCAATATCTCGTTGTTTACGCTAAATTTTAAATAGAACTTTTAAAAAAAATTTTCAGTCTAATTAAACAGACCTCATGTTTTAGTTGTTGTTTTTAGAGAATTGGGACAAAAGGTCAAACTTTAACCTAAAGAAGAAAGTATTGAGGAGGGGTCAATCTCCCACTTATATGTAATAATTTCCGTCGGTTTTAAGTTTAGATGTTTTTCCTTACTCTCAGTTGAAAAAAACAACTTGTTTTCTTATTTAATTTCCTTAGGGGAGATGTGACAGCAACGGGTTCGTGTTGCCTGAGCCTTGACTCAATTTAGTGAGTTGATCCATGTTAATAAAGAAAAATGGTCCTGACCGAGTAGTAAACACGTCCACTAGTCTTCGCAGAAACTTTTCGAAGTTTTGCCACAATTCCTGCTGCAAGACTTACCACCAAAATCACTGCTGCAAAATGTATTATTAAAATCGCAATAACAAAAAAATATTTAGAGAACGGTTACTGTCACGCAAAGCAGTCGTATTTAATGCTTTTACTCTTCTGAGAATTGCCAAAGACTGTGGGCTGAGTTTTTCCCAAAAGTAAGCAGCTGCTGTAAAGCTGTAGGATCAAGGTTTGATTAAATTATTATTAACACTTGATTTAATTTTTGTTTAAAAGTTGGGTGACGCCTTCAAGCTGATGTCGATTGCCGGCGCCTACTGGCGAGGTGACTCGTCGCGCCAGATGCTGCAGCGCATCTACGGCGTGGCCTTCACCGGCAAGGAGAAGCTCAAGGCCCACCTCACCATGCTGGAAGAGGCCGCCAAGCGCGACCACCGCAAGCTCGGCCGAGAGATGGACCTGTTCCACATGCAGGAGGAAGCGCCGGGCCAGATCTTCTGGCACCCGAACGGCTGGAAGGTTTACACCACCCTGCAGGACTACATGCGCCGCCAGCAGGAAAAGGGCGGCTATGTCGAGGTGAACACCCCGCAGGTGGTCGACCGCAAACTGTGGGAGGCCTCGGGCCACTGGGAGAAATACCAGGAGAACATGTTCATCGTCGAAGTCGACGAAGAGCACGCCCGCGAAAAGGCGGTAAACGCGCTGAAGCCGATGAATTGCCCTTGCCACGTGCAGATCTTCAACCAGGGCCTCAAATCCTACCGCGACCTGCCGCTGCGCATGGCCGAGTTCGGCTCCTGCAACCGCTATGAGCCCTCGGGCGCGCTGCACGGCATCATGCGGGTGCGCGGCTTTACTCAGGACGACGCGCATATCTTCTGCGCCGAAGACCAGATCGAAGCGGAAACCAAGAAGTTCATCGACTTCCTGTCCGAGATTTACAAGGATCTGGGCTTTGAGAAGTTCTCGGTCAAATTCTCCGACCGCCCGGAGAAGCGCTCAGGCTCGGATGAGGTCTGGGACAAATCAGAGTCGGCGCTGAAGGCCGCAACCGAAGCGGCAGGCTGCGAATTCGAACTGAACCCGGGCGAAGGCGCTTTCTACGGCCCCAAGCTGGAGTTCGTGCTGACCGACGCCATCGGCCGCGACTGGCAGTGCGGCACCCTGCAGGTGGACTTCGTTCTGCCGGAACGCCTGGTCTATGCCGTTCAAGAGATGCTTTGATATATCCTCTAAGGCTCCATGTCTCCCTCAAGGGCCCTAATATTCCCTAACTATTTTTTTTCTTGGACTTAGATTTTTTTGGACTCGCTCTGCCAAGTTTCATTTGTCGATGAAACAATACAATGGTTCCTGACGGTCAGTGTTTCCATTGCAACTGGTGTGTCGAGCTTCTGGCATTGCGTAATCATTCATGTTGTCGATGAAACAATACAATGGATCTTGGCGCCCAGTAATCCCTTTGCATCTGGTCTGTCGAGTATCTGGTATTGTAATCATTCATGTTGTCCATAAAACAATACAGTGGTTTCTGATAGCCAGTACCATTGTGTAAAGTGTCCAGCTTCCAGTGAAATACATTATTTGCCAAGTGTTTGATTTAAAAGAATGAGAATCGCCCCAAGTTATTATCATTAGATGAAGTAAGCTCAATAAGTTTCAAGTATGTATGGTGTTTTTGGTTGGGAATATATTGGTTTAAAGAAGTCCTCGTGAAGTGTATTTTTTTAGTTTGCGTTTTGTTGCTCAATATAGACGTTAGTGAACTATCTTCCTATCACTGGCATCTGAATTATTATATGTATGTCTACAATACAGACTTATGGATTAGTTTGTTGAGACGATTGAATCATATAAGGATTTAAAATCGAATGATCCCATTATTCTTTGAAGGTGAGAAGGAACTGAAGATTATTCAAGATGAGATAAAAGAAACATGCAGTTTTTGGAGTTGAAGCGTTGTTTGTTAAGGGAAATGTGCCCATAGATAAACTTTTAATTGTAAAGAGCAAACCAAATATACTACAGTTCAATTTGGAAGACATCGAGTGTCCCAAATATCTGTATAGAATACATAATCTCGAGGATGAGGTACGATTTTTAATGCATGGATTCCAAGACTGCCAAGAAAATAGCCCATTAATTAGAAACATTGGATAAACGTCGAATCTAAAACTTGAATGGGCTCTTTGAAACTTGCGTCTTCAATGAACTTGTAAATAATACCTACAAAACTAGTTAGTATTTGAATTAAAAGGATACGTAGACCTGGACAAGTGGTGCATTCAGAAAGGCCTTCTAGGGTTTGGATTCATGAATTGATTTAAAATTGCCAAAAAGTATTCTATTCAGCCTACCATTTTGCTAGATCTTAACGTCACAATCCGGCGCATTCGCTCCCGAAGTAGTATATCATTGAAGTATTATTTCTGAATTCATCGAATTAGTATATCTGCAATATTTTGGGAAAATCTTGAAGGATGAAGCTGAAACTTTTAGGTGGTTTGGGAAGAAAAGAGGCTTCAAGATTTGTGCTTTTTAATTTTTTTAAAAAAAATAATTCTTTGGAAAATGTTTTTCACTTTAAACCAAGGTAAAGAGTAGGCAGTTTGCACCCTGAGATTGCTTTTATATTTTTGAGTGTAGCTAGGACTCCAATTTTTTTGCCACTTAAAAAGGGCACTAGAGCTTTTAATTTCCGTTGGAATGAGCCCTTTTGCGACATTCTAGGATCACTGGGTCGATACGATCACCCCTGGGGAAAAGAACAAAAAAAACAAATAAACACGCACCCGTGATGGGTCTTCTGGCAAAAAATACAAAATTCCACAATTTTGTAGATGGACGATTGAAACATCTACAGCAGGAATCTCTGACACGCTGAATCTGACGGTGTGATTTTTGTTAAGATACTATGACATTTAAGGGGTGTTTCCCCCTATTTTCCAAAATAAGGCAAATTTTCTCAGGCTCGTAACTTTTGTTAGGTAAATTTGATGAAACTTTCTTATTTAAAATCATCATAAAAATCCTAAGATCGGGTGTTGGGGGTAAAGTATAGTAGGGCTGTAGTCAAATATGTTAACCATAATTGTTCTGCTTGTTATTAAGTAACAATTGCTTTCTTAGCATGTTTCCATCTTAACAGCCCCGATCCTAGATTTATACCGCAGTTTATTATGCTTGCACAGTTCCAATAATGTAGAGCCTAATAAGATTGCTTCAGTGGCAACCCAAAATTATGCCTTGAGGCACCATCAGCCCGTATTTTCCTTCGAGAGGAGCCAAAATTGAAGAAGAATGTCTTTCCTTTATATACCATTTTGGTTATGGGCTTCCGTTTTTGACGTATTTTTCGCGTAAAGTTTGGGACACAGAGGAATAAACAACCCCTTAAAAATTTATTATTTAAACTAGAATTGTTGCACAAATGTCCGAATTTGATAGTCCTTAAAAGAAAGTCGGATATTGGCATTTTTGGAAAAAATGAACTCACTTTAAAAGCTCCAGTTTTTGTTTAATCTTGTTTTTCCTTTCAGTCGCACTAACTTCTCTACTTTTCATAACCCGAAACTGTGTTTATATACCACCTATACTTTCAGACAAACAAATTTAAAAACTTGATGGCTCTGATCAAGGTTGCCAATGATTTTAACTAAATTCGACCATTCTTCAGACTAAATTTATACCGCAAACGGATAATATGAATCGTAGCAAGAAGTAAATTTTCAATAAACTTAAATTTGAACAAACATCCGAGTAAGAAAGGAGCAAGTTAAACCAAAATGTACAAAATGTTTTACCGCGTTGCCAACACTGGTTCTGATTTCGGGGATTTGTCAACCAACTACCCAATTACGACACATGACTAGCGATTTTGAAAAGTTAAGTTTTAAAATGAATAAACTAAATTTACGCTGTACTCGGATTCAAGGTTTTTTTTTTGTTTTTTTTGTTTTGTTTTTTATTGTAATAAGAATCATCGAACTTATTCAATGTTTCAACTTTGTTCCAAGGCTGAAATAATTAATCAAATCCTTTAAAGCTTTTCAAATTTGCAATATTTCAAAAGAATGCATTTTTTGGTAAAGAAGAAAACCTTTGTCTTACCCAGTCCCAGAGTCCCCTCTACTCATTTTGAGTGTAATCTGCTCATCCGACAGAGTATGATAATCGGTGAAATCTTTACTCAATGTTGCTATTGCTTGCTAAGTGTTTTATCAAAGCTGGTATTTTTTTCTATATATCGAAATGGAGGCAAAAAGAACACCTTGAAAAAATGTAAAGGATTACGACGTAAAATTCTTAGCCCCTAACGCTAATTTTGTGCGCTTAAACTAATAATTGTGATTAATAATCAACAATAAAGGATTTGAAGGTAGAAAAAGCTGTTATGAAAAGTGGCATTTTATAACTACTTCATTTAATTCTTTTGAAAATATTCAAGCTAATATCATTATGCAATTAGTAATTGAACAATATTATGTTAAAGTTTAACTCTTCTTTACAATATGTGTAGTTTTTTTCCTTATCAACACTATATAAGGAATCGGTGTGGTTAATTATTAGTGAGGGTTATTTAAGTTTCATCAGCATCATGGCTGTACAGATGGCTGAAACTAGCAGAACAAACAATAGCACACATTGGATTTAGTTTAGATAAGTTTATTCATAGTTAAATACATATACATATATACAAATTCAAAAAACATTAACCCCAAACAGAGAGCAGAGCTCGTAAGATTGGGTATGTAAATAATAGAACATACACAAAACAAAAAATTTTGTGATAATAATAGTAATAATAGCCAAACTAACTTAATTAACCAAAACAAAAAAAAATAGCAAAAAAAACTAAAAAAACAAGGAAGAAAAGAAATGAAGGGAAAAGGAAGGTTGAGAAAAACCTTTTGTTTATAGCTGAAATGTTTCTCTAAGAGTCGAAAACTATCATAGGGCAAACATTCATCTATCATAGGGCAACCATTCAGCTATCATAGGGCAACCACTCGTCTAGCCGTTTTAAATAATCATTGAGGAAAATTTCATGATTGAATTTTCGACAAAATAGAAAAACATAGGTACAAATTTAGCCCTGGAGAAAGCATCAACAATACAAATTCAGGGGCAAGAATCCAAATTTAAAATAAATTATTTAGAACATACTTTTCATATAAAAACTCTAGTAACACTCACCACCACCTAACACCTTACATAGACACGTTTTACCTCTTCTGACTTAGGTTGATCTGAAGGGTCATGTATGACAAAATATTAATCCAAGGAGCATAGGTAACTTATAAATGGGAGCTAGCGCTAGTGCAAAAAAAAACTACCAGTGCCATCTACCGTCAGGTGTGTCTTGCAATTGTTGTAATAGATCAGTCTAATTAGTGTCATTCGCAAAATCGGTATATAAATAACTGTCTGATCCAGTATCTGAGAATGAAAAAATGACTAAACTCCAAAAATGCCAAGAAACATTAAACACTAGATGACGTTTGTGGTTTTATTGTTGATACAAGTACCAGTTTCCATTCGACGATACTCTTTCTATTAATCCATGAAACCATAAGGATTGGAGAGTAACTGCAATAAATCAAAATAAGGTAAGTAACCTTAAGTTTTCACCATGTTTTTTCTTTTTTTTTAAAATGATATCTAAGCAACCTTAGTTTTCAGTAGCCTTAAGTTTTCACCATGTTTTTCTTTTCTTTTTCAAATGATATCTAAGCTTGCTTATTATGGGTCAGGGACATATTTCGCAATATGTAAGTCCAATATTAAAACTAGTAAGTACATATATCAAACATTTTGTTTCCGCATGAACGGATGATTTGGCGCTTTTGTTGTTCTTTTCTGAGCATAAATCCACGTGCCATTCTTTTAACATAATTTCTCTACATTAGAATGTTATTATACAGCCTTCAGACATGCACTTGAGCTGTAATTTCTTACGAGGAGAAGGGAGGAGCAGTAGCGATTTTTTTTTTTGTATGAAAACTTAATGGGGGATAATTTTTACTGCTCTGAAACCATAGTCACGGTTGAACACAGCGAAAAAAAAAAATATAAAACCTTGAAATTTAATTCTTCAGTTCTTCTGGACGATTGAAAAAAGTCTTTGTCAGTTTTCAATGTCGTCGATGTGTTCTAGAATCATTTTTATGTAGAAATTCATAGGAGAATGAAATCCTGGGTATTGCGGGCGGTATTGCATTTGTATCAGATTAATTTTACGTGCAAAGCTATGTAAGAGCGAACCTTGTTATGGGGAGTCTTGTGGTGGGTCTTTGATGCGATGTCTGAAAGCACTTGGCACCCTGAGAGAGGGTATGAAACACAAAATCATTTGATCCCGATACCAGCGGCGGGGGCCCGTCAGTAGCATGCTGGAGACCACTTGCTTGACTTTACGAGTTTTTTTTTTTTTTCAAATTTTGTAAACAAGAAATTTGTTGTATTCTTTTTTTTCTCTGATTTATGCTACTTTTTTCTGCGTTCATTTCAAAAAAGTCATTACCATATGTAAAAAAAAACTGTGTATTTTTACGGTACACTCCAAAGAGTATGGGTGACTTATTAGAGTTGAAACTGATGATTGTTTCGAAGAAAAATCACCAGTGCCATCTAGGGTTTCTAGTTTCTTGGCATTTTCGTAGTGCTAATCTGAAGACGAATTAGTGTAGTTAGTTATATTGGAAAAATTGATGTAGTTCTAAGCGGCAGATCTCAGGCTGGAGAGCGAGGCGCTCGGCACCCTCGAGCTGCTGCTCGACCACATCCGCACGCTGGAAGCCCTCCCGACCGGGGACAGCAGCTGCCACGACCTGGCGGCGAAGCATCCGCGGCCCGAGCGTGACGACCTCGCCTACGACGCCGATGGCGACGAGTACCGCGGGGCCGCGCTCGAGGTCGACGACACGGGCGTGCTCATCGAGACGACGGGCAAGCGCGAGCGCACCGTGCCGTGGAAGACGCTGCGCGTCCTGCACCTCGAGAACGACCTGCTCGACGCCCCCTCCGGACGCCAGACGGAGATCGAGCTCCAGGACGGCTCGCGCCTGAACGTCGCCGGCGGCGCCACGCTCGAGGGAAGCACGCTCACGTTCGCCCTGCGCGCCCTGCCCAAGAAGAAGCTCCGCGTGCCCGTCGCGCAGGTGCGCCACGTGCGCTGGCGCGGCGAGCGCTTCGTGTACGCGTCGGACCTGCCGTTCGAGAGCAAGCACGAGATGAAGCGCGCGATCCCGCCCGCCATGACGTACCCCACGGCCATCCACCGGTGGATGGGCGCGCGTGTCGATCGGCGCAGCGACGGCTGCCCGCTGCGCATGGGCGGCGTGACCTACCGCCACGGCTTCGGCGTCAACAGCCGCAGCACGGTGACCATCCCGCTCGACGGCGCGTACGCGTCGTTCCGCGGCTCGTTCGGGATCGACGACTCGGTCAAGGGCGAGCGCTACTGGCCGGAGAAGAAGGGCAACGTGGACGGGCGCATCCTCGCCGACGGCAAGGTGCTGTGGGAAGCCAAGGGCGTCATCGGCGGCGCCAAGCCGCGCAGCTTCGGCCCGCTCGACGTGCGTGGCGTGAAGGTGCTGGTTCTCGAAGTGGGCTTCGGCGCCCACGGCGGCACGCTCGACCGCGCGAACTGGGGTGATCGCTATGGTTTTGCAAACACAGGCTGTACTCTTGAAGACTGAGCTTGCTCATTTCCAGAAAAATGCTCATATATTATAAATTACTTTTATGACTTCCTTCTCGTCTGATCTCTGATGCCTAACTTGGCTTCATCCTCCGATGCCTAGTGGCGTATGGGGAAGACCTTTCTCATATCCCCTTGAAGGCTATTTAGTGAACTGGTTCTAGGGATAGTTGTTCACCTTCTCAATTTCGTTATTGAACATCTCAATTTCGTTACGGAACAATTTCCAGAAAAAGAAATTTCACCGGAGCTGAGCACCGGTACTTAATTTTATGTTTGTACGATGTGTGTCTATTGTTTATTATGTATTGGGTATATGTTTTATGTATATATCTGTGTATTATGTTTTGAAGCTAATCTTGAAGAAAATGTGCAATTAGGGCAGACACAAGCCACCTTTACTTTTTTCCGTTGGTTGTTCAGTATCTATTATAAAATAATTTCCAAAAATAAGTTTTTAAACATTTTAAAAATACATTTAGGCTTGTATGTTTCACAAATTTTCCAACAGCCCTTTCCCCTGGAGGATATCTTCATCCTCCTTGACTCACCAGATGTGGTCCCTCTCTTGCTTCCTCCTCCAAATTCAGTGAATAGTCCGAAGCATACTTGGGAGGATTAAATAAAGTTTTAAATTTGTCCCAATTGTCTGAGAACGACTCCTGAAATATCAGGGTGGTTTAATAATAACAATAAGAACCTTATTTTAGAAGTACTCAAAACTTTAGTGTGAAGAGTAAGATATTGAGAAGAGGTCAACCCCCCCCCCATAGACGCTATAATTTCTGCTCGTTTTAAGTTTTAATATTGCTCGTTAATTTCAGTTTTTAAAAAAATGTTTTTTATTTAATTTCTGATCGTTTTTTAAATAATGCCGGGGGTGCGTTTTTTGGGGGAGGGTTGGGGCGTCGTGGTGTTTTTTGGACGCGTTATTTGCCCAACGGCTCGCGGGTACGCTCGCCCTACCAGTTCGATTTGAATCTTTTCCGCGTGGATTCTCTGTTTCGCGCCTACTCACTCTCCGCTCTCTCGCTCGTTCAATCCTTTTGGGAGCGCTAGACCTCAGTAGCGGGCTCTTCTTGAGACAGGCGTGGTCTTACTGCATCAGTAGTGGGTCACCGGGATTTAGGATCCTGTCGTACATGTAGTCGCTCATGATCGACGCCTGATTGATAAATAATTCTGCGGGGATTTCATCAATCAAACGGTCTCGTACCGCAATCGCCTCGGCTTCGGACAGCAGCGTTACGTGGTTCCCGTTGAGTTCGGTATCCCAGGTCATCCAACCAATCATGGAACCCAGTGTGCCCTCTCGCTTCTGCCCCCACGACATCCCTGTTTGGGGAATTGGAAATGGCTCATCTGGTGGATGTAATCCGGCTTTGTGATAGCTCACTAAGTGGCTAAAAATCTTCCCCCATATTACTGCATCCGGATCTAGAGCGGATTCCGAAAGGATATAGTGCATCTTTTCAAACCCAACCGAGAACCGCTGTGGACCGCCTTGGTAAAAGCTACTCAGAAACCGATGCCGTTCCATCAGTATTTGCATAGCTTCGGATTTCGGAGTTCGTTCCTCGCTAGTGAATACTTCTGGGTCATAGGTGATTGTTGGATGGTACATTGGTTCAAATGGGAACTGTTCGACCCACTCTCTTCGGCTCTCCCAATAAGCCGCCTCTTCGGCTTCTTCCCTTGCCTGGCGCTCGGCCTGCCGTCGGGAAAATTCCGCCTCTAGCTCCTCCAGTTCTTGGATGCGCGTTTGGTGGTCTTTGATGCCACGTGCGATCTGTTCCTGAACTCTTTCCTAGAAGTTTCAACTTAATATTCTAAACTGTTTCTGAGATAGTGCGCAAGCCCACATTTCCATTTTAGAACATTTGTTTAAGCAATTGCAAATTTACAATGGCCGCAACGTATGCGGCATTAGTTTCAAGGGCCATGGGGGCCATTTCATCCCATTGGCATATTAAATAGATCTTTGACTATTTTGAACAAAATGGCTATTTGAAAATTTTGATCTTACATCCTTAAACAGTGTTGAGTTGGGAAGTGGTAGAATAGAAGGGCAAGAAGTGGCTTTGGCTGTCCATCGACCACTTTTGACTTCTTGAAAATGGGACTAGACCTTAAGTGAATAGTTCCTTCCGAAGTTTCTAGGACCACCCTGTATATGAAGTTGCTTTGGAAAAGAATGGGAAATAAACAATACATTGAAGGATTGTGGTTCTTTACTTGTAGCGTTACTTCTGATAATATGCCCAAATTGATATATAACAAAACAGTCTTTCTTTGCTGAGTGGCCAATGCGAAAATTATTCTGTTTGCCCATTAACAATTCGTTTTCTATTTTCAATAAATTTTTTCATTATTTTACATTATTTTGTTTTATTTTTTCCAGGGCTGCCTCTGGTTTAAGAAAAGCGGAAAGGAAAGAATTCAAGAACACGGCGAGAATTGTCCTTGGAGCAAGGCAAGGGCTGTAAGTAATAAGATTGCGATAATTTTATAGTGTTAACAATTTCTGTCAATTCAATTGCAATTTATTTCATTTTCATTTTGGCACTGATAATGTGGGCAACATAGCTATGAAGACTCCTCTGTCTCAATCTACTTAAAAATTCTTTCTTTACACCCTCCCAAAAAGATCCATTTCCTTAGATCTTTCTTAACGAACTCCTACCATCCAATTCAAGGGCGAACTTTGGCAATCTTTCAACTTCATCGTAAAATATACAAGGTTACAGCCGTTCTGGTGATGTGAGGCAGTTGCCTGTTTCAACTGTGGGGGAACAACTGCTGTGGGGCAATTGTTGGGGGTTCAACATCATCTCTTTTATACATCCGTACCTCCAGGAGGGAAACAAAGCCCACGGAGCCCCATTGTGGCATCGAGGTGGACATTTCGTGATTTTTTCTAATCAGAACTGTGTCTGCAAACAGTGTTAGAGGTAGACTTTTAGGAATGGCAACCCTTGAGAAATTATAGCATGTAAACGACTACACTTGCTTTTGACTAGGATAATTTTCCTCTCTTTTGTTTATCTTGTTAGGCTGACTAATACCTTTCTAGCTATCTATTGCTTATGCAGGACGTCTACTCTTGATAGGAGCGCTAGAGTTGCCACCCGGTGAAAAAAATCACTTGATTATTGAATAGTAATTCACTTGAACAATAATTCACTTGAATTATTGATTATTGAAAATACACTTGAATTATAATACTCTTTATCATTGTAATTAATAATTGTTTTGTTTCTTTACCATGTTCTATACAGGTGCACCTACAGGAAGGGGTAAAATCACCCCCTAGATGTGAAAAAATACCTTTAGATTGACGCTTTTTTCTCAAGCAAAAACTACCTTTGAAATTCTGAAAAATCCCTTTTTGCATGTTTATGCAGAGAATAGAACAAAATCCTTGCTTTCTCCCAATATTTTCCCGGTACCATTGGCTTATTCCCTGATCACCGAAAATTGGTTATTGGTGATATAATCTAATCAAAATATTTGCTTTTTATTTTTTTTCCTTGTCGATTCAAAACCTCAGTTTTTTCCCCAAAAAATATAATTGAGCTGGTATAATTACTGAGACATCAGCGACAGTTTCAAAAATGACCTTTTATATTTTAATTTAAAAAATTTATCCATTTTGTCTCATTCTTAGCTGTTTTTTCTGCCACAAAGCAACACAACGGTCATATTGACGTTTTAATTTCTCTGCACCATCTAGGGCTTCGGCATCCGGTGGTGGGATGAAAAAGCATACACCAGGAACCAGGCCTTCTGCACCAGAAGAGTTTACAATCCGCCATTTTGTTTTCTGGACATTGTCTAAAAGTTTGCACTGTTCACCTTTTGATATGGATGTCTGCAAAGCGAAAAATATAAATAAAAAACTGAATAACTAGAATAACTAGCCAATTAATAAATAACAAGGCAATTTGAAAACAGCATACAAAAACTACCCCCCCCCCAAAAAAAAATAGCAGCTAAATTTACGTGTTTAAGTATAAATACAAAAATTAACTAGAAAATATGAAATGTTATTCATCGCTATTATGCCTAAAGGGTATATTTCACCTTTTCCAACCAACGAAATAATTGAGGAAAAACCGTTTGCTGATCAATGTTGCAATCAAAGGAAGGATCAGACGGAATAAGGCATGTAAAGGGGAAAGATATGTAAAGGGGGAAAGTATGTAAAGGAGAAAGGCATATAAAGGGGAAAGATATGTTAAGGGGGAAGGTATGTAAAGGAGAAAGGTATGTAAAGGAGAAAGGTAAATGTATATTCAATTACACTTCAATCCTCCTGATGTACATAACTCTGCTGATTGCCCCTGCTCTGAGAACAGCTTAGTAAACCATTTTTTTGGCAATTACCTCAGAAGTATAAAAATTTCAGATACGACCTTTGGTAAAAATTTGTTTAGTTCGTTTACTGTTATTTTATCTGGTGATGAAAGATTAATCGAAAGATCAAGGTGGCGTTATAAAACAAGTCGTAAGCTCGTTTCGTATTGCCTATTTTCTGGTTTCCAGAAAATCCCCTTTTCCAGAAAGCTCACCAGTACTTGAATTTTGAGTTTTTTTTGATTTCATGGTTTTCGGATTGGAAAAATTTTCTTTAACGTTAGTAGAGCAATTTGAATGCCAATCTCAAACGGAATCTTGCAAAGCCTAATTTATCAAGGGATTATTTTTTATTATATCCCGATTTGAAATTCCAGCAAGGAAATTCAATAAAAAAATGTATTTTATTTTAAACATTGTTTAATTTTTTATACACCTTAGGCTGTAAATAAACCTAACCAAAAATAGACGAGAAAAGCTTTTTATTAATTAAGTGATTCAATTAGATGCTGTGCTACGGCTTAGAAGACTAAACGCAACCATTGCGGTTAACATGGTTGGAGCAATATGAGCGGGGAAGTTGATTAAAGAAAAAGCGAAAAAAAGTCCTAAAGAGCTACATAGAATTAAAGTATCCTTTTCAATTAACCTTATGCTTTTTAAAGAACTAATTATTGTACCAATCAATAAAGTAAAACCTACTAATCCCGTTTCATAAAGAAATTGTAATCCATCATTATGAGCATAAGTAAAAACTCCAAAAGTTTTAAACTTTTGTTTCCGTGGAAACTTCATTTTAAAAGTACCAAGGCCATGCCCTAAGAACCAACGTTCTTTATATTGATCAAAAATCTCTTTATAAACTTTCAGGCGGATGCTTACTGAAGGACCGATACCAGCCGCTAAGTTTCGATATTCTTTAGGAGGGTTATATTTTAAAGCTAAAACAGCTGATATCATGAAAACAAATAGAGCTAATAACCAAGGAATTTGTTTTGGTTTTATAAAATAAAAAACAAAAGGAAAAGTTACCAATATATAACCCAGCCAATCGTTAGGATTGCCAAACATGCCATTGACACGGAGTAATTGTTTACCTTTGGTAGGGGTGTCTTATTATATACACCGAATGACTATTTATTACATCTATGCTTTGATTTTCCAGTGGAACATGGCTACCAGTGATCAATAGATTTTTATCGCTTGATTTGTTTGCCATTACGGCATCATCCACATCCGCAGCAATTACCTCACCAAACCGACCTTTCATATTTCGGAGAGAGCGCCGAAGTTCATTGTTATCGTCTTCAAACCAGGCACCTCTACCTGCCCCAAAATCAAGTAGCGTTTTGTTTGGGCTCGCAAGTGCACCAACTCGAACATAGAATTCCACAGTGCCGTCGGTGGGACTAAGCTCTTTGAACTTGTTAGAGTTAGGGTTGTACCTCATTGAGTCGTCTCAATAAGTCTCATCTGAGTTTCTCCAATTATTCTACGGTCAACGACTGTGCCGGCGCCAACTGTGCCGATCAAGCCAAAGCCCCATACGGCATGCTTTTTTTGTCCAAAAGTGAACCTGTGAGTGTGTGAATTGCGGGTCAGCGAAGAGTGGAGCTTTTTTTTCGCGTGTATCGGGCGAACTATTGGCAGAGGCGCCGCGCACCAACGATCTGCGCACTGTCTCGCAAGCTGCGACTGTTGGCTGCACATGCCACAAAGTGTCAAAAGCTGATTCACGACCCTCATTTTAGCCGAAAAGAAAATTGGGTCTCACGTCACTGGAAGTTCATGTTGCAGACAATGAGGTATGCGGCGCACGTCCCAGCGCGGATTTCGTCAGCCAAAAGAATAGATCGCTTAGTTTCGGCTTGTTCTAGACGGTAGCGAGATTTCTCAGCCGTCATCTTGCAGCGTTTCGACGTCAGAAGCGAGTTACTCGATCCGCGTGAGCGTATCGCAGTCTCAATCTGAACTATGTGCAATCCCAAAGCCGCTCGTCAGTTGAACGCTAGACCGCTCATTAGATTGCGCAAAAATCCGTTTACGACACTCATCGCACTCGCGAAGATATAAACCCAAACATTTGCATTGTTTTGTCTTATCTCACTGGCTGTGTTTATCCTTCTTTTTTCTTCACTAGATTTTCTTGATTTAACACTTGGTCTCAGTGCCAGAGTATGCAATTCTAGCGCATTAGAACTCTATATTTATCTTCGACCAATCTGGTCTCAGAAATTGTTTCCTCATTTTGTTCCTTCAAACATTTCATGGATTCATTTTGTTTCATTATTTATTAGTTTACTAGTATAAACGAAAATAAATACATAATATAGACAATTATGAAAAATTTAACAAGAATAAACCTACCGTATCATAACGAATTGCCTGCACCAGCTGGGGAATGTAAAATAAGACGGCATCTGGAGGATAACTATTCAAACATCGTACCGCATACTGTGCCGTGATTGGATGTTGCGGGTACTGTCTCGAAAAATAAGAAAGTGCTTTTACAGGAGACACACGCTCCCAATGAAGCATATATGACAACATTGGAATGTCGTTAATAATTGAATCGGCAGTGACAAGAAAGTCAAGAGCTTCAGGAATGTGGGCCACGTGGTCAGGATGAAGCTGAACTAAACGCTCTACCTCTTTCGTTGCAACTTCTATATTTTTCAGTCTTGATGGCAGGAATACAGTAAGCGATGGGCTTATATCCCAAGAGGAATTTATGATTTCTTTCCAGTGTTTTTCATTGATTGGATACTGTGATTGTCTCCATTGTAGTACTGTCTGCTCACCGGGTAGCTGATTTTCAACTGATCCAAGAGGATTGTGCCACGTTGAGAAAAATTCAATTTCAACAGCCTTTAAAATGTGACGGTTTATCAATTGCTAGACAAAAATAGTTTAGGGCTCTGTGAGACGAGAGGTTTGAGATCTGTATGAGAGAGGTGAGATCTGGGTAATTAGTCTATTAAAATAGCTATTAGCAAAGAGACCGGATGATTTTCAACATATCCACTTGCAGCGCAAACAAATTGTATCAGCGATTGTTGCTGGCAATCCTGAGTTGGCGAGACACGAGAGCAATCAACATTTAGCATTTATTGAAAAGACCCTGTTGGAAATCAATAAAGACGATTCCAATATGCAAAGGGCACTAAGAAGAATTGAAGTGGAGAGCAATCGTTCCCACTAACGATTTTGGAATGGCTAAATTGTTTAGTCTGACCAATACTAACACGTGCAAACGGAAGAAGAGTTCCGCTTGCATTAATAGATTGAAACAACAATATAGGAACGCAGCATGGCAGATATGATGCAACCTGATTTGGATCCACAAGAAACTCAGGAATGGGTTGAAGCGTTAGCCGCGGTTTTGGAAGAAGAAGGCGCAGATCGTGCTCATTATCTTCTCGAGTCACTAATCGAAAAGGCGCGTCGCAGTGGTGTCCATCTTCCTCATAAAGCAACGACGGCGTATATCAATACAATTCCTGCTGGGCAAGAGCCCACTATGCCGGGCGACCAAACCATCGAAGCTAAAATTCGCAACGCTATCCGTTGGAATGCTTTAATGATCGTTTTACGAGGCTCTAAGAAAAACTTAGAACTTGGGGGCCATATCTCCAGCTTCGCATCTTCTGCAATGTTATATGATGTCGGTTTTAATCACTTCTTTAAGGCTGCCAATGAAAAAGATGGCGGTGACTACTTGTTCGTTCAAGGTCACGTTGCACCAGGGATTTATGCCCGTTCCTTTATTGAAGGTCGTTTAACCGAAGGTCAGCTTAACAATTTCCGTCAGGAAGCAACCGGTGAAGGTGTATCTTCCTATCCGCACCCTAAATTGATGCCTGATTTCTGGCAATTCCCTACTGTCTCAATGGGACTGGGTCCTATGCGAGTGTTCCTAATATTTTTTAAACCCCTTACCTTGCTCCAGTGTTCTCGCTCCTTTTTTTTCAAATCAGGTCGGTAATTTTGAGTTAACGTTAACTTGATACTAGAACATGTATCAACTGGGATTAATGAGCTATTAAAAAAACAGTAGATGTAACCATCAAGCCTACTTTCTTCACTTTTGATAATAATTTTCCCCCCCCTGATCTCAAACAGAGTATTTAGCAACAAAAATGGTTGTCAATAGTTGGCAAGTGAACACGGAATATTGGTGATTGACCTTGTTTCTCTGTTGGATAAATAAGAACTTCAGGTCTCATCAACAAAACCAATATCTCTCGCATAATATATCATAAATATGGAAATCAATAACAGGCGTGAATGAACAGGATTTGCGGATTGTTCATCCCTATCTGATATCTGAGATCAAAAGCTGACTAATTCAAAGAGAGGGTCCCAGATGCTCTTTCATGTCAAATAATTTCTGCTGAGTAGTCGTAGCCCAATTTATGAGGGAATCGATTTAACGATATTTTTTTATATTCAATTAGCACAGAATTTGTTACCTGAACTATTTTTCCAATGGTTTGCCTTTTTTTTGTGTTTCATTTAAACCCTCCCAACACAAATGTCTACAAATGTGCTGGGAATCTTAAACTTTAACCAAGATTCAATTTTTCCCAGACATTTAAAAAAAGGAACGAATATCCCGAGGTAATTTAAGAAATTGTCAAAACTCAAGGAACACGAGGAAAGTCAGAAAAGTAAATAAATAGACCTAATTTCATATTAGAGCGGATTGTCAATATTTTGTCAAAAAACAAAAGTTTTGAAAGAAAAAAGGTTGCATTAGATCGGAATTATTCTTGTCCCAGATGCAATACAGGAGTTGAGAATGTGGCCCAGATTCTGGCTAGGTGCCAACACACACCCAGTAGAAGATTGTAAACCGCCACGTGTTCAGTACGATAGTAGCACGGCGAGGGGGGGCGGGTTCAATTAATTTGAACGTTACTATGAAAGTCAATTAAATAGAGCATGTCTTATGAGAATAAAGTAAGAATCTGTTGTTATTGTCGCTAGGTTAGACTGGGAACGACGATTACCAGCTCTTCAAAACACCCTCAAGGTCTGGTTATAGTCCTAGGCTAACATACCACGCAATCCAAATACAAAAAAAAAACTTTAATTTGGACTGCAGATCCTTTCTTGAAAGTTTTATTTTCCTATTTAAACGATAGAAACTAATAAGTTGTAAAAATTTCACTAATCTCTAATTTGATAATTGTAACTAATCTGTAATTTTATATTCAAGAAATTTTACTCATTAAACTTTTAGAGATATTTCCAGTCTATTCGAATATCAGCCCAAAAGCCCTGGAAGTAGCCCTACGCTAAAAACTAAGTTTTTGACGTAAATATGCAAACCGTTACAACTATTGTGTGTAAACTATCACAACTAAGTTGTGTCACAACTATCATAACTAAAAAAGGCAATAGAACACAGATTAGGAAAGTTGGGTACAACTATTGGCATAGAAGAACTTGACGTTGCCTCAGACCTGAAACATTGACACAAATCTAGTTGCTGAGTTTTTGGTGAAGTTATCGGAAGTAGTTTTGAAGCAAGGGACAAACAATATTTTTTAAAGAAAAGAGAGTTTTTTTTGTTTTTTTTTTTTTCAGAAACACTATTATATTAAAGATGTTATGCTGGAAGAGGGTAAAAACCGTCTAATACATTCGGTATTTTAAAAAATTCTCTTCTCTCGTCAGTTGCTGTGGAATTTTCAAAGATCTGATCTTTTGTCAAACACCCTCTCGACTAATTTGAAAGAGAAACTTGCTAACCTGCCTGCGCATACATGTCATCCGGACTGGACTGATCGACAAATATGTCGGGCAATCCCAATGGCCGCACCTTCAGCCCTCTGTCCAGCAGGCCTTCCGTCGCGAGGAACTGAAGGACATGGCTTGAGAAACCGCCCACGGCGCCTTCTTCGATGGTGACCAGCACCTCGTGCTGCTGCGCCAGGTCCCTGATCATGTCCTGATCGAGCGGCTTGACGAAGCGAGCGTCGGCCACGGTCGTCGACAGCCCGGCGGCATCGAGTTCTTCCGCCGCAACCAGGCTCTGCGCAAGCCGTGTGCCGAACGAGAGCAACGCGATTTTCGACCCTTGCTTGACAATGCGACCCTTGCCGATCTGCAGGACTTCTCCGCGTTCGGGAAGATCCACACCAACTCCATTGCCACGCGGGTAACGGAAGGAGATCGGGCCGTCGTTGTAGGCCGCCGCGGTGCGTACCATATGTTTGAGCTCGGCTTCGTCGGCTGCCGCCATCACCACGAAGCCTGGCAGCGTCGCCAGGTAAGTCGTATCGAACGCACCGCAGTGGGTCGGGCCATCCGCACCGACAAATCCGGCACGATCGATGGCGAAGCGAACCGGCAATCCCTGGATCGCCACATCGTGAACCACCTGGTCATATGCGCGCTGAAGGAAGGTCGAGTAGATCGCGGCAAACGGTCGGTAGCCTTCCGTCGCAAGCCCGGCGGCAAAGGTCACCGCGTGCTGCTCGGCTATACCGACATCGAAAGTGCGTTCGGGAAAGACTTCGTCGAAGAGGTTGATTCCGGTGCCCGATGGCATGGCCGCGGTTATCGCCACGATCTTGTCGTCGGCGCGCGCCTCCGTGATAAGGCTTTCGCCGAACACCTTGGTGTAACTTGGCGCGTTGGCGGCGGGCTTGGCCTGCGCTCCGGTGATCGGTCTCACTCTCTCATCCGCATATTGCCGTTTTACAATATTAAAACCCAAACTATTGACTGTTACCTATTTGGATATTATATCCTGTCATTACCACAACCTATTCTTCAAAATAAATTGTTAAAAGACCTTAAACTACACAAGCTATCATCTTCAATTAAAAGCCTGGTTGACCATGCCATCACAGATAGTATTAATCTCAAAATATATATCAGGATAATCCTGTGCCTAGAATCTAAGGTGCTACTATAAGGTATAGGCCTCAATTTACCAAAAGGTCAAATAGGACCAAGCCTAGGATTGCGCAGTGCCAGGGGGCGCAGTAAATTGTCTCCGAGTGATTTTTTTCTTAATAAAAGCAGGACTAACGGAAAAATGATTTTAAAACATCACAGGGAATCATGGATCACTTATAATCTGTCAGATGTTTCCCAAGAATGGCAACCGACAGTTCAGTATCACCTCTCTCTTGCATTACTTTTGGCTCATCAGTCGAGTTCTGGTCAGTGCTTCCACTATCCCCATATTTTCAGGGATTTCCCCCAAAATTTCGCATAAACGGAATGGTAAGAACACTCGGGCCGAGAAGAGTCAAAGCTTTAAACCGGGCCGTGACAAGATCTATAAACTGCAATAAACAGTCATAGAATAAAACTCTACTTTAAAAAAGAGAAACCGGAAGAGAGTCTAAAAGTCTTAATAGAAGGGGTGGGCGTTAACATTACGACCGTTAAAAGACTCAAGTAGTCTTCACTGGCCCCAACAAGCTTAAAATTTATGCACAGAAAACCTAATCAATATAACATGGGTCACAATAGATTTAGCATAGATTAATCGATATAACATGATTCCTCAAGAAATCCAGAATCCATTTAAGAATTTTTTCCTCCAAACCAATAGATTGTAGCTTAAGCTCAAGTCTCCAATCTTGAAAAACACTTGTAAATGTCCTAGATTCGTGATTGACGTAACCGGACTGGATCCGCTCTCTTTGGGGGAGTTAGGGGGTGGGGCTCAGTGCTTTGGCGAGTTTGGTGCTTCTGAACTTGCTAGGACGATTAAAATTGGTAGGCGTGTCAGGGACCTATGACGCCAGAGCTTATGGAGCCTGCAGACAAATAAATATTTCATGATATCATGCTACGTCATACTTCTAGGTACCAACTTCGCTCTTTACTTCCCTCAGAAAAACGGGAGAAGAATCAGTGGTACCAATACAAAAAAGTGGTTTTCCTTGTTTTTCAAGGTGGGGCAGAGAAATTATTCCCTATAAAAGGGGGGGCTGCCCCTTCCTCAATATCCCTCTTTTCACGCTAAACTTTTTTAGTACCATTAAAAACATTCTTATTCCAATTAAACGACCCTTGTGTTTCAGGAGTCGTTGTTCATCAATTGGGACAAAAAGCCGACACTTTAGCGTAAATAATAGGGTACTGGGGAGGGGTAGCACCCCTCATATACTGAATAATTTCTGTACGTGAGATATTTTATTGTTGCTTCTAACTTTCAGTAGAAAAAAACTTGTTTTTAAAAAATTAGGTTTTGATAGTTCTCAAGTAGTCTTAAGAAATCCACCTCCCACTCAATTGAAAATTCCCCCTCTAAAATTCCCTTAAGAAAAACCCCCTCCCCCAACAGGAAATTAAACCCGGACAGTTCCATCCTCGCTGCAAATTCTCTCCTAGAAATGTTCTTGTGAACAATTCCGGCCAAAAAATGCACTTTTGCATACCGTCTTTTGAAAAAATCTCCACACATAAAATTGAGTCGGCAAAGAGTAAGTCAGAAAATTAAAAGGAATTCTGTATAGGAATTCTGGCAAATTCTTCCTGATTAAAATTTTCCCCCTTTGTTCAAAGAATTTAAACCTGATGACAGGCACAGGTCCTGTCGAAACTATCGTAAAAAAAAAATCAATCACCTGACATCCATAGCTTAGGTAAGCTTATTACCATCTATCATTATTAAATCCCTCAGCTTGAAATAAGAATTCAGCGTGTCTACTTGTGACAAATGAGCCCCCGAAACTACGAGTACTGTTTGGTATACACACTTTCACGTTCGAGATCTTTATGCAGATCCCAAATTTGTATCCTTAAATTCCGCGTAAAAGTAAACTTTTAGTACCCTCCAATGCTACAAAATACGCAAAGCTATGGACCCCCGGAACAGCTAACAGAGTTCACCGAACTTAAATAATCTACAATTTTCGTGTTCCCTATTTCCTGAACTGTGATTAACCTGACATGCGCTTTTGTGACTACTGTAAAAAGTTGTATAAATCGAGGACAAACTCGTCAAATTTTAGGAGGATACCTTTGGGGCGCACAGACCAAAGCAACCGTCGACATCAAGTGGATAGTCAACCTTCACCCGACCTTCAGCACCATTACCTCTCCCATATTCAGAGGCATTATCTCAGCCAAACCTAATACAATTCTCTTTTGGAATGTTCTCAACCTGACAAAAGTTGCGCACCCACAGCTTCAATGGTATACCATGTCCTACAAATGACACACTCCTGACGTGATCAAGGACAGCATGTAAATAGCCAGCCGAGTATAATACGACGTATTTAAGAGTTAACGACATGTCGGAAATTCTTGAACAGACCTACCTTAAGGATGAAATAAAATGGACCGATTTTTTAGGGGTTTTCGTTGTCCTGGTTGTCCAGCATAGGCAGGGCGACGCTGCTGGTGGTGGCGTCGAGGTCGATCAGGCGTGCCTTGGGTGCGCGCTCGACGACCGGCTCCACGGCAGGTTCGGTCTTATATTGTCTGTCTTCGTGTATGAATGTTTGATAAACAGAATTTTAGCATGGGACAGCGACTTACACAGGGGGACTCGAGTCAAATTATCAAGTAAAATCTGTGACTTTATTTCCCTCCTCCCCCAACAAAAGTCCTTTGTGTGTACCTGGAACGGGAATCAGTGTTTAAAAATAGAGATGTGTATTCGCTGACCAAAAGGTTTTTAATGATATGGGTTCTCGATCCTGAATGTCTGGAATATATTACTTAGTTATGCATTGTGATTCCCTGGACAAATATATTCATTTCTTGTTTTTTGATTGAATGAAAATTATATTTTTGGTGAAAAATTTTCTTTTGGTATGTTGGAAGAATTTTAGTACTGTTTCTATTTGTTTTATAAAAATAAAATTGAATTACTGTATGTAAGTTCGTTATATTTTTGTGTAATCGGTAGGTTGTATGGAATCATATTATTTTTATTTAAAAAAATGGTGAATTCGGTATATTTTTTTCTTTTATGGGTGCACTACTACAGTACCTCTATTAGACGACACGGTGTAGTACGTAAATCGAGTCGTGGAACGTTCTTTGCTATGCTGTTCAAAAACTTATATGCTGACTAACGCACTACATTAAAGTTTGCAAAGACCAGGGTTGCCCCTAAAGTATTCTTGAAAGGTGTCCTAAGGCCATTCAAATAATACCAATGAATCCAATTGGTTTTTTCTCTTCTTCTTTTTTGAATTATCCTCTCATATATTAAACCCTGTTCAAATCTAGAGTAGAGTATTGTTATTATTTTTTAATTTTAAATTATTTTTGTAAGCTGATTTGCGAACTGTCAGAAGATCTCTGCAATTATTCAAACATTAAGCTATGTTTTATCCGTAGTCCACATTTCATGTCATGTGGATTTGTTATTTGAATGGTGGTGTTGCTATGAATAAAAAATAAGCAGGCACCAAGTTTCATTAACAAAATCAGTTTCACAAGGAGAAAAATCAATATACAAGTCTCACGAAGAGAAAAATAAACATGCAACAAGTTTTACGAACAAAAATCTATACTAAACAAGTTCCAAGAACAGAGTCAGCCTACGACAAACTCCATGACAAAATCGGTTTCACGATGAGAAAAATCAATGTACAAGTTTCAGGAAGAGAAAAATTAATAGTTTTACGAAGAAAAATCAGCTCAAAATAGGTTCCACGAACAAAATAAGCACACACCTATTTTCTTGAACAAAATCAGTTTCATGAGGAGAAAAAATCCTTGTACAAGTTTCACCGAGAGAAAAATCAACATGAAACAAGTTTCAAGAACAAAATCAGCACAAAAAAGCTCCAGGAACAAAAATCAGCACGCAACAAGTTCCAAGAAAAATAATCAACACGCAACAAGTTCCATGAATAAAATCATCATACGACAATCTCCGTGAACAAAATAAGTTTGACGATGACAAAAATCAATGTACAAGTTTCAGGAAAAAAATTAATATGCACCAAGTTTCACAAAGAAAATTCAGCACAAAACAGGTCCCACGAACAAAATTAGCACACAACTAGTACCATGAAAAAAGAAATCGGTTTCATTAGAAGAAAAAATCAGTTTACATGTTTCACAGAGAGAAAAATCAACATGAAACAAGCGTCAAGAATAAAAATCACCACAAAACAAGCTCCAAGAAGAAAAATCGGCACGCAACATGTTCTATGAACAAAATCGGTTTCATGAGATTAAAAATCAATAGGCCTATACAAGTTTCACGATGAAAAAAAATCAATATGCAAGAAGTTTCGTCACGACGAAAAAAAATCAATATGCAAGAAGTTTCGTGAAGAAAAATCAGCAAGCAACAAGAGGGTCGTCGTCGACCGCCTGATCGCTCTGCTGGAAGGTCCGCATCGCTTGAGTGTCGGCTTTGACGTGAGAGTTGCCATAGGGCGGAGCCGTTGCACCGCGGAAATTCCGACGGGTGCTGGTTATTTGCTGAACCGATAGCTGCCTATTCGATATAACAATTTCCCCTCTATCCGACACAAATGATATCCCCATGTGGCATTGAACGCGAACGGCACGCCGCACGAAGCACATTCCAATGAACCTTGCGAGCTTGGACCTCAATCTTTTGCGGATTTTCGCGGTGATGACGGCGGAACTCAACACCAGGCGCGCGGGAGAAAGGCTCGGAATAAGTCAACCAGCGGTCAGCTCAGCGCTTGGCCGATTGAGGTTGACCCTGAAGGACGACCTTTTTGTTCGGGTCGGCAATTCAATGGTTCCAACGCCGACAGCAGAGACCCTACGAGCGCCAATCTGCGAAGCTCTAAAACAATTGGAGGAGGCCGTTGTACCGGGTCCAGTCTTTCGCCCTGAATCCTGTCGAACCAAGTTTCGGGTTGGTGGCTGTCACTACTTTAGGCGGCTTTATTTTGCCGATATTGCCAAGTCGCTGTCACAGCTGGCCCCGGAAGCCTCCGTGTTCATGCACAACGTCATTCAGACGCCCGCTCTGGAAAAACTGAAGCAGGGCGATCTGGACGTCTGCTTGACCAGCAAATCGAATCTGCCGGATGGAGTTACCGGGAAGTTGCTCTTCTGGGAGACCTTTGTTTGTCTGGCAACCAGCGGGTGTGAGGACCTGAGACGGGCGGGCGTCCGGCCGGGAGACCGCATACCTGCGGATATCTACACCGCGTTCGATCACGTCATATGTTCGCGCGATGGTGATAAGCGCGGAATGTTCGACCAGATTCTTGAAGAGCAAGGGTTCCGCCGGCGTAGGCTTCATGCCTAAACCAACCCCTGGAGGCGTACCCGTCGAGATGATGTCGCCGGCTTCGAGGAGCATGAATTGGGAGAGATAATGGACCAAGTGATACGGATCAAAGATCATGGTCTTGGTATTGCCTGACTGGCGCTGCGTGCCGTTGACTGCGAGTTGCATATCCAAGTTCATCACGTCGGCCACTTCGTCGGCCGTGCTGAGATAGGGACCGACCGGACTGAAGCCGGGACATGATTTTCCTTTGACCCACTGGCCACCGCGCTCTAGCTGGAACTCGCGTTCGGAGACATCGTGCACCACGCAATAGCCCGCGATGTAGTCTTTAGCGGCTTCTTTGGACGGCACATACGAGGCGTCTTTTCCGATAACCAAGCCCAGTTCCACTTCCCAATCCGTCTTTTCGCTGTTGCGCGGGATGGCGACATCGTCATAAGGCCCGGCGAGGGTGTTACTCGCCTTCATGAAGAGAACGGGCTCCGAAGGAGGCTCCATTCCGGATTCTTTGGCGTGGTCGGAATAGTTGAGCCCGATGCCGAGGAACTTGCCCGGGCTGCCCACGCAAGGCGCGAGGCTGGGGCTGCCTTCGACCCGCGGAAGCGTCTCCGGATCAAGCGCCGCGAGGCGCGCCAGCGCGCCGAACTGGAGTCTGCACGCCTGAAAAGCGAATTGCTGAAGCGAAACTTAAATCCACACTTTTTGATGAATACGCTGACCTCACTGTCGGAATGGGTGGAAACTGCGCCCGACACCGGGGTGAAGATGATTGCTGCCCTGTCCGATGAGTTTCGCCTGCTGATTGCCGCCGCTGAAACGTCCACCGTCACCCTGGCGCGCGAAATTGAGCTGTGCCGAAGTCACTTGGAGGTGATGGGCTATCGCCACGATCAGCAGTTCGAGCTGGTGGTCAACGGTGAGGCGTGCCATCTATTAAGTTCATTGATGGTATTTTGGCATCACTTTAAAAATGCCAGATAGATGTCTCCTTGGAAAAGTAAAACTTGACTTTTTTATAACAGAATGACTGACTTAGTAGTCGAATTGATAAGCTTCGTAAAACAAAAATAGTGAAAAGTGACAAAAAGGTAGTCTTCCGATTCATATTATTCTGCACACATCACCAGGTGCAAAACATGTGTGATAGTGAGACAGAGTAGCTTTTTGTAGAGTCACGTTCCTGTTATTCAAACCCGCACAGGTTTCATACACAGCTCTTTAGCACGTATTAGATTCTAGGAATCTACTTTTTTAAACTCGATCCTGGGAAACTGTAGTTGATTTTTACCACGAACCCTTCCCAAATTTTTAAGCATGAACAATTCTATGATTCTATGTTTATATGTTGAAGATTTTTAAGAATATACTTACAAATTTAGCAGGCGTGATATAGTGTAAACGGATATCTTTGAAGGAGGTTCCTGACGAGATATTTCTACGTTCAAGTTTTTTTAAAATTTTGGGTGCTAGTCGTGCCCTTTTAACGGCATATGCAAACCACGTGCTCTGAGCTAGCGTGGATAAATATTACGCTCATAAAAAGGTAGGCGATTGATTGATTTTCGCTTGATTTGGCCATCATGGGAAGGAAAACCAGGGGGAAACGCAACCAAATAGAAGCTGCATTACCAGATCCGGTAATGAATTCAACAAGGAATTCTGACGAAAGCTGTATGGCTGATTGTCAGAAAACGAATGCAGAAAATATTGTTTAAATAATGGAAATGATTAAATCTATTCGTGAGAACATTTCGAGCCTGAATAATAATGTTCTTGAAACCAAAACTGGTTTGAATTTAATGAACAATTGTGTTACAATCCTGGAAAATAAAAATAATCCGACTGAGCACGATGGGCGCAATCACCTTTTTACCATAGGTAACTGGGCAGTTAACTTTTACTGTTCCAGTTGGGCGGTTGATCACGTTCATTGGCACTGAACGCTTCGTGGTTTATTTGCAACTTACCAGCTTCAATCTTAGAAAAATCCAACACATCATTGACGATAGCGAGCAAGTTACTGGCAGAGGTATTAATGATTTGTACTTGCTCTTGTTGCTCTCTTGGTAAGTGAATTTTGGCAAGTTCCTGACTGAACCCCAGTATGGCATTGAGGGGAGTGCGAATTTCATGACTCATATTAGCCAAAAACTGAGATTTTATTTGGCTGGCTTTAACCGCATCTCTGCGGGCGAGATCCAATCTGACATTTTGCTCTTCAATAATCTCTAAATTATTGAGTAAATCATCTGTAGCAGTTTGCACGTCGGCTTCCAGCTGGTTTCTGGTTTTCTCGATAAGTGCTATAGAAAACAGAGCCGCTTCAAAGAACACACCGAATTGGAAGCAGTACGTAGTAAAGAAGTTTGATGGGAAGATGCCAATTAACCCCAACATACCTATCAAGGCACAGCCTGTTAAGAGCGTCCAAGCAAAGATGAAATAACGCGCAGGCCTGAATCTATTTAAATAACTTTCAAAACCCGCGGTCAAATAACTGATAATCGCCACCATACTGACGGCATACACAACTGAATTTTGTATCCTGGCTGGCAGCAATCCCATTAACGATACAAAAGCTAACCCAAATAGCAATACCGTCAATGGCACCAATACTTTGTGCATTCTGGGCGCTGTTTTACTGGTGGTTAAAAATGTCTGAGTAAAAGCAGCCGCGCCTATCGCAACAAAGATGAATATTATGTCGGTATGTTTTAACAACCAATCGCTCACTGCATTATCAAATGCAAGTTGTATATGCCAGCCGCGAGGGCTCCTTTAAACAAATCAGGAGTGGCATAGGCAACTCCCGACTTCTCCCGTCCTGCAATCGGATGAGCTCCGACAAAGCGAACATGGTTCGGCAGTAACCCCTCAGCTTCTTCCACCAACTTCCCTTTCACACTACCGACATCACTCACAATCGCCTTGTCAGGTAGATGACCACCCCATTCCTGTAAATGAGTGGTATATGTATCCACAGGCGTCGCCAAAATGACTAAGTCGGAATCTTTCACAGCTTCATAGGCTTGAGATTCATAACGATCAATAGCTCCTAACTTGACAGCCAATTCAAGGTTTTCGATTCGGCGACCCACACCCATGACCTCCTTGGCCAACCCTTGTTGCTTCATGATCAAACCAAGTGAACCGCCAATGAGGCCAACACCAACAATGACAACTTTATTAAAAAGCGGGGTCATGCTATTTCATTTCATCCCATAAAGGCCATCTCTGCTATAGAAAGATTGACAAAAAGGATTTCCTTAAATCAAAGAGAGAGAATAGGCCCAATTTTTTACTATAAATCACGTCCGACTGCTTCAGCAATCGACTTCAAGCTGGACATAAGATCTTTGAACCGGGTGGGCTTTAATGATTCCTCTCCATCGCACAGCGCACATTCCGGGTTGGAATGGACCTCCAATAACAATCCATCGGCCCCACAGGCAATGGCAGCTTTAGCCATGGGAGCAACGAGATTCCATTTTCCCGTCGCATGGCTGGGATCAACGATGACTGGCAGGTGAGACATTTCTTTCAAGGTGGGAACGGCAGTCAGGTCTAAAGTATTACGGTATTGCGTTTCGAATGTCCGAATGCCGCGTTCACACAGCATCACATTACGATTGCCGCGAGACATCAAGTATTCCGCCGAGAGTAAAAATTCTTTTATCGTGGCCGACAGTCCCCGAAATTAATATCATTATATATTTTGAAAACTTTAATTTTTAGCAATGAAAACGAACATAAATAAATTAAAAAATAAAACTTTCCGAAAAAGAAGTTTTTTAAAGGAAAGCAAAGACTATATTAAACCTAAGATCGGAAGAAATAGAAACCTACAATAACTCAAACTCAAAACGACCAGATATTACTATTAAAGAATAAATGAAACCCAAAACGAACAGATATTATATAAACAATCATAAGAAAAACATAGAACAGGTACTAATATGAATGAATAAATAAATCTTAAAATGAGCACAGCTTAAATTGAATATGCAAAAATCTTTGCAAGCAAAAATCTCTGCAAGCAAGAGTTTGGGTTTTGCCTCCTTCACTCACTATCTTTTGTAATAATTGCAATATTGAAAAAATCATAAAAATTGCAGTAAAGTTAAATTTCGAACTGATGAGCTTTTACCAATTAATATTTCTTTCTATGAAATATTCATTTTTATTTTGTTAGTTCTGCCCAAGACTGTTCAAGACAAATATAACTTCATTATAAACAAGAGTTTGGATGCCTCCCCCTTCCTTAACTGTAAAATTCTAAAACCTACTGGTCATTGGTACTTCACTGAAACCAAATTATCTTAGAGAAGCTAAGGTACCATACTCGCTCCTTCCAAGAAAAGGCCAAGCTGGAAACTCTTGAGTACAAGAGAGGAACAAGAGCGCGAGTGCAAGAGTAAGAGCTTGAGTACAAGAGCACGGTAAAACATATTCCCCAAAAGACACTCCTGTCCAGACACCGCCTGCCAAGTACAGTTTCTGAAACCGTTCCTATCTTGTCCCCCATCCGTAGGTTAACCTCCAGGTATTAAGAAACCTTTATCCCTTCCTTACTGATAAAATAAACCGCTAGTTTTCTTTTTTTTTTCTTTGGCACTTCAATGTGGTAACTGTTGGTCGTTTACAATTACATGCATTCCTCTGTCTTGGAGGAGTTATCTAAGCTCTTTCCCGAAGGAGCAAACCTTGTTAGAGTAATTTGCCAAAACACAACCTGACAGTACAACCCTTAGTAGGCTTCATCCTGTTAGGAATATCTGAAAATGAGCTTGGTTCGACGATCTGTCGCCACCTGGAAAGAGTTTCCGAGCAGAGTTAGTCTCTGGAATCCCTTACTTGAAACACTCAAGTGAAGGTACAACAAGTATACATCAGAGCTGAAAACAAAAGGAGGGAATTTCTAAGACCAGTGGGATATCACTGTTGATGGAGCCGCGGAGATCGTAATAAAAAAGAGGTAAAAAAAATGAAACAAGTTCTCACGTAAAAAACGCGTGAACAAAAACACGTTAACTCACATCTTTCATGTACCAAGGGGATGCTGACGAATCAGAAAAGTAGCCATTAGATAACTTTGGCTACTCGATTTCGTCGGATCCGAGAAATGAGATAAATGGAATAACATTAAGAGAGCTGGTATGGTGACCCATTCTAAGAAATGTTCACAGAGAAGGCTAAAGCAATAAGTCAATGAATTTTCAATCAGATATAAACAAAAATTAAAAAAGGCAATGGAAAGTGAATATACATGAAAGGAGAAATAAATGTTTATCTGACAGTAAAATCGATGATGTGCTACAACATCAAACAACCAATATTGAAAATACATTAATCGAAAAGACTCATTAATCAGAAATCAACAAGTTCCGTTTTTTAGCCTATATCAAGGTTTGGGAGGCTCTGTGATCAGCTCTTTCTCGTGCAGAAACGAATCTTTTCTTAAATAAGAAGAAAGCAAAGTAAGGTGAATGAAGAAAATCATTCATTTCTTTAATTCTTTAATTTCGTCATTAATTCTTTGAGCCGAAAGTGTAAATCGAAGTTGTATATATTCTTTCTTGGAAAGCTAAGGACAAAGGCTTTCACTCATAAAGTCCAAACTTATAGGAGACACGGTCATATCGAAAGGCCTGACATTCTATAGAAACTTTAATGTAAAGAATGGAAGCTGAAAGAGTAAGACAAAGTAGTATCTATTCTCTCTTTGAAAGCTAAGGGCAAAAGCCTTCACTCATAAAGGCCGGGCTGGTAGGAGACCAGGTCGTATCGAAAGGCGTGACTTTCTATAGAAACTGTAATTCAAATAATGCAAGGTGAAAGAGTAAGGTGAAGTTTTATCTATTCTTTCTTTGAAAACTAATGGTAAAAGCTTTCACTCTTAAAGGCCGGGCTTATAGGAGACCGGGTCGTATCGTAAGACCTGACATTTTATAGAAACTGTAATGCGAAGAATGCAAGCCGGAAGTGTAAGTCAAAGTAGTAAATTCTGTTCAACTTTAAAAAGTATGGTGACATTTATTGGTCATTTAATTTTTTTTTTTTTTTTGTGTGTGTTTTAAAAAACGTTGTACTTTAAAGTACCAATAAGTGCTGCTGTTTTAAGTTCCAGAAATTAAATAGAGTTTGTTAATAAAAATTTCTTTACCAAATGCAATATAACGTACGACTTGTTTTCATTGATATTGATAGTGATTATTACTGTGCCTCGTGAGCATTACGTGTACAATAAAACTATGATATTATTATTATTCTTTATTTTTTCAAAGTGCTACTCGTTAAAGTAGTAGAAATTGAGTGAAGGTCGTTACTAAATTCATCATAACGTATTTCTAAATCATTGTTATGAAGTAGTGAACACCACTTGTTTTATTTATAGAAGAGTGCATTGGTTGGCCGTGACTACACCAATATTCGGTATTCAAGCGAAGCCGTTGGGCTTTCACCCGATGACATCGACACGGCGACGGTCCAGGTCAGCCGGCTATTCAATCCGGAAGGCAATGGTGGCGAGCAAGGCCACTGGACCGCGTATCGCGATGGTGAAGTCGTGGGCGAGGCGGACTTCGTCTCCCCGCTCGGCAGCCACGAGGCGGTGTTCGAGATCGATCCGGAGCAGGTGTTCGACACGCTGGTCTTCACCGCGACGGACTTCTCCGGTGGCCCGACCGGTGGCGGCGACTCTAGCGAGTACATAATCGATAGCGTTAGGGTGACAACCGCGCCGAGCGGGGGCGACGGCGGGAACGATACGCTCTCCGGCGGTGCCGGCAACGACGAGATCCATGGCGAAACCGGCGACGATGAGCTGTCCGGCGGTAGCGGCGAGGATACCCTCTTCGGCGAGGCCGGCGCGGACCTCCTGGCCGGTGGAAGCGGCAACGACACGTTGTATGGTGGTGACGGCACCGGAACGCCGGGCGGTCTCGGCGATGAGCTGATTGTCAATGGCGGTTTCGAGGACGGCGTCGATAGTCTCAACCACGGCAATTGGGGAACGTTCCAAAATCTGCCGGGGTGGTCGGCGGAGGATCTTGATCCGGGCACGCCGGGTATCGCGCCGATTGAGGTTCACCGGGGTGTTGTGTCCGGCGCTCCCGCTTTCCCGGAGGAATGGGACGCCGACAATCATGTCGTCGAGCTTGATTCCCATGGCGAAAACGGCGGCGTCAGCGGATTTACGAATGTCCTGCAATCTCAGCCGATCACGATCGAGCAGGGCGGTGAGTTCAGCTTCAGCTTCGATTACGCGGCGCGCCAGCGTGGTGGCCAGATTTCGGAAACCAGCGAATTCAAGGTCATCGTTGACGGCGAGGAGGTGCTTCACGTCACCGATGCGCCGCATGAATGGACCTCTGGCACGCTGACACCATCCGGGGGCGCCACCAACTCACGGACCATTCGGTCAAAGGGCTTATTCTCCAACAAGGATTCGTAGAGCCACTCACTAATCTGGGTGCGTCCCCCGGTGATGAACCCGGTCCCGTCATAATCATTCCGCAAGAGATCATTCCAAAAGGTGAGCCAGTGTTCCGTATAGGCCAGCTCATCCGCCAAGAGTTCGTCGACCAACCGTGCTCGCTTGTCCGGAGTCGGGTCGGCTAGAAAGGTTCTGACGCGTTCGGCCGACGGCAAGAGACCGCCAATATCCATAGAAACTCGTCGAAGAAAAGTCGCCTCGTCAATGGCTGCCGGCCGATCCCGGTCCTGACTGGCCAACCAATCATCCACTAGGCG
>JAAAKM020073195.1:178520500-178556497 GCA_010016025.2 Alatinidae sp. Z8VKAUB7J3 | reverse complement strand
TCGAGAATCCGCCCTTCGAAACATTGCCACCGTGGCATTCCACACAATGCTGCTTCAAGATCGGAACAATCTGATGCGCAAAGTCAACCTCGGCCGCAGCCAAGGTGCTCACCCCAAGAAACATCAGTTGGGCAGCAATAAAATGGATTCGCTTCATCGCGGGCATTTCACGGTTCCACCGACTGTATCCAGCCACTCACAGAAGCACAATGCCACAGCATGGGGAGGTAGGGCGAGCGTACCCGCGAGCCGTAGTTCTGGCTGCGGCGCACCTCGCCGGGCTGCTTGCCCTGCCCTCTCGCGCCGTCCAGCAACCGCCGATGCGCCTCGTTCAGCAGTCGCATTGAGATCGGCAGGCCGTCCGCGCTGGCGAGTTCTGCTCGGGCGTATTTCAGCGCGTCGAGGTAGTTGCAGATCTCCTCGACATCGGCGTTCGGCGCGGCGCCGTCCGAAGCCTCGAAGGCCAGCAGGTCGATGAGCGTCGCCTGCGTGCCCTCGATCTGCGACGAGATCACCGCTTCCTTCCGCACGAAGGCGTAGAGGAACCAGTCGAGCGACGGGACCATATCGGCGGCGAGATCGAGCCGCGCCAGCGCGTGCTCGGCCCGGCGTAGACGATCCTGCCGCTCGGTGGTCACCTCCAGTGGCGGTTCGGTCGGCGGCAACGCGCACGGCACGAACGCCTTTACCGTTTCGCCACCAGTGGACACCTCGCGATAGGCGCCAGTGCTGCGCATGGGATCGGTTCCGAGCTTGGGGTTGGGAAAGACGTCTTTCCTTCAGTCCAGCCTTGATAAAGGTATCTTTCCTATATGCAATCGAAAAGCAAGTCTGCTTTGCAACCGGGGGTTTTCAGGGTGACGCCCGGGCCAGGCGCCCCGATCAAGCCTGCAGCTCTCAGTGAGCGCCCCGACGACGATCCGGCCAATGCAGGCAAGTCAGGTGTGGCGGCGAGATCGATGGTGACGGTGCAGTCCGGACGTAGAATCTGTTCGCAGGCATATTCTGGCGGCATTGCGATGATCGGGCTGCGGCGCGATCCACATGAGGGTGCGCTCGAAATCGTCCCGATCCGCCATGCGTCACGCCCTTGCCAGCGTTGTCGTTCCGGCGCGTCCGGGACGACGATCTGGTGCGCGGGCCGACCGGGGTGAAGCGCCCTGCCCCGTCGATCCGCTGAACTCTACCCCTCCCCTTAATATGCGGATATATAGGACAAATTGGTTTCTAAAATATTGTATTTTATCATACTTAGGTATATTTCATTAGGATTGAGCGTCAGAGAAACAGGTTCTTCTAAAATGACGAATATTAGGTCGGCGAAATATCATTCAAGTACCTATTTTTTCATCACATTTTTCTGAATGATTCTAGTTTTTAAGGTTAACTGTGCTTGGTTTAATCTTGTCTACATTTTTCAATATTTTCTTCATGCCAATAGGAAGAACAGTTAACCCTTTTTAAAGGATGGCCACGGTTCTTTTTTCCCATACAACTCTAAAACAAAAGCAGGCGAAAAGAACCAGTTTTTTTTTCAATGAAACCACATCTTGCAATCTATGATATACCCAATTGTTAGGGTAACTATACCTCAGTGGGAGATCTCTATTCTTGAAAAAGTTAGCTCAGCTTGTGGGTAGCTCTCGAAGACGAAAGTGTGCCCAATGATCTAAAACAATGGGCTCTATTGATAGCCTTTGTTTTATCTAATAATTCATCAACTAATAAATGCCGATCCTTAAATGAATCGATCGCAAGACAACTCGATTCAGTCCATTTTAAAGGTCTAAGCACCTTACCTTCACCGTGAAATTCTGTACCAATTGTTTGTAGTTTTCTAAAGTACAGGTGGAGGGGAGGGGTTATCAGAGAATACTTTAAGGAGGTGGATCAAAACACAGAAAAGTATAATTTGAGGCATAGTTTTCGATATTCTCCCTGTCTAGAGAGGTGTTCTCCTTCAGGTTAATTTCAGGGAGAAGAGAAATTCCACTATTCTCTGCAGATGTTCATCAATAAAGACTTCTATCGTTAAACAATAGCTTTTTAGAAGAAAATTTGACAAGTCCATCCTTCAATGAGAAAGACAACGAAAGTGGTGATGGTACTGATCAAGTAAGGCTCTGAAACATGGGCGTTCCGAAAGTAGATGAAGATTTGCTAAATGTTTTCCAGAGAAATTTCCTACGGATTGTTTTGGATACAAGGCTGACTTACCGTAATTCAAACAGTAGGTTGTATGAAAAGTGTGGTTCAATCCCGCTCTCTAAGGCTATAATGAGAGAAAGGTTGAGATTGCTAGGACACGTTCTGTGGATGAAGAATGATAGATTGCCAAACATTGTCCTTTTTGGCTAACCGTCTAGGATTAAACGGAAAGCAGGCTGTCCACGGTTGAGGTGGGAGGATGTCATAAAAAAAGATTTGAAGGAAATGGAAACTTTCTGGAGGGTGTAAAGAGGGAGGCTTTTAATAGATTTTGGCATCCCACCCCCTCCCCCCTATAAAAAGACATACCATCCTATCTTAATAATACATCACAGTAATATGAAGCCAATCACTTAAGTCAAACAAAACAGTAAAGTAAACACCAGAGACAGCCATATTTTTCTTCCGAAAAATCTTACCAAACAATTTGAGCCATGACAAACATTTCCCCTGGATAATTCCCTCGTAAAATTCTGAGCCCAAACAGGAGAAAAGATAAATAAAAAGAATTACGTTGGTGAATTCAAGGAAATTCTTCCCAAGAAAATTTCTCTCCATAGCAGTTTCTACCCCAGGAAATTCCCCTCCCGAAAAAAATCTCCCGTGAAAATCATCGTGTGCTTCCCAAAAATAAATATTATCTATAGACAATTGAAAAATTGCAAAACTTGTGGTTTTTTCCCTAAGGACAGTGGGAGTCTTGTCACCCTCAGACGTATGTTTATTCGACCTTTCAATTATGATGAATCAAATGGCTATCTCAGAATTTCATTCATTTGTATTTGGGGAAAAAAGGGGCAGGGGGACCTTTCCCCCCGCTGACGCCCAGGGCTTGGCGGTGCGGCGTGGAGTGATGCGGAAATTCAAGGAATTCAACCTCGGTGGTAGGTCCTACCCATGGCCCCTCACTTACTAGCAGCCCTAACTGTCGCTCGTATTTCATGGATCGGGTCAAAGTCAGCTCCTGCTGTGAAGGCTGCAATTTCCGTCTTTCACTTTTTTCTTCATTGTTGATTCGCACCGGAGCGTAAACCGTGTTTCCCGTTTGATCGTTTCCAGAGAGGTGAATGTTTTGCTGCACAATTGTTTCCCGCACAGCATTCACTTGAATTTCGACGACCGTGGAAAAAACAATTTGCTCGCGCCGCCATCCGCGATTGGATGTCAGTACCAGGCAAAATTCGATGCCATGCCGCCCAGCATGTTCCAAGGTGGGTGTCCTTCACTTCATCAAAAGTAAGTTCAATCTCGATCCACTGGCCTCCTCCAATTCAGAACTTGGCGGATGTCAAGGTGAACGCCATTTGAGCCGGAGATTTCTTTGCGAGATGGCACCGGAAGTTCGTTGTTGATCCCTGGTTTATCTCCTCGTTTGAAGTGTCTTGCAAAGTGAGTTTCGGAGACCAGCAGCGCTCACAATATTCATCCTGGTTTAATAGGCCGTGACATTGGTCAAATCCTTGGCACCGCAGCAATGATTTACCACACGCTCCGCAGCAGTTCGCTGTACTGTCTTGAACGGCGAACGAGTGACAGCAGGCTTTATTCATGATCTGACACACTTTACTTTCCTCAATTCTTGCGGGTCGGTGCACGCCCACGGTTTCAGATTATTTTGTGACCAGGAATCAGCCGCGGTTTGATACCCTACTTCTTCTTGATTCAGGCAAGACAGAAGCAAGGTATCAACCGGGCTGCCCAATTGGACGCTACAAAGGAATTAACTGCGAAGCTGTTCGACAGAATTTGCAATTGCCATATGTCACTTGGTTAATACGAAGTGCCATAAAAACGGATTTTGATACCATATAGACATTGCAATAATCAACTTTGAATGTAAATTCCTAATATACAAAGTTAATCAATTTCAAAGCTACTCTTCAAGTTAATTGGATTTTACAATTTTAGGAAGGAAACCATAACAGAGTATACAGTGTTTATGAAAATTGCCCAATTATAATCAGCACGTCTGAGAGCCCTTAATTAGAAGTTTGGCGATATTGCTGAGCCATTGCTCCTAGAATTGCGGGAGAGGACTCATTTCGTTGGAAACTCAACCTTGGAATGTTTTTTTTAAGAAGTAAAAAGAATGTCACAACAACGTTGGAAGTCCTACCTTTCTTTATAAAAAGCAGCGATTTTGGTTTGAATAAGGCCAAAAAGCAGTTGAGCAAAAATTTTATAATAGCCTTTCGATTTGGTGCTGCCATTATACTATTTTCACAGTATCCTTATTTCAAGAACCACATTACTGCTTTGTAATATATAGGCGTTGACCTTAAACGCATAAGCACTCCTCATAAAACAAACGGTTATTGTTGATCTTTTATACAGCAACACTAATGGTTGTGGATTAGTCCATATTTACGAATCTACTAATGGGGCAGTGGTCAGTGGAGTTTTCAATGGAGGAGGGGGTCAAAGTTCATGTTTTGACCCAAATTTTCTAAATTCCCAGAAGAAGCAATTCAGACCAATTAGGAAGGTGAGGAGAACTGACTCCTATCCTATATTTAAAGGAAAATACTGGAACTAAACATGAACAAGAGCTAAGAGCTCATATGGCACTTGTGGAGAGGCAAGAGGAGCTAAGAGCCAAGAGATTATATGGTATGAGCTCTAGCAAAATTCTATGAATCAATAGATTGATTTAAAAAGGATGGGGACCGAAAGTGCTGCCATCTATTGTTTCTACCCATGTCTCTTCGTGATTTCAGCTGAGTTTATCATTCGATTTTTTTGCACTTGGGATTAGGTCAGAGAAACTTTTGGTTCTCTCAGAGTATTCTAATTCCTAAAGAAATTATGACGTTAGAAACTTGGCCTACGGTAAAAAAGTCAACTTTTGAACTAAGACAGATAGATTTATTTTTTTGACGGCAGTCGATAACTCCTGAGCAGCTGATCAAAGTATGTGTCATCAATTTCTTGGAAGAAAAATTCCTTCATGAACCAGTTTGAAAGTCTAAAGGGGTTGACAACTTCAGTAGTAAGGTACACACTGAAACCAAAAATAGGCTGATACCAAATGTGAGACATATAGGGAGGTTTTAAGCAACACTCGACTGTTAGCTCAAAATCATCTTTGGCGATGAAGAGTTTGACAACTTTTTCTAGTTGGTGTACCTATTATTGGTTCCCGGTGCATTTGATGGTAAGACAAATTATGCTGTAGTGTTAAGACATGTAAATCATCTTCAGCGACAAGGGGTTTGCAACTTTTGCTAGTTGCAATGAGGGGTTTGCAACTTGTTGTGAGTTGGTGTACCAAGTGTTTATTTTAAGATCCTTACAGATTAACAACTTCAGCGTTTAATCGAAGCGAGAAAACAAAAGCAAAGTGTTGCTCTCGCAACACTCTACTCGGCGAAGCCGAACAAAGGTTGCCGCAACACCTCACGTTCCCCATGCAACGTAGGTCTAGTTTATTTCTGTATTGCTCGCTTTTCACTTTTCTCTGTTATTTTAGCTTGATTTGGGAAAGATTGATTCCTACTTAGACCCCCCCCCCCCCACCCCCCCCGGGTTTTGATGGAATTTTATCATTCGTTGGGGTTTGGGTTTTGTGATCCGGTAATTATTTCGATGACATTGTGTCCGGAAATTTCGTATTCAAATCGTAACTGATCTGCCATATGGGATGGCGAAATAGTGCGGCACATTCCGCCAATGAGTTTGTCTATCCTTTTTAACTCAATCTCGGAAAAGGCCACGCTAACCGCCTAACATCAGGCTGAGTGTCGCCCCAAGTACACGCTAATCGGGAGCTGACTACGCTAGCAGGGGCAAAAACTCGCATTCGCGTTAGGCGACCAGCCGTTTCACTCCTTTGGGAGGAGAAATAGAAGTCAGGTCATAGTTAACCTGCAAATTCATCCAAAATTCTGGTGAAGTGCCGAGCGCCTTTGATAGCAACCATGCTGTATCGGGTGTAATGCCACGTTTGCCACGGACAAGCTCGTTTATACGTTGAATTGGAATGTTCAGATGCTTCGCAAGCCGTGTTTGCGTAAGACCCAACGGTTCAATGAACTCAGATTTGAGTATTTCGCCTGGATGTGTAGAAGTTCTTTTACTCGGAAGCATATATCACCTGTGATAGTCGACTATTTCAACATTTTCGGCTGCGCCATCAGACCACCGAAATATGATACGCCACTGTTCATTGATTCTGATGCTATAGAATCCACGAAGATCCCCTCGAAGTGCTTCTAATCGATTGCCTGGAGGGGACCTCAGGTCTTCAGCTGAGTTTGCCGCATTTATCATATCTAATTTTCGAGTGGCAGTTCGCTTGATATCTGCAGCCATCCTGCGCGTTTGTCTGGAACTAACACCATGAAAGAGATCAGAAGTAGCATCATTTCCGAACGATCGTATCATTCGGTGATATTAACGATTACACGGTATCCATGCAAACGGCGGATTCGTAATGCAGGTTGCCTCTAAAACGTCTGTTATTACATCTGTTATTAGTAGTCGCCCCAATCGCCAAGTGCTCATGTCCTATAAATTTCGAAACTAAAACTAATTTTAAAGAATTAAGTAATAATTTTAATATTTAAAGAATTCCTATTTAAATATTATTTAAATACGAATTCCTAGGAGGAATTTAGTGCAAGAGTATCCTACTAGAAATTTTTAAATTAAAACTAGAAAAATCGAAACTGAAGAATTTCGCTGCTGACAGGAACTGGTTGAGTAATGACACCAGAATTTTACCGGTCACTTGGTTTTTGAAATTCTCACCTTAGATAATGATTCTCGCTGCATTACTCGTCCTAAAATATATTGCGTATAGTGCAAAGAATTAGCCTCACAACAAATTGGGACTTAAAGCAAGCCAAATTAAAAAAGGTGCTAAATACAATTTTCCGAACAGAAGTAATTATTAAAGAGATTGTTTAGTTGAAACAAATCTCTTTATGTTGCTAGTCATTGAGTCTAGTCACTTAATGAAAATATATATGCAGAGTCTGCAAGCAAGTGGTATATCGAAGAGCTCTTGGCAAACATGCCATAAAATGTTAATTACAGATGATTCAAATAGATAGCTCTTCGATTTCGTCACCAATGGGAAATTGTCCACATGTAATGACTTTCTTTATTCGATTACGTCAACATTTCGATGGCAAGAATTGTAGAAAAAAAATAGTTTTATGCTTCCAATATTCGGACTCATTTATGGACTGATGAGTTAGGACTCCAGAACTTATTGATTAAATCCGTTTCGGCATACAAGGCTGAATTAAACTCCATAACCTCATCGTCTTTATACTTGTATTTCATCGATTCATCTGTAAAAAAAAATATAGTTATTAGAAGATAGATGCAGTTTTAAGAAGGTATTGAGCGTACCTCTTGTCTTCATAATTATTCTAGAGAGAAATATGGAGCAAGAAAAAATTTCGTAAGCCTATTAAAACTCTCTAGTTTGTATCATCAACATTATCACACTTTTACATTGTTAAAGCTGACTTTAATTTTTGCTAAAGAGATTTTTAAGAAAAAAAAATTCGTTATACAACACCAGACTAAGATCCATTTTTGAATTTACAGTCAAACTTCTAGCTTTTCCGAGGGAGATGTATCCATCCAAATTCACATGGAAAGATGAACACTTTATTTTTTCGTGGAAATGTCAGTATTGTAAGCGTGTCCCTTGTTATTTTCATAATTGAATTGGGTCCCCAATACAAATGGGAAAAGTAGAGCCTGAGACGTGATTTTACTTCTTTAGTTCCCACTCAATGACTCCTCTTTGAATGAGAGGCTAGAAAGGTCCAGTTTCTCAAAAACGTCTTTGCACTGTATCTTTAATGCCTTGTGGTTACACCGCTCACGACTTTTCCTCAGAGGCCATTGGGGGGGAAAGAGATTTGTTTTACTGTTCTGAAAGATTAATCTTTGGATTACAGGGGCTTAGAGGATGCTATTTATTCGGACGGAAGAATCAGGGATGGCTCTTCATGTAGGACCTCTTTTTGCCGCCTTATTTTGCCAAACCACGGCACAAGAAGAGTACTCCCATCGGTGGGAGGGTTGTGGACATACTTGTAACATATTCGTAGAACAAAAAATCACACCCAGTTTTTCTGCGCAATTGAATCAAAGCCTTTCGAAATGTGCACCCTACAAGAAGCTTGAAGAGAAATGAATTCCCAAGAAACGAAGTTTGTCCACTCTATTGATAGTTTCACCATTGAAGACAAAGCTATGACGTTGATGCGAGACGTTCGATTGGGTAATCAGTAGCTTAGTAGTTTGGATGCATTCAAATTAACCATCTTGGCATCAGATCATTTTTTTATTTCCAGCAGATGCAATTGTAGGGAAAGAGAAGCTGTTGCACCTATGGGACAGCGAAGAATGTTGTATATTCGCAAGTTTTACGTAGTTAAAAACACGTAGTTAAAAAGCGGCACGAAGCGCCACCCCAGCTAGTATTTCATAAAAACATTCATATTTACGATTCCAGCAGGGTTTAGCATGCATATACTTTAATGAAGGCTCGGATTAAAAAAAAAAACAATTAAGAACGTTAAATATCTATTTTGTTAGGGTTATAATTTTTAAATTGTAAATTTTTAGTTTGAAATTATTATCTATTACAATAATATTAGTAAAATGTGCCAAATTCTACAAAGTACAGTATAATATCTGACATAAAAAAACAGGAAAATTTTAATAAAACTAAGCCAGCTAAAGGAAAAAAATTATTAAATATCTAAAACCAATTTTTGAGATATTTTATGTAAAAGTATTTACCGCAGCTGAAATACCTCCAAGTTTAATCAAATCTTGCATCTGAATGACAATAGCAAATAATTCCAAATACTTGTAGGCTACTATGGTCCGTAATATTTTCAAGTTACTTTTTTAATTCAAAAGTTGGTAGGCCTAAAACTATTTCAAAATAAAAGTAAAGAACTGTTTATAAAAGTTTGGTAATTTAGCTCAATAACATAACCTATTTATTATGCTTATATCTCATAAAAAGTTGGATCTCATAAAAAAAGCCAAACAAAATAGCCTAAATCCTCCCAAAAATTTACAAAAATTAGTAAAATTCTACTTTACATATTTTTTTCTATTTTGAAAAGGGGTTAGCTTGGGTAAACAAGACTTTCAGGGGTAGGTCTACAGACTAGAGTATGTCCTGGGAAGGTATTTTGAAGCACCTATTAGGCTAGGTTCAAGTGTGAATCAGTGTACTTAGGAAATAAAACTCTCTTTTCTCAACTGATTGCCCCATAGTGACATGGGTTTAATTTTGCCGATGATTTGACCACCGAGGAGTCCGGTTCTGGCTATACCCGGAGATGGTCGGCCGGGCCATGATGCGCTGGGCTTGGATGTGCCGGCGGTCAAAGTTCGCCAAATCAGCGAACAAGGCAGTCTTGCAGCTTAGGCGCGAAATCGGCCGGCAACAGAGACAGGCTGTATCTCCGCACCTGACCCTGAGCGGCCTCGGTCAAAAGGAAATCTACAAGTGCTTGAGCGGCTTCCAGTGAATCTATAAACAGTCCGCATGGTCAATAAGCCGGAGCTATTTTCAATCGACAGGACAGGCTCAGGGGCAAACAGAGATGACGAAATATAGACTTAGGAAAATCTACAAGAACTGGGATGGGAATGCCAGAGCCAGTCGCAAGGCACAGAAAGAATGTGTTGTGGCGCTTTCTAAAACAATGGATGTTGCGAGTGAATTTCTGGAGAACATTAGTGGGAAAAGGGCATTAGCTCAAAACTGTACATTTCTTCTATTGGGAAAAGGGATGAATCATGTATTGGCGTCTCTATGCCTTCTGGAGCGCGGGCTCATTGTTGATGGCGCTCTTTGTTTGAGAAACGGTATCGAAACTCTCCTCATGTTAAAACTATTCGCGTTAGATGGTACTGAGAATCTTTTTTTTGAGTGGTCTAATGGTAAAACTTTCGCCCCTGCAGTAGTAAGAAAGCAACTCGAGGGCATAAGGATGGTCCAAGTTCGGGAGATCGAGTTTCATACAAGTGGAGAGGAGACGGAGATCTACAGAACTCTGTATAGATGGTTAAGTGATATCACACATGCTAACATTGATTCTTTTAGTCAAATAGCGGCTAAAGAGGGTCAAAATTCATATGCAATCGAAATTGGTGGAATGGTGAAAGGCCGAGAATATCAGATTAGCAGGTTGATACTTTTTGGGGCTAACGTAGCTGAAAAGAAAAAAAAAAACATGCTTCAACAGAATTATTTGTTAAACTATTCGGAGGTCAATTTGTCCAAGCCCTAAAAAATAAAACGAAAAGACAGAAAGAAAGTAGATTTTGATCGTCATGCATCAGTCATCTGATAAAAAAAAAATGATCAGAGTGTTTTGAGTGTTTTCTAACATGCCTTTGTAGGAAATGTTCTTAGGAGTAGTTAGTATGGACCTAATTAAATTCTCTCTTTTTCTAACGAAAGAAAAAACAAATTCAGTGTTTGACAGCAAACAATTTTTTTTTGCCATTTTTGTTGCTTTTTAGAAAAAAACCTTGTGACTAAATTAAGGGTTAAACAAGGGCTTAGTAGCTAAAATACTAATAATTATCATTATGACCCAATTAGGCTTTTCTAATGTGACTTCTACATCTCCCCGTCAATACCACACTTAAAATCCCTTTTTCAGGCTGCGTTTCGTCTTGACGCTGTAGCCAAGCCTATTTATGCCCGTCTTTTTGAATGGATTGTTGCTAAGCTGAATGGGTCTTTAGCTAGCTCAACTGAAATCCATAGGTGCATTGGAATTCTAGACATCTATGGGTTTGAAACCTTCGATTCAAATAGCTTCGAACAGCTTTGCATCAATTTCTCGAATGAGAAACTACAACAACAATTTAGCAACCACGTTTTTAAATTGGAACAAGAAGAATATGCCCAGGAGGGTCTTCAGTGGAAATTCATTGATTACGAAGACAATCAACCATGTATTGATCTCATCGAGGGAAAATTGGGCATTCTAGATATTCTCGATGACGAATGCAAATTCTCGGCTGGTATGTGCTTATTGTTTTCTTGCTTTCTTATTCGCTTACTCTGTTGAATCATTATTTTTTATTTGTAAAATTAATCTTATTTGCTTTTTAGTGCACCGGATTCCTTGTATCACACCTATTTGTTATACAAGTAGATACAAGCTCAGGTTTAAACATCTATTCTGAAAATACGAACTTTTAATATATATCTTTTCTTTTTTCTTTAAACCTATCCAGAATTAAATACAAAAAATATATTTTCTCTAATATAAACAGGGAGCCATTATTCATTCTTAATGTTTTGGTTTTGAACATCACTCTGCCTCTAATATTATCTTTTATGGGAAATCATTTACTCTTTTCTTTTTTTGTGTGTGTGTGTGTGTGTGTGTGTGTGTGTGCAGTGGTGGATCACGAGCAAAATCTTGGAGGAGGCCCAGTGTGACAAGGGTGCCAATGAGCAAAATCAGGGAGGATACGACAAATGTGCCAATAATTTACGAAATTGACAAATTTATCCTTAAAAAAAGGTAAAAAAAGAAGAAACAACAAGACAAGAAGGCACCAGAAAAAATCTCGGGGGCCGCCCCCCTCCGTCCTCTGGATCCGAGAGCGTGTATGTGTATGTGTTTGTGAGTTATTTTTGTCGTCAAATGATCTTCCATTTGGTCACATTAATTAATGAAGACAATATCATCATGAAACTAAAGTACAAACAGTTAATATGAAAAGTAAACTGTTGATAAGGAAGAAAAGGAATAATGAAATGATTCTTTCGTTTCAAAGTGTATCTATCTACAGAAGTCAAGTATCCTTATCAAAATAAATGTTTTATTCTACTCCAAAACAGAGCACCTCAGCTACGCTTTCGAGTTAAACTGAGATAAACGTCCGCGATTACTTGGACTGACCAAGATTAATACCAGTTGTTATTTGCTCTCGCTTGGATTAACACCAAACTAACTAATGAGTAATTGCGATGCCTAGTTTAAGTATATACGTTGCTTCGACTGTATTATGACAAAATAATGATTGGCTTGTTAAAAATTCCAATTTTAGGTAATGTTGATTATTTCACTTCTCACTTTTTCGCGAGTTGTTACAGTTTTCTACCATTAAAGATTGCACGCTTTTAAAACTTTTTAGAATACTTACCTCTTGATCAAACCCTAGAATTTCATTGCTGATCGAGGAGGTGTTTCCAGTTTTGATTTCATGAGCGTGTCAGAATAAATTTACACGTGCAGCACCAGATCCGTCATCCAATGACCCTTGCGTCAGAACACCGATTAATGTTGACTTTCCAGCGTCAACATTTCCCATAACAGCAACTCTTATCTCTATGCAATTTCGGTCATCTGTAATCTTTCGAACGAGCATCTCTATAACACTCAGGTTCTCGGACACTGACTTTCCTCTTAAAAATTGAAGTACTTGCTCCTAGTGTCGACGCCATGGACCTTAGCATGCTCAAGCTTTCGTCCATGTCATCTTCATTTAGTCCAGTTAACGCTCCATTATCACTGACTCCAATGTCGTAAATCGCTTCATCCTGGCCTTCTCTTAGTCGCCATTTCATCTGTGTGACTAGTTTTTTAAATCTTTCTCCAGTAGGATGAATCAATTTGAGTTTGTACTCTCGTCTTCCAGTTTCTACCTCTGGAGGTATGTTTTTTTGAATTATTCTATCATCAGCCACAATGGACTCCGCACAATCAACAAAAAGCTCAGATTCGTCGTCGATGCAATTCTGGTCACCTTCGGCCGCAGGTTCATACAGACTTAAATATGCATCCATAGCATCTGGTTGTCTTAATGATTTTGTCTTCACTCTTTACCCAATTCTTTTTTTGGATTGCTTCATGCGTGTGATAATAAGCAAGTCGTTTGGAATCCAACTTCCAAGATTTCTCTAAGATAGAGCAAAAATTGACATTTTAAGCGCAAGCTGCGCAAAATGAACAGCTAAACATATACTTAGAAATTCCAAATTTTAGGTGTTTACATTGCAAAATTAGCTTCAGACTTTTTAATCAACAAGACCAGAAACTAGAATACCTTTTTTGGAAAAAAATCTATCTGATAAATATATATCATATATACTTAATGTGTACTTATGTGTCATTTTTGCATTCACAGTGATTTTATCACACATCATTTGTTGAATATTTGTAGCTATTACGATAAAATCATACATTATTTCAGAAATATGTACTAAGTTTAAAATTTAGGAGTCATAGTGCAATCCCGACCAAAAAGGTGTCAGAGGCGGAGCGATTGTACTGATGATAAGAGAGGTTTGGAGACGGAACGATCGCTTTGATGACTAGAGGATTGCTGACAAAAGATGGACAGGAACGGAGTGTACGCATAACTGACCAAAGGGGGTTGGAGGTGGAGCATAGATACTGTTTTATAAAAGAGCATTGGAGACGGACCGTACCCACTGTTGACCAAAGGTGGGTTGGGGACGAGCGTACGTACTGTTTACAAAAATGGATTGGTGACGAAACATGCGCACTGTTGACAAACTGTTATCAAGACCACTGCGTTAACTATGAAGTGTCTGTTTTATACAGGGTGTTTGAATAATTTGGGGTTATATTTTGCAAAATAGTTCTACTGAGTTTTTAATTCTTGAAATAGTTCTTTTGAATATAAACTGAGAAAGAAAAACAACCACAATCAAAATTTGTTGCATAAAACCAGCAATTATTGACATTCAAACCCAAGTCCTCACACATGCTCAGTAGGTGTCATACCCCTAGACTTGAACGGTATATTGAAATTACATGACATCCAGCCAATCAAATTGACGTGAAGTCCCAAATATAGTGGCTTATTATAACAGATAAATAAAGAAAATAAGTTTCTTAAACTGAAAGTAGGCAACCTTGTAAGGACAGGCAAGAAAAGAGAAATGTTTGACAAAAAGGCGGAGTTGTATTCCTTTAAGAAAAGATACAGCACAAGAAGGCCCTTCTGTGACTAGAATGTTTTCTCATTTTATGCACCAAAGCTCAACCTCTTGCTTCAAGCAGTGTAGCTCAGGAAGAATATCGTCATATGACTCAAACAGAGACTCGAAGTCTATAATTTTGGGACCAACAGATACAAGTTCGAAGGGCCAAGGATGGTGAGATGAGACAACAGATTTGGACAGAGCTAAAACCAGAGTTTTAGCTGTGGTATGAAGTGACCTAGAAAAGGAATAAATAGAAAGATTCTATAATAAGCGAGCAGATAAAGTGAGCAGATAAAGATAATCAAGACGAGAGTTCCTTCCACCTCTTGTTGTTGGGCGAGTAATCGACAGCCCTAAAGTAGTTGCAAAAAACTAAATGTGTTGAAAGTAGAGTTGAAGGTAGAGACATTATCTTGTTGTGTTGCCACTGTTCTGGAAAGAAAAGTGTTTGCGAGTTTACAAGCGACAGCCAAGTTTTAGTCAACCGATTGAAGTGTTCCACAAGGAAATGTTAGAAAGATAAACTCCTTTAGGACGTGGAGGCACATGGGAAACTGTTTCTAGTTCATGATGTTCAACATTTGCGACGTCTATTCGGATTCTTCTGTGTTACTGTTCTCCTCAAGAGCTTCGAGAGAGCACAGAACTGGTCGGTACAGCTCAAGAAAGTGTTTAATCAACCATCTTGTTTCGCAGAGTCCGCAAGATTTCGTGTTTTTTTTCTTTTAGGTTTGGAGTTTGAGTGGGGAAATACAGTAGTAATTTTAGATTTGAGATAATGTTCTTTAAAAATGCTTAAAAGCTAGAACAGTGCTGACAGACGAAATGACAAGGTTGGGACTTCGCGAAATCCGTCAGAATCTCGTCTGCCAATATTGTGGATGACATGGCCCCTTGTGTCGTATTCTGCAGAAAGCCGTTTCCTTCTTCCATCACATTGCAGTGTCCTGCCAAGAGGCTGGTGTGGGGTGACCCAAGGCGTGTTTTTACTAGAAACAAAAATATAAATATGAAGTATAAGTTAAAGCTTGTATCTTGATTTTAGTCTGCAAGAAAATATTTTGATTTTGATTTAAATGCTCGAAAAAATGTCATATATGTGATGATACTTGCTAGAGGGTGCGTTTGTTTGACATTGACTGTCATAGGCTGGGAATTGCCCTGGAATCTAGGAATAGAATGGCAAGTATCCGCTGTTCAAATAAAAATTATTATCATTTTTAGTTTATAAATTTGTTTTGAGGGAAAAATGTTGAAAAATCGTTAGGTGCAATAATTTGTGCCAGAAGGGTTTCATCGAGGGCTGGTGCATTGTGCCATGCTGACTTCAATTGCTAGAAGTCATCAGAAGAAACTCTAATGGAGATTTTTCTATTAAGTTTAAACGATCTAATTCTTGTGTAAACGAATATTTTTGTAGGAAAATGCCCGAAAATATGTCATTTGTGTGATAATACATACTAGAGAGTGTCATTTGTCAGCCATTGTGCGTCACGGGCTTGGAACAGCCATGTAAAATTACAATCTAGTAATGAAATTGCAAGTTTCTGCTTTTCAAATAAAAATAATGTTTATTTTTTAGTTTATAAATTTATTCTGAGGGTAAAAGCTTGAAAAACCTTAAATGTGATAATGTACACCAGAGAGGTGTAATTGGAAGTGGTTCATTGTGTCACGCTGACCTCAATTGCTAGGTGTCATCAGAAGAAATGCTAATGGGGATTTTTCGTTAAGTTTATACGTTCGATTTTTGTGTATATGAGTATACCATTTCCCCTAGGTTTTGTAAATTACCTTTCTATGGTATTCAGTAAAATTTGGCTTTTCGTGGTATTGTCATTGAGAATATCGAAGAAGGAAATTGCCTCCATCCTACATTTAGAAAAATACATTCGATCCCCTCCGCTAGTTTTTGTGAACCTGTTACACATTATAACCTGTCTCATATAGCCAGATACAAAAATGTAACCAGATAAATTAAGGATAATAAAGCAGCTAAAATATTAAATAGGATAACTCTAAAATCGACTATTATATAAATAGAAAAAAAAAATAATCGTCTATCCTAAGGAGAAGACGTGTGGTGTCCCAGAAAAGAAGTTTGTGTGTTCTTCCTTATCAACGCAGGCAATTGGAGGGGGGCTGTTGAATAGCCCCCCTCCAATAGCAAGTTAAGTCATGCATCTTCTAGTCCAGTGAATATTGACTGAAGTGACACCCAAGCAAGCTAGTGATTGCAGAAGGCACAGAATAATCAGGTGACACGAATCCATATGACCTATTGGTCGAACGCGTCAAACCCCAAACAACAACAGCAGAAAGACAATTGTTATTTTTCATATTAAGACAATTTGTTATTTTTCAATACAATTTAACTATATTTTTAGTAAGGCTTTAACTATCAGTTATTTTTATGTCTCTTTTAAATAGACACTTCTTCAGACTACTTTTAATTTTAGAAACTAAGGTTTCTGGTGTTGTTTTTAATACAAAAATACGTCCTATTGAAGAGGAAAGGGTGTACAAACAACTTCCAGAGAGGGGTCAATGCTTGGTGAGTATAATAGAGCAGATTTGTAAAGTTTATTGCCACTTTTGAAATTATTCTTTCCTCTCGTGGGAAATTTTAAGTTGGACCTGTATGTTTTTAAGATCTAACTGAAACGTATTTATGACTTCGCCTGGAAACACATTTTTCTGCTTTCCTTGCAAGAAAAGAAAGCTTAAACAACTTGCTTTCTCAAGCTCACTCCAATTTTCTTCGGCAACATAAGTGTAACTTGATATTAATCTTTCTTGTCACTACTGAATGAATAGAAGACTAACGAACAAGTCTATTAATGTGTTTACGGTCTAATTTGTCATACAGAATATTATTTTTGGAAAAAGTCCTGGCTGAGAGGCGATTACTTTTCATTATTATGACAGGACTGGTAGTGTGTACCAAAGATTTGTGTATGGAGTGCATGATTGGAATCAGATTAGGCTTTCGATAAAAACCCATCATAGAGCTCCCGAAATAGCCTTTTAATTTGTCCTTTAGAATATTGCTTTTTCGAAAAACAAAGATTCGCATCAAGAATGTACTGTTTCTTACTATTATGGCGAAACTGGGCACATATGCAAAGTATTTTTTGTTTGAAGTATCGATGGAACTTTTCAAAAACCAATTATGAGTATGTCGAATTAGTGCGAAATGTGTCCTTCAAGATGCTAGTTTTCGACAAAGGCTCTTTTTGAGTATTCTCTCTTCGGCAAAGGCTCTTCTTAAGTATTATCTCTTCGACAAAGGCTCTTCTTGAGTATTCTCTCTTCGACAAATGCTCTTCTTAAGTATTCTCTCTTCGACAAAGGCTATTCTTGAGTATTCTCTTTTCGACAAAGGCTCTTCTTCGAGGAAGGCCTATGACTCCTCTGACAAAAGCGATTTTGCGACATGCCCATAGCTGTAACTTGCATCAAAAGGATGAGATACTTATGTCAAGGTCATATCCAAGGGGAGGCTTTGAATCCTCCTCCCTCAGAAATTTTTGTCTGACTCGTAAAAACGTAAGAAAAATTAATATAAATAAATTTTGATGCGTTTTTTAAAGTTTTTTTAAGCCTCCCTCCCCGTCCCCTATCAAACTACCTGTAGTTTGATAGGGGACTTCTATCACCCTTCTTAAAGATTAGCACTACTTGGCATCGTTCTGAATGAATGGCACTCTCCCTTGAAGTGTAAAAAAATAGGTAATTGGCTCTGTTATTTCTTCTGCCCCTGTTTTAACCCACTTAGCTTCTAAGTTGTCCATCAGAGCCAGGAGTGGAGCAATTGTGATTAATGCTTTTGTTTAACCCAAGCTCCTATAAAAAAGTAAGATATATAAGGAAGCATAGCACATATAAGCAAGCATAACACACATGCAAGAATAAACACAAGCACTAGCAAAGCAATCATAATCACTACATCTCTCTTTTTCTCACTTCAAACTTATTGGTTCACAATACACCAGTACTGCACCATATGATCACTAGCTGAGATGTCATTAAGTTTATTTACATCCAGAGAAGGCTTAAGCCTTGCTCCTCTATTGTTTATTCTAAGTACACCTAAGGGTTGTTACACTAGTAAATCTATTATCACACTTAACACTTTTTTTAATGAATACGAGAAGGCGCTAGGCTCACTTCTCTGATATGTACTCCTGGTATACACATTGTATACTTCTCACTTCACAAAATCATTTACAGGTTCAATCTATTTGGCGGGTTGATCACTCTTTCAGATCGTGTTCTTGCGCCGACTTGGGGGAGAGGTGCTGCTCCATATTTCTGAATTGAGGCTTCAGAAGAGGTGAGCTCTTTCCCCATTCGGTCTAGTGGTGCTGAGGAGCGCAGCGGTGATCTGCTGAGCTGATTTCCGGGTGGTGACGGTGGAATTTCTTTGTTTTGAGTAGAAAATGGGATCGAAGATATGACAGTTAGCCCACCAAGGTCTCAAGTCTACAAGTCAATGCCAAGGTGGCTCGAGAGGATAACTCTATTCCGTTTTGTGTCTAAGCCGCCCTCACTGACAATTGCCGGCCCCGCGCCGTGCGGGAATGGCGCGGGACCGGCAAGCATTGCCCCTATTTTCGGGCAATGGCGTGCAGAGCGCCGGATTCGATGAAGCCGACTCTCTCGAATTTCAACCGATCGGTCACATAGGCGCGGAGCGTAGACAGCTCAGCTGGCTGCAATTGGTCTATTTCCCAGCGGAATCCCGAGCCCATGGCAATCGTCCACCAATCATCAGGCTGGCTCAGCGGCTGCCTGTCTTCCGCAGGCTCGATCACCGGTTCTGGCACACCGGCGTCGAGGAACAACCGACGCAGGTTCTCCGGAACGGTCAGCCGTACCCAAGGTCTTTCGGATTGAACCCAATCAGGCCTGATGCGCATTAACCCCTCAGAAAAAATCTTCGCAGCAGGCTGAAAAGCGTCCTCGGCCCAGACCGTCACCACCATCCGGCCACCTGGCTTGAGCAGTCGCCACAGCTCGACCAGTTGGCGTTCCATATCGGGGACAAAGAAAAAGGAGAACACCGACACGACCGCATCGAATTGGCCGCCCGAATATCCACTGGCGGCCATGTCGACCAGCTCGAAACGGGTATTCGTCAGCCCAGCCCGATGCGCTTTTTCCCGCGCGCGCGCCAGCATGTTCTCCGCAATATCGATCCCGACGACCTCGCCTCGCGGACCGACACTATGAGCGGCGGGAATCGCAGAAGCGCCAGTGCCACATCCAACATCGAGAACTTTTTCTCCTGGTTGAAGTTGCAGCCTGTCGACGGCGCCTCGTCCATGTCGATCCCAAAATCCAAGCGGTTCATCATCGAAATGGTCGGCCGCCGCATCATAGGTAATCGCGATGCCCGAATTCACGACCGCAGTCTCACCATCCGCCGGTTGGACCAGGTTGGGCGACCAGTTGCCCCCAGAGTATTCTTTAAAAAAATTATAACCAAAATTAGCCCCAGGCGCAAGTGATTGCACGTGGAAACACGTTCCCTGTTCAGATTCGGCCTACTTTTCTCTGCTAGAGAAAAAAACGATCAAACATTTTAATTTTTTGCAAAACACCATAGCTGCCTTATTAAGGACTATATCACGGCTCTATTCTGTGGCAAAATAAGCATGAGAGTGAAGGGACACAGATTTACAAGAAAACGTTTGCCAAACGTGCAAGTCATCCCCAGCACTTGTTCCCAGCATTGATTCCCAGCACTTGTTCTGCAAAAGCGAACCACAGGCCCATTCACGACAATTCTTCAGCTAATGCTGATTTTCAAATGCAGTTGAATCCAAGACCATTTGCAGTAGACATTTAGCTAACTTCTAGAGCTAAATATAGCCAAAATCGAAGATCATTTGATCCATATAAATAGGAAATTATGGCTAAGGAGGTTTTCCATGTTTCTGAGCAGATGCGTGAGGTAATCAGTAGAACAGCCCAGGGGCTTTGCGTCTATATCATTCGCAGTTACCAGAGGAAGAATTAATTGAAAAGCCCAGTCCCTAGTGAATAATAGTGGCAGGTAACCAGTTAAGAACAACTGTGAGAGTACTCTCTCTCTTAAAACACCCAAGAACCTTGTCGGTAGAACTAGAATTTCGATGCGCGTAGCCCTTCTTCAAAAAGGCTTCTCTCAGACTCTAAAAAAAGCTTCTGCTTTGTCAAAAGATATCGTAATATCGTACCCTTATGTCAGAAGGTCCCACCCATTCACACATTATTATATAGGCATTTCAGTAAGCTAGTGCCGCGTGTCTGCTGAAGAATCTACACTACTTGTCGCCGAAAAGGCTATATATATTCAGGTATTTGTAAAATGCTGATTTGGAAATTCGCATATATAGGAACGAACTCTAGCCTATAGTAAGCAAAAATTTTGAATAAAAACTGTCAAGTAAGGAGGAATCACAATTTAAAGTTGATGGTAGCTTTTATTTCTTTCGATCTTAATGGTTTAAGTTCATTGTAAAAAAAATATGAGAATTTTGAAAAATAGCCTGAAATTCCATGAAAGTAGTGTCAAATCGAAATGAAAATCGCACCATTGGAATCACTGTAGCCGAAAACCTTATTGAAGAGGATTGAAGTTACACATTTCAAGCAACAAGGAAAATTATCTTTTGAATGAGTAAGAGTCATGATAAAACTAATTAGTCTAGGGAAAGTGTAAAAAAAGGGGATCAACTTCAAACAAATCGCTATAGCTATACAAATGATTCTTTCACTACCCGACCAAAAAATGTGTACTGATTCCGAACCCGAATAGCTTGCCGCTCTAGCTCTTTCACAAATTTGAGTTTTTTGAGGTTGAGGTAAAAAATGTTGATTGAGTAAATACCAGTAAATGTGACAATATTCCTGTGCTTTTTTTTTACTGATGAACATGAAACTAAATGTTTTAAAGTCAAAAGAACTGTTTGGGGCTTAACGCTTTGAGAGAAAGTGTGGTTGGGGTAGAGGTTCTAGGAAAGTTGTGATAAAAGGGGTCAACCTTAAGCAAATTGCTATACAAATGATTCTTTCCCTACCCGACCAAAAAATATATACTGATCCAGAATCCTAACAGCTTGCCGCTCTATCTCTCTCACAAACTTGATTTGTTTGAGGTTGAGGGAAAAAATTTAGATTGAGTCAATACCAGCAAATGTGATTAGATATGTCAGATGTGATTATATATGTCAGATAAATATCATATGATATTTTAGTTATCCAAACTAAACCAGCTTAGTGTTCGTTTTCTGCACTCAATCTTTTTTGATTTTGCACGGCATTTTCACTTTTTCACTTGCTGGAAATACCCTCGTTTTTCTGATTTTGTGATTTTTATTAGCATTATTGTTACTTCTTGTCATTCAGTTATGTTTCTAAGCCTATCGTAAATCATTGCTTTGTTCCATTTATTGATGCGTTTTATTGATTTTATTTATTTATTTTACATACTCCAGTAGGCCTATATGTAGATATGTACATTTTTACCAGCTCAGTACTGTATATAAGATTTGAAGTATATTGTTTAGCTTTGCCTCTTCCATTGTTTTGTTTTTTCTTTTGTAGTTTTCCTGGCGGATTCTTTTTACAGTTTCCTATACTTATTTTAATTATATCTAAATATATTTATGATTAAAAATCCTTTTTTTTTTTTTATTCTGTATATGAGCTATAAATGAAGATATAAAAGTTTTTTTTTCACGGATTACAGATAAGGAAGCGTTGCGGAGAATTCATTTTTGCTTGATAGGCAGCTATTTTACATTCAATAATGTTTTTTCCTCTAAAACAAAAATGAAGATACACTAAAATAAATTTCGGTCCATGAATCATAAAAACAAACCATTTGTTTGCTAATTATAGTTTTATTGGGGCGACTTCACATCCACTCAAGAAACACAACATTTTCTCGAACTCGGTGGGTCTTTCTTATTCGAACTATGAAACAATATTTTTTATTCTCCCCCTTGAAAAAAAAATCTTTATTGAAAATCAAATTTGTTCATTTTTGTAAATTTTTTATTATGAGCAATATATTGTAAATAATTGTTTAAAAAAGTTTTTATTTTTCTAAAACAATAAAAAATAACCAAAATTTGTATTTTTGATTACATTAAAGTTACTAACAAAAAAGAAGAAAGAAATGTTTGCCATTTACAGTTCTTTTATCAAACGCATGTCAAAGACTCTTCATCATTAGCCCCTCGGGCAGGTGTTCGCCGTGGAAGACGTCCCTCAGGAGGCCCTCGTAGCGCGGTCCGAAGAGCACGGTGTGGTGCGCGACGTCCTCGTACGTGCGGTCGGTGCCGAAGTAGAGGACGAAGAGCGACATCGACCAGTCCATGCGCTCGAGCTTCTTGCGCATGGGCTTGGCACGCGGCTCGCGGTCGTCAAGCTTCGCGTACGTGGCCTGCACGTCCGCGTTGCTGACCACGACGTCGAAGGTCTCGGGCGCGCGTCCGGCACTCGTGACGTGGTGCACGGCACCCGCGCGGCCGACGCCGTCCTCGACCTCGATGCCCTCGACCGGCGACGACAGGCGCAGCTCGCCGCCGAGGTCCTCGTAGAGCCGCACGAGGCCCTGCACGAGGGCGCCGGTGCCGCCCTTGGGGAAGAACACGCCCCAGTTGCGCTCGAGGTAGTGGATGAGCGTGTAGATGCTGCTCGTCTCGAAGGGGTTGCCTCCCACGAGCAGCGCGTGGAACGAGAACGCCTCGCGGAGCTTCGGGTCCTTGATGAACTTCGAGACGGTCTTGTAGACCGGGCGATCGGCGCGGAACTTCGCGAGCGCCGGCGCCACGCGCAGCATGTCGCGGAAGCGCAGGAAGGGCTCGTCGGCGAGCCCCTCGTAGCCGACCTCGAAGACCTTCTTGCTGTACTCGAGGAAGCGTCGGTAGCCCTCGAGGTCGTCGGGGTTGCGCTCGACGATCTGCCGCTCGAGGGCCTCGACGTCGTTGTCGTAGTCGAACGCGTCGCCGTCGTCCCACAGCAGGCGGTAGAAGGGCTTCACCGGCAACAGCTCGACGTAGTCCTCCATGCGCCGGCCGGCCTGGATGAACATGTCCTCGAGGCAGTGCGGCGCGGTGATGACGGTCGGACCCGCATCGAAGGTGAAGCCGTCCTGCGGGCGTATATGTCACGTTTTCTAAAAGTGAGTGCTCCTAAATATCTCTTAACTCAATACATGGACCTTAATCCAGTTCATAAAGGATTGACTCGAAACCGTCGGGAGTTTCTTGGAACAGCCAAGAGAAAAGCTTCGGAGGGGCTGAAATGGAGGAGGAAGGATCGCCAGTGTACCAACCTCAGCAATACGAATTTTGGACAAGTTATGTGAAATCTTTATCCACTAGGGCATTTTCAGAGGCGCATGTAACTCCTAAATTATGGGAGTGACTGGCCAGAAATAGAGAGACTGGTATAAAATAATCAGAATGTTCATATGTACCTGCGATTATCTCTAAACTTCTTTGCGAATTCCTTTGAGTCGAATCGCTAAAAAAAATCCCTCAAAAATTATTTCCCTGGTGAAGAAACCAAAACTTACTATCACCATACTTTAAAATCGTATGAATGTTAAAAAACAACCACCGGTTTCAGGCATGAATTATGGTATCGGCTAAGGTAAGTATCCAGGAGATGCTATACGAGCATGCACAATGGCAGGCTACAGCATAAAAACTTCCTTCGAATCCAACAATTACAGAATTTCCCTAGCTTTTAAAACTTTATACATGCTTGCCAGAAGTTCACATCCTGTAATGTTTCATTTGATCCTTTTTTTCAGAAACTGCTCAAATGGTTTACAAGGATTTCTCAGAATTTTATCACAAACGAATCGATAACGAAGGCGAGTACAAACTAAGAAAAGATGAAAGACTCGGCCAGAAAAGGAAGGAATGCCAAAATTCTGAATCTGAGAGTGACGCAAAAGTTTTTAGGTTAAGCTAGTAGGAATAAAAAAGATCCTGACATTTTTTACTTTCTGTTTACCCCATGCGTCGTTACATCAAGAACGTTTGGAAATATGTTTTTTGTTATTTTTTACTTGAGGGTGAGAAAAAAGACGATCAGACCAATAAAATAAAAGAGATCTCGGCTGTCAAGCAATCCTCGTTCAATACTTTTGAAATGACTGGTGGTCCCGATCATTTGCAAAGCGTCGGCAATTTCACGGGCTAAACGTTGTGGGTTATCTGAAAAAATACCAAACAATTTCCCGAGCATATCTCCGAGAAATCCCGCCAGATCTTCTCGACCAATCGCATAAAAAAGAAACCCCAAAACCAGCGTAAAAATCAAAGAGACAATTTGGTTTTCTGTTAATGAAGAAACACAAAGGCCCATGGCCAGATAAGCCCCCCCCAAAAGCAGAGCCGCAAAATAGCCCCCCCAAACAGGCCCCCAATCAAGCGGCCCCATTAGGCTGACGGTTAGAGGAATGCCTAAAGTGAATAGTAAGGCCAAAACCACCAAAAACCAGCCAGCTAAAAACTTTCCTAAAACCAGGTGCACTCCTCGAATCGGTAACGTCATCAAAATTTCAAGGGTGCCACTTTTTTGCTCATCACTCCACAAGCGCATGGTCAGCGCTGACACCAACAGAACCAAAACCCAGGGCATCACTGCAAATAGAGGTCGCACATTGGCTAGATTATTGGCAAAGAAATTTTCGATTCTAAAAAAGTTGACCAAAATCGAACTCAAGGTCACCGCTAAAAAAAGAAAGGCTACCGGAGAAGAGAAAAAACCTCGAAATTCTTTGCGGGCAATCGTTAAGACATGATTCATGAGGTCACAATATCCTGAAAAACTTGTTCCAAACTGCGCGATTCTCGGTGCAATTCCTGTAAATCCCAGCCTTGACTTTTGGCTAGCTGAAAAATCCGCCGATTTAAAGGTTCATAGCCTTCTTCTGATTCAGTGTCTACCCGATAGCGACGGTATCCTGAAAAAAGACCTTTATCTTCGGAGGGGTTGTGCCCGAACACTCTTCTGTACAATTTTCCTGCTCCGACTTCAGCAAATAACCACGAAAATATTTTACAGGGTATGATTTTGATATTCAATTTGTACTGTTTGCGAATAGTCCCACTTTGCACAGAAATACACCTTATACAAACTACTTTTTAAGCCAAACATTGCTAAAGTTTTTTCTTCTTCTTCTTTCCATGAGAATGCGGGCGCGAAAGAGAAGAAAACCAGACATAAATCTGTGTATTACAGATGAATTTACTTTTATTTGTAATTGAAAGTTGAAGTTTAGTTGAAACTTAATTTGAAAGCTTAATTTAGTTGAAACAGAAGTTTAGTTGAAATTTGTGTGTTACTGATGAATTTAATTTTATTTTTAGTTGAAACTTAAATTGAAAGTTGAAATTTAGTTGAAACTGAAGTTTTTTGAAGTTTAGCTGAAATTTGTGTGTTACTGATGAATTTACTTTTATTTTTAGTTAAAAGTTGAAATTTGGTTGAAACCGAAGTTTTGTTGAAGTTTAGCTGAAATTTGTGTGCTACTGATGAATCTAGTTTCATTTTTAGTTGTTAGTTCAAGTTTAATTTAAACTTAAGTTGAAAGTTGAAGTTTAGTTGAAACTGAAGTGTTGTTGAAAATTAGCTGAAATTTGTGTGTTACTGATGACTTTACTTTTGTTGTTAGCTGTTAGTTGAAAGGTTAGTTTAAAGGTATGTCAGATGGATTTGTGAAAGAAGTGCAATGATTAGATTTCTCATTTGTTGTTTAGTAGAAATGTGCATGCCACTTTAGGTGCTGCCACTTATTTTGTAATTTTGTTGCTGGTCAATTGTCAACAATAACCAAAATTTAAATGGACTTAACTAAAATATTTTTTATTTAATAATAAAAAACATAATGAACGTAAATGACCGACGCCTAGTGATGAAGATTCCGGTAGCAGTGAAAGTGAAATGAGTGTTCATGGGGACGAGGCCCCTGGTAAATCCAGTGCTGAAGATAGTTCAGATCTTGATGAGAAGGATGTTATCATTGACAGATTCAGTGCAGGAGATAGCTCAGATAATGACAACAAGGAAGAGGTTAAGAAAGTTACTACAAAGAGCAAGAATTTAATCAGGAAAAGGGCAAGTTTGGGGGACGTTGATGAAGCTAAAGTGAAGAAGTTACAGGAACGCGTATCAAATATCAAGAATAAAATAAAAAGACAGGAGGAATATAAGAAGCTCAAGGAAGAAAAGAAGAAGGTATTTATGAATTTGACCTAATATTTTACCAACATTTTTTTTTCTAAGTGTAGACAAATGATGCTTATTAACAGAATAGTAATTATCTACTAAAAACTTTTGGCTCTAGATTCGTTTGAGGGTTACTATCATCTGTTTTGGTGATAAATAAAAAGTAATAATTTGTTGCTTATCTTACGAAATGAATTTGAACCTGTTGCTATATAACTTGCACTTATGTAATTGGCAAGACTAGTAGTATATCACTTGGTGTAAATCTCTCTTCTAGTACTGTATGGTAATATTCTCTTATCATCGCCCTATGGATCTTATGGTAAGTTCAGTCACCGGATTAAAACGACCAGGGAAAACAGTGGAATGGTCACACTAAAGTTAAAGTTTAAAACATCAATAATATAAGACTTGCTAAAAAAAGTAGGTTTATTTTATAATGCTACCGTGAGTGTGTACACACTTGGGTGGTTTACAAAAGCCTCCACAATATCCGTTGTTAAAGTATAGAGAAGTATAGAACAGAATAGGGTGGACATAGAGCACAAACAGCTGTGTTGGTCTCAGGTGGCTTGTTGCTGTGACGAACACAGTTGCCACCAAGCAAATTTTCCGCCCTTCAGGCGGCGGCGGCTCGTGCGGGCGCGCCGTTGGGGCACGATTTCTGCACGATTTCATTGTCCGACCTGCTGACGCCCTGGCCGGACATTCAACGGCGCATTCTAGCGGCAGCGGAGGGTGATTTTGTCATTGCCTTCTACAATCCCGTGTCGCGCCGACGCCGCACCCAATTGGCCCATGCCCGCGACGTATTGCTGCGCCACCGGCCGCCCGATACGCCGGTCATCCTGGCGACCAATCTCGGCCGTGAAGGGGAAACGGTGCGGATCGTGCCGCTGGCGGATCTCGCTATAGACACGGTCGATATGCTGACGGTCGTAATCGTCGGTTCTTCGCAATCGCGCACCGTGCGTGCCGGTGACGGCGGCGATTGGGTCTACACGCCGCGTGGTTACTCGGCCAAACCTGAGTCCCTGATCGAGCGACAGGAGGCGGCACAATGACCGTTTACTTCATCGGCGCCGGTCCCGGTGCCGCCGACCTCATCACTGTTCGCGGCTTGCGGCTCGTCGAACGCTGCCCGGTCTGCCTCTACGCCGGGTCTCTGGTGCCGCAGGAGATCGTTGCCGCGGCGCCGGCGGATGCCCTGGTCATGGATACCGCACCCATGCATCTTGACCTCATTGTTGCAGAGATGGAGAAGGCTGATGCCGCCGGTCAAGATGTGGCGCGCGTGCACTCGGGCGACCCCTCACTCTACGGCGCCATCGCGGAGCAGATGCGGCGGCTCGATGCATTGAGCATAAACTATGAAGTGGTCCCAGGAGTGCCGGCTTTTGCCGGCGTTGCGGCCCGGCTGAAGGCCGAGCTGACACTGCCCGAAATCGCCCAGACGGTAATTCTGACACGCACCGGGATGAAGGCATCGTCGATGCCGGATGGTGAGCGGCTGGAGGTTCTCGGCCAATAAAAATAATCATTGTCTTTAAATGACAGTTTTAAGCGATATTGAAACTTAAAAGAAGCAGATGTTCTCAGGTGACGCTGTAGGTTTCATTTCAGCTTAGTAATACAGGACCCAGGCTTTGGACCCAGTTCAAATCCTATGTTATTATGATAAAAGCAACATACTGCAGGACCAAGGCAAAAGTTGACTGATCAGATTATTTGATTGACATTAAATTGGGACTTTGACTGACAATAATCATAATCATTATTTTTAAATGAAAGTTATGAGCAAAATTGAAACTTAACAGAAGAAGACTTAACAGTACCTTTAAAGTTCCTATTGAAACATTAAGTTTAAAATTTCTGTTGTGTCATGTTACGTCAATAGCAAACCTGGACTTAATCGACTTATTTTTAGTATGATTCTACATTGAGGGGTGATGTCCGACTTTTCCCTCCTAGTACCGCTGCCCTTCCCAAATTAAAGACTCTGATTCCATGCCTTTTTGCAGGAACATGGAATGAGTCAGAGCATGGGATTACTTCTGCAGGATGTCGGCTCTTGTTGGAGCTGATCGCCAAGTGTGGAAAACCATGTCGTGACCAAAATGAGCCCAGGCTTGCGCAAAGGCTGCATTCAACTAAAGGTCCAAAGGACTTCTTGCTGGCTATGTGGGTTTAAGAAATTTGTGTCTTGGCTGACCTAGTGGCAGTATTCTACTATGGATATATATGTTACAAATAATTTCAAAAATTTCAAGCTTTTGATATGCTTTCTCTTGAATGTCAATATGAATTCTAAAGATGAAATTTTTGAAAGGCAATGAAAAATTTACGTTTCTACGACTACTGCGCTAATAAAAACTCATTGCAGCACCGAACCACTTGGGACCAAAATAAATAAACGCGTTTTCTTATTTCAGCCTGTTCAAAGCTTCACTTGTATAGGGTTTTTGGATGTGTGTGTGTGGGGGGGGGGGGGGTCCGAAGGGTTAGTTTCATGTGGGGAGGGAAGTTTCTGAGGATTAATTTTCGGGGGAAATTTTACACAGGGGGAATAAACCAGAATTCCTACACAAACCTCTTTTTATTTCTTTTACTCTTTGGCAACTCAATTTTACATGTGTCGATGTTCCTGGGGAAATTTCTAGCTGGGTCGGAACTGTTTTGGGGATTTTCCTATGGATTGGGAAAATATGAGAATTTCCAACGGGAGAAATATTCCATGGAGGGGGGATTTACAGCATGATTTGATAATGATCAAAAATTAAATAAATAACAAGTCTTTTTTCAGAAAAATAAAAAATTCCGGGGATTTATGTTTAGGAATTTTCATTGGAGAATTGTTTGTGGGATGGGTGGTGGTGGAGGGGGGCTAGGAATTTAGCATGAAGGATTGAGACGAGTTTATTATGCATTATTTGAAAAAACGATCAGAGACTGAATTTAAAAAAAAAAATTTTTCAACTGAAGGTAAGGAGCAACATTAAAACCCTGAAAAAACATAAATTATTCGCAGATGCCCCCTCCTCAATACATCGCTCTTTATGCCAAATTTGACTTGAAGTAAGAAACTTTAGCCTGAAGAGCAAGGTATTGAGGAGGGGGAAGTCCCCGTCGCATACGAAATAATCTCTCTTCGTTTTAAGTTTCCTTGTGGCTCTTTACTTTCAGTTAAAAAAATCAATTTAATCATTAGAAAGAATTGATACAAGCCTAGTTAAATACATCGTCAAGGCAAACGTTGGAACGTTCCAGAGCTGGGAAATCATGGTTCAAAATTTATTGGATTATATCAAAAAGTGTCTTCTGAGCTGACGCCTCCTACGAGCCAGCGCCCAGGGTATGCTGCCTTTCTTGCCTCGATAATATGCAAACTTTAATCAGGTATCTTTATCCTCAGGGCCGTATTTAAAGCTTGTCCTTAAACAGAGTGGTGTCTTGACCGCTCCATTTTTGAGAGATCTTTGGGGAAATCCCCGAAAATTCGGGGATAGTGGAAGCACTGAACAGAACGCAACTGATGAGCCAAAAGTAATGAGAGAGAGAGAGAGGCAATACCAAACTATCAGCTGCCAATCTTGGTAGATGTCAGACAGTCATTGTTTTAACATCATTTTCCCGTGAATAGCCTGCGCGGCAGCGGAGTCCACTTGCCACTTTTACGATAAATCACATCAGTCCAGGGTTTTGTTAAGAAAAAAAAAAATCACTCAGTGATAATTTATTGCGCCCTCTGGCATTGGTCGGCCCTGGGCCTTCTGGGCCTATTGTAAATCCGAGCCTGTTTATCCTAATGGTAAGGAACCTTTTTAGGGGGACTGAAAATTCGTTAAACACATAAAATTTTCTTTTGCTGATATATCGGAATAGTAGTGCTTTGCTTTTATGTATAATCTGTAAAATTTATTTATCCGTTCGGTCCAAAAAGCTTTTTTATGAGAATGTTTTTCCTAAGAATATGGGTTTTGAGATACAGCTTTTACGTTCTGTACAGTTATATTATTTTTTTTGTTCATTAGTTAATAAGATGGATAAAGTATAAAATTAAGCCATATATTCTTTATCGTATTGGTACTAAAACCCATTTTCCTGAATTACAATGTTCAATACGTTGAGAACGTGCCCATTGAGTTACACCTTTTGCTTTTTTTGTAGTACTAATAGTCCGTGTTTTTATACATCTCTAGCAGAGAGAGCCACTTTTCTGAAGAATTGTAAGGTTATCGAACTTTGCCTTGGTATGATCCCTGCTACATTCAGTATTTTTGTTGTAGGGGGGAAGGGTCACCCGATGGGCGCCACGTCGCTGTATCCGCATCAACGGGCAACGTGGTCCACGTCATCGATGTGGACAGCGGTGAGGAGGTTGGCCGGTTCCCCACCGGCGACTCACCGCACGAAAATGTGTACTCCAAAGACGGCAATCGCATCTTCCACGCCAGCATTGGCCGGGTGTTTACGCCCTTTGATATCGCTGGCGGCGGCTTGCTCAAGGGTCAGCGGCAATTTCATGTGGTGGACGCCAACACCATGGAGATTCTGACTCGCTTTGATATCCGGGAGAAGCTTGACGCGGCAGGCCTGGTGGACCTTAGCCCAGCGATTCGGCCCATGGCCCACACGGCGGACGAGCGCTACTTCTACTTTCAGTTGTCATTTCTACACGGCTTTGTGGAATACAACATGGAAGAGGGCCGCATCACGCGCAAGGTGGATCTACCCAAACACACCACGGCCAGCCGCACCCAATATGTGAATGACTCAGCCCACCACGGCATTGCCATCAGCGGTGATGACCAGCGCCTGTGCATTGCCGGCACCATGGACGACTACGTGGCCATATTGGATCTGGAAACACTCGAGCCCACCGTGCTCACGGGCCTGGGTGAAAAACCTTACTGGGCGGTCACTGACAAAACCGGACAATACTGTTACATCTCGTGGAGCGGAACGGATCAGATGTCAATCATCCGCTACTCTGACGCGGTGGAGGTGCGGCGCCTGGACGTTGGCGACCACCCCCAGCGCGTGCGCGAAGGTTTCGTGATTCCCGGCTGGGCTGCCTGACGCACCCGCTATGAACACCTCAATCAAGGAGTAAGCGAATCATGCCAATGGCGCACAGAACCGTAGCGGGCAAGATCCGCTACATTTCCAAAAAGCCCCACATGATGGACCAGGAGCGAGGTCGGGAAGAGTTCTGCTTCGGCTACTTCCCGATGGCTTCCGAGCTCAAAGTGAAACCTGAGAATTTAAATGAGCGGGGATTTGTGGATGCAGCGGCGCACCGGTCTGCACTGCCGCCTGTCTACAACCAATATTCGCTGGTCGCACCCGAGACCGGCTTTGCACCTGAACATGACAACCACGCAATGTTGTACCGCCCGCTGTTTACAACGTCGTTTGTGCTGGACGACTACTTTGCCGACAACGATTTTTTCGGCGCGCAGCAGATCATCCTCGGCAGCGCGTCCAGCAAAACCGCCTTTGGCATGGCGTTCATGTTGAAGGGTAGGGACAACTTGAAGGTGGTTGGCTTAACCTCGCCGGGTAATGTCGACTTTGTAAATGGATTGGGTTTGTACGACCAGGTGCTGGCGTATGACTCAGTCGGCGAGCTGGAAAAGATACCCACTGCATATGTAGACATGGCGGGTAACCGCACGGTGTTGGCGCAAGTACATCACCACTTTGAAGATCTGCTGGTTAACAGTTGCGGGGTTGGGATAACCCACTGGGAAGAGCGCGATGGTGAAGCTCCCGACAGCCTGCCAGGCGCAAAGCCCACCATGTTTTTTGCACCCTCACAAATTATGAAGCGGCATGAAGAATTGGGTGGCGCGGTTTACCAGCAGCAGATTGGGGAAGCCACCGCGCGTTTTTTTGGCTCGGTTGACCAGTGGGTCAACATCGAAGAACACTCGCTCGGCGATGTTGAAACGGTGTATCACGCAGTCCTGAACGGTGCGTCCCCAGACCGAGGGATCGTGCTGGTCGCCTGATTCATGTAGTCAGGAGAGAGCAGGAGCAGATCAGGCTAGATCTGGCTGCTTGTGTTTCTCTATCTCTGAGCGCAGCTCGTCAGGCCAGGAGACTGCCTTTCTGGCGTCAAGATCGATACACACGCCAATTATACCTCGCAGCTCCCAAGGCAGAGGCTATAGATTCTATAATGTTCTTATATTTTTTATTATATATAGGCTTTGTTGAAAGGGGGCAGTGTTTGATCCTAGGTGCGTCCGAAAAGGCTATAGATATTAAGGAGAAATTTCAAGGAAGGTTGAGCTAAGTAAAGCGGCTATATGTATCTAGGTTATCAAAAGGGCGTATCTGCAATATCATTGGAACGGCTAACGGTATTAACTTTAAAATTTTTGGGATGTTACAGCTGCTTACGACAGCTACTATTTGTGACTGGATGCAATTACTTGCGAGTGTGGCTGCAACCACTTGCGACTGCAAAGACTGCTTAAACCATCTACTTAATCTAAGTCCAGAAAAAGTCTTTTTTCCTATTTGATTCCGTGACCTCCAATTTTCTTTCCTATGCTCTTTAAGACAGTGCTACAACAAATTCCTGATTTCTGCCAATCCGCGCCACAAAACAACAAAGCTGGCCTGACCAGAGCCGAATAATGTCAAGCGGAAATTCTGTGATAAGCAGTTACTTTAGAACTGTTGTACGTTTATTTTCTTAAGCTCCAAGCATTAAGTCCATACCTCCAATTAGTGTGTTTTTGTCCCTAAACATATACACATTCCATGAAAAATGACTAGTCGTTATATAGAATTTATATTACTGAACGGATAAATATTATTAGAACACATTAGCAATGGTTATAAAGCTGGGCAGATTTTGCACTTCAGCTACAGGAGAGGGGGACTGACAGTCTCTAGAAGTACATATGCAGAACCAACTTTCCAACTTTTCGTTGGAGGTACTTCAGATCAGTATAGATACAAGAAGGATGTCCCCCAGAAACAATTATTATTGTTTCAAGTTTAAATGCTACTCTTTGCTTTCATTAAAAAAATGGTTTCATTTGAATGTGTATTGCATAAGACCCGGGTTCAATAGCATACCCCCTATGGGTCTCGTGTAATCCACAAACCGTCACTACTGCTGAATTTGAGCTAGGGGAAAGGGCAAAACTAGGGTTTAGGGGGGCAAACGGAAGTCTGGGATGGGCAGTTGCCCCTCTGCCCTATATCAAATTACTCCCCTGCTCTGACGATCAAACTATCAAATCCATGTATGCCAGCAACTCTTGGCAGTGAGTATTGTAAATTGTTTGAGTTAAATTTCTGGAGGGGGCTGCCAACATTTAAAAATCGTAGGAATCGGATCATGCGCAGCTCATGGTTCACATGGAGCAAATGTGCCGCTCATGGTGAAACAACTAGTTATCCGTGATGCCTTTTAATTGTAATATAATCTCATCAGCTGAATGTTTCAAATGTCAAATCTATTAGCTTAAAAAAATTCGTAGAAATGAGCAAAGGAGTTTTGTTGGTGGTCTTTATTAAATTGTAAAAGTCATGTAGTCAAAAAAGGCATTAATTTCTTTTTGTCAGTCAAATGCTTTTTAATCCAAAAATTATTGGGTCATAGTAACCAATAGAGTCTTGAAGTTGCGAATTCCAAGGTAAAATTAAGTGGCACCACCCCTTTCAATGTTCAAAAGCTGATCTTCATCATAGTCCCTCAAAAAAGAAAAAAAAAAAAAAAAATCGAAAAGCAGTTTTCATCTCGCTAAAGGATAAATAAGCAAAAAACAAAAAAAGCTCATGTTTGCGAATTTCATTTCATCTTTCTGTTTGTCTTGCTGTTTTTTCTCTTTTTTTTTGCGAATTTGCGAGATTGGTCTCTTGATGGCTATTGGATTTGAATGCCTCCATAGAAAAGTCCTTTCCCCCATGAAAATTTCCTCCACGGAAAGATCCTTCCGCGTAACCCCACCTCGACTCCCCTCACCAGCGGCAGCCGCTAAGACGGCCACGCAACTGCCGGTGATTTTCTGCCGCCGATCCCGGCAAAACGCCGGATGTTCGCCGGGTCGAATATTCGCTTTCGTCGGCCGATTCGGATCGGCGCCAGAACGATGCAGCGACAGACCGTGTCCGGGATTGAGCGCAAATCGGGCCGGCAGGGCGAAATCTGGTTTGTGACCGTTGCCCTCACACTGTCGGAAAGCGCGGAGGTATTGCTGGAGGAGGAAAAGACCATCGTCCTGTTGCACACCATCGGCGGACCGCGCACGGGTAAGAAAACGGAAATGTCTGCGCAATGGTGCGAGACAGAACAGCCGGATTCGGTGATGCTGTTCCGCTACTCCGCGCTGACGTTCAACGCCCACCGCATCCACTATGACCGAGAGTACACAACCGGTGTCGAAGGATACCCGGAACGGGTTATTCACGGGCCGCTTCAGGCGATGTTGCTGGCCCTGAAAGCGGACCAATGGGGCGCGGCGCCCATGGAGCGCTTTGCGTTTCGCAGCCTCGCGCCGGCTTTTTTGGGAGACACGCTCACCATGCGCGGCCGACGATCGGGTGACACCGGGCTGCAACTGGAAATCCAGGCGCAGGATGGAGTTGTCACGACATCGGCCAGCGCGGAGTTTGCACCGGATCGATAGCCGGCGCGGTAACGCCGGCTACGAACCTCACCGGGACGATGGTTATTCTGCCGCCTCGACCTTCAGGACGCCGCGTCTGATCTGGTCCTCTTCGATCGATTCGAACAGGGCGCGGAAATTGCCTTCGCCAAAGCCCTCGTCACCCTTGCGCTGGATGAATTCGAAGAAGATCGGTCCGATCACGGTCTTGGAGAAGATCTGCAGCAGGATCTTGGTCATCCCGCCGTCGACAACGCCTTCGCCGTCAATCAGGATACCGTAACATACCGCTCACCCAGTTTGCCCTCGGCGGCTCCACGTCCAGCTCGCTGATTGAAGGTGGCCAACACACCGACGCGGCGGCTCAGTTCGGTGAAGGCGACCTGGCCATCCTGTGGATTGGCGGCAACGACTTTCTTGGCTCGGCGCTGGCCGCCGTTGCCGGCGACACCACCTTCCTCGATACGCTGGAGACCAACGTCGACACCATCTTGGGCACCTTGCGCGGTGCCGGTATGGAGGTACTGACGTTTAACCTTCCGGACATTTCCCAAGTCCCGGGTGTAATCCAACAATTGGGCAGTTCCCCACCCGCGCTGCGCACGGCCACCATCGAGTGGCGTGACCGGCTAAACAACCTCGCAGCTCAGCATGGGGTGACGGTAGTCGATATGTTCACGGTGTTTGAGATGCTGAATACGCAGCCGGAAATGTTCGCGGTGGAAGGCAACAACCTGGTCATCTCACCGGACATCGGCGCCGTGGAAGATTGCCCGTTTTGCCTTTGGTTTGACGAGATCCACCCCTCGTCGGTGGGCCAAGGCATTATCAGCAACGCTGCTATCACGCGCCTCAACGCCACTTTCGATATTGCTGGCGCCGCACCCATCGCTCGCGTGAGCAAAACCGAACTGGCCTCCCTGGCCTCCGTAGAGACCTTCATTACCATTG